>JAJJWW010004864.1:0-600000 GCA_023531295.1 Papaver armeniacum
CATTAAATTGAAATCTTCCAACAGCTTTGTGTAAAACCGACACCTAACATCTTGCATCTAACTCGTTGAATGTCTGCGAGAAGTTGTTTTTACATGCTCACATTTAGAAGTCAAATAAAATGTGGACCTAGCCAAAGTTTGTGTCTCCACAGTGTTAAACCGAGTCATGTCCCTTCTTGTTATCCATTTCCATTTGATTCATTACTTTCTTGTGACTAACAACTCTATAACAATTTGATGCTCCCCAATCTAGTCTTTTAAGTGTTTTCCTTTGAGTGTCATCTTAAGGTTCTCAAACATGTGTCTAAAGCAAATCCATGTCTAACTATGGGGAAACCTTGCTTTACTACTCGGTATAAGGCTTTTTGTCCTGTCGGAAATGAAAGTCAGTGGCCTAGGATGTGCACTCAATCTATCTGCAATGGTTTCCATAAATTTGATCCAATTTTCCTTATTACATCATAAATGTAAATGGCTAAGGGGTACATACCATTATTACCACCTAGTACAACTGCTGAGAGCATAACACCACCATACTTTCCTCTAAGATGGGAACCATCAAAACCAACAAAAGATCTCGCATCCATCCTTGAATCATGTCGGTATGAATCAAATGCAAGGAAACATGTACCTGAATTCATTATCTCGCATCAACAAGTAACCTCTCATATAATGTTTGGATTTGATGACACAATCTTCTTGCACACTTTAGGTAAGAACTTATAACCATCTTCATATGAACCATACACCTAGCGTAGTTCATTGCCAAGAGAATTCCAACACATCCAATACTTCACAAGCACTCCATGCAAGTCCATAATCTTATCCTTTATCCTTGTCTTCAAATTATAATCCTCATCTCTTGCATCATGTTCTATTACTGAAGCAATCTAGGTAGAATTTGCTATTTTGTTATTCTTGGACCGATCCCTCGTTTTGACAAGTGTGTGCATGCACATACTTGGTTACCTTGATTGTGCTTCCATCATTTTGGTTGCACACATTAACAATATATATTATAAACACAATTATTATGTATGTATAAGATGACACAAATACTATTTTGAACGCATACACACATATGTTAAGTTCACTTAAAGATTCCCATTAAGTCTGAATGAACATTTGGGGTCTTTGCACATGCACCTTAATCCGTCCTTGTCATCCTTTGCCATTTTAAATTCAAAAGAATTGGCTATACAAAACCTTGTCACAAATGCCTTGTACTCTTTCATAGTTTGCCAAGTCATAACAATTGCAAGTTCATATGTCTCACATGTCCATGACACATGCATGGTCTTCACTTTCAAAATTTGCATACATATCATCATACTTGTCTCGTAACATTATTATATTCTCCATATCTATATGGCTCAGCTGTCTCTTCTTCCTCTAAGTCGGCTTCACTGGTCGATTCTTCATCCGGTTCACTCTCCGAACTAAGTGACTGACTACTATGGTAATCATCTTCAATTGGTAAATCATCAATGTCATGAGAATCAGAATATGTGCTCCAAGAGATACATCCAACTCTTTTCAACAAACCATCATTTTCTTCATCCAACTCAATAAACATTTGATGTCTTTCTTTACTGCATGTTCCGTTGTACTATTATCATCTACAATAGCTTTTTTCCGTGGTGTAATTGTTAGTAACCACTTTTGGGCCTGGTTCCTTCTAGGTGTATGTGGGGTGACTCATCTCTGGCCATGTGGATGCCGACTATCCGCCAAGTGGTCGCCATGTACTACCAAATCATCATAATCATCAATATTAACAAGGGCACGGTCCCGCCTCTCTCAAAATGTGGTTGGGACCTGGGTAACATCAACTGTGACACCAATCTTGAAATATATGGATGAAATATCTCGCATATTCATTTAGATGGTCAAAGAGAATCATAATTAAACAAATATACAAGAATCTCCTTCTTCTTGATCTCGAATCACCCAAACCTCAACAAGTCTCGGTTTATCATCTCGTGGTCAAATAAGAAATCACCACACAATATTGAAAGGGAAAATTTAAAAAGTGCCCATGCGGGGAAATACAATTAAAAAAGTGTCGACGTTTCTTTTCAAAATTTATTAAATACTCATGTCGTTAACAAATCCATTATGACCCACTTGACTAGTCAATTTTCATCGACTTTAGTCCATTTTATGCAATATTTACCTATTTACCCTTTTGCCTAATATGAAAAGAAAATTCACTAAGTATCTTACCTAATCTTTGCCACCTCCTTCTTTAACGACCTTTCTTCCATCTTTTCTTTCTTCTCGTTCTTTGCCAACAATCAAGACACACACAACCTCATAGAAGAAAAGATAGGTTAGGATTTAATGTGGTGATGTTGTTTTGATGTTTAATTAATCGGTTGTGATTCAATTTTATCTTTAGTTGAAAACATAAAGGAAACTAGGTTTTATTGGAAATCCATCTCCATCGCCATGAACATCATAACTAATCACCATCCGATGCTCGCTTCACCAACACCGCCACCCGATAAACCGATGCTCCGCTTCATCGCCTCTATCTCTATAACTAGGATTATATTCCAAGTGGACATATTCGAGATATTTACATTTTTATATTATCTAGATTAAGATCTTAATTTTAAGCCATTTGATTGCTTTAAGTTTAGAGAAAAATTTGAAACCTAATTTTATCTTGAATTGATGGAAGTTAAAGATGATTTATTTTTTGTGACTTGATTCGATCAAATTAATGAGGTATTACTAGATTTTGATTATGATGTATGGTTGTAGCTAGTTTAAAGCAATTTAGCTTTCAATGATCATATTTGATTGAATTTTGATGAATTGGAAATTTTGTTAAAATATAAAGAAGATAGAACGATTTGTACTAACTTGGATATAACTCACTATTCTGAAATGATTATTTTCCAAACTCGACTGGTACTCCGGTCAGAAGATTGGGGCGTAAATGTCTTTTGCTAGGGATGACTCACTACCACATATGTTTAACGGCCGTTAACCGCTTTTTTTTTTTTTTCTTCAATGGGAAAAGGTCAAATCAGGCATTTAATTAATTTTGAACTCCGGGCATTTCCACACGTGGGCATTTTATTAAAAACTAATTACCCCTTCCAAAACCATTGAAGTTGTCTCCATACCAAAGAATAAGATCAATCATTCTCAAACAGGCCTCCATCAAAATTCTTATGAGAAACTCCCCGCCATTCATGTAATCAAGAAGTGTAATCCCTTAATTTTTTGATCAGGTGTCCAATGTCCACCATAATGAATTAATCACAGTCTTTCAAACCATAATCTTTTCTAGCACTACACACATACACAAAGTATAAACTTTCGTTATCAAAACAATAACACAAAATGCATTCATCTAGTAAAATCAACATACGAATACAACACACTGGGAACTATCAATACCAATTTTGAAAGACCCTTCCATAACCACCATTTCTAACAATAATTGCAACACAATACCAAGTATCACCAACACATATAACATTAAAAATGAATTTCATAAGTCCAATAACTAACTAAACATCAATCAAAAGTATACTAATCATAATAGGAACACAAAATCAAGGAAAAAAAAAATGAAACCCTAATTTTTTAATGAAAAACAAAAGAGTAACAACATAACTTGAGAAAAACTCCGAATTTATCATGATGATAACTATTATTAACTACCCAAGTAACAAAAATCCAAAATCAAACAAACCCTGGACAAAATAGATAAAACCCTAACACATAATTGGAAGAAGAAAACTTACAACTTTTTATGATCAACTTTAAATCTATCATGATCATAACCATTATTAACAATTTAAGAAACAAAACCCAAAATCAAGCAAACTCTAACACAAAATTGACTAAACCTTAACACAGAATCGAAAGAAAAAAATTTACGACATTGTAGGATCAGAGAATTGCATGTCAAAATCCTTCTTCAAAACCCATTGTTATTTCTTTGATCTTCTTCCCAATCTCTTTTTCTGGCTTAGATTTGCAGAAAAAATGGGTGTGTAGGTGGAAAAGGAAAGCATGGGAGTTTAGGATTGAATTTTCTATGTCAATTCGAGAAAATGCCTATCTATGTGATTTCAAGATTTGAGTTTTGGAAGGGAGGTGATTAGAAAACCTCACTTCTCTCTCTCGTTTATCTAACCGTCCGTGAAATGAAAGACAATAATTTTTCTCCCATCTCTTATCTACTAATCTAAACCTAGATTTAATATAAATCGCCGATTTTTGAAAGGGTAATTTTGGGTTTTAATTTATGGTTTTAATTTATAGATATTTTAAAGGGGATTTTTGCCTATTACCGATTTTTTTTTCTTTTTGATCGGTAAAGAAAAGATGTTATTGATAAAAAAGAGAAGGTATAAAAGAATTATACCACCCTAACCAAAGTACAAGGAAAAGCAGTAAAAGAGATGCTCAAAAAAGGCTAAGAGCACTCAAACAATATCAAAGTAAATTTTACACCAATCTTTCATCACTTTCTTTGAATCCACATCCTCAAACTCCTTAAAAGCTAGAGACCACGTAAACAGGGACATAAATTGCTTTGTTAGCAACATCCACGTAATTAGTGCTATCATTAAAGACTCTATTGTTTCTCTCCTTCCAAACACACCAAATGATTGCAATTGGAACAAGTTTCCAAATATTGCTCCTAACATTGTCAGAAAGTGATAACTGCCAAGCTTGAATTGTAGGAATTACCTCACTTGGCATTGCATAGAACCATTTTAATTTTGTCGACAAAGAATCCCAAACAGATCTCGCAAAGTCACAATGAAGCAGCAAGTGAGAAGTAGTTTCAGCAGCAGCACAAAAAAGACAATTCTTTGGAACATTTATTCTTCTTCTCTTTAACATATCTCTTGTAGCCAACCTGCCATGAGCAATCAACCAAAGAAAAAAACCAACTTTTGGAGGACATATTAAACTCCAAATATAAGCGAAAGCTTCGGATTATGTTGAACCTCTTCCACGTAAAGCTTTGTCATACATCGATTTGACGAGAAAATCTTATTAGGAGTGAATGGCCAAAACATCTCATCTACCCGACTTTGATTGAACTTGAAGGACTCGCCAAATCAACTAGAAGAAGATTTAATTCATTTCTTGAAAAGAACATTCATTCTTCTAGGAATATGAAGGTTCCAGGTTATAACATTACTATTTAAAACACCCAAATCTCGCCATCTAAAGAATGCTTAGCTCGGATAAAGCAAAAAGAAGAGGATATTGAGATTTAATAGGTTGTTCATATAAATGAGTTTTCATGCCGAACTTCACTAAGACTCCATTATTAACTTTGAACCTGACAAACTTCATGAAAGTTGAATTTGTCTTCATGATTGCTCTCCAAACAGACCCTGCCATAAGTACACTTTGGAATCTTAGGACACCATAAAGTATCACCAACATCATACTTCTCATCAATTTGTCTTTGTATTCATTCTTCGACCTATTACCGATTTAAAAGGAAGGTTTTATCAATTAGTTATCTTTTTTGAAGGGAAAACGCAAAATCTCATAGTTTCATTGGTAAATTCTAAATCAAGACGAATCAACTCACAAACCTTCCACCTTTACTGTAGGCATGTATATATCGAGTTGGCTTTTTGTGTGCACTCTTTAACTAATGTGCACATGGCATCTAAATCTCAAAGGCTGATTTGTTTTAGGAACTTAATGGAACGAGAGGTGAGATTACGAACATAAATGATAATGTCACATTGTACTAATCAACCAACAAGTCAAATGTACTTAGATGAGTATGCCCAATATCGGACTCATGTGTATCTAGATTCCATCCAATCTTACATGGAGAAAGACCTTAATTACTACTACTAACGGTCTTATTTTACTACTCTCACGTAATTTAAGGCAATCATAGTGGATACGATCTACTAATGGAGTGACCACGATCCAACGTCGTAAACATGTTTCTCCTCTTATACCTACGACGATGATCACGTCGGTATGCGTAATCCTCAACTAAGTGT
This sequence comes from Papaver armeniacum, assembly GCA_023531295.1. Taxonomy (NCBI): domain Eukaryota; kingdom Viridiplantae; phylum Streptophyta; class Magnoliopsida; order Ranunculales; family Papaveraceae; genus Papaver; species Papaver armeniacum. The sequence continues at coordinate 6,012 of JAJJWW010004864.1, forward strand.
TAAGGAATTGGTCACATGCGTGCACATGAAAGACTTGACCTGCGCTGCACTGGAAATGCTAATATATGAAGTCAACGTTTTACTCCAGTACACAGAGCCCGATATTCACCCGAAACCCTAGTATCTTCTTATCTGAATACCAAATAATCGTTTTATCAGGATTCCCTCCTTCCAGCTTTTATTTTCAAAATTCAAAATCCCAAATTTGCGGATGCTACCTCAGAAGTTTTGATATATAAACGTTTGAATCATAAATGACAAAATGCCAAGATTTAAGTTTATTGTTTTCTTTAATCAAGTGCAAAGTTTTTCCATCGATCTATAAATAGTTTCACATACATAGTATCAAGTACATACATAAGTAGCTTGTCATCGTTTATCAACATCAGGATGAAGATGGCAGAAATTAATAGAAGATCTTTGCGCGTTCATCTCTTTGTCATAACTATTGGTCTTTCTCTATGGACAGGTAATATGTTCTACCATGTACTTTTTTTTGTTGTGCAGCCTAGGCACTTTTGATATGAATCTAGTTTTTAGTCAATTTTGTTATAATGAATTGCGATGAACAACTAGTCATTCACAAGTTAGTATTTGTAATCATTGTAGAACAATTTTTTGATTTCAATTCATATGTTTTCGAAAGCCAAGAGTAAACGTTGCAAAACCTGATCCCGCGTTTTCTATTGTAAAATTGCCGTGAAGACCCAAGAGTAAACGTTGCAAAAACGATTATATCTTCCACTGTCAGTTCATTTTTAGCGCTACTTTGGTTTTTTACTCCTACCATGAAGAAAAATAAATACACAGTATCCTTTCCATTTTCATGCTTGGAGTTCCTTGTTATTTTTGTAAAGGGTCATGCAAATTTTCATAAAAAATCTTGTGTTTTTGACCCATTTTCTTTGTTTTCTTCTAAAGCATCCAGCCATATAATGTACGAGGGTTTTGTTATTGTCTACACCAATTCAAAAATAGATAAAATATAAAGTTAAAGAGTTTAATTCCCCTTGATTTCAACTTGGTTTTATCCAACCTGATACAGTACCTAGTTTTAAGACGTCCTCTGTACTCTGAGCATTTATATCTTAAAACCGTTGCACCAAATCTTGTTGCATATTTTTTCCTTGTGTTGGAAACAAATTCCTTGTGACAGTATTGCATGTGTTATGTGTTGCATTTATAATTGATTTCTGAAAGACAACATTTAACGGCTAAGTTTTGTCAGAGTTATCAATTCCCTCTGACCTTTATGAACTTATTTGCAGAGGTGGCTTTAGCGTGGGGAATGAATAGGTGCGGTGGTCGTCGTTTCATCCCGTTTGTCAACCCGTTTGTCCGGCCGTATATACCTCCTTACATACCTCCGAGACCTTATATACCTCCTTACATACCACCGAGACCTTCACCTCCGCCCCCTAGGCCACCCCCACCGCCACCTCCACCTCCACCTTCACCCCCACCTCCAATATGGCCACCACCACCCTCGCCTCCTCCAAGGCGCCCTCCCCCTCCTCCGAGACAGCCACCACCCCCTCCCAAACGCCCCCCACCACCTCCAAGACAGCCACCCCCGCCCCCGAGATACCCACCACCGCCTCCGAGATATCCCCCACCACCTCCGAGATACCCACCACCGCCTCCGAGATATCCCCCACCACCCCCGAGATATCCCCCACCACCTCCAAGACACCCACCCCCGCCTCCGAGATACCCACCCCCGTCCCCCAGAGGGTCACCACCACCACCACCCATAAGTCCCCCACCTCCAATCCTATCGCCACCTCCTATAGGACCACCTCCGCCTCCTCATGAAGGATCATGCCCGATTGGGGAGCATCCATGTAAAGAAGGGGATATATTTACGAGGATTGTGGTTTTCAAAACGTTATATTCTTCTTATACTTTGGTATGTTGTATACCGCCGCCTCCATGTCCACCGGCGCCTCCATGTCCACCACCGGCGCCACCATGTCCACCACCGGCGCCACCATGTCCACCACCGGCGCCTCCATGTCCCTGTCCAGCTCCATGCCCACCCTGCCCATGCCCATCACCATCACCATGTCAATGCACATGTCCATGCCCTTGCCCACCAGTGAATCCATGCCCATACCCATCGACGCCTCCATGCCCTTGTCCTTCACCGTCACCTTGTGTTTCACCACCTCCGCCTTCATTGCCACCTCCAGTTCCGCACACTTGCCCATCCCAGCCATTGCCTCCGCCTCTGCCTCCATGCCAGTTACCACCCCCATTCCCATGCATATCCCCTCCACCGCCTTCGTTACAGCCTCCATGCCAGTTACCACCTCCATTCCCATGCATACCACTGCCTCCGCCTCCTCCTCCACCTCTACTGCAGCCTCCATGCCAATTACCGCCTCCATCCCCAATACCATCTCAATGTGGATACCAACGTCCATCTCAATGACAACCACCTTTATCTCCATCTTGCTTGTGAAACTGGCAGGCTGCACTTGTGTGTGTTGGGCTATTTAGATGGTCAATTGTGATCGAAGAAAGTGCAGCATGACCTTTTCATTACCTCAATGCAACGTTGGTTAAACCATAGTTGCAACTGTTAGGGATCTAAACCCAGCACCGCCACCACCACCAACTTGTTATTGATGGATAAGTTGATGCTGAGGTTATCTAAAGCACGATCATTACATTTCGAAAATACAAAATTTTGGGCACCTTGAAAAACACAATCAAGATTTAGGAACTGGCACTGGCAGTACTTACGAAATTACTTTCTATTTATTTTGATGAAGTAATCTTAAAGTTTATTAGGTAGCTTATAATTTAACAAATAAATCATGAAGATTGGTAATTTCCTTTGAGTAAATCTTTAGTATGTACTGGGACAAAAAACAATTAACGCATTATTAATTTTTTTCAATTTTGCTTTGTGTGTGTACGAGACATTATGGGATATTATTTATTTCTTTCAATTTCAATCAATTATGCTTTGTGTGTGTATGGGACATACCGGTGGCATCTAACTCAAACCACTAAGGAAAACCCTTTCATATTACCAACTCCGGTTTTGTTTTTAGAGAAAATTAAGGAAATTCCAACTATATTTTAAGTTATTGCTTTTTAAAAAATTAGCGAAATTAGCGACGTGGGACTTTATCCTTTCACACAAAGAAATATATGTTGTTGGTAAGTTTTTGGGTCCCATAGGTATTTATTGTGAATAACGAAACAAAAGTTGCTTTTCACACAAAGAAATATAAGAAGTCATAAATAGTCATAAATAGAAAACGAAAACGATTTCAGTAGATAGCAAAGCCAAATCCAGAATACGGAATACTGATAAATTCAAGTCAACAATTTCCCCAAAACAAGATACAACAACGCACGTCAACATTCCTTACAACTCTTCCTACAGGCCATCAACATGTAAGCTGCATTATTCGTACATTCTCCTTTTTTTTGCCCATCCAACGCATTGAGGGTCTTTATCTCTACAGTCATTAATGAATGAATCTACATGTACCAACTTGACTGCAGTCCATTTTTCACCCTTTTCCACGCGGCAGTCTCTACGGATGCTAAAAGCGTCCTGAAGAACACTTGCGTTGAGATTAAATAGGAGAAGTGCAGTTCCTTTCCGTGGTATTACTGCAATTATGTAGGACAAGCAGTGCATATGAGTCCCTTGAAACAAATATTATCCATATTATAGAGCATGACCTTTTTTTCTTGCATTGGCTGGTCTTGATATATTCGTGCGAGACAAAATTGGCAAATTTACACGCCAAATTCTGATCCATTATTTATTTTTTTTGATCCTGTGAACCTTTAGTGTATTCAACAGTCTGCCAAATGAATTGATTAAATAACTCGTATACTAAAATTTAGTTAGCATTGAGGAGGGAGGACGATTCACACGAAATAGAGTGCATATAAAAGTGCCCATGAATTCCCCGTTAGTTTTAAGTATGGGTTTTACACCACAAGCAAGATAAGAGCGGCCATTAGAGTTGGAGAATGTAAGTATAATAAATAATCTGAGAGATAATGGTAGTGATTTTTGTTTATATTCTCTAATGTCAATGATCGGTTCTTATATTGTACATGGATACATAAAATAACAAAATCCTTCAAATATTATTGAAATATAATTTAAATTATATACTTAAGTATTTATGTGAATTTCACGATTAAGCTTAGAAACTACGAGTGAGGTTTGTATCTACTTAAACATTTGAAATTTTATCAGACTAAATGAGAAGTATGAATTAATAGCACATGGAGAAACTAAGACGTTGCTCATTTGCCACCGATTCCAAAAAAATAAAAAAATAAAAATAAAGGTGTTGGTCATTTTGTCAAGTATCATCCATTAAATAACCCAAATTACTAACCCGATCATTAATTAGAATGTCTTAAAACTATTGCTGTCTTAGTGACTCATTTTGAAACATAATATAGCAAAATTAAAAAGTACAAATTCTTTTTTGTTGGTTTCGCCTACCATTTTTACGATGATATTACCTTTCCTTGTACATAATTTCCCCGGAAAACTAAAAGTCCTAGTTCCATCCCTATATTAAATAGGGATAAGTGTTGATAAATTTATTCCAGTAAAGGTATATAATTTAGTAATCATGTCCTAAATCGTAAAATGGAGCTTTAAAAAAAAAAATCCAACTACACAAAGACTTTAAACCGTTAAGTCTTGTCGGTAGTGTGTATAAAATTTTATCCAAGTTGTTTGCAACTAGATTGAAGAAGGTGATGCCCGATATATTTCTGGTTTCCAAGGAGCTTTCATTCATGACAAACAAATACTTGATGGAGTGCTTATTGCGAATGAATGTGTGGATAGCAGATTGAAAGCTAAGAAGCCCGGTATTCTATGCAAGATTGATATGGACAAAGAATTTAACAAAGTTAATTAATTGAAAATCTCTATTTACAATCTTAATGAAGCATGATTTTGGCGATAGATGGATTTCTTGGATTAGTTGGTGTGTTACTTCCTCGCATTTGTCGGTGTTGGTGAATGGTAGTTCGATGGAGAAATTCTTACCGCAGAATCAAGCTGTAAGGCGGAGAAGTTTCCCTTTACTTATCTTGGTATGCCAATCGGGGGCGCATTGGCGTAACACCTCGAGCCTGGGAGTATGTTTTGGTTCGAATGGAGCAAAAATTGGCAACATGGAAGAAGAAGAAATTGAATAGGGCAGGTAGAATCATTCTTTTTCAAAGTTGTCTTGCTAGTTTGCAAATTTATTTTTTGTTTCTTTATCATCTGCCAGTTAGTGTGGAATAAAGAATGGTTAGAATTGTTAGAGCACTGCTCGGTCGAACTCGCATGCGTTGCTATCTCAAGCATGTTTGTAAATGTTAGTGATCAAAACTATAAGTCTTAATTTCTAGTCTACTATAGCTAAGTCTAGACTAGGATAGAAAGTGTAGTTGAGCTCAAGAACTCCATGGCAATCATCATACAAGACGAAGAACTAATCAAGGAATGGTGGAACTTCATCGACTAAAAGGTATGTGGAGACTTGAACTTATCTATCACTCAAAAGTCTATCTACTCTATCTTCTCTATTTTGAGACAAAGTCGCTTTGCTATATAGACTTTGATTATACACATTTTTCTATTTCGAAATGGTTTATCTCGCTTTATCTATTTCTAAATATGTGTTGGTAAGCTTTTGCTTTAGCCAAGTTCATCTTTACCTAATGACGAAAGTCATGTTATGTTTCAATCACTTTGAAAATGGCTTTGTGAAAAATGGTTTGTGAATAACAACTATATAACGTCCTCTAAGAATGTTTCAAAGATTGAAATGAGAGTTTAGATTATATAACCAATGTTGGATATAAGCATTGTGTGGCAACACATATACGTATAAGTCCTAATTCCTTTGAACCAAAGTATGCCGTACTTTGTTGATCGTGAAAAGGAACAAGAGCCGCGAACTCGATCCTAGTGAACGGAGGAGGTTCTATCCCGAGAATATCTGTTTGAGTTTATGAACTCCTTCCTAGGAACTTAAGTTCGCGTTTTGAGTTGGTTATATCTAAAGACAATTATTTGTGAACTTATATTTATATTAACTAAGGAATGCAATTTGAAAACCGTGGCTATAAAGTTCATGAATCGGTTCGAGTGAATCAAATCGTTTTTGCTTCAATTGTGTCTTGTATACTTCTATAATATTTATACAATTGAACAACTCTAACTAGTTCATTTGAGTCATTTGAACTAGTTATGGTAAAGAAGAATATGGTTGATATGAAAGTGCTCATATGGCTAACCATTTGGTTAACTATTGTCAACCAACAAATGTACATGTTTAGTACCGGTTACACAAACCTAAAATCTTGCATTTCATTTGTGTGTAACAAGATAAGTTTTCGATCCAACGGTTGAAAGATATTAGCTTGAATATAATCAGGTTTTCATCTAACGGTGAATATCGAATGCTTTGTTACTAAGCTAACATTGATTGCAAACCCTGATTTGAAAGACCATGTAAGGGAGAACTCTAGCAACTGGGAAACCTTATCCCCACACCTCCTATGTGATACTAGTTTCATAAGCTAGAGTCGATTCTCCTTAACCTTAGGTTTCTTCTCGAGACCCTCTAGGTTAACGACTTGAAGACTTCATTGGGATTGTGAAGCCGCATGGGATACTACTTTCATAGTTGTGTGATGCGATCTTGCTTTGAATTCTATCGTGTGTCAAGATACAATCGTAACGATTGGCTTGAGATTACTATCTCATGATAGGCAAGATATAAAATTCGTCACAAACATCTTCGTCTCATCGTTTTGTGATTCACAATATCTTCTTTGTAACGCCTCGATTAAGATTATTGTGAGGTGATTGATAATACTAGGATGTTCTTAGGGAATATAAGTACGTGTTATTAGTTGGTTTCATGTTCACTTGATTTATCAAAAGACGAACAAAACTTGTAGGTATTTCGTGGGAAATGATTTATCTATTATCGTAGACTTTTAAAATGGTGATCTGATTTGTTTATTAAAGTCTTCGACTTTGGGTGTGAACAACTCTTGGTTGCCAGGTGAGATTTGCCAAGGAATCAAGTGCGTAGTATCCCTGCTGGGATCGGAGAAAGAAGAATCGGTGGCACCTTGGATCAATGTGAGATTGATTGGTTCAACTACAGTCCGGACCTAAGTTAGTTTGTAGGCTAGTGTTTGTAGAGGCTTTAATACAAGTGCGTGTTCAACACGGACTGGTCTACTAGGTTTTTTGCATTTAGGTTTCCTCGTTAACAATACCGTGTCTGTATTTATTTCTTTTCCGTATATTTTGTTATATAATTGAAATATCACGGGTTGTGTATTAAGATCAATCAATTAGAATATCAACCTTTGGTTGTTGATTTTATTGATTGACACTTGAACATTGGTCTTTGATACCATTCAAGTTATTTCACATAATAATCGGGCTCACGGATTTCTATCCATTCGATTTGTTGATTACATTGTGAAATAGAGATGTTAGAACTTTTGATATAACTTTATTAAGATTGAGTCTAGTTGATTCTCTTGAAAGTATATTGAGTTTTCCCTCTGATTGCAAATCGAAATATTCGGTGTGGTTGTTGTAGTCCCGCTTTTTCAAGAATCATGCGTAATTTCATATGGGGAGCTGTGGAAGGACGAAGGAAGTTAGTTTGGGTTGGTTGGACAAAGATTTGTATGCCTAAGGCTAATGGCGGTTTGGAATGAGGACTTTAAGGATAGTTAATCGGGCGTTGTTGGTAAAGTGGATATGGAGGTTCTCGATAAGCAATAACAGCCTTTGGAAGAAGATAGTTTAACAGAAACAGGAGATTGCTAATGCCGGATGTTGATTCCACTTCTCAATGCATGAGTTTGTGGAAGAATGTGGTGAACATGGTACCTATGATTCAAAGTATGGTTCAGTTTACTAGTAAAAGATGGTAACGATATTAGATTTTGGAAGGACAAATGGCTTGATGAAGGTTGCTTGCAAGACATTTTTTCGGAGGTGTTTAAGGTAGTGAAAGATAAAGATGTCATTGTGGATGAGATGATTGGAAGCAACGGTTGGCAATGCGTTTTCAAGAGAGTTTTGAAGGCTAATCAGCAGCTTGAATGGGATTTACTTCGGCGTGATGTTCGTATCCCTAGTCTTGTGGAAAATAAAGATGAGATGTCTATTATGGAGAATTTTAGTACGACCAAGTGTTACGAAACTCTAGATGGACGGTATGATTCTTGCAATTTCGCGAAGCATCTTTGGAAATGCAATATCCCTAATAAGGTCAGTTTTATAATTTGAGATTATTTTCATAATTCTCTTCCAACTAAAGACATGTTAAGGCATAGAGGAGTGGACATAGAAAGTGATTTGTGTGTTTTCTGCAATACCGAAAGAGAAACAACAAATCATATGTTTTTACATTGTTCTTACTCTTTTGAGATATGGAATTACTTCATTAAAGCTTTTGGATTTCATGACCAATAACGGGGGACATTATTTGATTTGTTTGAAGCTTGGACTACAAATGTTTTCAGGGGTAAGAGGTAGTTCGAGTTTAGCGGATTATCCATTATGCAATTTGTTGAGATTGTGGAAGGAACTAAACGGGAGAGTTTTGGAGCTAGAAAGAAGGAAGCACCGAGATATTGATCTTGTTAGACATGACTTGTAGTTGTTTGGTCTTGTGACTACGATACGTTTAAGCATGTAACTCCTAGTCATTTGAAGCAACCGGAGACTCTCATGAATGTAACTCCTTTGCTTCGTGTAAAGGTTTCTTTTTTATTTTAATATAACCTTTTCTTCCAGAAAAAAATATTTAAAATATATATATATATATAGGGAATTTTTTTTTTTTGGAGAGGTCACTTCTAAGTTTTCTTAGGTTATTACACATAAGAGTGTAGATGAAAAAAGTCCCTAAATGCTATACTTTTTATTCTTTCCCTATAAATCGTGCAAATAGGAGACGACTCACTTGTCACTTCTAAGTTTTCTTAGGTTATTACACATAAGAGTGTAGATGAAAAAAGTCCCTAAATGCTATACTTTTTATTCTTTCCCTATAAATCGTGCAAATAGGAGACGACTCACTTATTCTGAGAGAGAAGGAGTATACGTTTTGTATTGTTAGGAGACATGCATGTTATACAATAGTTTACATACGTACATATTCACTAGTGTCGTAGACTAACCTGTATTGTTACGAGACATGCATGTTATACATTAGTTTACATACGTATATATTCACTAGTTTCGTAGACTAACCTGAAATTCCTTTACTCGTGCAATTCCCAGGCGAGTCGTACTTAGTGTCATGCCCTTGTCTCTTCTATTGGCAGTGTAAAAACATTTTTCAGTTCCCAAAATAGTATGATAAATGCAATATTTCATCTAAACCAAGAAAACGTTGCAGCATTTATACCATCTTCTGCCAGAAAATAAGATTTCAAAATATGGCTAAAGTCTTTCCGCAAGAAACTTAAGGAAAGATCGGAATAACCTTTGCATCTCGTAATAATACAGTTTCACCACCACTTTCGACGTCATTGAGATACATCAGTACAGTGATAAATGAGTAATCACGTTTGTTCTTCTTTTCCCCATTTTTCAGTTTTTACTACTTTCATGGGTTCGCCATTTTCTGAAAAGATTTAGCATATGTAAAGTTCATTTTCAAAATTTAATTCTCCTACATTGTAGATTTTGATATATACAGAAAATCTAAACTTTTGATGACGCGTTTCGTAATACCAAAGTATATTTCAGGTATTACAGTACGGAAGGAAGTGGTTTTCTCCGTACAATTTACGGAACTGCTGCATGTACCGAGTGGGGTGGAACCATGGATTATCCCAACCCTCATCGAAAATCCCTCCCACATACAGTGGATTAACAGGGTGTCTTTGGATGGCGGGGTTCATTTTTTGTGAGGTCGGAATAAACCACGGTTCCAAGCCTCGGTGATTAATCATTTTCGTACGATTTATCTTATTATAACAGACTTTGTTAATTGATGATATAAAAATCAATGTTTATGTTAAAAAAGTGTCTAGAATATAGTCCAGCGATCAAAAGTGTATATTGAGAATAGTTCAATACCTGTTGGGAGAAAAGGTCCATCGTGCAATCCTCTACTCTATATCTGCAACCACGGAATCTTAAAGACCAGAGGAATCGGAAGTATGTTAGCAAAGTGAAAGTTATTTTACGGGAAAAAAAAAAAAAACAAATCAAAATTTCTTGCATACACCCATCATTCCATTGGACGCAAATGTGACATGTTGTCCCGACAGGGGATCGGATGGTTTAGAAAGCACTCTCTCCATTGGGATTTATCAATGGGTGAAAGTGAGTCCCATGTATATATTATTTGTGACAGAATTTTTGTCGGGATAATGGCTCAGTAAACCTAACATTTTCGTTTCATAAACCTACCCCATTAACTAATTAACCTGCGCTTGAACTTTACTCCCCGTAGTTTTTTCAGCAGTATTAGAGGTTCCGTCTGAAATAGGATTTATTATATCAAAACTACAACAATGCCATACTTTCCCGGTGGGGATGATTGGATGACCACCTCACAGATCTAAACAAAGTTAGAGCTAAATGTACAGAAGCAAATATGTTTACGGTTATACATGACTTCCAAGAGGTATATCAAGGATATAGACAGCATATATGCGAGCTAGTAGTCCAGGAAGGCAATGTCACACACAATTACCACAAACTGGCTTGCAGGCCAAACTGTTAGAGAAATTCAGAGCTTCAAGCATTTATGGGAAAGAAGAAAAGGTTAAGGTCGGGGTTTACTGATTTTCTTCATGACAAACTGGCTCAATCGTATGTAACACCGAATAAAGTCGAAAGTTGAAAATGTCGTACAGTAAACACCTCTACTTCCACGTGGTGGCATATGAAGTACATACAACGGAGCACAGATAGTAAAACAAAGTTGTGGAAGAAAATTATCAAAGGAACAACACTCAACCTTTGCCTTGGGAATGGACGCTCGATAGCTACCGATAAAAGCGGATTCTCCTGGCGAAAACACAAACGGAAAATAAAAAATTAAGTTGGAATTAAATTGACTGAAATGTATGAGTTGAAGCTCACAAAATATATATCTTCCTATAATAAAGAAAAGGCCGACTTTCAACGGTGGCACAGAAAAAATCAAAAATACCCTTCCGCGTTTTCTCTCCCTGTCGTTAGTTTTTTACACAGAAAGACAAAATACGTATCTGAGATTTTTTATTTCTAAAAACCAAAATCAACTTCTTTCTAAAACCCAAAATCAGACCGTAAATCACCAAACGATCGATATCTAGAACCCAAAATCAAATCGATTGATTTCCTTCTTCCTAAAACCCTAATCTAATGATTCATCTTCTCTCAAAATCACAGTATTGCTTGCATGTACCTGAGGTGAAGAAGAAGATTGTAATGGAGGTGGTGCTGATGAGATAGCGACAGAAGTGTTGGTACCCTATGCACCAAAAGACCACTAACCTTTGTACTGATTTTTACTACTGCTACTGCACTTGCTGCAATTTTTGGTTGTAATTTTTTTTTTTAATCTTAATAGTGTAGTGTCATATTAACTGTATGCACATACATGAGGTGGACTGGTTGCAAGTTTTGATGTTGCAGATTAAGGTACATTTGGGGTGCATAAACAAAAATACTTTGATGGAGGTTAGTTGGTGGTCTTTTGGTGCATAGGGACGTACATTGTGCTGCTTTTGAAGAGGGACTTTTCCACAAAATTTGTTAGGCCTATGTATTATAGGCTTTGTAATGTAGCGATTAGTGGGCAGGTGCATAGCACGTGCGTCTTTACTAGTGTGTAAAAAAAGAAAGTGATAAAAATCCATTAACAAAGAAAATCTCACCAAATTCATAAGATGTTTACATTCTTCATCAGTTAGAAAATCATCACGACGAAATGCTCTGTCGATATAATTTTGGGTTCATAAGAAATCAGTTAGTGGTCATAATTTACTCTGAGTTTAAACAAGCAAAAAAAAAGAGGGGATCGAAATACAACAATTACCGTACCTTGGGTTCCATAAGAGTACTTCTGTAGCTGGATCTTTGTTCGAAACAGTAATATTTGTACAAGGAGTGCTGACAAAAAGTTGAATACCTCGATCATCAGATTATTTTGGGTTCATAAGAATTTAATAAATGGATCATAATTTACTCGGAGTTTAACAAGCATAAAAATGAGAGGATCAAATTACGGTACCTTATATTCGATAAGAGTTGTGTAACTGAATCTTTTCCCGAAACAGAAACATTCATACCAGTAATGCTGAGGAAGAATTTTGTAACTGGATCACCAGACATATGACGTAGAGTAGTTTCATAAGAGGGAGAGAATAGGATGCCGACGAGTAGTGGAATTACAGACAACACCCAGAAACCCTTCTTATACCTTTTTTTTTAATGGCAAGGGCTTTCCTTCAGAATCTTTTTCGGGAAACCAAGTGTTATGCAGATTGATTATTAGACCACCGATCAAGGGGAATAAATTTTTAAGAACAACGATCTTTCCTTCCTCAGGCATTTTTTTTCGAAATAGTTTTAATAGGTCCCTAAAACGCAAAAATCGATCCTTTTCTCTCTTTGGTATCTTTTGATCTTTAAAACTAATCAAATGTATCTGCCACTACCAGCAACCGAAGCTTACAACTCTTCTTTGAACAAATGAACTAGTCTTATTTCTCTTTGTTGGGATAAGTCTACTGTATTTATAAAATGAATCAAGTCTACTGTATTCATACATGTTCACATAGGCACGTTATGACGTTAAGGGACACCCACCCCGCCGTCTGCTCTAACAAATTTATTTTTATTTTATTTCAATATCTGAATCTTGACTTTTATCAAGTACATCATCAACTAACTGATATAATATGTTCAATGGCGCCTAATATAATTTGTTCCACATGATACGTTAATGCTGCTAGATTTTTTAATACTCTAATAGCTGATATAACGGAAAATGGGTCATTTATCCAAAAAAATTTAAAACATGGTTCAAATGGATGAGTAAAAATTATTATGGGTGAAATGACAAAAAAAAAATAGCAAGGATGAAACTGGATTCATCCTGGTTTAAACTTAAAAAATAGCGAGGATGAAACTGGATGCATCTTGATGTAAATTAAAATAAGAAAAAGAATTTGAAAATGGGTAGGATGAAACTGGTTACATCCTGGGTGTTTTTATATTTTTGTCCATTTAAACAGTTTCAAAATCTAAATGTCTTTTTCACCTAGGAATTATTGATTTTGGTCTTTTTACCCAATTTTGTGCTGATATAATTGGTAATATGTTCCCTACATGATTAAAATTAAAATGTTATGTATCTGCATAGATGTCCACAAAGGATGTTTTTGGCAAGGCAGATAAAATATATATTTGAGCGGTTGTCATGTGGTTTAGGCAAGTCAATCACCTACTTGAGAGTCTATGTGTCTGGGTGAAAAAGACACAAGATAATTTAGTCATATATACCATTTCCTTTAAACTTTATTCTTAGTTATATCCTTTTTTTCTCTCTTAGAGCATCCACAGTCATCGACCATAACTAAAAATTTGGTCGAAAACACAGACGCTACCGAGAGGACTATCGATCAAATATCAGACTATAACCAAAAACCAAACTATATTTGGTATTTGGTTTAGTTTTGGTCTGGCGTAATTTGACGCTACGCCTGATTGGGGCGGAACTGTAAATTGTGTTTGGTAATTAGACGTAAGTTTAATGTACGCCTCATTGAAACGCAACTTTAATCTACGCCCGATGGGTCGTAGTTTACATTTGCGCCTGATACCAAGCGGTATTTTTATATTACGCCTCATCCGAGCGTAGTTACAAGCTACGCCCGCCGAGCGTGATTTTAAAGTCCGCCTGACTACGGCGCAAGTTATAGTTTCGCTGCTACCACATGGGGCGTAGTTACAATCTACGTCTGACCAGGTTTGGAACTGTTTTAGTTGCTTTCAAGTTATCAAAGAGAAAACTTGATGATAGCCTGCAGATGCTTCGTGCAATTCTATTTGGGAAGAAAGCAAAGGTTTGTTTCTATTTCTAATGACTTTTGATAGCCTAAGCAAGACGTGCTTGATTGTTCTTGTTTTTAGTGCATTCTTAGTGGTTCTTGACGTCAAGATCATCGTGTTTATTTCTTTCAGTGTATCTTTTGAAGAGAAGAAGAGTCAGTTGAGAAGGTGTCTTGTTATCGAGAATTTGTGGAAGAATGGAAGGGTTCTGAGAGCTCCATTTGTGACCGAGAATACAAGGGACAAGAACTGATGCTGCCGTCATTGGTTTGTGACAATAAATGGCGCAGATTGATGAAGATTTGTAGTTCCTGGAAGAAATGGAGTTATGGGTTTGTGCTGAATTGAACTTCCAGGAGTTGGAGAGTTAGAGAAGGGTACTTCTTGATGTACAGCGAAAACACCAGTCTCTGCTCATCAGTTGTTCGTGGAAATGCTTGAACCATCAAGTTCTCAAGCTAAAGTGTGCTGCTATTGAGATACGAAGGACGTACAAATGGCTAGAAAAGAATATTTAGGAATTCCTTGCTTTCTGCTTGTACGAATCGAATATTTAGGAACCCAGTTTTTAATTTTATGAAGTACGAATCGAATATTGTGAGTATTTTGTTTAAACACTCTCATGATGTCGTCTACATCCCTGTATGTTCAACTTGGAACGTAATAATGTGCAGAACTGTGACTATATTGAGTTCTGAATTATCGAAATAGGTACATACTCATTTTGTATGGAAAAGATTAAAGCTCCGGTCTCTGTTCGAGTGGTCACATTCAGATTGGGGAGAATATGAAAACCGTAGAGTCTACTTCACTGGTGATGATATTTATATTATTTTTCTGAAGAGTCACTGGGTGATGATTGTTAAACTGTCACCCTCTTTTATCTTACAACTTCCTGTATTACGCCCATCAGCGTGACTTTCAAATTACGCCCCATCAGGCGTGACTTAGTATTGCGCCCATCGTGTGTAATTTCAAATTACGCTCATCAATCAAAGTGGTTGTATATATTCCGCTCCACACCAAAGCAAATTTAAACCGCGTCCCACATCAGCATTACTTAAACTTACGCCCCAACGGACGCATTTTATATCTACGCCTCATGTCGACGTAACCTTTATACATCCGCTCCACCAAATTTACTCCTCCACCGTAACGCCACACCACGGACTAAACTCATTTCTTTCAGCTTTTTTTAGTTTTTAGTCTTTAGTTTTAGTCGCCCACCTGGAGTTGCTCTTAGTATCTATTATATCTCTCATATTTATTAGCAGTCCAACACTATCAACCTTTAGGAGCCTATGGTCATATGACACATAGTTTAGCAATCCAATGCTACTAAATTATCTTATGTCTTTCTCACAATTAACCTTTAGTCAGTCCGCATAAAAATAAGTTGTAATTATCGGTTGATATATCCAATTTGGATATTTAAAAAGTATATTTAAGATTTTAAGCTATTTGATCCGGAGTGATAATTTGCTCGTCTTTTACGCCTAGAAATTCAAATCCAAGGGATAATTGACCAAAAAAACTGCTTACTTCATTTGTAATTTTATAAACCAAGTTCAATCGTTCTAGATGTGATCTCTTTTATGACCCAGATCTCTAACATCCAAAATGCTCTTACAAAAACTGCTTTAAAAAGACTGGGATTATATAGAACAAGATGCTTGATTTGGATCTTGTATACCCGCATTCATCGTGGAATGACACAACACGTATGCTAACCCACGTTCATGGTGACATACGTCAAAAATTATTGGCATTACTGATCCGCAAGCAGCGCCAAAACGCTCATGCACCATGTTTTATGCTGGCCCCAGCTCAACTCCCAGTAGAGAGCGATGATATTCCTCTATAAGTCAAATAGTATTATTTAAAATAAAACATAGTGACATAGTAGATAATATTAAAATTAAGTGATTTTTTTTTTTGAAGCATAAAATTAATGATGACATGTGGAACCTTTTTAATGTTTGTTTGGTTTCCCGTCTGTTCTATGATCAGAGTGGACTTTCTGTTCATATATACACATACCTAAATCTATACACTAGGTAGTGCTCCAAATTTTATATGAAGTTTCTATCAAATAAATTCATTGAATTATTTTTGGGCCTAATAATATGGTTCTACATCATCTATTGAATTATATTGGGGCTGTTAGCCTTTTTATGGTTTAGCTACAAATCATGTTTTGTTTAATATAACCTGATTAGTCTAAGTTTAATCAAGTGTGTGTGGTGAGTTTAGAACATGTATTACAGGAAAAAAATTGGTTTGTGGATGTGTAAATAAGGCCAAGTACATCAAGTTAATCCATAAAATTGGCATATTAGTTTATTGTATTTAGTTAGGGATGTGTCTCCACCTCATGATAGCCGAATGTGTGACACATGTCTAGTCGCTTGGAGATGGACTCCTTCTAGCCTTATTTAAAGTAATTTTCCGCCATTAAAAAGATAAGGGTGATAGAAGTGGATAAAGAACTTCCGTAAAAGATCATGATCTAGAGTTTCGTTTTAAGTGATTGTTCCAGTAAAAACAAGTTCAATCATGGAATGACATAACACGTATGCTACCCCACGCTCATGGTGACATGCGCCAAATTATTAGCATTAGTGATCCGCAAGCGCCACGAAACACTCATGCACCATGCACCATGTTCCATGTTTTATCTTGCTTTAAGTTCATTTAGCCATCTCTGACTCCGTGAGAGCGTGATATTCCTATATAAGTCAATAATTACTTGGGTGTTGAGTATTAGGACGATGAAGATCAAGATGGCCAAAATTTTCCAATCGATGTTGTACGGAGATATTTGTATGGAAACAGATATCCTTATGAAAATCAAATTTCCTTTCTTTGGCTTCTTTAAATAATGTTGAGGATAAGCTATTAAGAAGGTATGCGTCTCTAGATTATGTTTTTTGTGATGAGGCGATGAAACTAGTTGCATTTGTTCTTTGAATCTTCCTTGAATTTAGGAATAACCTGTTTACACGTGTCTAAAATTATTCTTTTACCTCGGATATTTAATGTTATCCGCTACTTTTTTCTTCGTATTTAGCAAAATTTGTGGAAAAAATACTTTCTCTTCTTCTCTATCTTCCTAATGTCCGTGTTCATTTCGCCGCTTCATCTTCATCGTCTTTACTATCTTTCTCGTTATTGTTTTCATGGCATCCGGTGTTCGTTAATTTTATTGATTTTGACTATTCTCTTGATTGATCTTCCTTATTGAAATTACTTCATCTTGATTCTATTCTTCTTTTGATGTTTCTTTCATCATTTTTTGTTTCAAGCAAGAATAAATCCAGTTCTAGAGTATACCGTAGTGAACCCTAACATCCCTACTGGGTTCGCAACCAAAATCCTCTTCGTGAATCGAAGTCTCTTGCTTCCAAAAATACGTTCTGCAGAGTAGTAAGGTATTTTAGAAATATTTACCTCCTTTTAATAGCAATTTTATTGCCTCTGTTTCTCAATTAATTTATTATTCGCAGGATGATAAGAATGATGATAGATCCCCAAAAGGTTTCGCCATAATAAACCCATGGCGTTCCGGCCGTCGCTCTCCTATCGCTCCCTTCGGGTTCAAGTATTCTACTTTCCCTACATAGATCTTCTACAAGGCAAATCTCCTACTATAGCCGACCTTTGCAAGATAAACCCATTTCTTCTCAAGACAATGTACCATTCCCTACAATATCACGCAGGATAAATCAATCCCCGAATTTTCTCGTGGAATGAAATTCTTCTGTGACATGCCTCTTCCCACTTTTACTTTTACCTCGCCCCCACCTATTGATCGGGTTTCTCCAATTAGCGATCTTATAACCAGTGGGTGATTCAACTTTTCCTTCTTCCTCTACTATTTTTTTCTTCCTCAAAATCTATCTCTCTTACCAAAGAAAATTTGGAAGGGATGGATATAGCTTTTAGAATTTTATCGATACCATGAATGATGTTAAAAAGCCTCCACCGATCCCACCTGCATCTAGTGTTTACGAATCTTTGGGTAAATATTTTGGTTCCGATACAATATCGCGAGTATCCTTGGAACAAGAAATTAAGACTTTGAAGAATAGTCTTCATAATACTTTGCTAGATCGCGATAACCTTCGTAAGAAAATGAAGAACTAAAAGGCATTCTCCTACCCTTTTTTTTTTTTTTTTTTTTAAAAAAAAAAATTTAGTTCTGCATCTCAAGTTTTGCTACTCGAAACGTAAGATGGAGATATATCAATTGGAATCTATTGTGGAAGAAACTCGAACGGAAAGAGACGCCTGGATGCAGCATGATATAATCATTTAGATAACCTCCACACATTTTCTATCGACCAAATAAATAATCTTTCTCAAGAAAACATCTCGCTTAGTTCAAAATCAAGAATTATTAAGTAATGAAGTGTCGCGTCTCTCATATTATTTGAATAAATCTAATTTGGAGTTGGAAACCTTATCGATGAAAATGGAACTTTATCTCAAGAGAGCGAGCTTTATTGATAAGGTGGCGATATCCTCGCAACAATCCTGATACTTGTAAAAAGCATTGAATGAGCAAGAGCAATTTATCCGCCTACCGAAAAATAAACTTGAAGATACTCACACTGAAAGAGATAAGCTTATTCAGAGAGTAGAATAAATCTAAGTGTTAAAACAAACCAACTCAAGGATGATTATACCAAGTTAAAAGAATCCCATTCTTCCCTTTACGAAGCAAAATAAGTTGCTGATTTCAACTAAAAGAATTTGCGTTCGCGGTTAAAAGGTCTTGTCGGTGATGGTTTTGATAATGCCATGGAAAACTTGGGGAATAATTGCATGGCCCTCTACTCAATATCTTATCTCAGGCAGTAAGGAAGGTAGTCATAAGATTTGACCGCCTTGTCCATCATTTTTCTTTTCTAATTTTATATACCACTTTCCATTTTATAATCTTAATGTCTTTCTTTACTCTCGCAGAGTCTGAGAAAAATCTTCACTCTTCTCTATCTACTTTGGAAGCGGCGCATGCGAAGATTCGTAAGGAAAATGCAACTCTAATTGCTTCCCTCGCTCGATCTCGCGACTCGAGCCATAAGGGAGATTTAACTACCTCAATCATCTTAAAGATATCCGCAGTAGAAATCGACCGTATAGGCTTCTTCGCAATTTCATCCCAAAGCGTAAGTTTTGGTGAATGATATTTTAGTTTCTAAATCCCTTGATCCTATCTCTCGTTAAACCTTTGGAAGTTGAAGACGATGAAGTACCCAACTCTCCGATAGTGACTATGATTATGAAAGTCGCGAAGATCTTCGCTAACAATGAAGTCATTAATAAGGATCTGCGGCGAAAATATCTCCGATGAAAACCCTTCAACTCTACGAGGGTGAAACTAACAAGATTGTCGAAGAATCTTTACCATCTCCTTCAATCGAGAATATTGATATAGAGAATTAAACTTCTTTGTAACCTTCATCAATTTTCCGCTTTGATTGCAAAAGATTAAGTCTCCTGTGTTGAATGAACCATTTAGCTTCTCTTTCCTTCTCCTTATAAGAACTCAATTCGCCACCTTATCAAGCAATTCCTTTATTTTCCATTAAGTCTTTGTTGCTTAAAGATCTTTCTTGAATGTTGTAATCTCACAAGTAATGCCTTCTGCGCCTCATTATTATTTATATGTTTCATGCAAGCCATATCATTTAATCATTTTCTCAAGCTCATGCTTATCATGTAATATTTCTTGCGATGAAAAAGATCTCAATTACTTATATTCAAAATGTTTAAAGATCTTTCTTGAATGTTGTCATTGCGACAAGATCGCAGTGACGCCTTTACATTTTCATGTAATGACCCATTGGTCTTGCCTTATCATTATTTGTGTGGTCTTATTTTGCCTTCCTAAGTAAAGGTCTTATTTGCCACCTTCACTGCGACAAGATCGGCAGGACGCCTTTTACATTTTCATGTAATGACCCATCGACCTTGTCTTATCATTTCTTAAGTATTTTGCCTCTAGACATTATATTTGCGACAATATGACGAGGTTTAAATGTTCTTGCGACCATAAAATCCTGCATGACATTGTCGTCTTTGCGTACTTAAAATCGCAGGACGTTCTTACACTATCATGTAAAAACCCATTGATCTCGCCTTACCTTCGCGTTAGTATTATTGCCTCTGCAGGATCATTGCACAAATATGACAAGCCTCAAATTTTCTTGCGAAAATAAAGCCTCATGACATTTGCGTCTTTTGACACTTATCACCTCCTAATGGAAGGTGCCGCCTTATCTTCTCCCGGTTTCCTTCAAGGAGGCGACATCGGCCATACAAGACTAGCTCCTCCCATCCGGGCCTTAACGAAGAAGCGATTGTTTTCGCAGCCTCTTATCCCTTATACCTAGGGGTTTGCGGTTGCCGAGACTCGCACTCCTAAGTGGAGTTTTCTTCTGGCCGAGTGCAGAGATGTGCTAAGACTTGTCAAGAGTGATAAGGAAGTTCCATGCTCCCGCACTCTTGACTCAACTGTACCTCGTGCGCCTCTGGTCATACGCCGACTCTTTGAAGAGACCCTCGTCGCCCAAACCGGTATAACCTTATATATATATAGTTGGGAATCCAAGTACCTCTTCCGGATAGGCTTTCATGGGCCCCAAATCTCCATGACTCGAGTTCTAGGAGCGGTGTAACCTTTTCCCGAGCCATGTCAAGAGATACTCCCTTATATGACGTGCTTTAGGTCTTACATTTGCCTCTTACGAAATATCATTCGCGAACTAGGGTGTGACGCCATAAAGGTTCGTCCCATTCAACTCATCTCATTCATTTTATCAATATATTCAATCATTCATTTTTGTCTTTTTTAATTTGTCTCATGAAGCTTATCTGCACAATCTCATTTCAATCATTCAATAGAGTTTTATACATTTATTCATGGCGAGATTCTCGCACAACTTTCTCGCAACCACCATCTCTCGCTTCTTATCCTTATCATGCTTTCACCACTAAATTGTTATCTTTTCTCGCAATTATTCATTTTACACCTTTTATTCCTACTTCCTTCTGCCTCCACGTGAGTCAAACTTTTCAATGTCTCCTTTTCATCATGATATTCAAATGTTTTTGCGCATTCACTAAGCAACATCTCTTCTTCTTTCGTTTCTATAGTATCCACCATTAACCTTTCTTTTTTGTTTGCTCGTCCTTTACATTCTTCCTCCAGCCTTTCTTTTTGCCGTTCTTTCCTGCAGCCTCTCTACATCAACCTCTATAACATTTTTGCCCCTCCATCCAGCCTCTTTTTATAATTCCAACACTCGGCTAAGATGCGGAAACTTTTATGCAACGATGGTATGTTGATGCTACACCCAAAATTCTCATGCAACCATGGCCTCCCGATCAATGCATTATAGGGGGACTCCACATCAACCACACGTAACAAGATATCGGTTGACAATCCTTGCAAGGGTATTCTCATGTGCACTCTCCTTTAGGGCTTGTTTGCGTTGCCATTGAAACCATATATTTTGTATGTTGAAGGATCAAATCTTCATCTTTTCCTCATAGTTTTGTAAGTGTGGTAGAAAAGAATGTTGATCGAATCGCCACAGTGTCAATCAATATTCTTATTGATTGCCCAACAATTTTCCGCCTCATTATCTTCTACCATCAATAGGTTTTGGATTAATTTCCAGCTTTACAACCAATGGGCTATCATGTATCTCTCTTCCTTCGGGTATGTCTTCTACTGAGAAAGAAATAATTTGCGACTAGCCACTCTTTTAACTGCGATGTCTTCGCAACACTCATCACTTCTTTATCATCAGCATCCTGCATAAAACTCTACTAAGTAACAACCGTCATGAAAATCCTCAATTGATGCGAGTATGAATGTACAATAAAATTGCAAAACAAATTTTAGCCTTTGCTCCCAACTTCTATAACAAATGTTCCTTTTCCTTTGGCCTGGGTGGCTATGAATGTTGAGCTTTCTTTCTTCTTTAAAAAGTGATTCACCTTCCTTGATCAATCATTCTTAGAATAATTCTCTAATGTTTTCGGCATGGCCATTTGTTAGATGCCCGTGAAAGCGATGGTAGAACGAGAACTCATGACTTCTATCTCCAGGTGGTGGTTCACTTCCCATGTTCCATGAGTGCGTATGTTTTCCATCAACGTATGCTGCTTCCTATATTTTTTCCACACTCGGCGTTCAATGGTGGCACTTTAATTTCCTCCTATACTACTGCCGTGACTTCGTTGCCCTCCATGATGGTTATAATTCCGCCTTCGTCCTCCGTAAGTTTCCCGCGAATGATCAAGCCTTTGGATCTTATTATTCCCACCATGATGTGCGTAGTCTTCCTTTCTCAAACTCCTCTTGATCTCGACTTCCCATAGCTACTTAACTTTGGTTCTATATCAACTACCTTTCTTTCTTGTTGACCTTGCGATGTGCTTGCCACTCGTGTGTACAAGTTGAGGTAATAAACTTCCATTCGTGATACTAGAATTTGTATTAGCTCACTGGTAAGATCTCCATCTGTTCGTCTTTCTTCTAAAGCAATATATTCTCCTGAGTTCGTAATCGAGCATATGTAATAAATATTCTTGACTCTAAAACTCCGAACATACAATAGATTGGTTACGAACATAGCATTTATGGAATGACAGTATGAGATATCTTTCATCTACCCTTCCGCCATCTCGCCGCACATTGTCTTCCATCCTGACGCTTAGATGTCTCCCAAACTTTCACCAACTCTTTGTTTCAACCCGAATACATCTTCAATCACTGGTCGGCGAGGAGTTGTTACTTATATACGCCCCTAAAAATATAGCTTGTAGATGGTTAAATGACGTGATAGTATTTCTTGGTAAACCCTCAAACCACTTCGATGCGCTTCTCCAGCCAAACTTGATGCAAAGTATTTAGACAATATGGCATCGTGATTCTCCCATTGTAACATACATCTTACATACGCCTTGGATGTGTTGTATCGTACAAGTTGTCCCATCAAAAATGCTAGGTTAATGCTGGTAGTTACATTTTGGGGGTATTCCTCCTAACCGCACTCTAATGTAAAGGGATTCTTTTGCATTTTCTGCGACGGTTTACCTAATCTGGTTGTCTTCCTCCTTCTCTTCTCGTTGTTCAATATTCCTCTCATCTTTGCCAATTCTCTTAAGATTTGCTCATTTGCCTCTGAATTTGAATCTATTGGTCTTTTTAATTCCACCTCTTCTTCTTGCGCTCATGTCTACTTATATTTTCTGTTCATCACTTTCTTCTCTCCTTTCTCTCGCGGCTTTCTCCTCATCTCTTTCGCGAATTGGTACACACATCAGATCTATCAATTTCTCTTCTGCTTGTCTATCGACTCTCCTTGTATTCTTTCATATTCTTCTCATTTATATTTCCATTGTTGCGATTCGCTCGCGCCTTCTTTCTCGGTTGTCATGATTATTCCGCCGAGATTGCCTCTTCAAATTCACGTTCTTACTTCAGCTTCACCTTTCCCTTCGCAGCTAAACGTGCTTGGCTCAACATAGTGTTTTTCAATGTCATCTTCGATCTCCTTGTTTCCTTCTGCCTCTCTCCCATGCAATATTCTTCTTCCTTCTATCCGATTTTCTTCTAGTGCACTGGATTATTCTGCTCTCGAGGTTGCCTATCTCCTTGATTTCCATTATTTTTACCATTTTGTTCGGCCTTCGTAGTCGTGGAACATAACGATCTCCCTTCTATTTCTCTCTCTCTCGCGACATCCTTCATCAAGATTTGGTTCTCTTTCCAAATTTTCTTCATTAATAGTTTCTACGAGTAATGTTCTCCTCCTATCTTCTCCGACCGATCTTGATCTTTGATCCTACATTACTACTTCTCGATCTTCTATTTTGCAATCTCGATTTTCCATCCTCAACTCATGATTTTGCCTTGTTAAATTTGCACGTTCCTCTCGCTTCTAACCGCCTTCCTCATACATTGTTTGTCTCAATGCCTCTAATGCTCG
The DNA here is from genome assembly GCA_023531295.1 of Papaver armeniacum. Lineage (NCBI taxonomy): Eukaryota > Viridiplantae > Streptophyta > Magnoliopsida > Ranunculales > Papaveraceae > Papaver > Papaver armeniacum. The sequence goes on from JAJJWW010004864.1 coordinate 30,108, forward strand.
CGACTTCTTCATTTCCACTGAATTGTTTCTCCAATCATCTTCTCGATTTCTATCTTCTCGTCCACTATTTATCCGATTGTTGCTCTTCCTCTCTTTCCTCCATGAAATCCGATCTCCAGTGTGTACGCTTACTCTATCATAATCGTGAGTTGTGTTTGCAATCGGTTGAATTGGCGATTGAATTTGATTTTCTTCATCATTTCTTGTGTTCATCCTTGATGATTCTCCCCTTCATTTCTCCTTTCATCCAGCAAGGCTCCCGGCTTCTTCTCACGATTGTTGGTCCTTCTGATACATTTCTCTTTCTAGCCATTCCTTTCTTTGGTAAACTATTAAAAATTGTACTCAAATTTCTCTTTTCTTACTCCAAATTCTTCCTCGTTTCAAGCGTATATGTAGTTGCAGAAATCCCACACTACACCCCTCATTAGATTCAATGTGATTAACTCTTTGAAAGATGATTAACTTTGAACTTTATTGATTATCTTCTTGAAATGTTTACAAATACAATTAGAAATAAAACTAAAGCAATTACAATTACTCTTATCATTCTCTCCTAATGACTTGCTTAACAATTCAAAAAGATCTCTCCCTACAATACATCTTACATCGACTCCTTTATATAGGGTATTACATAGTGGATGACAATTTTTAATAACCTTATCCATTTAATATTAGATTACCTTAACACCCTCACCTATATAATATTTTTTCTTCATTTCAAAATGGAACAAATTTCTTCCACTACCACTTCACCACCACCACTAGCATCACCACCACCACCATCACCAACATTCAACTACCACTCCACCACCACCGTTCAACAATCACCACCTACCAACCGCCACCACCACTAATATTCCACCACCACTCCTTCACCACCACCATTACACCACCACCAGTCCTCCACCATCACTAGTCTGTTGCCGCCACCACCACTAGTTCTTCGCCGCCGCCACCACCGTCATCGCGCTCCGCCACCACTGTCACCGCCGCCACCGTGGTTCAAATATTTTTGTATCAACAACAATAGTTGGTCCAAATAAAAATAGAACCAAAAGTAGAAGTTTATCTAGTTTAGGGGATCAAAAACGATAATTGATCCAAGAAAAAGGATAAACAAGAGAAGTTGATCCAATTTTAGTGGATCAACAACAAGTTGATTCATGTAAAATTGGATCAACAAATGAAAGTTGATCCATGTAAAATGGAGTGAACTTGGCGTGAGTCGAACACGCATCATCGACATGGAGGCAAGTCATGCTACCATTGCACCACAAGTTCAACATTGGAAGAAATTTACATGATTTAAACTACAAAGCATGATTTAAACTACAAGCATAATTATACTTATCCAAGGATATATTTTCAACAATAGGAGTTCAAAGGATCAACAGCGGTAGTTGATCCCATATAGATGGATCAACAACCATAGTTGATCCAATAAAAATTGGGTCAACAACAGGAGTTTATCCTACAAAATGGATCAACAACAACCATTGATCCCATAAAAACATATAAAAAACAGCAAATTGATCATTACCTGTAGCTTCATAAACACCAACAACTCCAAGACCAGCTTCAAAACCAATCTCGACAACTACAACAACCAGAACCACCATTCTACTACTATTTTCATGACTAATTTCTCATTCGTACCTCTCTACCATTACCGCCACCAACAAATCCACACATCTCCAAAGACCACCACCACCACCAAAACAACCACAACCAAAATCCAACACCAATTTCATCATTCCAACCAAAACCACCATAGTTGATCCAATAAAAATTGGGTCAACAACAGGAGTTGATCCAAAATATATGGATCAACAACCATAGTTGATCCAATATCACCTATGGACCTAGATAACCACCATATTTCATTCAAAGAACAGCCTTCAATCTATGTAACAACAACTCATACCAACACCGCCACCAACAAATCACACATCTCCAAAGACCACCACCACCACCAAAACAACCACAACCAAAATCCAACACCAATTTCATCATTCCAACCAAAACCACCATAGTTGATCCAATAAAAATTGGGTAACAACCGAGTTGATCCAAAATATATGGATCAACAACCATAGTTGATACAAAATATATGGATCAACAACCATAGTTGATCCAATATTCTTGCCTGCTTCAACCTAGATAACCACCAACAAATCACATCTCCAACACCACCACCACCACCACCAAAACAACCGAACCAAATCCAACACCAATTTTATCATTCCAGCCAAAACCACCTCCGTCTACATCAACAATTTCTTAGTTCTAAACTATTTTAATCTACGTCACAATCACTCACAATACCACCAGTACCGAAAGAAACATACCTCATCCGCCGTCGCTGCTACACCACCACCATAAATCGTAACTTGAACCAGATCTCGATCTATAATTGCAACATAAAAACAGATCTCGATCTATTTGAATCCGATTTCAAATTCAGTTTCTAGAAGAAGAAGAAAGAAAGTGGTCATAGTTGCAGAGGTGGTGGTGGAGATGTTGTTGATGATAGTTCGATTAAATCTGAATCCATTAGTGGCGATGGTTGTTTTAAGAAGAGAAGGAGAAAGTAATTTTCGATCTGGAAAGATGGAGATGTAGATCGTGATTAAGGAGATGGTGGTGGTAGTTATGGTGATGGTACTGGTGGTGTTGGTTGTGGTGGCGTCGGAGATGGTAGTGGTGGCGGCAGCCATGATAAACTGTGTGTTGCTCGTTTTTCATCCGGAAGTGAAGAAGAAGAAGAGTATATAACGCATAAAAAGGTTAAAAATGGAAACACATGAAAATAAATCTTTTAGATAAAATTTCAATTTTGCCATCGGGGGATATATTTATTGTGTGATAAGGATAATTGTATAGACCATCAAAAGTAGGGACAAAAATTCAATTACCACAATAAAATTCACTGAATATATGGGATTGCTGTTGCGTGCACCATTCTGGGTGAATTTTTTGTATTTATTGAATTGCTTCAAATAAATAAAGTGAAGAGGTATTCATCACTTATCGAATAGCTTTATCCTTTGCGGGATGTCAGCGCATAAAAATACTGGTTTTACAATTTTAGCCCTGAACTAAAATCCACCATCAACATTAAGTCCCCTGCCTAGCACATAATGGTTGCATTATTGTGGGGTAGGCATGAGATGGTGACAGCTCAAATACTAGAACGATCAAGCTAAAGTAAATACATATTTACCATATATATGAACACCGTCCTATGCCTCAAACGTCCCTGTTTATGGGTAAAAATCGTTTCTACCGATTTCGGTAAATTCGGTAGGTGAGTGAGTGAGAAACCGGTTCAAACCCTAAACAAATGTGCTGCACGTGAGCACTTTATAGATTCGAGAGATCAACTGTACAAGTCCGGCTAAACCAAGAAATGGCCGTTCAGACTTGCTTCGGTCACAAAGTGGATGAGAAGGGTTGATTTGGGGAGGGAAGCAAGGAAAGGTGTTGAGGAGAGTAGTATCTCGACTTGTATCGAAAGTGAAAGCTTAGGAAGCTTGCAAGAGATGAAAGCTTTTTGGGAGAGCTTGCAAAGTTGCCTTTCGAGAGTGTAGTATTTTTCTCGACCGAGACTTGTTGTCCTGGGGTGGAAATAGGTAAGACCTATTTATACAAGTCGATATTGAAACGTGCCCTGGCCTCATGAAGGAAGATTGTAAAGGGTGAAATAATGGGAGGAGGTGGTAACCGCATGGTTTAATGGGTGAAAACGTTTTTCACCATTATTTCCTCTTTTATTTGACCGCTTTATTCCTATTCACGCTTTCTTAATTGTGAGCGTAGTGTACGCTGCATCTTTGTGACAGCCAAACCAAAACCCTAAAGAAGCATATATCCCCCAGTTTTGTGTTGATATCTCGTTGGTTGCGCCTTGAGTGCAAGTGGTGCTGCTAATGGCGCGTGTGGCATGTGCCAATGGCATGGTGGTAGGTTGCATGGTTTTGCAAGTTAGGCTACCGACGTGTGTGTTTGGCATGTGCCAATGGCATGTGCGGAATGCCTTGGTGGTAGGTTGCACGGTTTGCAAGTTAGGCTACCAGCGTGTGTGTTTGGCATGTGCCAATGGCACGTACGGCCATGTTGACCTAGTTGCAAGTCTTGCAAGCCTAGGGCGCTATATTTGGCGTGTGCCAATGGCATAGCGACTTGGAATATGGCTTGCGGCACGTATTGGCATGTGCGGCCATGTTGACCTAGTTGCAAGTCTTGCAAGCCTAGGGCGCTATATTTGGCGTGTGCCAATGGCATAGCGACTTGGAATATGGCTTGCGGCACGTATTGGCATGTGCCAATGGCATGCGGCCATGTTGACCTAGTTGCAAGTCTTGCAAGCCTAGGGCGCTATATTTGGCGTGTGCCAATGGCATAGCGACTTGGAATATGGCTTGCGGCACGCATTGGCATGTGCCAATACGTGCGGCCATATTGACCTAGTTGCAAGTCTTGCAAGCCTAGGGCGCTATATTTGGCGTGTGCCAATGGCATAGCGACTTGGAATATGGCTTCATAAGACGTATTGGCATGTGCCAATGGCACGTGCGGCCATGTTGACCTAGTTGCAAGTCTTGCAAGCCTAGGGCGCTATATTTGGCGTGTGCCAATGGCATAGCGACTTGGAATATGGCTTGCGACACGTATTGGCATGTGCCAATGGCATGTGCGGCCATGTTGACCTTAGTTGCAAGTCTTGCAAGCCTGGGCGCTATATTTGGCGTGTGCCAATGGCATAGCGCGACTTGGAATATGGCTTGCGGCACGTATTGGGATGTGCCAATGGCATGTGCGGCCATGTTGACCTGGTTGCAAGTCTTGCAAGCCTAGGGCGCTATATTTGGCGTGTGCCAATGGCATAGCGACTTGGAATATGGCTTGCGGCACGTATTATCATGTGCCAATGGCATGTGCGGCCATGTTGACCTAGTTGCAAGTCTTGCAAGCCTAGGGCGCTATATTTGGCGTGTGCCAATGGCATAGCGACTTGGAATATGGCTTGCCGGCACGTATTGGCATGTGCCAATGGCATGTGCGGCCATGTTGACCTAGTTGCAAGTCTCGCAAGCCTAGGCGCTATATTTGGCGTGTGCCAATGGCATAGCGACTTGGAATATGGCTTGCGGCAGACGTATTGGCATGTGTCAATGGCACGTGCGGCCATGTTGACCTAGTTGCAAGTCTTGCAAGCCTAGGGCGCTATATTTGGCGTGTGCCAATGGCATAGCGACTTGGAATATGGTTTGCGCACGTATTGGCATGTGCCAATGGCATGTGCGGCCATGTTGACCTAGTTTGCAAGTCTTGCAAGCCTAGGGCGCCATATTTGGCGTGTGCCAAAGGCATAGCGGCTTGGGAGATTTGGCATTGTTGCCATGGTGTGCAAGATGCGGCTTGGTTTGGCATTACTGCCATGGTGCGCAGTAGTACGGCTTGGTTTGGCATGGTTGCCATGGTGCGCAGAGTGCGGCTTGGTTTGGCATGGTTGCCATGGTCGCGAGAGAGTGCGGCTTGGTTTGGCATTGCGCCATGGTGCGCAGCAGTGCGGCTTGGTTTGGCATGGTTTCCATGGTGCGCAGAGTGCGGCTTGGTTTGGCATTGTTGCCAATGATGCGCAGAGTGCGTCTTGGTTTGGCATTGCTGCAATGATGCGCAGAGTGCGGCTTGGTTTGGCATGGTTGCCATGGTGCGCAGAGCGGCTTGGTTTGGCATTGTTGCCAATGATGCGCAGAGTGCGGCTTGGTTTGGCATGGTTGCCATGGTGCGCAGAGTGCGGCTTGGTTTGGCATGGTTGCCATGGTGCGCAGAGTGCGGCTTGGTTTGGCATTGTTGCCAATGATGCGCAGAGTGCGGCTTGGTTTGGCATTGCTGCCCTGGTGCGCAGAGTGCGGCTTGGTTTGGCATGGTTGCCATGATGCGTGTGTGCGGCTTAGTTTTGGAATTAGGTTCGTGGAAAAACCCTAATCCGGTATTTTGAAAAAAAATACCCCTATTAATTATTTACACCCGAGTTAAATGCTCTTAGTTAATGTGTTGCGGGTAACACTAGGTCATGGGGTTTTACGATTTTACCCCTTGTTTAAAAACCACCATCAACGAAGTCCCATATTTGGTTGAACTGTTCCTTTAGATACCCAACGGTCTTTCCGATCTCGATTAGGGTTTGGAAGAGAGCACGACTTGGTTGGTGTTGAATCCTTATCTATCGGGTAAAATTCACCGCAGCCGTTTTAGTCTTCCTTTAGGGTTTCCTCAACATACATGTATATGTAGGGATTTTGAACCACTTTTCACCGTTTACGATAGAATTTTCTTGCGAAACTCCATTTCTTCATCATGTCAAACAACAGGTGGATCGTCTTCTTCATACCATCCAGTGGTCTTCGCTAAACGTGCACGACCGCGCATCCGAGCCTCGTGATGAATCTCCCGCCGTGTTATCCGAGTTAAGAAGATCATACCGGTTCGTTCCTCTTTTCCTTTTCTTTTCCGAACAGTTACTTGTTCTTCATGATCGTGCGAATAATCCTCCCTTTTTTGCGAGAGATACCCTCATTGGAACATGTGTGACGGTTATCGATTTACTTACGACTTAGCTAGTCCTCTTCCTTCAAACTCAAACACGCCTACCCCTGCGGACCTTGAAGATGCTGATCTGGGTATCTCATCTTATGAATACCCCAACGCGGGTCTTTCATTCGATAACCACATGAAATGCCTATCTTCCAGCTACCGAGTCATTTGTCGGTGGATTCTTAGTGCGGAAGGAGTTTGTGCCTTTGTACACAAAGGTATGGAGAAAGTATGGCCACTTCGCAAACCCGGGAATGTAGTTCGGCATCGATCATCCGCCTTGGTCACCACGACAAACTGCCTTCTTCCCATGTTTGCTAAGATGGAGAATATCTCTATCCATGCAATGTTCCGAATCAAACCTTGAAAAGTGGGAGAACATGGTATCTACCGCGAATTCATGGAGTTCAACGTGGGCTGGTTGCGGTAGCGTCTTGATATCATCAAGGTTGATCGAGATGGTGTCCTCGTGAATGTAGTTCCCACTGCGAAAGCTATCTTGGAGGAGGAGAAGGCCTGGATGCGGAATCGGAGAAGGTGGAGCGGCGGTTCAAAACTTGAAGAATAATACAGAGAGATACCAAACTAGGCCTGAAGATGATGCTCTCAAGGAACTAAATCTGTTGGATGGCCTCTTCTAAGCCATGCTTTCTTATTGTCAATTTTTGTTTTGAACATTCTTGAGAAATGAATCGCATATTCTTGAAAAATGAACTTGCATTGGTTTTTGGTAGATGGATGAAGTTTTTCCATTAACGTTTTTTTTTTCCTGAATAAATTGATAATTCAAATGCGTAATGAAAATGCATGTATTGTCATGTCGTGGGATAGTAGCGGGACAATGATCAAGCATGGTATGCCTTGAGCCATTTTCCGTTAATGACTGCCTCTATCTTGCCTCCATCCACCTTAATGATTTTGTCGAGCCAGGTACTATAAGTCTTGGTAACCACGTAAGGACCTTCCCATTTCGGAGAAAATTTTGTGGAGACATGTCTTGGTCAAGTGCTTGGCTGTCTTCAAGACCAAATCTCCTACTTTAAAAACATGTGGCTTCACGGTCTTGTCATATGCCCGGAGACCCTATTCCTGTACACCGAGCAAGTTCCTCTCGCCCTTCTTCTTCGGAATCCAGAGTGTCTAACTCGCCGATTCTTGAGCTAGATGCTTCAACCTCGTTCAGGTGGACCCCACTTGCTGCGGCAATCTGGATGACGAAATCTTGATTTCGCTGGGAGGATCGCGTCCTTTGTAAACAAGTGAATATGGTGAAACCCCAATGGAACTTCTAGGTGCCGTACGATGCGCCATCGGTAGCTGCTCGTGCCATTCTCTCCGAGGTTGTCATGTACTTTGTTATTGAGAATCCGAATTAATGTTTTGTTGGTGCTTTCACTTTGTCCATTTCCTTGAGGATGGTAAGTGGTGGAGAAGACCTATTTAATCCAATATTCTTCAAGCAACTCTCGTACCTGTTTGTTAGCGAAGGGGGTACCGTTATCAATGATAATGTGCTTAGGCACACCAAAACGACAAATGATGTGCTCTTTAATGAAAGCCACAATCGTTGCTCCTGTAGTTCCTCGTAGAGGAATAACCTCAACCCATTTGGTGAAATATTCTGTCGCGGTTATAATATACTCGTGTTGCTTCGATGACGGCGGATTGATCTTCCCAATAATGTCGAGTCCCCAGCTATAAAATGGCCATGGGCTGCTTATCGAGTGTAAAGGAGTGGAAGGTGCGTGAACAAGGTTCCCATGAAATTGACATTTGTAGCAGCTTTGAACAAATGCAGCTGCATCATCCTCCATGGTCGGCCAATAGTATCTCTCGTGTATCTGGAGAAATAGTTTCCTCTTCCCTTGATGTTCCCCTTCATGCATTTCCTTCAACATGATTGGAATCTCTACCTCGGCCAAACACCGTAACATATCCCCTCCAAAGCTTTTGCGATACAGGACTTCGTGAAATACGAATCGTTCGCCCTTTGTTTCATCTTGACAATATCCTTTTGATTAGCAGGAGTTACTCCGTCGCGGAGATAGCTTATATATGGTCCTCTCCAGTCCCCAGCATGACTTATGCTGAAAATCTCCAATTGATGTGGTGGTGTTTGACAGTTAGGGCAAGACTTTTGGAGTAGCTGAGATTGGGTTTCCATTTCTCGCGATGAATGACCCCGGGCGTGAAGACGTCGATAGAGCGTTACTACCAACGTGTGCCCATAATTTTCATCGTGAATGCGTTTGCCGTAGCTGCGCTTCTTCATCTCCGAGACATCTTGATAGGGAACCATCCGGGTTTCGATGATATAGCATACTATGAAGCATGAAGAAGTTCTACAGGGTTTTGAGACTGACCTTTCCTTGAGAAAGCGAGCTGCCGAGCTCTTGAATGATAGGAGTTCGCCAATCACAGGTCCCGGTGTTTTTGTGTTGTGAAAGCCATGTTGATTCCACCGTCCTCCTCTTTACCGTCTGTGGTTTCTTCTAAACCTTCGAACTGCAATTTGGATGCAGTGGCTAAACAATCGGCATGTCATTGTTGTTGCGACCAACATGGGTTATGGTTGCATCAACAAAGTAGTTTAATAATCTTTGTGCCTACGATCGATATGGGAACAAGCGTTACCTCCTTCAACGCATACACTAAATTCATCCGATTAACTAGCAACTTAGAGTCACCTCTTATCTCCGAGGAGAGTGGCCCATGCTTGTTTGGATATTGATAGTCCTATGATAAAGGCTTCATATTCGATGAGTTATTGGTGCTTTGAAAGTCCAATTTAAAGGAATGCGAGAAAACTTCACCAGTTGGAGACACTAGGACCACGCCTGCCCCTCCAGTGTTATTGCTAGAAGTGGCGGAGCCTTAAAATACAGCGGAATGCCTCTCCTTCGAAAACGGAGATCTCTGGAAATTCTCCGGGAAGATCCTCGTGTAGTGCAGTAGTGCCTTCTCTAGGAACGCGCGCCCGAAATCGTCAATCAACGGCTTGTCCTTTGATAGCCCTTGGTGATGTGCATGTTATGTCCAGCTCGACATTTGGAGAAGCCACTTGTCCGACCTTCCCATCAGGACCGGATTTGAAAGTAAAAACTTCGCAGGATCAGATTTAGATGTATGCAACACCTTGTTGGACAACAGGTAATGTCTGAACTTATGAATGGAATGAATCAGGGCTAGGCATGCTTTCTCCGCTTTGGGATATCCGAGTTGCATCTCTTAATACTGACTGAAATAGTATATGGGATGTTCGACTCCCTCATCATCCTCCCGAGCGAGCAAAGCTCCTACGGCGGTATCGAAGGCGGTGTAGACGCACATCGGTCTTCCTTGGAAAGGGGACTTCATGACCGCCGAGACGACAATATCCATTGAATTTTCTAAAACGCTTCGTTGTAGTGCGGTCCATACGAAACTTGCTCCTTCTTGACAAGGGAGTGAATAAAGCAACGAGTGGGCCAAACCGGTATAAACGTCGAATGTAATTTACTTTGCCCATGAAGCTTTGGAGATCCTTCACGATCCGTGGTGGCGGCATCGTGAGGATAGATTGAGTCTTGGATGGGTCCACCTTGATCCCTCAAAGAATTACACGGGAATCCAGAAACTTTCTGAAGAAACGACGAAAGCGCATTTCAAATGATTCATCTTCAATTTGTACTCACGGCACCTTTCGAACACTTGTTGTAGGACTCCTGTATGATCCGCCCGAGCTTTTGATTTGACTACTATATCATCTACGTAGTCTTCAACTTGCTTACACATCATGTCATGGAAGATTGCCGTCATAGCACGTTGATAGGTTGCACCGACATTCTTCAAACCAAATGGCATTACAATATAATAAAAATTTCCGAGAGGAGTTCGAAAAGCTGTCTTACTTGCGTCATGCTCGTACATCCTTATCTGATTATAGCCTCCATATCCGTTCATGAAGGAGAACATGCTGTGTCCGATGGTGGCATCTACTAACAAGTCGATGTTAGGTAGAGGAAAATCGTCTTAGGGCCGCATCTGTTCAAGTCTCTGAAATCCACGCAACACCTGATCTGTCCGTTTTTCTTTTTTACTGGAACCACATTAGCCAACCAGGTCGGATGATGAATGGGTTTAATGAAGCCAGCATCCAAAGAACCACGTATCTCAGTCTTGATTTGCTCTTCCACCTCGTGCCTGAATTGCCTCGGGGACTGTTTGATCGGCTTGGATCCAGGAATGACATGTAGATGATGGACGACCAATTTTTCATCTAAACCGGGCATTTCTTCATATGTCCAAGCGAATATGTCCTGGTATTCTTTGAGAAGTTGCACGAGCTTCGTGCGTTCATTCGTGGACAAGTTTGAGCTGATGGAGATAGGCCTGGGAGATTCTTCATTCCCGATATTAACAATTTCGAGTTCATCAGTCGTGGAGTTGGTGCCGTCCTGCAGCTACCGTGGAGCGTCCAATGATGGTTTATTCAATTGAGTTGTAGTAATAGGTTCGTTGAGACTTGTGAAAGCAGATTTTTAGACTTAATTTTTAAAGCAAAAATATAACAAACTCACAATACAAGATGTTGTGAAAATTATGGAGAGGATGGAACTAGGATTTCACCATTCATCAATACTTATGTGGTTTTAAATTAATTTATATCATGCAATTTAAAAAATTGATTTGATTCTAAAGTATTGCCAAAATCAGATTTCCAAAATATCAAATGTTAGTCGCAAGCATGACGTATCAAGAATCTAAAACTAAGCATGCATCATCAAGAGAAAACACATTTGATTAATAAAAATCATTTAATTCATTTTTTATCAATGCAATTAATCATATAAAAATATTGCATAAATTAATAAAGTAAATGTTACCACATAATTCTTGAAAGAATGGCTTCTCGTCGCCCCAGAGGATAGGTTTAGCTCTTCATCATGGAAACACGCTCAAAAGTTGATTTCATTGCTCAAAAAATGGTTCACAAATGATGAAATGGGAGAAAAACAATAAAAAACCGTGTTTGCAACGCTTATAATTATTGCAAAATACTGTTACAGAGATCGATATAAAGAAAGTGTCGCTGTAGTTGTAGCGTATAAGACTGCTGGTTAACGGTCGCAATCATTGTAGCATGAACGACAGGTGGGTGTGCGTCTTATGTTCTTCGCGTTCTTCACAGCAGCAACAATGGTGTTTCTATGTAATGTGATTCTCCGGCTCTGTTGAGGCTCCGTCCCTCTCTCCCCCCTCTTCTAAGACATTCCAGGACTCTTTTTATACCTCAGCAGCAACAAATCTTCCGCAATAACTCCATATCATCCTCTCTTCAATTCAATATTCTCCACGGGAATATTTTCCATTATTATTTCTTTCACGCTCTCTGCAGCTGTTAAGTTTCCTTTTTTTTTTATCTCTTCACGTGGTTGCGTTCTTCCTAAACGCTGCAGTATATTGACTTCATGCTCTATCCTTGCCTTGGACTGAGTTAAACCTGTGTCTATCTAAACTCCAACTTCAGCCTGTTTTTATCTAAACAGTGAAACATCCTTCTTTTTTTTTTTTTTTGATTTGAACGCAATTACCACCCCTGTTTAATAGAAACAGGTCAATCCTGATCAAGTTCCGTGAACAAATCCGAGAAAATCTCGGTCAAATCTCTGCCTGAGAATTTCGCAGACGACCAATCTTTTTTTTCCACCAAAAATATCTTCAAACCGTGAAGAAGATGACCTCCCCCTAACAGAGATGGGGGTGCGTTTAGCATGGGACTCCCTGGGGTGCAAATAGTGATTGAGGCGCCCCTTAGTAATTGAGGTGCCCCTTAACCAAAGTGAGAGTCCGCATAACAAATGTTCTCCGGGGTGCTTTAGACAACTTTTCGAGCCGAATTTTCCAAAAATGTTTATTGCCCAAAAATACCTACAAACACACAAAAAACCATAATTAGTACAATATCGAGCACTAACAATACGGAACATTGAGAACAAATAGACACAAAAATGTATCTATCAAATACCCCCAAACTTATTATTTGCTAGTCCTCGAGCAAATTTATTCTAGAAAATAAAAACATTTGAACCCTTAGGTGGCCCTAGTGGCGGAGTGTTGTCTCCGGAGGGTTTGCAGAGGTGTACCCACAAAACCTTTACTCCAGAACCTAGATATCTACTTAAGTAACCTGGAAGGCACTAAAGAATCTCCTTGGTTGGCATACTTATTGACTACGGGAGGAAGTACCCCGATGCGAAATTCCAATTGTTATACACGAGTTTGCACTCAAGCATACTAAAATTCATATAAAGTGACAGAGCTCTACTCGGATAGTTTCTAGACATCATAAACCGGAGTCAACCAATCACATGGATAGATTAAGAAGATGGATGTAGAGAAAAACGTAGATGATATTGACTAAGGTGAACCTATCCTAATGGACCGAGATAAATTCTGAATAATATCAACACAACCGGCATTACAAGGGAACCAACGGTGATAATCCTAACTCTAGGTCAACACAACTGGCATATACAAGGGCACCTGTGGTAGATTTTATTGAATTTATTCCGGTTGGTCTGATGGTCTGGTCTCATTTTTTTTTCCATCTCAGTCACTCTATTTCACCCTAGCAATGGTAAAAACAAAAAGAAGTCGGATTCTTTCGATGTTTCCATCACGAGGATATGGCGAAACTACCATGTTTTTTTTATAACACCCGAGCTCGTGCTTTTATGAATAGACTCTTTAGATGTTTCCATCTAATCAGTTGGTTCCTCAACTCCTATAACCAAGATGCTTCCATCCACTTAGATTGGTTAGTGCCATCCTTAATAAACATAAATTTCTAAGCTCGGAGTTTTATTTATTGCAACTAAAGAGTTTCTCCCATACCCCCAAAGTTAAATCTAACATTGTCCTCAATGTTCTAAAGATGAAATTAAAAACATGAACAATTACCACTAAACGGAAATGAGGAAGAATATTACCGTGTTGCATGAGCAAGGATACCTCCCAAGGAGTGCTAAGTTTAAAGTCTTCACCCAGGACATCAAATACCTCAAAAGGATCTTCACCTTCCAAAGTCATACACCAATAGCCGAAATAGTTGTGGGTCCATAAGACCAAATAGAGCTAACACCAATATCGACAACCGCATTGGTTCAGAAAAATGAATAGAAGGAGCACATCCTCGTCTAAGGTTTCTGTTAAGACAACTAGGTTTATCTGGGTAGCATAATTGAGCTTCATATGTGTATCTTGATAAATAGATTCATCCGAGAAATGGGTCTCTAATACAGGTTACCTCTCCGACATGATCAGGAGGATCGGGTTGCTGAGTCTGAATAGACTCAAGTAATATCTCAGACGCACATGGCTCGAGTCCCAAGTTAGGGACTCTAATTAGGGATACATGACAATCACAAGAACCATCACTACCCCCAAACGTAGGGATTTCACTACTCATATACAAACCTCTAACTATTGCTTGAATTTCTGGATCCTCAGAGTCCTTAAAATACTCAAGAGCTTCTTCTAAAGATTGATCACATATCTGGTATAAGAGAATGGTTTCCTCAAATTCATCTAAAGAATGTCCCAAAGAGAGTGTCATGCCAATTATCCTGAACTAAATCCACGAACTAAAGTGCTAATCATATTCACTTCTTCTAAATCATCATTCTCGGAAGGTTGTCTAGTAACATTAAAGACATTTAGTTCAGTGGTCATATTACCAAAGGATATGTTCATAAGCCCGGTCCTATAATTGATGACAAAGGTTGGTCTGGCTAAAAATGGGCGACCTAGAATCACTGGGATTTGAGCATTTGGGTCTTGAACAGGTTGGGTGTCTAGAACAACGAAATCCTTTGGATAAATAAACTTATCAACCTCAATCGAACATCCTCTATGACACCAAGAGGGACTTTTACTAGCACCTATCACCTAATTGTAGTGTCATTTTAGCTTAGGTTTCAACTTACCAAGACCTAGCTGGGTGTAAACATGATACATGAGTAAGTTAACACTAGCTCCTAAGTTAAGTAAAGCTTTATCGACCATGTGATTACCAATCATACAAGAAATGGTGGGGCATCCGAGTCCTTATACTTAGGGGTGTTTGGTTGAGAAGAATGGAACTTACTTGACCGGCTAAAAAGGCTTTCTTTTGGACATTGCTTACGCTTTCGTGTACAAAGATCTTTAAGGAACTTGGCATAAGCAGGCATCTTCCTAATTGCTTCTAATAACAGAATATTGATGTTCACTTGTTTAAATGTTTTCATTATCTCGTTGAATGTCGACTCCTTCTTTGTTGGGGATAACAACTGCGGAAATGGGGCTCTAGGCACAAAGGTAGTCCTATCAGGAATTTCTTGGGACTCCTTAGGGATTGTTTCAGTTTCCTCAGCTACGGGTTCCTCTTGTAGAAGGTGGAACTACAAGTATATCCACTAGGCATGGCTACCTTATTGTCTAGTTTTACCGCTCCTAAGGGTTTTTATCGAGTTCACATGGTTTGATGATTCCTCACCAACTAAAGATATTTGATGGAAGCCCTAGGATTGGGTTGAGATTGACTAGGAAACTTACCTTCTTCTCTCTCACTTAAATACTTAGCTATTTGGCCGACTTGAAGTTTTAATTTAACAAGAGTCCGGGAATTATCCTTATGGTTCTCGCCTGGTTTCTTGTTGAAAGCTAAGGTGGTTGGCTGATAACATATCATGGTTCTTTACTAACATAGTAATAGCTTCTTCTAAGGTAGAGATCTTTTTCTCAGAAGTGTTCTGAAACTGGGTTTGACCTGAAGGATTCTGAGTATAACCAAAACCTGGGGGAGGCTGAGAATTACTAGACTGTCCTTGATTCTGGCCCTTAGACCAAGAAAATTAGGATGGTTTCTCCAACCGGGGTTGTAGGTCTCGAGTAGGGGTCAAAACCGACGGTTCTCAAACTTAGCGTTGTTATAGACAGCATGGGCTTGTTCTTCACTAACCTGACCTTCCCAAAATGAGTTATTGGGCTCTATTCCACAACTAGAGACTTGAGAGGCTCTATTAGGTTCAACAAGGGACCTATTTTTAGACTGTCCCATTTCCAAAGCTTCTAACCTTTTAGACAAAGCAGCAAACTTAGCATCCGACTTAAGCTTGTATCTACCACATTGGTGCTACTTCTATTGACCAAGAGTCTTTTAGGGGTTCAACACAAGGCTCCCACTGTTGGGATTTTTCAGTGATAGTTCCTAAGAAGGTAAAAGCATCATCGGCAGGTTTTATTTGTGAATTCAAGCACACATAAACTCGACCATGGATTTAGTCGAATAGTCTAAACCATTATAAATAATCTCCACAAGTTTCATCTTATCAAATCCATGGTGAGGACACTGGGATAGGAGATCATTGAATCTCTAAAAACCTATAAAGAGACTCTCCCTCTTGTTGCACACTAGCACTAATTTTACGCCTAACAACCTGCAGATTTTATGCTTAGGGTAGAATTTCATATAGAAAGCTGCAATCATTTCTGCCATGTTTCAATGGATCCAGATGGTAGGTTGTTCAACCAGTCTTGGCTTTATCTCTCAAGGAAAAGGGAAACATCTAAAGTTTCAAGACTTCATCAGTAAGGTCTTTTATTCTAACCGTCCCCAAATTTTCTCAAAGTCCCTAATATGAAAATAAGGGTTCTCATCATCTTTTCCTAAAAATATAGGGATCATCCAAGAAGACTAGGTTTTATCTCGAAATTAGCCGTATTGGCTGGCAATTTAATACACGAAGCTCGGTTGGTCATAGTTGGGAACATGTAATCTTTCAAAGTAGCCATCGTTTGGTACAATTGAAGTACTAGGGGTACTTTCCTCACGAAGAGACAGATTCTCAAAATTGAAGTTTCCAAAAATGGGGCTTTCAAAGAAGAGTCTTCGAGTTCCCCGCCTTCACAAGAAGAACTACTAGGTTTGTCACTAATCAAACGACCTAGAGTGTTTCTTTTCCAAGCCCGTTTCTCTAATGACCTCGGGCATACACTATAAAAACAACAAAATAAAATTCCTAACGGAAGAGAGGTTCTATGCAAACACAAACAAGGCTGACTCCACCACAAAGAAACCTATTGAATTTTAGCAAACAAAAAGCATGATGGCTCCACTTAGATTGTTTCTAGACCACTTCTAATCGTTCTAATAAAGGGAATTCGTTACAATTTAAGCAAACCCCCTTTGGATCAATCCTAGTCAAAGTAAGTTGAATCAAGGCGAGGGAAGCTCCGTGGAGCTTTGATACCCAAGGCCTCACCGCTATTACAAGGCGGCGCAGTCACGCATTCAACTTCACGAAACCATCATGACTTCGAAGTATGCTTAAAAGAGTAACCAATATTTTTCGAGCGACTTTCCTACTAAGCTCGTTACCCTATCGGTCTCGTTCTATTCCAAATTTTAAAGATTAGGTTCGCGTTAAGTATTGTTTTCCTAAGGCGGGCAAGAAGAGAACGGTGATGAAATCCGAACCCTTATCTTGTATGGCCAGTCCTTGCCCTTTACTAGGAAATTAAACAGCCGTTTTCAAGTCCTCAGCATATATGCAAACGAAGGAATACAATAACTCGCTGACAGGGGATTCGCGAGTGTTTCGACAAACTTACCTCCGTACCAGACGGGGGATGAACCGTGTAGTCGACTCGGGCCACGAATCCTATGTCATGTACGAACCCGAGGGGCCGAGGTGGTATCGTAATCACCGTCCTTCTCTACACGCAGTTTAATATTTAATACCACCCTTCCGTAGGGTTTAAAAACAAAAATAAAAAGAATGTCCAAATGTCCAAGTCCAAAGTCCAAAAAGTAAAAGAAAAGAAAAGGAAAGTCTAAAAAAATAAAAATATCCAAAAAAATAAAATAAAAATGCCTTTTTTTCTCTCTCTTTTTTATCAAATAAAAAAAAAATCTTCTTCTTTTGCTCCTTTCACCTTGCCTTTTACTCCCAGTCTTTAAGTATTCACCAAAAGCTTTGGCAGAATTTTCTTTCTCTCCAAATTCCAAATTCTGTAAGGAAAAGACAAAACCCAAAAACGTAAAGAAGAACAAAAACAAATAAAAACCTAAAAAATAAAAAAAATAAAAATAAATCTAAAAACTCTAGCCTAAAGACAAGTCCGTCGTTTTGGCGCCAAATATTGATGGTTTATTCAATTGAGTTGTAGTAATAGGTTCGTTGATACTTGTGAAAGCAGATTTTTAGACTTAATTTTAAAGCAAAATATAACAAACTCACAATACAAGATGTTGTGAAAATTATGGAGAGGATGGAGCTAGGATTTCACCATTCATCAATACTTATGTGGTTTTAAATTAATTTATATCATGCAATTTAAACAATTGATTTGATTCTAAAGTATTGCCAAAATCGATTTCCAAAATATCAAATGTTAGTGCAAGCATGACGATCAAGAGTCTAAAACTAAGCATGCATCATCAAGAGAAAACACATTTGATTAATAAAAATCATTTAATTCATTTTTTATCAATGCAATTAATCATATAAAAATATTGCATAAATTAATAAAGTAAATGCTACCACATAATTCTTGAAAGAATGGCTTCCTTCGTCGCCCCAGAGGATGGGTTTAGCTCTTCATCATGGAAACACGCTCAAAAGTTGATTTCATTGCTCAAAAATGGTTCACAAATGATGAAATGGGAGAAAAACAATAAAAAACCGTGTTTGCAACGCTTATAATTGTTGCAAAATACTGTTACAGAGATCGATATAAAGAAAGTGTCGCTGTAGTTGTAGCGTATAAGATCATCGGTTAATCTGGTCGCAATCACTGTAGCATGAACGACAGGTGGGTGTGCGTCTTATGTTCTTCACAGCAGCAGCAATGGTGTTTCTCTGTAATGTGATTCTTCGGCTCTGTTGAGGCTCCGTCCCTCTCTCCCCCCTCTTCTAAGACATTCCAGGACTCTTTTTATACCTCGCAAAACAAAAAATCTTCCGCAATAACTCCATATCATCCTCACTTCAATTCAATATTCTCCACGGAATATTTTCCATTATTATTTCTTTCACGCTCTCTGCAGCTGTTAAGTTTCCTTTTTTTTTTCTTTTATCTCTTCACGTGGTTGCGTTCTTCCTAAACGCAGTAGTATATTGACTTCATGCTCTATCCTTGCCTTGGACTGAGTTAAACCCGTGTCTATCTAAACTCCAACTTCAGCCCGTTTTTATCCAAACAGGGAAACATCTTTCTTTTTTTTTTTTGATTTGAACGCAATTACCACCCTTGTTTAATAGAAACAGTCAATCCCGATCAAGTTCCGTGAACAAACCGAGAAAATCTCGGTCAAATCTCTGCCAGAGAATTTCGTGACGACCAATCTTTTTTTCCGCCAAAAATATCTTCAAACCGTGAAGAAGATGACCTCCCTAACATAGATGGGGGTGCGTTTAGCATGTGACTCCACAGGGTGCAAATAGTGATTGAGGTGCCCCTTAGTAATTGAGGTGCCCCTTAACCAAAGTGAGAGTCCGCATAGCAAATGTTCTAAAAGGTGCTTTAGACAACTTTTCGAGCCGAATTTTCCAAAAATGTTTATTGACCAAAAATACCTATAAACACACAAAAAACCATAATTAGTACAATATCGAGCACTAACAATACAGAACATTGAGAATAAATAGACACAAAAATGTATCTATCATCCAACACCTCTTCATGTGGCTCTTCGTTGTTTTAGCATTCCATTGGGTGGAGAGACTGGGTAATAGTCTCCCATGCTAATTTCTAACAGCGGCGTCGGTACACGGTCTTCCCTTTCTGATCACGGCTTGCCATAAAAATTCGATATCTCTTAGTGTGAACATGGGTTGCGGCTTCACGGACGAAGAAGGATGCCCTGTCAGCGAAGACGTATCGTGGGGCTTAGCTCTCAATGATGCAAGTCGGTCCTCCCCTGGATTGATGCCCATATGGGGAGTGGGATGCAATGAACTTTACCTGATTCTTCCCGTCGAGTTTCTCTTGGCTCAAACAACTCCACTCCACATATCGGTGCGTAAGGAGACAACGATGCAGGATACAAACGACTTTTTTATTCAAAGATGGCATTCAATCACCGTGATATGTTGAAGGGAAAATCATATTGTCATAAATCCGGTGGTCTCCCAAGTATCATGTGGTAGTCCGGCTCCTTTTCTATGACTTCGAATTTCACCTTTGACCGGACGGGACCTACGAGATAAATTCAGATTGACATACAAATACGTGTTGGTTTGGTTTCCTTCAAAGTCCGTAATCGTAGGTTGTCGCACGATATTTCTTGGGAGAACCTTGGCCATCCCGAGTGTCTTGAGGGTAATCACATTCAAGACGCTCCCTGTGTTGATGAGGGCCCTCTTGAACTCGATTCCTTGATGCGTGCAATGAACGTGTAGGGCGATTTGTGACCTTCTTCCGCCATCATGTCTTATTATGTAAATGTAACGTTATTAATGAGATATCTCTAGTGTTTTTGAGGCTTCACGGATGTAAAGGAGTTAAATTCACGTCTAGGGCTATCTCGGTTGATTGCAACAAATGTCTCCGCCCGCTAATTCTTCGAGAGGTATAAAAGTTCGCATAAACTTTCCACTAGAGAAGCAGCCTTCCTGTTCTACCTAACCTCCGGTTCATAGTGAAACCGTTGATTTGAGGAGGATCGTTGCGAGGATCGGTCCGGTGTAGAAATATTTGTGACAGGAGATCCAAGCCGTATCCGATGTCATCTTGATGAAGAGACGGTATGCCATTTATTGCTTCTTTGATCAGTCCATATTCTTCGTGTGAATCTCCCTTTGCCGTGCTAACTCGATCAATGTTGGGATTATTAGGTCCACACCATCGATATACCGTTGGGAATAGGGGTATCTTCATTGGAGGAACCGACAAGGATTTGAAGATGTTATAAAGTCTAAGACCAACCATTTTGAAATCACCAAATGGATGGGTATTGAATAAATTGACTTCACAACCGAGAGATTAATCTCCCACGTGGTCGCCAATTGTTTATGGGTGAAAACTATTTTTTCGGTTTAGTAATTTTGGGTGTGTGGATGATAAATGAATCTAAAACCTAAACAAATGCAATCGCACGTGAGTGCTTTTGATTCGAGAGATCAATCTGCACAATTCGCCTAAACCAAGAAATGGTCGTTCAGGACTTGCTTTCACAAAGTGAAGGAGTTGGGGTTGATCCTAGGGAGGGAAGCGAAGAAGGTGTTGGCTGTTTATGACTTGTATCGAATGGTGATTTCTAGATACCGATGACAACACTTGTTTTTTTCTATGTTTGACTGTCTTATTTGGCAATAGGTGAAAGACCTATTTATACAAGTCATTGATCGCAACCCTCATCTCATAGGAAGTGGAAGAGGCGAAGGATAGAGTAAGTGGGGTCGTGCAGAGTGTTGATTGTTACACGATCACTCCTTTGCCCACTTCCTCATCACTGTTAACCGTCCACTATTCCTGACACATTCTTGTAATGGCGCGTTACACGCTGTAAACCGCCAGACCAATACCCCAGTGAGTATCCCCCAATTTGTGACATGTTTGATGTCTCGAGTGAGTGGGTCGAGTCGTGGGACATAAAAAATAGCACATGATGCTATTAGGTTAAATAACTAAGTTATTTAGGAAATCGATATTCATGAAATATCGTGTATACTTTATGCGTGTAATGCATCGAATATAATTAATGTGTATGAAGCGGCGCTGTTTTAAAGCTTAACGGAGTAAGTCGCGGATTAAGCGTCTTAAAATATATGCACATCCAACCATCTTAGAGTGATCGTTTGGAGGCCGTATAGGCGGGCCATCCTTTGGCCGATCACTCCATGTGGAAGAGTGACGGACGGTGATCACCAAGGTGCCTCATTGGCCGTTTAACTCTTAGTTTAGGATGTCCCAATTGTCGGCAAAGTTGGACGGACGAGATGATCAACGACACATGTTTGTGACCGTGGATGGATTTTAGGTTTTAAAGAGGTGCGCAAGCATCACTCTTTAGCTTGACCGAAATCAAGCATGGACAAAGTTTTTGGTGGGACCGACCGAGCACGCGTGTAGACGGCTTGTTTGGTGTACAAGTCCACGCCACTGTCTCGATGAGGTGCAATCCAGGCCACTAAATTTGTCGGCAAAGGTGAGTGGTCGTGATCGATTTGCAGCAGAATTCATTGCCGCAAAAGATATTAGGGGCCACGCGCATGCCATCTGGGCGCTGCTTTGAGAAGCTCGGCCATGGTCCACCTTGGTCGACCTGATACATGCGCAGTGGGCCCACGGTGATCATGTTGATGCTCTCTGGACCTCCTTATTTTATATCTATACCCTCCATCCGATCTGGCGAAGATGGATGGTCATGATCAAACTGCGACATATATGTAATGCCTCAAACCCTAATTAGGGTTTTGATCGTCACGCGTGCGCAACTTTGGCCAAACGGTTTGGCAAGCCACGCTTCCCTTTGGGAGGACCGACCGTGTGGGGCCCACGTTGGGCTAATGGTGAACATATGTGCACCTTCCTGATGGTCCTAAGTTCGATCTAAGCCATCCAAATATACTGACTAAGTTGGATGGTTGTGATCAATTTAAGATACTTTTAGAATTCCGCGACCCTTAAAAGCATCACGTCTGCCATGGTTTGAGCAAACGTTTTTACTGCTCCATGGATTCACCGTGAGAAACCGATCGTGTATGGGGAGAGTGGGCCCGCCAACGTGTGTGTTAGCGCTTCCCTAATCATTCATGGAATCATATATTCCGTCCAACCAGGCTGGTGAAGTTGGACGGTCGTGATTTTTATAAGACTTCGATCAGTCTATGTTCGATCGAACCTTCACAAAGCAGCACGACCACCCTACTTAGAGTTGGCGTTTGATGATGCTAGGAGGTGTTCGTGTGATGGCCGAACAGCTAGAGCATAAGTGGACCGCCGGTGGTCATCATGATAATCGCCTATTTTTTGTGGTTCAGCTAGGCTTGTTAAATTGTGCGGCCAACTCGTGTGGCCGTGATCGTTTCTTGAGACCGACATGGACAGTCTTGATTTTCCTTAAGGAAATTAAGCATGCTCGATCGGCAACCAAAGCGCGTCGATGCGAGACTCTTTGTAAGAGAGTGATGTAGCTTTGTGTGGGTATTTCATGCATGTCTCAATATTGGCACGGAGATTCATGTTACTCTCACTGAAAGTGAGCACTCAGTCATCATGTCATGTCAATGATGAGAGTTGGTGAGAACACAAGCATGGAAAATACTAGGAAAATCATGCATTAATTGTTAATGCTAATAAAATTCATAGAATATTTGGGATTTCATTACGCGCACCATTCTCGGGTGAATTTTGTGTATTTATTGAATTGCTTCAAATAAATAAAGTGAAGAGGTACTCATCACTTATTGAATGGCTTTATCCGTTGCAGGATGTTAGCGCATAAAAATACCGGGGTTTTACAATTTTAGCCCTGAACTAAAATCCACCATCAACACAAGGTTTATGATGTTGGTACGTATTTGTTTTGTGGTTCTCAAAATCACTTTCAACATGTGTTTTTGTCTTTCAAGAGAAGACTAAAGGTTGTCAAGATCTTCATAAGAAAGCTATTCAACTTTTGTCGTCTCTTAAAAAACATTCAATACTAACAAGAAAGTCTAAAGTGGTTAGTAGTGCTAGTATGAGTGCTTTTGCTCAAGTCAACATCACCCTTTCAATGGTTCCTTGATAGTGGGTGTGTACTGCACATGACTCGGAGATCTCTCATGGTTTATCAACTCAAGCGATTTTGATGGTGGACCAAGAACTTTTGGAGATGGAAGTCTTTTACATAAGCAAGAAGGGGACGATCAAGTTGCTACTCGGCGTTCTCGAAATTCATGATGTCGTATACGTTAAAGGTATGACTTGCTAATCTTCTTTCTATTAGTCAAATCTGTGACAAAGGTCATAAAGTTGTCTTCAATGATAAAGAATGTGACATTGTCGACAAGTCTGGAAAAGTGATTTTTCAAGGATCACGTGGCAAAAATAATCATTATCTTCTAGATACTCAGTCAAGAATTGTTGCAATTTGACTAAGGTAGAATCTACACATCTTTGGCATGAGCGTTTTGGTCACATCAATTATCTTCTTCTAACTAAGATCATTAACAAAGAACTTTTTTTAGAGGCGTTCCCAAAATCAATGCTAAGGTTGAAGGTGTATGTGGTGCCTGTCCAAAGGGTAAACAAACGAAAGTTCCACACAAATCATCTCGAAATATTCTCACCAAAGCTCCACTTGATTTAATTCATATGGATCTTTTCGGCCCAATTCAACAATCTACAATGGCTTGGAAGAAGTATGCTTTGGTTATGGTAGATGATTACACCAGATTCACCTGGGTGGCATTTTTGGCTCACAAGAATGAAAGACTCAGTGAGTTCAAAATTATTGTTAATAGAATCCAAAATGAACAAGGTCGCAAACTAAAGAAAATTAGAAGCGATCGTGGCATAGAATTCAAAGACACCAAAGTATTTGAATACTGTGACTCTCTGGAAATTATTCAACAATACTCTCCACCTATCACTCCACAAGCAAATGGAGTTGTAGAAAGGAAGAATAGAAATATTCAGGAAATGGCAAGGGTAATGCTCCATAACAAAAACTTACCGTTAAGGTTTTGGGGTGAGGCTGTTTTTACAGCTTGCTATTTAATCAATCGTGTTTACTTACGGTCAAAGACCTTAAACACTCCCTATGAGTTGTGGTACGGTAAGAAACCTAACTTACACTATCTCGCAGTGTTGGCAGAAGTGCTACATTCTAAAGGATCGTGAATGTAAAGGGAAGTTTGATTCGAAAAGCAATGAGGGTATTTTTATTGGCTATGCATTTGACAATGTGGGTTTCCGAGTCTTTAATCTCGTAACCCAAGTCATGATGGAATCGACAAATGTTATCATTGATGATCTAAGTAATTTTCGTCATGATGACTCTCCTCGCTGAATTGCCTCCAACCGAGACAATTGAGAAAATCAAAGAAACGTCAGAATCGGAAGAAGTTGTTCCAACGGTTCTTGATCCCGATGTCTCCGAGTGATGAGGAGAAAAGCTCTAGTCAGGCTATTCCTTTTGAGCAAGAACATGTCACTCCACGACACCTTAAGGTTCAAAGGAATCATGATATTAACAATATCATTGGAGGTAGGGATTCTATTGCTAAGATGAGAGGTCAACTTCAAAATATTTGCAATTTTGGTTGTTATCTATCGCAAGTGGAGCCTAGGAATATTCATGAATCTTTTAGTGATACCTTTTGGGTAAATGCAATGCATGAAGAGTTAAATCAATTCCAAAGACAAGATGTATGGAAACTCGTACATCCCACAAATACAAATATTGTTAGTACCAAATGGATATTTAAGAACAAGTTTGATGAATACAACACCATTGTCGAAATAAAGCTAGACTTGTCGCTCGGGGATATGCACAGATTGAAGGAATCGACTTTGAAGAAACCTTTGCTCCCGTGGCACGCCTTGAGTCCATTCGATTATTATTAGCTCATGTTTCTTTTCTTAAGGTTAAGCTGTTTCAAATGGACATTAAATCCGCTTTCCTAAATGGAAACTTAAAGGAAGAAGTCTATGTCGCTCAACCTAAGGGATTTGAAAACCCTGATTTTCCCGATCATGTCCTTAAGCTCAACAAGGCATTGTACGGGTTAAAACAAGCACCACGTGCCTGGTTTGAAAAACTAACTACTTCCCTTCTTAGGAAAGGTTTTTCAAGAGGTGGAGCTGATAAAATATTATTTACTAAATGGAGTGGGAAAGATGTTGTAATTGCTTAAGTTTATGCAAATGATATCATCTATGGATCAACATCATAGAAACTTGCAAAAGATTTTCAAGTCTCTCTTGGCAAGGAGTTTGAGATGAGCAATGTTGGTGAATTAAAATTCTTTTTAGGTTTACAAATTCAATAACACAAGGATGGAATTTACTTATCTCAAGAAAAATATGCAAAAAATCTTGTTTCAAGATTCGGTCTTGATAAGTCAACTCCAAAACTTACTCATATGCCTACCACGGGTAAACTACATAGAGATGAGAAAGGTGTAAACGTGATCAAAACTTTATCGATCTATCATTGGAAGTCTTTGTATCTCACTTCCACGAGACCCGACATTGGTTTTAGTGTTGGTTGTTGTGCTAGGTTTCAGGCAAATCCAAAGGAATCTCATCTTGCCGCCACAAAAAGGATCATACGTTACATTATTTACACTGCCGGGTATGGTCTTTCCTACACTTTTGATACTAACACTGACCTTACTGCCTATTTAGATGCTGATTGGGCAGGATGTGTGGAAGACATAAAAAGTACATCCGGAGGATTCTACTATGTAGGGATGAATCTTGTAGCTTGGCATAGCAAGAAACAAAATTCACAATCTCTCTCTACATGTGAAGCATAATACATTGCTTCCGGTTCATGTTGTACTCAACTCCTATGGATGAAACAAATGCTTGCTGATTATGGAATTGATTTCGGAATAATGAAGATCTTTTGTGATAACTCAAGTGCAATTCGCATCATTGAGAATCTTGTTGAGCACTCAAGTACTAAGCACATATACATAAGGTACCATTTTATTCGAGATCTTTATGAAAATGGTATCATTACTATGTAATTTGTGCCTTTTGAACAACAATTTGCTGATATTCTCACAAAACCATTAGACACTGCCACATTTCAACACTTACGGCAGTCTATTAGTGTTGTTCTAGTTCATTAGTTCTCCATAATTCTTGCCCCCGCTTTTATCTCAATCATTGGGAAATTGAGTTTGGAATTCCTAGAGTGGTGTTGCTTCATGTTTGCATTTGTTTCTAGTAGAAATGTTTTTGTCAAGTATCCCTGGTGTTTTTTGAAATCCTTCTTTTCTTGTAAAAGCAAGGTCGCCTTTGTTGTTCTTTCGGGAATGACATTTTATGGGGGAGTTATAATTGAACTTGTGCTTAATTTCCAAATCTTTGTGGGGAGTGCGGCTGTGGAATATTATAGGGGTTATCTTGTATCTTTATAAACTCCTTGATGAATGTATTTAGCTTCGGCTTTATGATTGCTTCTAAATAAGTTGGTGTGCTATTCTCTTCTCGGTCATGAAGTATCTCTATGAAAATTTCATGAGGATCCCACTATTTTTCGTACCTTTGCCAATTTATATTGACAAAAGGGGGAGAATTAATGTGTAGTTTCATACTACAAATACATATGGTTTACGAATCATTATGTAAGGGGGAGTGGTTTTCATGTTGTGATGAAGTATTGACTGAGGAGGAGTGATACATATCACCATAGTATTGTTGTCAAAGTTGTGATACAACTGAACTTTGATGTTGTGTAATAATACTATGAGATTGTGTAACAATGATTGAGAGCATTTTTTTTTCTCATTGTTATAGCTACGGATCTTCAACAACTATGATCTTTGAGTTGAACACGTTTAGAATCATGTAGTACTTGGAAGTGACGAAGTTTTCGAGTCCTGTTGAAGAAGCCAAGGAGATCAAACATTTGGATGAGAAGCTACAAATTTTTATTTATTTTGTAATCCATATGTATTGATAGTTTTGTCACTAAAATTGACAAACTGAGATTTTTATAACACTGTCGATCTAACTCGCATGCGTTGCTATCTCAAGCATGTTTGTCAATGTTAGTGATTAAAACTATAAGTCTTGATTTCTAACCTATTTATAGATGTCTCGGACTAGGACATATATTGTGTAGCTGAGCTTAGTTTTCACGGTGTTAATCATTTGAAGACGAAGAACTACTAAGGGGAGCTTGTGGAACTTCATCGACAAAATGTATCTCGATACCGAAACTCATCTATCACTTGGAAAGTCTATTTTTACTCTATCTCTTATATTGAGACATAAGTCGTATTACGATATAGTTTTCTATAAACACATTTGAGATTTCGAGCTGAGTTAATCTCGCTTACATATTTCTTGAAATATGTATTGGCAAGCTTTCGCTTCGTCCAAGTTCATCTTATATCATGTGAAAATTGCCGAGTAACATCTTACATGGTTTGTGTGATACAATCATTTGGTATTGTCTTGGAATGTTTCGTAATGATTATTTCAATAACTTGAAAATTGCTTTGATGCTAATAGTGTGTGAAAATGGCTATTGGCAACCTCTAAGAAAGTTTCAATGGTTGAAATAAGAGTTTAGAACACTTAACCATTATTGGATATGTCATGTTGTGTACTCTTGCACATATGTAATCCATGTCCGAGAACCATAGTATGCGCAACCATTTGCGTACCTGTTGGTTTGAGAAATCCTGGAACCTAAGTATGCATACCCGTTTGCATACTGGCGTGAAGTTTCATGTCCGAGAATTTCGATGGGATTTGAAGTTCGCAGCACCCGCTTGCGCACCGGCGTAACTCAATCTTAGTCCGGTATTTCAAGTATGCACCCGCTTGCATACTTGAAGTTTAAAGTTCTAAAATCAGTTATGAACATGAACATAATCATTTATATATAATAATAAAAAGAAACCGTAGCTATAATGTTTATGATTGATTCGAGTGAATCAAACCGATTGTGCTTCAATTGTGTTCTTGATAATTCTATGAGAATATATCAATTGAACAACTCTTTAACTAGTTTCATTTGAGTCATTTGAACTATAGTTATGGTTAAGATGAATAAGGTTGATATGAGAGTAATCATATGGCTAACCTGCTAACTATTTGTGAGCCAACATGGTGTACACGTTTGGCTACGGTTACATAAACCTAAATGAGGGTACATTTCATTTGTGTGTAACAAGCTAAGTTCAATCTAACGGTTGAAAGATATTAGCTTGGTTGAATCAGTTTTTCATCTAATGGTGAATATTGAATGCTTTGTTACCAAGGTAACTTGGATTGCAAACCCCGATTTGAAAACTATATAAAGGAGAACTCTAGCAACTGGGAAAACAAATCCCCATACCTCATGTGTGTTACTAGTTGCATAAACTAGAGTCGATTCTCCGTTAATCTTAGGTTGCTATCGAGACCCTGTAGGTTAACGACTTGAAAGACTTTATTGGGATTGTGAAGCCAGACCCAACTATTTTCTTTGTAGTTGTGTGTTCTGTTCTTGCCCGATTCTATCGTATTGAGTTCAATTGAAATAATTGACTCGAGATTAATTTCTCTGATAGGAAAGATAAAAGTAATCACAAACATCTTCGTCTCATCTTTTGTGATTCCACAATATCTTGTTTCGCTAGTCGATTAAGATTATTGTGAGGTGATTGATAATACTAGGTCAAGTTTCTTCGGAATATAAGTCTGGTTTATCAATTGGTTCCTG
This sequence comes from Papaver armeniacum, assembly GCA_023531295.1. NCBI lineage: Eukaryota > Viridiplantae > Streptophyta > Magnoliopsida > Ranunculales > Papaveraceae > Papaver > Papaver armeniacum. Next base: position 59,116 of record JAJJWW010004864.1, read on the forward strand.
TTCACCTTGATTTATCAAAAGACGGAAAAAAATCTTGGGTATTTATGTGGGAGACATATTTATTCAATCTATAGACTTTTCTATGTGAGACAATTTTTTTATCAAGTCTTCGATTTTGGTTCGTAGTAACTCTTGGTTTTGTTTGAGATCAACTAAAGGAATCAAGTGCGTAGTATCCTGCTGGGATCAGAGACGTAAGGAACGCAACTGTACCTTGAATCAGTGTGAGATTGATGATGGTTTAACTACATTCCAGTCCGAAGTTAATTGGTAGTACGCTAGAGTCTGTAGCGGCTTAATACAATGTGGTGTTCAAACTGGACTAGATCCCGGGGTTTTTTTGCATTTGCGGTTTTCCTCGTTGACAAACTTCTGGTGTCTGTGTTATTTCTTTTCTGCATTATATTTTGTTAAATAATTGAAATATCACAGGTTTTGCGATAAGATCAATCAATTATAATATCCAACCTTTGGTTGTTGATTTACATTGATTGACACTTGAACATTGGTCTTTGGTACTGTTCAAGTTGTTTCACATAATAATCCAAGCTCATGGATTTCTATCTGTTTGATTTGTCGATTACATTGTGAAACAGAGATATTAAACTCTTTAATATACTTTACTCTAGATTGAGTCTGAATGTCTAGTTGATTCTCTAAAAAGTGTATTGGAGTAAGTCCTCTCAGATTTCCAAACGAATTGTTGGGTGTGGTTGTTAGACCCCCGCATTTTCAATTTTATTTTTGGTGGTATACATACTTCCTTATTTGTGAACCTTATCTTCACAATTACACCAATATTTTTCCAGTCACACATAAGTACAATGCTGATAATTTGACAAAATATCATACTGAAGATGGTTAACATGTTGTTGTTGTTCAGAGGACTCAACAAAATTAGCTATTTGGAGTAAGCATAACTGATATTTTTGGAGTAAGATTCCTTGATATAAAGAACACCAGTCGTTATTCTTGAACCAATAGGTTTAGAATTTTGAATATCAGTTACGCTTTTTTAAGATGAGATTCAAGGTGTATCTTGCATATTCATCAATCGTTTATTTTCCAACCTGAGCTTACACTTCCTAAGATTGTGTGCTTCTATTTTACAGAAGTGGTAAAAATTACTTATGAGTTGCGATGGGATCATAGAGAGTTGAGTTGGCACAAGAATCAACAAGAGATCCTTGGGTTTAAGGTGAGATAATTTATCCTTGTTCAGAGAGAATTAAATGTTCATTCCTTAGGGAAGTAGAGATACTTCGTGCATGATCATCTAAAGGATATTTTGTTAAGTAAACATGAGTACCGTTAGAAATCACTTCTTGTAACTCCTTAATCATTTCGTAAACCATGGATAAGGCTAATTTTTCCGATTCACGAGATAGTGGTACAAGGAGTAGGAGGAGCATCTTGTAGGCGTTTACATTTCAAGGAATTTTTCTCCAGTCGTTACTCGAGGGAGAAAATTTCCTTATCCATCAAGGCCTTTTTTTCGAGAAGGATCCTTATTCGTGAATATCTCTCATTAACCTTACATATGCATTTATGAACTTTGTTTTTCAACATGTTGACCTCAGAAGCCTGACTTATAAGATATTTGACAATTTCAGCACTTTCTTTGGATACTTCCCTTTCTACTTTCAAGTCAGGCTCATCAATAAGATAGTACGGATAACAATTATCAATACTTGATTATTTTATGGGAACTGGATACTCGTCTACTTTGGAGAATAAATAAGATTCTATCTCATTAATATAATCCTAAAAATAGTGTTTTCGACAACCGGTGATACGTTATCAGAGATTGAACTCTTTTCCATAGATTCAGATCTCCAAAAGCACAAACTTGTCAAGCATAAAAATGTTTGTTTGCTCTGATACCAATTAAAAAGGAGAGGGTACCAAGTACACCACCAACTTTTTCGTTCGGCAACATGTATAGACAAAACCTAATATAATCACGAGTAGGTCAAAGAAAAGACCCTCGAAGAAGATTGTATATAGATTTTTTTACTTTCTTCCACAATCAATAAGTTTAAAATCGAAAGCCCATGAACCCGATTGTGTAGAAGAGTTCTTGGACGATCTCAAAAATCGTATTCAAGATAAACCTAGACGTATTTGAATTAAGAGGATCTAAATTCTAACAAATATCAAACCCGCAATCTATCCTTCAAGATGCGAATTCAATAAGAACAACTCTTATTTTTTTTTATCTCAATTAATAAAGACTTAAACTATCTAGATTGATTACGTACTACTTGTGATATTCCTGTTTGTTTTGGGGTAAAAACTGATTCTGCTGTTTTTGGTAAATTTGGGTGTGTTGATGAGAAACGAATTCAAACCCTAAAAAAATGCACTGCACGGGAGTACTTTTAGATTCGAGAGATCAATCAGTAAGACTCTGGCCTAAACCAAGAAATGGCCATTCCGATTCAATTGGTCACAAGGTGAAGGAGAAGGGTTGACCTTAGGGAGGGAAGCGAAGAAGATGTTTGAGATCGAATGTTGAATTATGAAGGTGTGGTTGTTTATGACTTGTATCAGAAAATGGTTTCTGGCTACTTGTGTTGATAACACTTGTGTTCTGTTGTTGAAATAGGTTGAAAACCTATTTATACAAGTCATTGAGCGCACCATGATCTCATAGGAAGTGGAGGCAGTTAAGTAGTGGAGAAGTGGGGTTGTGCGAAAGGTGGTGATCATCACGTTTCCATTATGAGGGAAGACCAATAACCCTTTCACCCACTACTCTCTTATTGTTGTTAACCGTCCGCCTTTTCCTGACACTTTCTTGTAGTGGGCGCGTTGCACGCCGCACGCTGTAAACCACCAGACCAATACCCCAGTGAGAATCCCCTAGTTTGTGACGTGTTTGATGTCTCGAGTAAATAGGTCAAGTCATGAGACTCGCCGCTAAAAGCAGCACATAGTGTTTTTAGGTCAAATATTTTTAAAGCATCGTTTATGATTGATGCAGACGAAATATCGCTTTTAAACAAACCAATAAAAAAATTTGATGTGCGTGAAGCATCGTTGTTTTAGCGTTCGTCCAAATTAGTCGCGAGTTGAACCTCTTAAAAGGAGCATGACCGACCATTTTCAAGGAGTTGGTAGGAGTTATGCCTACATCTCAAGGATTTTCCGGTCGGTCCCTATGAGAGAGTGAAGGCTGGTAACCATTCTAACACCCTATCAGTCGGCCCAGGTAAGATCTAGACCGATTAAGTTGGCTAGCCGAGTTGAGTGGCTGAGATGATTTGCAGCATTTGATGGCTGTCGTTGGATTATGCAAACATCGCGACCAACTTCTTTTGGGTGATCGTTCAGAGGCCACATGAGCAACTCACGGCTTGGCCGATCGCTCCTCACGGAAGAGGGGTGGCCAGTGATTACAGCGTCACCCTATTGGTCATCTAGAATCCGATCTAAGTCGTTCGACTAAGCTGGCGAAGATGGACTAGCGATTGAGTTGCATGACGCCGTTTATTCAATTTAGTTTTTTTTTTTTTTTTTTTCCTTTAAACACGCGCGATCACCCTACTTTGGGCAATCGTTTCGATGCGCCTATGGATTGTCGTGTGAGGTTCGACCGGCTAAGATGAAGGTGAGTTGCCTGTGAACACACTGGCACCTCTTTGATCGTCCAAAACACGATATACGCCGTCCAACTTGGCTGGCTAAGTTAGACAGTTGTAGTAGTTTTGAGACCGTTATAATCGGTCTTAGCACGTTTGAGTTAATGTAACAACAACGCGCTCACCCTTCTTTGAGCAATCGGTTTGACGTGCTCTTGGCTTGCCATGGGAAGGTCGATCAACTAGGGATAAAGTTGGGTCAAGGTGAATACACCAACACTTCTTTGATCGTTCGAAGGAATATCTAAACCGGGCCCAACTAGGCTAGCTAAGTTTGGCGGATGTGGTGAATTTGAGACCGGTCTTAGCTCGTTTGAGCTCATATTTCAACAACGCGATCACCCATGTTCGACTAACATTTGAGGGTGTTGCGGTTGAACTAAATGGATTCCACCTACTGGGATGTTGGTGGGCCACGGTGGTCGTCATGATGATCGCCTAGCTCCTCTAGGAGTAGGCTAGGCTTATTGAATCGCGTGGCCAAATCGTGTGGCCGTTATCGTTTTTTAAGACTGATACGAACAGTCTAGATTTTCCTTAAGGAATTTAAACGCGTTCGATCGCACTAATTTTTAATTAAAAAAGTGTAAACACGCCGATCTCTTTGTCGAGAGTGGTGTTGCTTACGTGAGTGTTTTCATGCAAGTCTCAATACTGACACTTCGGGAGATTCATGCTACTCCGCTGCGAGTGAACATTAACCGTCATGTCATGCCAATATTGAGAGTTTGGCTGGGAACATAGCATAGGAAAATACTAGGCAGGTCATGCATTAGTGAATAATGCCAGTGGAGAATAGAATTCATGGAATATTTGGGATCATTGTTATATGCACCATTTTGAGTGAATTTTATATATCCAAATATATTGAATTGCTCAATACATATGTAAGTAAAGAGACTTGGGCACTCATCACTTTTAATTGGCTCAATCTTCTTTGCAGAATAATGGCACATTAAATAAAGGGTTTTACAACTTTGGACCTGAACTAAAAACCACCATCAACACTATTATAAAGATAAAACAAGATAATGTGGAAAAGGAAAAACACAAGTGTTGATGGTGGATTTTCGTTTGAGGTTAAATTTGTAAAAAAAGAAAAAACCATGCTACTGACATCTTGTAAAAGATAAAGCCATTTATAAGTGTTGATACTCCTCACTTAATTCACCAAGAATGGAGCATGTAGCAACAATCCCATTCTCGTGAATACATGAAATTCCTCCAGGTTGGAGCATGTAGCAACAATCCCTTCCCGTGAATTTCATATCACCTTTGTATTTCCAAGACTCATTATCGGTGTGGCATGACGATCGAGTGTTACTCTTACAGAGTAACACGAACCTCCAAGCACTATAATGAAACCATGTACGAAATACCCGTACAAAGCCGACTCTCGGTGTGTTATACTAGCCCGATTGAGCCCCTCTCGGTGTGTTATACTAGCCCGATTGAGCATCCCGGACCGACCGTATCAAGCACGGATATGATTCGATCTCGCCATCCAACTCCATAAGCATGATTCGATGACCCTGCATCAATTCCATCACCCCAAGCAGTGTATGGAATACCCACTCGCCGACCCCGCATGGTCGGTCATTGGCCTAGCTTGCCAAGAAACCGTTCATACCAAGCATTATGGACGGAAAACCCTAAATTAGGGTTTGCGGCATATTACATGTGTTGCAAAACAGTCTCAACCATCCATCTTTGGTGTATAGATGGAGGGTGTAGATGTAGACTTAAATGGCCCGTGAGCATGTCAACACGATCACCGTGGGACCGCCTACACACTTGACCAATCGGTCAAAACCAACAATGTTTGGCCGTGACAAAATCGTCACCCAAACAAGAGACGGCGCACGGCTTTGAAAGCCAAAATTAGGGTTTCAAGCCATCACGCGCGTCCATCTTCTCCGCACGAATAGAGGATCACAGATTAGATTAAGCAAGGGCCGGTCATACCAAAGATGACCACTGTGGGCCCATCTACCTCCTCATGTGTTCGGCCAAGGCATATCATGCCCGGTTAATCCAAAACGTGCGTCCAAACTAGCATGGCCACGCCTCCCAAACCACAACCGATCTCGACCGCTCAACTTCACCGATGATTTGAGTGGCTTAGATCACGTTTTCACTGGATATTCAGGTATAAGCATGAACACCAGCCTGCCATCTTCACGTCAAACCTATCGGCCAAGACCGACCAAATTAGGTCGTCTTTGGAACGCGCGCCGAAAAAGCATGACGCGCGGCCTTTTGCGGCATCAATTTCCTCTTGCAAAATTGATCTTAACCACTCCTCTTTGCCGGTCAAATTGAGTGGCCTAGATCGCACCTTCATGGGACAGTGAGACATGGACGTGTACACCGGCATGCTATCTACATGCACGCCCGGGTCGGTTCTCTCCAAATCCCTTTCCATGCTCGGTTTCGACTAAGTCAAGAGTGATGCTTGCGCACCTCTTCAAAAAACACTAATATTCATTAACGGTCGCAGATGAGTGTCTCAAAGATCATCTCATCCGTCCAACTTCACCAGCTTGGTTATACAACCCTGGTCAGGAGTTATTTGGTCGGTGAGGCGTTATTGCCCATCACTTTACCACACCATAATGCAAGACTGCATAAAAATATACACGATACTTCACAAGTATCGACTTTCGAATAACACAGCTTATTCAATTCAGCATTACATGCTATCTTTCGTGGATCCACGATCCACACATTCCAGACATCAATCATGTCACAAACTGGGGGATACATACTGGGGTATTGGTCTCAAGGTTTACAGCAGTGCAACGGCAACGCGCCATCACAAGAACGTGTTAGGAAGTCATGGACGGTTAGAGATGAACAGGAGAAGTGGGAAAGACCGGTCATGTCATACCGACGCACAACTCCACTACTCCATCACTCCACTTCCTCTACTTCCCACGAGAGACGTGAATAAGGCTCAATGACTTGTATAAATAGGTTCTCCGCCCTATTTCAAACAACAAGACAAGTCCAGATGAGACAGAAAAACCAAGTGTTAGTACAAAACGTATTCGAACATCCAGAGCTTGCTTGCATCAATCACAAGCCCGCTCACCTTTCTGTTACAAGTCATAAGCAAGCCAACACCTTCACAATCTCAACACCCTTCGCTTCCCTCCCTAAGATCAACCCCATCTCCTTCACTTTGTGACCGAAACAAGTCCTGGAACGACCATTTCTTGGTTTAGGCCGGACTTGCACGATTGATCTCTCGAATCTACAAGCACTCACCGCGCAGTGCATTTGTTTAAGGTTTAAATTCATTCCTCATCCACACCCCGTATTACCAAATTCTGCAGTAGAGTAGTTTTCACCCATAAACAATTGGCGACCACGGTGGGAGGTTAATCTCTCGGTTGTAAAGTCAATTTCTTCAAAATCCGATTCAATTTTATCAATTTCAAAAAGGGTAGATCTTAGAATCAATTCAATCAACAATTCATTTCAAGATGGTGGAATTAAGGTCTGGATCAGCAATCAATTATAATGGGGCTAGTGTGGATAATAATCCTGGTGTCGAAGTACCTTTCAGTGGAGCTACCGTAGCCAACACATCTTGAGGAGCCATTACCTCTATCACCAACACTAGCGGAGCAGGAGACATCCCCGTAGGTGTAACGCCTCCCATCACTGTGAGCGAGCAGTACCGCAAATCCCGCATCTCCTCCAAAGTTGTAACGCCTCCGGTGGTCACCGCAGCAATAACTTTCACCCCCCATCAGGATGAGGAGCCGGAGGCACAAGAGGAGGACCACCGTCTATTACCGTTGCAGACTTGATGGAGAAACAGTGAAGTTCTTGCTAAGACTCAAACAGATATGGCCGCAACTCAAGGAGGTACTCACTTTCCTCAAGACCTTGGATCAACGATTACCGCAGATTCACGTCAATCTTTGGAGCCAACAAGAAATGCCTTCAATTCACCCGGAGCAGGCGTTTCCACTGGGCCACATGAGTGAAGAAGCTCGTGTTGCTCCCGAATGTTCAAGAGAAAGGGACCAGACACCCAACTTCATCACACGTGAGGATCTAGAACGACTCCTTCAAAGCCGAGGCAAAGGAAATCGACGGATGCACACCAACATCAACCTCCATACCCTCAGGATATGCAACGAATCCCTCTTCCAAGAGGTTACACCTCTCCCCGTTCTCCTCTACGATGGTACCGGGTAATGCTCGTGAACATGTATCTCTGTTCTTGGAATCCTTGGGGGAACATGAATACAATCATGTTCTGCGCCTGAAAGAATTCTCGAAATCACTTACGGGGAGGGCGTACACTGGTACAACAACATCGCGCCTAACAGCATATCCAACGGGAGCGAGATGGTCGGTGCTTTTGCTGTAAAGTATTTCTTCGTGTCCGAACAAATCACCTTTTCAGATCTAGGAAGAATTCTTCAGCAGAACAACGAGCATCCTAACGACTTCGTCAAAAGATTCGTAACTCAAGCGCTGGATTGTCATGACCAACGTCACCGAACGACAATTGGTGGAGTTGTGCATCAACGGGATGATACCCATATACCGCGCTCTCGTTAGATAACTGGGGTTTCAAACGTTCTCGAACTCCATGAAGTCGCCAAGCGTTCAAAGAACAACTGCACCAAGCATTGCTAGAAAGAACCAGAGTCGCTCAAGTGAAGATTTACGTGAAAGTCAAGGGAGCAGTCGCCTCACGAACAAGCAATACAACACCGGTCCTTCGTGAGTGTAGTGGACTGAGGAGAGAAAAGGAAAGCTCCAGTGATTTTAACAACAAACCAAGTGGACATCCCCGCACACAAGACTTCGTCTCAAAAAGGAGCCGACAAAACTCCCGCACAAAACACTAAAGACACGGGTTTTCCTTTTCCCATGAACGAAGTGATAGAGCTCTTGGAAGCGTGGATCCAAGATGACGCCGTAAAGTTGCCCCCTATCAGACGTCCTCCAACCGAGGAAGAAATGGCAGATCCCAGATACTGTTGCTACCACAGGTTCGTCCATCATCCAACCAAAGATTGCAACAGGTTGAAACAAATATTCAGGGAAAAGGTAGAGACAGGGGAACTCCAACTTGGAAACGAGGGTGTTCATAGAGACCCTTTACCTATCGTGAACTGCATGATTTCTGGGGATTCTGTCGCAAGACCGTACAATCTATGATGGAGCACATATGTGAAATCTTGTACTTCTCCAAAGGACAGTGTCAAGACATATTTGCGGCCCTCAACCACGTTGTGTCGTAGGCGTTTGCATCCGATAGCAAATCAGAACCCCGCCTTTCCCGAAAGACATGAGCAATGGAAACTGGGACTCTTAACCGTCGCTCGTTTGAGAAACATTGAATTCGATAGCGTGTTAATTGATACGGCTTCCGAAACCAACAAATGTGTCTGCACGTGAGCACTTTATAGATTCGAGAGATCAATCTGTACAAGTCCGACCTAAACCAAGAAATGGCCGTTCCAGACTTGTTTCGGTCATAAAGTGGAGGAGAAGGGTTGATTTGGGGAGGGAAGCAAAGAAAGGTGTTGAGACCAGAATAATTCTGGGAGAGTAGTGTCTCGACTTGTATCGGAAAGTGGAAGCTTTGGAAGCTTGCAAGAGATGAAAGCTTTTGGAGAGCTTGCAAAGTTGCCTTTTCTGAGAGTGTAGTATTTTTCTCCTGACCGAGACTTGTTGTCTGGTGGAAATAGGTAAGACCTATTTATACAAGTCGAGATTGAAACGTACCTCTGGTCTCATGAAGGAAGAGAGTAAAGGGTGAAATAATGGGAGGAGGTGGTAACCGCATGGTTTTAATGGGTGAAAACTTTTTCACCATTATTTCCTCATTTATTTGACCGCTTTATTCCTTTTCACGCTTTCTTAATGTGAGCGTAGTGTACGCTGCAAGCTGTGATCGCCAAACCAAAACCCTGGAAAGCATCCCCCAGTTTGTGTTGATATCTCGAGTGTTGGTTGCACCTTGAGTGCAAGTGGCGCGTGTGGCATGTGCGGAATGCCCTTATTGCCTGGTTGTACTTCGAGCGCAAGTGTCAATGCCGAGCCGCTAGTGGCGTGCGTGGCATGTGCCAATGGCATGTGCGGAATGCCTTGGTGGTAGGTTGTACGTTGAGTGTAAGTGGCAATGCCAAAGTGTTAGTGGCGTGTGTGGCATGTGCCAATGGCATGCGGGAATGCCTTGGTGGTAGGTTGCACGGTTTGCAAGTTAGGCTACCGGGCGTGTGTGTTTGGCATGTGCCAATGGCATGTGCGAATGCCTTGGTGGTAGGTTGCACGGTTTGCAAGTTAGGCTACCGACGTGTGTGTTTGGCATGTGCCAATAACATGCGTGGCCGTTAAGGCCGTGGCTTTGGTAGGAAAAGCTACCGGCCCGAAAGCATGTTGGCATGTGCCAATGGCATCGTGTCCGCTAGGTAGTGGCCTTGGTAGGAAAAGCTACCGACGAGCATGTTGGCATGTGCCAATGGCATGCGTGGCCATTAGGGCCGTGGCCTTGGTAGGAAAAGCTACCGGCGAGCATGTTAGCATGTGCCAATGGCATGCGTGGCCGCAGGGCCATGGCCTTGGTAGGAAAAGCTACCAATGAGCATGTTGGCATGTGCCAATGGCATGCGTGGCCATTAGGGGCCGTGGCCTTGGTAGGAAAAGCTACCAGCGAGCATGTTGGCATGTGCCAATGGCATGCGTGGCCATTAGGGCCGTGGCCTTGGTAGGAAAAAGCTACAATGAGCATGTTGGCATGTGCCAATGGCATGCGTGGCCGACTTGGCCTAGGTTGCATGGTTTGAAAGCCTAGGGCGCTATATTTGGCATGTGCCAATGGCATAGCTGGCTTGGAAATATGGCTTGTGGTGCGTGTTGGCATGTGCTAATGGCACGTACGGCCATGTTGACCTAGTTGCACGTTTTGCAAGCCTAGGGCGCTATATTTGGAATGTGCCAATGGCATAGCGGCTTGGAAATATGGCTTGTGGTACGTGTTGGCATGTGCCAACGCACGTACGGCCATGTTGACCTAGTTGCACGTTTTGCAAGCCTATGGCGCTATATTTGGCATGTGCCAATGGCGTAGCGGCTTAGTTTGGCATGGTTGCCAATGAGTGCGATATGTAGTTTGGTTTTGGCGTCGTTGCCATGGTGCGCAGTGTGCGGCTTGGTTTGGCATCGTTGCCATGGTGCGCAGTGTGCGGCTTGGTTTGGCATTGTTGCCATGGTGCGCAGCGATGTGCGGCTTGGTTTGGCATTGTTGCCATGGTGCGCAGTGTGCGGCTTGGTTTGGCATTGTTGCCATGGTGCGCAGTGTGCGGCTTGGTTTGGCATTGTTGCCATGGTGCGCAGTGTGCGGCTTGGTTTGGCATTGTTGCCATGGTGCGCAGTGTGCGGCTTGGTTTGGCATTGTTGCCATGGTGCGCAGTGTGCGGCTTGGTTTGGCATTGTCGCCATGGTGCGCAGTGTGCGGCTAGGTTTTGGAATTAGGGTTCTGTGTCGAAAACCCTAATCTGGTATTTTGAAAAAATACCCCTATTAATTATTTACACCGAGTTAAATGCTCTTAGTTAATGTGTTCGGGTAACACTAGGTCATGGGGTTTTACGATTTCACCCCTTGTTTAAAAACCACCATCAACATTAAGTCCCACGCTTAGCTTGGAACAGGGGCTTTGTTGCGAGGTAAGCATAAGATGGTGACAAACTATCAACAAAGAAACCGTAAAGAGAATTGAGGAGGCTTGTCTGACCTTTTTATAAATAGGATTTGGAATCCTTGCCACTGGCAGTTTTGCACAAATCGGGGAGGCTGGCACAATTGGTGGGGCCGGTGCGGCTTGGGCGACGTTGGGAAATTAGCGTGAGTTGGGAAACCGAGTGTGCTAGCTGGTGGGACCGGCGCAAGGTGTGGAAGCGTGCGTGCTTGGGCAGCGTGACTTGGGCGGCCATTGGGAAGTCGGGCGCAATTGGTGGGGGCTAGGTGCAACTTGGGCGACGTTGGGAAGTTGGCGTGAGTTGGGAAGGCGATTGTGCTAGCTGGTGGGACCGGCGCAAGGTGTGGAAGCTGTGCGTGCTTGCCGGCGTGACCGATGTAAATAAGGAGGAGTTTCTTGAGATAGCAAAGTTTCCTTATCTTGCTTTCCTTCACGTGCGGCTTCAATTAGGGCATTATTCATGCTAAAATCTGGAAGCGTTATGTCCCTCATTGCTTCCTTTCCCTTTTAAGTTTCCGTATTTATACCCAAAAATAATTGCATCGTCTCCTCGTTTGAGAAAAGGGTTCTTCTTGTCGAGTTTCTCTCGGTATGTTTCCTTCTTCTTTGGCGGACCGACGTACACTTTAACGCTTGTTGTATAACTTTAACGCTTGTTGTATAAATGGAAAATTTCCCTTTTGTGCAGAGATATCCCGTTGGAGCATGCGCGTTATCGTTATCGACGAGGATGACCTAGTCGTTCCCCTTCCTTCAAGCCCGACCTTGTTGACTGCAGACTTGGAGGACGATGATTTAGGGCTCTCTTGTCATGAATACCCTTCCGCAGGTTTGTCGTTTGGGACTCGTACGAGGTGTCTCTCCTCCAATTATCGGAATGTTGGTGGTTTCTGGTGTGGAAAGAATTCGCGGCCCTTTATACGAGGATATGGAAGACATACGGCCATATCGCTACCAAGAGCGTAGTGAAGTCTCGTTCTTCCGCCTTGGTTTCCGTAGTGAACTTGTCTTTGCCGATGATTCTTGAGATGGAGAATATGTCCATTCGTGCTGCTGCAGAGTCAGCCATTCAAAGGTGGGAGAACATGGTGTCCACCTATGAATCCTTGGAGTTTAATGTCATCTGGTTGCGGCATCGTGGTAGGCCTCGGAATGTGTATAAATTTATGACCTACGAGTGATACCGCAAGTGCATGGCGTCTATCGGAGACGCGGCAAGTACGGGTCGATCCCACAAGGACTTGTGGTGCTTAAGATGATCTATGGCTTGCTAAACTGAATTCTAAGGAATGTAGCACAAATATTTTAGTGTGTCGAAGCGATCGAGGTGTTTTTGTGACACTAAACTAAAGCAAAGTGACAATGTGGAAATTGCTAGGGCAGTTGCTTCCACCACTTGACCCTATGCTAAGGTAATTAAATTCATGTTATGTTCTTATACCTTCCTAAGGATGATTCTAAAGAATAATGTGTCACTAATCTTACTAATCCCCCTAGTATAGAGTGTCTTATTACAAGACACTCTATCACAAAAGTTTCTTAGTTAATTACTAAGCATCACTCATACCTTGTTAAGCACATAACACCTTCCTTAGTAGTTAATGGAGAGTTGATTCACTTTTCACTCCAATTCTCTCCTAGTATTGGTGTCTTCTTACAAAGACACCAATCACAAGAGAATTGGGTTAATTAGCTAACTACTCTCCTATTTCTATTAAGCACAATAAGAACAACAACATCAAACTGATTTTCTCAACATAAAATCCAGGGTTTCAACAACACCCAGCTGATGGAATTAAAACATACTAAGACAATTAAACTACAAATTAAACTCTAATTGAAGCAATCGGCTAGCCAGGCATGACAAAATTATCTTCTACCTCTCTTATTTATACATGCACAATCAAAATACCAAACCCTAATTTTAAAACAGAAATTAAATGAAAAGACAAAGTACCCATACTCTGAATCGTGTTCTCCCTAACTTGTGCGGCTCTCAGACCTCTTAATTGACCATGCATGAGGTTTGGTGAAAAACCCTAGCTTCAATCGTCTCAATCCTAGCTTCTACCATAACCTAGAAGCTATGGATGGAGAAGGGTGAAACAAGGGTGGCGAAGATGGTACGATGATAGTTGTTGGGATGATGGTGTGATGGGGAGATAGGGTGGTGGCGAAGGTGGCTCTGTCGGGGAGAGGGAAGGAGGTGGAGGAATGGGTTCTCTGTGGAGTTGGTCGGAGAAGAAAGAGAAGATGAAGAAGGGAATGGATTAGGTCGATGGGGTGTATAGGGTTAGGGGCGTTTTGTTGTGGAGCGAGGATAGCAAGCTTTGATGAGACCGATGGAGCGAGCGTCGGATCTAGGAGAAGAAATCTCAACGGCTCAAAGCATGATTTGGAGTGATACGGTATTGCACGGAGCGGCGAACTCCGATGCGCGTGGAGGCAGCGACCGTAGGATGTAGCCAGGTGTGATCTCAACGGCTCAGGTTGGATGGGCTTGGATCCGGGTCGTGGGTCGGAGATGGATAGCTCGAGCCCATGTCTTGTAGATGAGTTGCTACTCGTTGGGTTGCAACTGTTGCGCGCGCGGGCTTCGGCTTTCTGCTCCATAGATGCTCGACTCCAATTCTTCGCTCTTTTGGCTCCTCGATTCTCCGAGCTTTATTTATTACCTAAAAACACAAAATTAATTAATACAAATATTTATTCTTGAAAACAAGGAAAATACAGAATCTGGGATAATATCTGATTTATGAGCACAAAAGATGAGTAAAATGCTAATAAAAAGGTGTATAAATATGCACTATTTGGCACTCATCAAATACCCCCAAACCTGAATTTTACTTGTCCTCAAGTGAAACAGAATTTAAGAAATCCTAACTATACCCCTGTCGCAGTCTCTCGAATGCATTTAGCGTATGCACTAAGCCTTTAAACCCCTAGGTGTCCCTAGTGGACGAGTTGTAGTCTCGTGAGGGTTTACCAGAGGTGTACCCACAAAACCTTCTCCAACTTCAGAGTGTAAAGAGTCTCAAGCCTCCAAGAAGCTATGAGGACATAGAGTTTCTGCATGCTAGTAACGGAAGTTAGAACTATCGAAGAACGCATTCTCATCCTTAAGTGCTGAGCGAGAAGTAACCATACCATATGAAAGAATTCGGATTCGATTGTGATCATAAGTCTCAACTTCTACCTCACCATTAGGGTTTTATGATAATTGCACTCAAAAAGATCGTTTTTTAGTCTCTCATGTGTGCGGGCAGGAATAAAGATAGAAATCCCGCACACGTTGTAGGTAAGAAGGATAACCTTCCGAAATAAAATCTGGAGACTCCACAGAAGTGTGGACAAAAAGAATCTTTTTCTGATGATCTCTAAGAAAGGAAATCAACCATTAGCAAGGGGTGGGAATACTCACTCACTTCTCACCCGATCGGCAATTAATATCACTCTCTCATAAGAACCATAGAAACGTCTTCAATCTTCGGTCTTGAGTCTTCAAATGTTGATGACGAACTTCTAAACTTCACAAAACTTGACAATTTTTTAACTTTTCTACTCAAATTCCTTGTTGTTTGGATTTTTTCTTTTTCAATTCATCTTTACCATGGTGGTATCACTAAGAAAATAAACTACAATATTTTTTGATTTTTTGATTTTTTTTTTTTTTTTTTTATACAATAAGTGAAAATAAAAATACAAATAATGAAACAACTAACTCCATGGACAAAGGACTTTATCACTCAATTTTTCCACAACTTGTATTGTCTTGATTTTATAAATTTTATTAATTCTCATCCTATTTTCTTTTCTTTGATGCACATAAACCTTGGACTATATCAATTTTTCTTTCAATATTCTGATGATGCTCCGCTTGTGACGATGATGTGTTTCTATGGGTCTTGCTTGATTGAGAGAGAGTGATGCTAAGCGCAAATCGGTATTTAGAAGAAGTTTTCATCTTTAGACGTCACCCTCATGATTGACGGAATTAGCACTCAAGAGATCAAAAGTAGTCTTTGAAAGTGGTGCGAAGTTGGGTAGCTCACCATTCCTACCCGGAATTGACGTACGGTGACACACACTCTAAAAGCTTTTCTAGAAAGTCACAAAGAGTGAAGGTCGGTACCTCGCTTGATGTAAAATGGGTAGTCTCCACTATGGTTGATCACAATTCTACTACCGAATATCTAAACAGCACCTAATTTGCCCTCCGGTATGGTTAAATCCAACTTTAACGCTCTAATCAACTAAGAAACCCGATTGTGTTCTCCGTACTTTAACTTTTGTTATTTCGGTCAGATTCTCTATGTAAACATAGCTAGAAGCATGCTAGTGACTCTAAAATCTCTAAAAGTTGGAGGTTTTTACAAAAAAGAGTTTTTTTTTTTTTTTTTTTTTTTTTTTTTTTTTTTTTTGAAAATAAAAGGTAAAATAAAAGACTAAAAACTCTAAATGCAAATGCACCCCCAAACCTAAATCAAACATTGTCCTCAATGTGTCTACATATAGAAAAATTTAAACAGTCACATACCGAGAGAACTATGTCGATAAGAGAAAAGGGAAGAGATTACCTGGGATGTCAACGGAGCAAGGTTGAGCTTCGTTAGTCAAGGCTAGAATCCAACATTCTCAACGGAGATCATATCGGATTAGCACAAAATATGTACAAGAAGACTCAACCGATTCAAGAAAGAAAAATTTTAACAAGTCCTACTGGATATATACAATGAAAATTCACCATACACTAACAATCTAAAGAGTTGAGGATCAACCCAATAGAAAATATGTACACACATTAACAGCCTTACACAAATATAATATGATAGTGCAAGTAAGACTGTGTATGTGAATGAGCTTCCCCCAAACCTAAACTTGTGAACGGGTGTGTTTGGGAGCACAAAATCTTGCAATTTTAAAGGTACATCATGCAAAAGGTCTAACTCAAAATGAGTATTGCTAAGAACAGGCAGACATACACATACCAACTGTGGTTCCCTAAGGGTGTCATACTTTGATGCAAAATAGTCCAAGAGGACTTGGGAAGCACAAAGTTCTAGGCCTAAGTTAGGCATTTTCAGAAAAGTTGGTTTTGCAATTTTGTTACAAACTACACCTAGGTTTGGTGGAGGAGTTTCAATTTGTGACTCAGGAGAGAGGTTAGGTACATCTAAGTTATTTTCATGTATAAAATCATTTGTACCATCACACACTTTCCTAAGGTCAGAAGAGGGTAAATCATGTTCACCAGCATAGAACAATTCATCAATCACCAAGTCATAATCATCAGAGCAGGCAACATATTGTGATATGGGCAGGGAATCAGACACAACAATAATATCATGATCCAAAAGAACATTAGTGTCAACAGAAGATTCATCCTGTCCTAAGTCACAAACAAGTTGTGAAGCATGCTCACATTCACTGAAGAATTTCACAAAGCCAAGCTCAGAATCCATATCACATATATGAATGTTAGAAGAGGTATCATTCATAGGGTTCCCTAAGAGACGCCTAACGTCTCGAACCAAAAGATTCCATCATATTTTCTGCATGCATATGCTCTTCTAACATATCATAACCATCATCATCATCATCATAACAAAAATGCATTTCCCTATTAGCATTTCTAGTATACTCATTTACCTCTAGATTAGGTTCATATTCAATGTTAGTTGCATAATTAGGAATAGAAACACTATTTTCAAGATTTACTTTATTAGGGACAATAATCATCCTATCATGAACTGCCTTCCATTCTTCTTTTTCTAAATGAATAAGGTTCATCTTTAAGAACATGTGACATTGTTCAATAGAGGGAGAGTCTTCAAGAGTGGGTATGCATGTTTCATATGAATAATCATTAAATGGTTGTGCACATGGTTCACTAGAGAAGGGATGATCATGCATGTTGCTATATGGATGGTCATGTATTGCATTCAGTTCAAGCCTAGCATTTTGCTCCATGAGAGTTTCCATTAGTGATTGTAAACAAGGAGTCGGGGAGTATAAAATTGTTCAACTCCCCAACGTGGTGATCGATACATGTGCTCATGATGGTTAGGGTATGAGTATTCAAGGTCGGGGGCCCCGAGAAGGCTCATAATACTCCCTAAAATCATTATGGTCTGTGGGGGTTTCATACTGTGAAGCATGCCCGTAAGCAAGCTCTCTAATAGATTTGGTTCCATCCCCAGATGCAGACCAAAATCCTGACATGATTTAGCACTCAAATTGAACTCAAAAAGAAACACCCAAAGGTTATGGAAAGTGGGCTCAGTTTTGGTTTAAGAGGGTTTATTTGGTTTTGTGGGCTTCTGTTTGGTTTTGTTGGGAAAGTTTGGTTTATTGGGTTTCATTTGGTTTGTTGGGTTTGGTTAGAAAGGGTTTCATTTGGTTTTTTGTGGGAAGCCCAGTAGTTGTGTGCAATGCTTAATGGGTGTGGGTTTTTAAATCTTTGTGTTTGTGCCCAAGCCAGATGGGGGCTTAGTCTATTGCACGGCCCAGTGGAACTGTGGGCTCAGTTATAAACATCCCAGTGCACAGTGAAACTGCACAGCCCAGATGTAGAGCCCAGATGCACAGTAAGGCCTAGTGGTTGTGGGCTTCAGTTTGCTTGCAGACAGCCCAACAGCTCAGTTGATATGGGCTTGGCTGTTTAAGGGTTCAGTCCAGTAGTTGGGCTTCTGCTTATGTGCAGCCCAGTTTGTGGTTTTAGCCTAAGCATCCCAGATGTTACAGTTTGCACAGCTTGGTTAGGCCAAGCACAGATTAGGTGTACACTCAGGCAAAGCACAATGCAGCACAAGTTTTGTGCTCAGCACAGCTTAGGTGCTCAGACAACACAGAGCAATGAGACAGCCTAGGTTGGCATTTCACACAAGTCTAAGTGCAACAGCTTATACAATGGTTATGCTAAGCACAGACTAAGCACAAATAAGTTTTCAAATTCAAACACAGCATACAAGCACAGCTGAGATGCGGCTCAAAATCAAGGTATCTAATGCAACAGGTGAGTGAGGTCAACAGGCTCAACAGGCTAGCATGCAAGGGTGTGCATTCAACAGGCTCAACAGGTCTCGCATGCAAGGTCACAATAGATGCTAGCCTAACATGGTTCACAGGTCAGCTCAGGTTACGCAATTCCTCACAGATGCTGGCAACTCAAGACAAGTCAACAGGATTTGTTTAACTATTTGGATTTCACAGGTGATAGCTCAAACTTGTAGCTTCAGGGGCTAGCAAGTGAGCAGGGTCTGGCATTCAACACAGCGGTCAAACAAGCACGCAAGTATCATGCAAAGTTTGGGATTATGCTCAGAGCTTTGGCTATCTAAGTTCACGCTCAAATCACAGCTTCAGGGCTAACAGCTAACAAGCTTAGCTAGAATGCCACTTAAGCTTAGCAGCTACAGGGCAGATGGCTCCCTAGAGCAATGCACTAGGCACAAGGCATTCAGGGGAAGTTTAGGCTTACCTCAAGAACTGGGCTTTCCCTTGGGTTGGCTAACAGTTTGCTCAGCAGCACCGGCTAGCAAGGCACAGCACAGCAGCACAGGTAGGTACCTGTTTACTCAGGAAGAAGATCAGTTCTCTGGTTGCACAGATCAAAACAAAAGAGCAATATTTGCAGTATAAAGCTAATCACTGCACTTGGTTATCTGTGATATAAAGAATGAGGTGAATTCGATACAAAGTGCAGTTATGAGCAAGTTTCAAATGCAAGGGTGCCCAAACAGGGTAGTGATAGCTTAACAGAATGCGGTGAATTTATCAGGGTGTTGATGCAGATAATGGAAATAGCTTAACTTATGCTAATGATGCAGATATAAACAGAGTTGAGTTAAGTTATACTAAGACAGGGAAATAATGAACTTTAAACTAATGCTATAGTTACAATGGCAGGGAAACAAGAGATAGTTTAACACATATATACAGAGTTACATGCAATGATATAAAGTAATTATATACAGGGTGATATGAATTCAGTAAAGGCAGCAATTGATCACAGGGCACGCGCCAAGTCCCCGGCAACGGCGCCAAAAACTTGGTAGGCCTCGGAATGTGTATAAATTTATGACCTACGAGTGATACCGCAAGTGCACGGCGTCTATCGGAGACGCGGCAAGTACGGGTCGATCCCACAAGGACTTGTGGTGCTTAAGATGATCTATGGCTTGCTAAACTGAATTCTAAGGAATGTAGCACAAATATTTTAGTGTGTCGAAGCGACTGAGGTGTTTTTGTGACACTAAACTAAAGCAGTGACAATGTGGAAATTGCTAGGGCAGTTGCTTCCACCACTTGACCCTATGCTAAGGTAATTAAATTCATGTTATGTTCTTATACCTTCCTAAGGATGATTCTAAAGAATAATGTGTCACTAATCTTACTAATCCCCCCCTAGTATAGAGTGTCTTATTACAGTACACTCTATCACAGGTTTCTTAGTTAATTACTAAGCATCACTCATACCTTGTTAAGCACATAACACCTTCCTTAGTAGTTAATGGAGAGTTGATTCACTTTTCACTCCAATTCTCTCCCTAGTATTGGCTGTCTTCTTACAGTCATGACCAATCACAAGAGAATTGGGTTAATTAGCTAACTACTCTCCTATTTCTATTAAGCACAATAAGAACAGCAACATCAAACTGATTTTCTCAACATAAAATCCAGGGTTTCAACAACACCCAGCTGATGGAATTAAAACATACTAAGACAATTAAACTACAAATTAAACTCTAATTGAAGCACTGGCTAGCCCAGGCATGACAAAATTATCTTCTACCTCTCTTATTTATACATGCACAATCAAAATACCAAACCCTAATTTTAAAACAGAAATTAAATGAAAAGACAAAGTACCCATACTCTGAATCGTGTTCTCCCTAACTTGTGCGGCTCTCAGACCTCTTAATTGACCATGCATGAGGTTTGGTAAAAAACCCTAGCTTCAATCGTCTCAATCCTAGCTTCTACCATAACCTAGAAGCTATGGATGGAGAAGGGTGAAACAAGGGTGGCGAAGATGGTACTGATGATAGTTGTTGGGATGATGGTGTGACAGGAGATAGGGTGGTGGCGAAGGTGGCTCTGTCAGGGAGAGGGAAGGAGGTGGAGGAATGGGTTCTCTGTGGAGTTGGTCGGAGAAGAAAGAGAAGATGAAGAAGGGAATGGATTAGGTCGATGGGGTGTATAGGGTTAGGGCGTTTTGTTGTGGAGCGAGGATAGCAAGCTTTGATGAGACTGATGGAGCGAGCGTCAGATCTAGGAGAAGAAATCTCAACGGCTCAGCATGATTTGGAGTGATCTGGTATTGCACGGAGCAGCGAACTCCGTGCGCGTGAGGCGGCGACCAGTAGGATGTAGCAGTGTGATCTCAATGGCTCGGGTTGGATGGGCTTGGATCCGGGTCGTGTGTCGGAGATGGATAGCTCGAGCCCATGTCTTGTAGATGAGTTGCTACTCGTTGGGTTGCAACCATTGCGCTTGTGAGCTTCGGCTTTCTGCTCCATAGATGCTCGACTCCAATTCTTCGCTCTTTTGGCTCCTCAGATTCTCCGAGCTTTATTTATTACCTAAAAACACAAAATTAATTAATACAAATATTTATTCTTGAAAACCAGGAAAATACAGAATCTGGGATAATATCGATTTATGAGCACAAAAGATGAGTAAAATGCCAATAAAAAGGTGTATAAATATGCACTATTTGGCACTCATCACATCGCCTCAATATTTTGAAAGTCGACGTAGCTGGTATTCTTGTTTGGTGTGATTGGCGATTTTTAGCACCGGATCTCCTTCCTAAAAAACCCCGGATTTTACATGGATGTTGTACGCCCGGAAATCATGTTTATGTATGCTTTTGCATGGTCGAAAACTTCCGGCGCCAGGGATGAAATAGGAGACGTTCCATTGCCGATGTCTTTGCTATCAAGTCTTCCGGGACTTTGTTCCAAGTTAATCCTTCAAACCATCTTCTGAATCTTGGACTATCGTACGGAATGGGATGCGGTGAGAAGTCCCCGGTCATACTTCGGTTTGATATGATGGCATGGATGAATACGTGAATGTAACCTTCCGGGCGTGCTTTTGGAGTTTTCGGTGCACATGTATGGCTTCATGTTGAGAAATTCCCGCGGCTCGTAAAACCTCGATAGTGATGATGTTGAAATCGGTAATAACTGGTTGAGGGAGTGAAAGCATCTCACGCTGGTAGTTCCCATGCATAACCTACTTTCATTACCTCGCCTTGAATCCCCCTCCACGGGATTTGATATAAGCCTATCGTACTCTTACGGATGTGACTTTGGGATGCTCGAAATTACATGATGACATATTACGGATAGTGCAGGCTCGGGATCCTCCACGGCCTCGTAAAGTGTTGAAGGCGTCTTATAGACAGAGAGGTGATGATATTCTTGCGCTGCACCCTTGAAGAGTAGAGGACCTTGTTGTGGGTACGGCTTTTTTTGGTGGACTGTGTCTTGAAGCTTTGACAGTGAAGGGATCCGTGTATATCTCTCGTCCTCAAGTATGGTTTACGTGTTTCCATCTTTGTAGTAATTCTTTTTGCGGTGAAGCTCGCTGGTATCAACGAATGAGGGACAACAATTATTGGTAGGAGATGTAATCAGGAGAGACTACATTTTCGTGGTAACAAAGTAGGTTGGCTGACATTCTATGGGCTTCCGTAGAAGTAAAAGGATTGGCTGGATGCGTAAGCGAGCAAACTGTGCATGATCACGAGTTTTGGCGAGATGGATTAAAAGGTGTCCATGACTACGAAGATTGGCTGGTTGTGACTATGTCCGTTGATACGGGGAGTATGGCGGAACAACCCTTTGAAGGAAGGAGTGGCGTTGAAGCGAACGTTGAAGCGAAGCCGCTGCTGGAGAACGTTGATGCGTAGCTACTTCTGGAGAGAACGTTGATGCGGAGCTACATCTGGAGAGAACGTTGATGCGGAGCTACTTCTGGAGAGAACGTTGAAACGACGTCTTGCAACTCTCAGAGCCTTGACGGTTACCATTTTGAAGTCGGAGGCCGCGTCACGTTCTGTCAAACTCGACATCCCTCAAGAGAACAGAGGCTAGAGTCCCCAGTTCCATCTATCGATCGTGCTTTCTAGGAGAGATTGGGGTTTGGGAACGGCTTCCCTGGCTGGAAACGTCTTCTTTCCTAATGCAGTGCGGTTGAGAGGTGCAAATATGTCTTGACGCTACGCCTTGGAGAAACATAGAATCTCACATAACTGTTTCATCATTGACTGTACGACTTTGTGGGCGAAGTTCCCATCGTGCGGTGCGACGGAGAAGGGTCTCCCTGAACTCAGGAGAGTTGTTGATTTCCTTTGCTTTCGATTTTGGAGAAGTCTTTCCTGATCTTTACGTGTGATGAAATTGGATTGCTTATCCCCTTCTACTGGGCGTTCAAGAGCAACGTGAGCCTCTTCATCTATAAACGCACGTCCTGCTGAAGTATCTTTTGTCTTTTCATCAAATCAACAGTGCTAAAAGGAGGTCGGCTTCTTCTGGATCTTCCGGTATCTTGCCCTGACGGTGGAGTAGCGTCTCTGGTGACGGTTGGAGCTTCCATGCTTGAAGAACCGTTGGGGTGGCGGAAGTGGCTCTGGTTCTGGTGATCGTAAGTGTATCGTGTAGAGATGACACGGTTTTGATCACGAAGTTCTGGAGTCATGGCGCTGTTTCGAAGGGCGAGGATGGTGCTGGAAGGGCGCAAGATGTTAGCGCTGGAAGGATGCAAACTGTTAGCACAGAGTGTGGTACTGCGGCTAGCATGCGCGTGCAGCATGTGTGCCTGGCATGTGCGTCTGGTAAGCGTGTCTGGTAAGCGCGTCTGGTAAGCGCGTCTGGCAAGCGCTTCTGGCATGCGCGTCTGGTAGGCGCTTCTGGCATGCGCGTCTGGTAGGCGCTGGATCGTCTTAGAATGAGCGCTGGCTTGGCGTGTGGAAGAGGCTTTATCTTCCATCGAGGATATGCGTGAGGTGACTGGTCACACCGTTTCTGAAGACGTTATTGCCGACTGGGAGCACCATCGCGACGTGTGCGTAGAAAAGGAGTTCAACACTTCGTGGTTTGTCGAAGGCCTTGCTGAGATCCAAAAGTTGAAAGATGCAGCAATTGAAAGCCTTTCCGCTGAGGAGATTGCACGACAGGAGGTAGAACTCGAAAAGCTTTCCAAGATGTTGACTATGAAGAGAGCGGCTCTTGAAGATGCAAAGTTGACTTTCTCCAAGAAGAACAGACTTCTGTTGGATGATTTTCCTTGAATGTTTCTCTGTTAAACTTTCATTTAGGTTCTTTTTTTTTTTTTTTTTTTTGAAAGACATACTTTTGGATGTCCGGTTCAAAGTTTGACCGTTTTGGTAGGCAGTGGTAGCTTTTGAGGATATTGGATTATTTAGGGATGAATGGTTTTGATAATATGACTCTGATTATGTTTTGGGAAAGGAATATTGCTTTTATGAAAGTGTGTGCTAGCAATAGGCACAATACTCAGTAGTATAATGGTTTTACTAAGAACCTAAAAACAGATCGTATATCTTGCGCAGTCTAAATTTACTCACTTCATAGGTTTTTGCGAACATGCCCCTCTCCACGTAAAAGGCGGTTTTGCTGGTAGCATTGCCAGCAAGTACCCAATCGCTGGTAGCATATTCGGCGAGTCCCCAGTTTTCTCATGTAGTTTTTACAACTAGTATCCGGGTTGTCACGGGTAGTTGCGTCAGATTGAGTCGCCTTCCCCTACCATCTTGACATCCGGGTCGAAGAACGAGATCGACAAGTCGACATTGTAGCCGATAGATCAATCCTCCTTTGTGGTCGCCAATTGTTTATGGGTAAAAATCGTTTCTCGCCGATTTCGGTGAATTCGGTAGGTGAGTGAGAAACGGTTCAAACCCTAAACAAATGTGCTGCACGTGAGCACTTTATAGATTCGAGAGATCAATGCCGTACAAGTCCGGCCTAAACCAAGAAATGGCCGCCCGGACTTGCTTCGATCACAAAGTGGAGGAAAAGGGTTGATTTGGGGAGGAAGCAAAGAAAGGTGTTGAGACCAGAATACTCGGGGGAGAGTAGTGTCTCGACTTGTATCGGAAAGTGGAAGCTTCGGAAGCTTGCAAGAGATGAAAGCTTTTGGAGAGCTTGCAAAGTTGCCTTTTCCGAGAGTGTAGTATTTTTCTCCGACCGAGACTTGTTGTCTGGGTGGAAATAGGTAAGACCTATTTATACAAGTCGAGATTGAAACGTACCCTGGTCTCATGAAGGAAGAGAGTAAAGGGTGAAATAATGGGAGGAGGTGGTAACCGCATGGTGTTAATGGGTGAAAACGTTTTCACCATTATTTCCTCATTTATTTGACCGCTTTATTCCTTTTCACGCTTTCTTAATGTGAGCGTGGTGTACGCTGCAAGCTGTGACCGCCAAACCAAAACCCTGGAAAGCATCCCCCAGTTTGTGTTGATATCTCGAGTGTTGGTTGCACCTTGAGTGCAAGTGGCGCTGCTAGTGGCGCGTGTGGCATGTGCCATTGGCATGTGCGGAATGCCCTTGTTGCGGGTTGTACTTCGAGCGCAAGTGTCAATGCCAGAGCTGCTAGTGGCGTGCGTGGCATGTGCCAATGGCATGTGCGGAATGCCTTGGTGGTAGGTTGTACGTTGAGTGTAAGTGGCAATGCCAAAGGCAGCTAGTGGCGTGTGTGGCATGTGCCAATGGCATGTGCGGAATGCCTTGGTGGTAGGTTGCATGGTTTGCAAGTTAGGCTACCAGCGTGTGTGTTTGGCATGTGCCAATGGCATGTGCGGAATGCCTTGGCGGTAGGTTGCACGGTTTGCAAGTTAGGCTACCAGCGTGTGTGTTTGGCATGTGCCAATAACATGCGTGGCCGTTAGGGCCGTGGCTTTGGTAGGAAAAGCTACCAGCGAGCATGTTGGCATGTGCCAATGGAATGCATGGCCGCTAGGGCCGTGGCCTTGGTAGGAAAAGCTACCAGCGAGCATGTTGGCATGTGCCAATGGCATGCGTGGCCATTAGGGTCGTGGCCTTGGTAGGAAAAGCTACCAGCGAGCATGTTGGCATGTGCCAATGGCATGCGTGGCCGCTAGGGCCGTGGCCTTGGTAGGAAAAGCTACCAGCGAGCATGTTGGCATGTGCCAATGGCATGCGTGGCCATTAGGGCCATGGCCTTGGTAGGAAAACCTACCAGCGAGCATGTTGGCATGTGCCAATGGAATGTGCCAATGGCATGCGTGGCCATTAGGGCCGTGGCCTTGGTAGGAAAAGCTACCAGCGAGCATGTTGGCATGTGCCAATGGCATGCGTGGCCATTAGGGCCGTGGCCTTGGTAGGAAAAGCTACCAGCGAGCATGTTGGCATGTGTCAATGGCATGCGTGGCCATTAGGGCCGTGGCCTTGGTAGGAAAAGCTACCAGCGAGCATGTTGGCATGTGCCAATGGCATGCGTGGCCCGACTTGGCCTAGGTTGCATGGTTTGCAAGCCTATGGCGCTATATTTGGCATGTGCCAATGGCATAGCGGCTTTGAAATATGGCTTGTGGTGCGTGTTGGCATGTGCCAATGGCACGTACGGCCATGTTGACCTAGTTGCACGTTTTGCAAGCCTAGGGCGCTATATTTGGCATGTGCCAATGGCATAGCGGCTTGGAAATATGGCTTGTGGTACGTGTTGGCATGTGCCAACGGCACGTACGGCCATGTTGACCTAGTTGCACGTTTTGCAAGCCTAGGGCGCTATATTTGGCATGTGCCAATGGCGTAGCGGCTTAGTTTGGCATGGTTGCCAATGAGTGCGATATGTAGTTTGGTTTTGGCGTCGCTGCCATGGTGCGCAGTGTGCGGCTTGGTTTTGGCGTCGTTGCCATGGTGCGCAGTGTGCGGCTTGGTTTGGCATCGTTGCCATGGTGCTGATGTGCGGCTTGGTTTGGCATTGTTGCCATGGTGCGCGATGTGCGGCTTGGTTTGGCATTGTTGCCATGGTGCGCGATGTGCGGCTTGGTTTGGCATTGTTGCCATGGTGCGCAGTGTGCGGCTTGGTTTGGCATTGTTGCCATGGTGCTAGTGTGCGGCTTGGTTTGGCATTGTCGCCATGGTGCGCGAAGTGTGCGGCTAGGTTTTGGAATTAGGGTTCCAGGTCGAAAACCTAATCGGTATTTTGAAAAAATACCCCTATTAATTATTTACACCTGAGTTAAATGCTCTTAGTTAATGTGTTGCGGGTAACACTAGGTCATGGGGTTTTACGATTTCACCCCTTGTTTAAAAACCACCATCAACACTGTATAGCACGGCCGACTTCGCGGGGCGAAGATCGATCTTAGCCATTACATCTTCGTGTGCACGGTTTTCGGGCTTGTCAACTTCGAAACTTCTTTACGGGAAGCAACAGAATGATCGTCAGCCGCTTCCATGATAAACTGCAAAGGAGAGGAGGTTATGAGCGCACAAAAAAAAAATCAAAAAACCAAATCAATCGATCAGTCAATCAGAAGATCAGAGCAATACCTGAGATATAGAATAAACTACCACGTGAGACGATTCTTTATAATCTCACAAGTCGACAGAATCCCAGAAGAAAAAAGAAGTCTTTACTTGCCACCTATGAAGGCTGCTAATTCGGGATAACAATCGACGAGGCTTATCAGATATACCTGAGGAAAGCCGTGTATGATGAAGGAAGTACACCTGAAGAAGCGGCCGAGCTCAAATATGTACAAGAGGAACCAAAGCGACTCACCAGATCAAGTCATGTTTCCTTCGCATCCTTAATCAGAACCAACCAGTTCCAGGGCAACGCCTGACTATCCAGTAAATATGTATCTACTTTAGCCTGGTCATTTCAAGTATATATGTATGTCACCATCTCATGCCTACCACACAATAGTGTAACCATTATGTGCTAGGCAGGGGACTTAATGTTGATGGTGGATTTTCGTTTGAGGTTAAATTTGTAAAAAAACCAGAAAAAACCATGCGCTGACATCTTGTAAAAGATAAAGCCATTTATAAGTGTTGGATACTCCCTCACTTAATTCACCAAGAATGGAGCATGTAGCAACAATCCCATTCTGTGAATACATGAAATTCCTCCAGGTTGGAGCATGTAGCAACAATCCCTTCCTCGTGAATTTCATATTAGCCTTGTATTTCCAAAGTACTCATTATCGGTGTGGCATGACGGTCGAGTGTTACTCTTACAGAGTAACACGAACCTCCAAGCACTATAATGAAACCATGTACGAAATACCCGTACAGGATGACTCTCGGTGTGTTATACTAGCCCGATTGAGCCCCTCTCGGTGTGTTATACTAGCCCGATTGAGCATCCGGACTGACCGTATCAGTCCGGATATGATCTGATCGCAGTCATCCAACTCCATAAGCATGATTGGATGACCCCAGATCAATTCCATCACCCCAAGCAGGTATGGAATATCCACGGCCGACCCCGCATGGTCGGTCATTGGCCTAGCTTGCCAAGAAACCGTTCATACCAAGCATTATGGACGGAAAACCCTAAATTAGGGTTTGCGGCATATTACATGTGTTGCAAAACAGTCACAACCATCCATCTTCGCAGGTATAGATGGAGGGTGTAGATGTAGACTCAAAGGGCCCAGAGCATGTTAACACGATCACCGTGGGACCGCCTACACACTTGACCAATCGGTCAAAACCAACAATGTTTGGCCGTGACAAAATCGTCACCCAAACAAGAGACGGCGCACGGCTTTGAAAGCCAAAATTAGGGTTTCAAGCCATCACGCGCGTCCATCTTCTCCGACACGAATGGAGGGTCACAGATTAGATTAAGCAAGGGCCGGTCATACCAGCATGACCACCGTGGGCCCATCTACCTCCTCATGTGTTCGGCCAAGGCATATCATGCCTGGTAAATCCAAAACGTGCGTCCAAACTAGCATGGCCACGCCTCCCAAACCTGGCCCGATCTCGACCGCTCAACTTCACCCAGATGATTTGAGTGGCTTAGATCACGTTTTCACGGGATATTCAGGTATAGGCATGAACACCAGCCTGCCATCTTCACGTCAAACCCATCGGCCAAGACCGACCAAATTAGGTCATCTTGGAACGCGCGCCGGAAAAAGCATGATGCGCGGCCTTTTGCGGCATCAATTTCCTATTGCAAAATTGATCTCAACCACTCCTCTTTGCCGGTCAAACTGAGTGGCCTAGATCGCACCTTCATGGGACAGTGAGACATGGACGTGTACACTGGCATGCTATCTACATGCACGCCCGGTCGGTTCTCTCCAAATCCCTTTCCATGCTCGGTTTCGACCAAGCTGAAGAGTGATGCTTGCGCACCTCTTCAAAAAACACAAATATTCATTAACGGTCGCAGATGAGTGTCTCAAAGATCATCTCATCCGTCCAACTTCACCGACTTGGTTATACAACCCCCAGTCGGGAGTTATTTGGTCGGTGAGGCGTTATTACCCATCACTTTACCACACCATAATGCAGTATCTGCATAAAATACACACGATACTTCACAAGTATCGACTTTCGAATAACACAGTTATTCAATTCAGCATTACATGCTATCTTTCGTGGATCCATGATCCACACATTCCAGACATCAATCATGTCACAAACTAGGGGGATACATACTGGGGTATTGGTCTGGCGGTTTACAGCGTGCAGCGTGCAACGCGCCATCACAAGAACGTGTTAGGAAGTCATGGACGGTTAGAGATGAACGGGAGAAGTGGGCAAGACTGGTCATGTCGTACCGACGCACAACTCCACTACTCCATCACTCCACTTCCTCCACTTCCCACGAGAGACGTGAATAAGGCTCAATGACTTGTATAAATAGGTTCTCCGCCCTATTTCAAACAACAAGACAAGTCCAGACGAGACAGAAAAACCAAGTGTTAGTACAAAACGTATTCAAACACCCAGAGCTTGCTTGCATCAATCACAAGCCTGCTCACCTTTCTGTTACAAGTCATAAGCAAGCCAACACCTTCACAATCTCAACACCTTCTTCGCTTCCCTCCCTAAGATCAACCCCATCTCCTTCACTTTATGACCGAAACAAGTCTGGAACGGCCATTTCTTGGTTTAGGCCGGACTTGCACAGATTGATCTCTCGAATCTACAAGCACTCACCGCGCAATGCATTTGTTTAAGGTTTAAATTCATTCCTCATCCACACCCCAAATTACCAAATTCTGCAGGAGTAGTTTTCACCCATAAACAACAAGACACCAGAAGTTTTGTTAACGAGGAAACTGCACCTGCAGAAAAACCCCGAGACGTCGTTCAGCTTTGAACACCATACTGTATTAAACCGCTAGCCTACTATCAGACTTCGGATTGGAATGTAGTTGAGTCCAAATTAACACTTCAAGAAATTCAGTTGTAGTAGTGTTCTTTACGCCTCTTGAACATTGTAAGATTCTGCGCATTTGATCCCTTAGCCGACGTTCTTTACAACCTAAGAGTTGCTTCAACTTCAAAGTGAATACTTTTCATACCAATCTGCCTCTAACATGCAAGCATATTTGATTTCCCTTTTGATTTTCAATGAAATTTTTTTTTGCAGTAGAGAAATTATGTTAAACCTCAAGAATAATGATGAACGTAGTTAAAGAAAAAAGCTTTCCAACACATATTTCGAGAAAGATATAAGCGAGTTAAACTCGAGATCGAAATATCAAATGTGTATAATGTAAAGTTTATATAGCTATACGACTTTGTCTCACTAGGAGATAAAATAGAATAGACTTATGAGTAGTAGATGAGTTCAAGTCTCCACATATCTTTTGTTGATGAAGTTCCACAAGCTCACCTTAGTAGTTCTTCGTCTTCAGTTGATGAACGCCGTGAAGTCTAAAGCTCAACTACACATTCTATCCTAATCCGAGACATAGCTATAAGCAGACTAGAAATCAAGACTTATACTTTTGACAACTAAACTTGAAAAATAAGCTTGAGATAGCAACGCTTGCGAGTTCGACCGAGCAGTTCTCTAACAATCTCCCCCTTTGTCAATTTTAGTGACAAAACTATCAATACATATGGATTACAAACTAAATAAACTTTGTAGCTTCTCATCCAAATTATTGATTTCCTTGGTTCTTCAACATTTGTTAAATTCTTCGTCACTCCAAGTGCTCCAGTGATTCGAGCGTGTTCAACTCAAAGATCATAGTTGTTGAAGATTCGTAGCCATAACAAGGGTTATTTGGTGTTTGATACTTATATTTTGTCCAATATTAGTGTTTGGTATAACTTTTGTCCAACTTAGGGGTTGGTACTTGGAAATGACGTTGACCTACCTTGATTGCCTTAAATCTTAACCTCGTTAACTATTATTAAAAAAAAATGAAAAAATATATTTAATAAACAACTTTACTTTCTTACCCTTCAATTTATTAATATTTACACAATTTTTTTTTTCACAAACCCGAATATTTTCAGATGAGTAACAAAACCAAATACGGAGTACTTTGTTCCCCAAACCCTTACGCCACCATCATCACTTTCTCCGTCTCTTTATCACTGCCACTGCAACACCATCACAACCACAACCACCTTCTCACTTTCTCCATCTTTTTTCTATTGCCAAACCCATCTTCTCTTCCTTCTCCAAACCCTGATAATTCTTAAATCAATGCGAGTTTCGCTAGTAGTTTCTTAAGATCAGAAATCAAATTCGATGGTTTGTCAGGATTAGGTTTTGGATTAGCTTCTGAGTCACTGATTGTAGAACAATAAAAAGACGACAGTAATTCGCTTCCGTTTGGATGAAGTTTTGATTCGTGAAGTGGATCTGAGAATGCTTAATAGGTAAATCATATGTATCAAATCTCACAGTGAAGAACATCCTGATAATGAAGGGTTTTTCAAAAATTGGTTAATGGGTTTTGATTGAATCATAATGGGTAGTTATCGAAATCTGATTTTATCCAAAAATTGAAGAAATCAAGATTCAATTTAGGGTTTTGGGGAAGAATGAAATAAAATGAGTAACAGTAGTAGGATTCTGTGATTGAATTTATGATGGGTATGAAGTATCATTGAATCGTCTTCTAAATTGATGATACTAGGGTTCACGGGGAAGAATCAGATGGAGGAACTTGTGAAGAATAATTGAAATTAGGGTTTGGAGCTTTGAAGGTCTAACAGATGTTAGGGTTCGCGGGGAGGAATCAAAAGAAAAAAAATGGTTATTGTTATATACTTGCAGGTGGTATCGATGGAATTATAACCGAGAAAATAACTAGGTTTGAGTGAAGCTTGTACAGAAAACTCCCAAACTAGTTTTGATGTTTTAGTTGAGAGATGATGAAATTGAAATCGCGGTGGGTTTAGGTTTATTTTTTTATTATTGTTTAGATTGATTGATGAATGAATTGTTTTTTTTTTTCTTATATTGTTTTCGGTGATAATCAATAGTATAATCAAGATTCTGGTTGGAAGACGGTGGTGATGGGATGCAAGAGAGAAAAAGGAATGGCAGAAGAAAGTGGTATCTTGAGTTAAGTTAGGTTTATTTTGAAGTGTGTCGAAAGTATGTGCGATAGTGAGGGTAAATTAGTCCAAATAAGGGTGAAATAGTAAATGTACAAATGTTTAGCTGATAATTTAATTAAAATTAAACTTAACGGAGTCAACCAAAGTCAACGTCATTTCCAAGTACCAACCACTAAGTTGGACAAATATTAGACCAAAGACTAATGTTGGACAAAATGTAAGTACTAAAAACTAATTAACCCCCATAACAATAAGAAAACAGAGATGTTCTCGATTATTGTTATACAATGTCATAATATTATTACACAACATCAAAGTTCAATTGTATCACAACTTTGACAATAATACTATGGTGATATGTATCACTCCCCTTAGTCAATACTTCATCTCACAATGGAAACCACTCCCCTTCCATAATGATCCGTAAACTATATGTATGTAGTGTGAACAACCAAATAATTCTCCCCCTTTTTTTCTTCAATATAAATTGGCGAGAGGTACGAAAACTAGCAGGATCATAATGAAATTCTCAAAGAGATTATTCATGACTAAAAGAGAACATATCAACTTTGTTTCGATGATTTCACATAGTCAAAACTTAGTGTATTCATCAAGGAGTTTATAAAGATACAAGATAACTCATACAATATTCCACAGTCGCACTCCCCACAAAGATTTGGCAATTAAGCACAAGTTCAATTAAGAACTTTCCCCCATAAAATATCATTCCCGAAAGAACAACAAGAGCGACCTTGCTTTTACAAGAAAAGAAGGATTTCTTTGGACATTTTGATACTAAATAGAGACAACCTACTACTGCTAGAAACAAATGTGGAATTGAAACAACACTTCACTAAAACTCCAAGCTTTTATTTCCCAAAAGATATTGATAGATCCAGGGGAAAGAAAAATCTAGAAATTTAATGAACCAAAACAACACCAATCGACTGCCGTAAGTGTTGAAACGTAGCAGTATCTAGAGATTTGGTGATAATATCATCCAATTGTTGTTCGGAAGGCACAAATACTATGTTAATGATACCATTTTCATAGAGATCTCTAATAAAATGATACCTAATGTCGATGTGCTTAGTTCTTGATCAACAAGATTCTCAGTGATGTGAATCGCGCTAGAGTTATCACAAAAGATCTTCATTATTCTAGTGTCAATTCCATAATCAGCAAGCATTTGTTTCATCCATAGAAGTTGAGTTCAACATGATCCTACAACAATATATTTTGCTTCGCATGTCGAAAGGGATTTTGAATTTTCTTTCTTTCTATGCCAAGCGAGAAGATTCAATCCTACATAGTAGAAACCCCTAGATGTACTCTTTCTGTCTTTCTATGCCCAGTCAGCATCTGAATAGGAAGTAAGATCAGTGTTAGTATCAAAAGCATAAGAAAGAACAAATCCGATAGTGTGTTGAATGTATCGCATGATCCTTTTGCGGCTTCAAGATGAGATTCCTTTGGATTAGCCTGAAATCTAGCACAACAAGTAACACTAAAAGCAATATCGGAGTCAAGTAGGCATGAGATATAAAAGACTTCCAATGATAAATCGATAAAGTTTTTGATCCACATTAACTCATTTCTCGTCTCGATGTAGTTTACCTAGGTGGTGGGCATAGGAGTCGGCTTTGGAGTAGACTTATCAAGACCGAACCTTGTAACAAGATCCTTAACATATTTTTCTTGAGATAAGTAAATTCCATCCTTATTTTGTTGAATCGTAATCCTAAAAAGAATTTTAATTCACCAACATTGCTCATTTCAAATTCCCTTCCAAGGGAGACTTGAAAATCTTTAGTAAGTTTCTCGGATGTTAATCCGTAGATGATATCATCTACATAAACTTGAGCAATGACTACATCTTTCCCACTCCATTTGGTAAACAATGTTTTATCAGCTCCACCTCTCGAAAAAATTTCCTAAAGCGAGAAAAGTAGTTAGTGAAAAAGCGGGGTACAACAACCACACGCAAAAATTCGTTTATAATCTGAATAGACAAACTCCAATATACTTTCAAGAGAATCAACTAGATAGTTAGTCTCAATCTAGAGAAAAGTATATCAAAGAGTTTTGTATCTCTATCTCTCAATTCAATCTGTAAACAGCAAATAGGAATTTGCGAGCCCGGTTGAATATAAGAGAAATAACTTGAACGGTACCAAAGACCAATGTTCAAGGATCAATCAATTTCCATCAACAACAAAGGTTGGATTTACCAATTGATCGATTCAACGCACAACATGTGATATTTCAATTATATAACAAAATATAACGCGGAAAAGAAATAACACTGAGACACCGTAATTTTGTTAACGAGGAAACCGCAAATGCAGAAAAAACCCGGGACCTAGTCTAGATTTGAACACCACACTGTATTAAGCCGCTACAGACACTAGCCTGCTACCAATAAACTTCAGACTGGACTGTAGTTGAACCCTAATCAATCTCACACTGATTCAAGGTACAGTTGCGCTCCTTACGTCTCTGATCCCATCAGGATACTACGCACTTGATTCCCATAGCTGATCTCGCCCACAACAAAGAGAAAATAGTTGGTTCTGGCTTCACAATCCAAATGAAGTCTTTAAGTCATTAACCTACAGGGTTTCGTGAAAAACCTAAGGTTAAAGGAGAATCGACTCTATCTTATACAACTATTATCACACAGGAGGTGTGGGGATTAGGTTTCCCGAGTTGCTAGAGTTCTCCTTTATATAGTTTTCAAATCGGGGTTTGCAAACCAAAGTTACCTTGGTAACAAAGCATTCAATATTCACCGTTAGATGAAAAACTGATTCAACCAAGATAATATCTTTCAACCGTTAGATCGAACTTAGCTTGTTACACACAAATGAAATGTACCCTCATTTAGGTTTATGTAACCGTACCCAAACGTGTACACCATGTTGGTTAACAAATAGTTAACCGAGGTTAGCCATATGATTACTCTCATATCAACCTTATTCATCTTAACCATAACTAGTTCAAATGACTCAAATGAAACTAGTTAAAGAGCCGTTCAATTGCTATATTATCATAGAAGTATACAAGAACACAATTGAATCAAAATCGGTTTGATTCACTCGAATCAACCATGAACATTATACCCACGGTTTGCAAAGATTGCATTCCTTATTATATAAATGTTGATGTTCATGTTCATAACCTATTTTAGAACTTTAACCTTCAAGTATGCAAACGAGTACGCATACTTGAAATACCCGGAATGAAATTGGGTTTCTCCAGTACGCTAATGGGTACGCATACCACCAATCCCAGCACAAAATCTCGGACATGAACCTTACGCCAGTACTCATACTTAGGTTCCCGTACTTCTCAAACCAACATGTACGCATACTATAGTTCCCGGACATGGACAACATATGTGCAAGAGTACACAACATGTCACAATCCAATAATGGTTAAGTGTTCTAAACTATTATTTCAATCATTGAAACTTTCTTAGAGGAGGACAATAGCCGTTTTCACACACTATTAGCATCAAAGCAATTTTCAAGATATTGAAATAATCATAACGAAACATTCCAAGTCTACACCAAATGATTGTATCACACAAACCATGTAAGATGTTACTCGGCAATTTTCACATGTTCATCTTTTGAGTTTCTTCAAGTATATAAGATGAACTTGGTTGAAAAATTTTGCCAACACATATTCCGAGAAATATGTAAGCGAATTAAACTCAGCTCGAAATCTCAAATGTGTGTAATAGAAAACTATATCATAACACGAATTATGTCTCAATATAGGAGATAAAGTAGAAATATACTTTCCAAGTGATAGATGAGTTTCAGTCTCCACATACCTTTTTGTTGATGAAGTTCCACAAGCTCTCCTTAGTAGTTCTTCATCTTCAATGATGAACAATGTGAAGTCTAATGCTCAACTACACAATCTATCCTAGTCCGAGACATTTATAAGTAGACTATAAATCAAGACTTATAGTTTTGATCACTAACATTGACAAACAAGCTTGAGATAACAACGCTAGCGATTTCGACCGAGTAGTGCTCTAACAGTTAGTTTTTTGAACCATGCATGAGGTGCTTGTATTAACCCATATAATTCCTTTTTGAGATTAAGGACATGATCAGGGAAGTCTGGATTTTCAACTCCTTTAGGTTGAGAAACATAGACCTCATCCTTTAAATTTCCATTTATGAACGCGAATTTTATGTCCATTTGAAATAGCTTAACCTTGAGAAAACAAGCATGAGCTAACAACAAGCGAATGGACTCAATGCGTGCCACAAGAGCAAAGGTTTTGTCAAAGTCGAATCCTTCAATCTGTGAATATCCCTGAGCGACAAGTCTTGCTTTGTTTCGACAATGGTGCCAAATTCGTCTGTTGAATATCCATTTGGTACCAACAATATTGATATTGGAGGGACAAGGTAAAAGCTCCCATACGTCTTGTCTTTGAAATTGATTTAACTCTTCATGCATTGCATTCACCCAAAAGGTATCACTAAGAGCTTCGTCAATATTTTTAGGTTCTACTTACGATAGATAATAAGCAAAATTGCAAATATTTGAAGTTGTCCTATCGTCTTTTCGTAGAATCTTTTCCTCCAATAATACTGTTAGCATCATGATTCCTTTGAACCCAAAGGTGCCGTGGAAGATCACGTTCTTGTTCAACATGAATAGCTTGACTAGGGTTTTTCTCCTCGTCACTAGGAATGTTAGGATCGGCGATGCAGGATTCCTTTGACTTTCTCAATTGTCTTAGATCATCAATTATAACATTTGCCGATTCCATCATAACCTGGGTTCCGAGATTAAATACTCGAAAACCGCGACTGTCAGATGCATAGACAAGGAAGATACCTTCATCACTATTAGAATCAAATTTCCCTTTCATTCTCGATCTTTCACGGAGAATGTAGCACTTACTTCCAAACACTCGAGATAATGTAAGTTGGCTTTCTTACCGTACCACAACTCATAAGGAGTATTTAGGGTTTTTTTGTAGATAGACACGGTTGATCAAATAGCATGCTATAAAAAAGCTTCTCCCCAAAACTTTAACGGTAAGTTTTTGTTATGGAGCATTACCCTTGCCATTTCCTGAATGTTCTTATTCTTCCTTTCCGCAACTCCATTTTCTTGTGGAGTAATGGGTGGTGAGTATTGTTTGAATAATCCTAGTTTGTCACAAAATGCAAACACTTTAGTGTCCTTGAATTGAGTTCCACGGTCGCTTCTAATTTTCTTTAGCTTGCGACCGGTTTATTTCTGGATTCTATTAACAATAATCTTGAATTCATCAAGGGTTTCATTATTATGAGCTAAAAATGCTACCCACGTGAATCTTGGGTAATCATCTACCATAACTAAAGCATACTTCTTACCAAAGAACGGTAGGTTGTTGGATAGGGATGAAGAGATCCATATGAATTAAATCAAGTGGAGCTTTAGTAAGAATATCTCGAGATGATTTATGTGGAACTTTCGTTTTTTTACCCTTTTGACAGGCACCACAGACACCATCAATATTAGCATTGATTTTGGGAATGCCTTTAACAAGTTCATTGTTGATGATCTTAGTTAGAAGGCGATAATTGATGTGACCAAAATGTTTATGCCAAAGATGTGTGGATTCCACCTTAGTCAAATTGCAACAATTACTGAACTGGGTATCTAAGAGATAACAGTTATTTGGACTTAGTCGAGACAATACAACTAATTCGGTTCACACTTTGTGTGACCGTCTATGGATACGAGATCGAGACACTATAACAAGAAGATCACTTGTGTAATTGACTATGGATACAAGATCGAGACGGTACGACAACAACGTGTGTACTTGATAATAGGTTCAAAAATAATCGAAACTCTATAGGATCAAGATCAAGTATTACGGAGTTAACATACTTGTGTATTTTACTTAATTATAATAACAATTATAATGCAGAAAACAAAGTAAAAGACATGGCAAGAAGTTGTTAACGAGGAAACCGTAAATGCAGAAAAACCCCGGGACCTAGTCCAGTTTTGAATACTCTCAGAATTAAGACACTATACAAAATCTAATACCAACTTCGTATAGTTGAGACCAACTAGACCGCCCCTAGCTACTTAGTTTCCTCGGTATCCCTGCGCCTTCGACTTCTAGAGTCACACACGTGAATAACAAGTCCTTTGGATCGTATTCCAAACAACAAAGGAAGAATCTATTTGTTAGCCACTCTAATCAATCTTGCTAATTAAAGATATTTGATGAGTCCTTCAAAAGGCTCTTATGTTTAATCTAATAAACTCCTTTGTCTGGTTAGATCAATCTAAATATTGATTACCGAAATAATCAACTTCTAGATTCACACTCAATAAATAGAGACCTCAAATAGAAACTATAGAGAGTTGCCGATTTTACGCAACTAATCAATCAAGTCTAACAAAGATAAACCGATTCTAGTTGGATCCCAGCCGATCAAGGTTTGTGCACTAAATCCACCGGATACGAAAACTAATAAGAATTCTTCTTTGTCTTCAATTTTTTTATTGCCTGCAAATACCTGCACAACAACACATGGATCCTCTTGTGATCAATCACGCACAGAACGGAGTCCGTTAACAATGGATTATCACAAGATGTCTTTAGATCCGAAGATGGTTCTAAAGATCCCGTCGATACTTTGATCTAGTCTGAGTGAATCTTATATCAAAAGAGAAGATTCTCAAGAATAAACAAACTAGGTGCAATCAAAGTTTCAACAATCGTTAGTCAATCAAATAAATAATCGAAAACTAATAACACGAAATTATCTATTGTACAACCAACGGTACTCGTAGAGCTTCTTGATCTCATAGAAGTCTTTAAACGAGCGGTCGTAAGATATTTCACCTAATTAGGATACTTTCCTCTCCGAATAGACGGCTGCACCAGAAACAACAAGAAATAAAGTTTTCATGGCTCTTAGGATAGTTTGCAAGAAATGCAAACTCAAGTATTTATAGACCAAGGTTGTGTGGACAACAAGGAAAATCCAAAACCGAAAATATTCTCATGATATGCATTAAAGTACCTAAATTCGGTTTTCCTATTTCCAATTAATGTTAACCAAATTTTCCTAAAAGTCTCATAGAAAAAATTCTATTATTAGTTTATCACATTAACTAATAATATTTTCAGAGGATATGTTTTAAATGCTGGTTATTAAAACATATATGATGAAAATCATAATTAAATGCTTTTCACTTTTTAGGACCAGGGATCACCTTGAGTATCAAGGAATATATTTGAACAATAAATGATAGGAGTTATGTACATGTTCAAATATGTCGACATCTAGAAGTTTCTTAGCAAACCCTAATTTCAAGCCTCGCACAAAACTTACAGAGATATGTGAATATTGGAAACTTAGTTTTGCTTCTTGGGAAACAGGTTGTAACCGGTTACACCTTGCTTCCAGTGGGTAGCTTGTGATCAGTTAAACTTACTTCCTGAGTTAGCTTGTGATCATTACACCTTGCGTCCCAAGGGTAGCTTGTGATCGATTACAACTAACTTCCCAATTCATCTTGTGACCGGTTATACCTTGGTTCCCAAAGTAACTTATGGCCGATTACAACTTGCATTCCAATATAGCTTGTGATTGGTTACAACTAGATTTATAATGAATCTCATGACCGATTTCAACAAACTATATTATATAGGCTATGACCGGTTATACCATAAATATCAACAAGTTAAGATAGGTTCTACCAAAGTCATCTTCCATTGGTCATCCAAAATATATTCAAAGAATAAGAAGACGAATCATGATTTCCTTTCGATTATGAAACAAGTTCATAAATGTACTTTCTTTAAACAAATGTTATAAAACATTGTTTACTATGGTGAAATCATTCCTATATAATGCACACATAATCAAATAACTATATACAATTGATTATGCCGATGTTGTACTTACGAAGTTCCAAAAGATAAGCGTTCATACTTCGTAATATGTTTTCCTTGACATTTTGATCATACTATTAAGACCAAGTCACATCACTAGAGTATTATATACAATATATACAGCTTCGCATGTTATGTTTTCAATATAGCACGACTTGAAAGATACGTTAGGAATGGAAACAAGATCAAGTCAATATTACTTACCTCAAGTGGAAGGATGATGTCGCCGTTGTAGTCGTTACTTCTTCACATTCTTCAGGTTGTCGGAGTAATACTTGTGCGTCTCAACATTCATAGACATACCAACGCTTTGTGAGTTCAACCGAGCTATGCTCCAACACATTCTTATCCAAGGTATAAACCTATTATAAAAACTAACTCCTCTACAACTATATTATTTCAGAAACAGGAGAAAACCCACAAAAGGGAGATGTCTGAACTCTTAAGAGAAGTGAATAGTGAGATTCACATACTACGACGAACAATCAACATGTTTAAAAGAAAATTACATGAGGCAAAGGTAACTGAATCACTTCCTGTCTCTCAAACCCTTTTCAAGGTAAGTAGAAGATCCAGAATAAATATGTCCCCAAAAAGCCACCTGATCCTTCGCAATGTGGAGGAAGTAGACACATGCATTAATTATCCAGTTAGTTCTTATCCTTCTCTTGGATGAGAATTAAAACTAAAAAGGGAATAAGTGTCAAATTCGACATATGATCCGTGGGCATAATAATAAATTGTCAATGGTAGAGTTTCACTCCCTAAAAAAATCTATGACATAACAAGTCTGATACTCCTTGTGCTCTAAATTTATTTATCGAGCTAAGTAAGAAAATTGTTATACTTATTTATCCCAAATGATCATGTGTGGTTGAAAAACTTGTGTGAAATGCCTTAAGTCTAGGGTGAATGCCTTAAGTAACTCTTTTTAAGACAAAGGTGAAGCTACACCTTGTGACAACCAACTTTGATCTCAATTTGATGAGTTATATCTCAAATTGAATCTTGTTATAGAACAAGTTCAAGCACTATGCTCTGAACTACAAGCCTCCACAAAAGGGTTTGAAGAGAAAATAGAATTAGTTGAATCCAGATTGGATCTTATTGGAGAGGAACTTGATGACTACAGAAACTATGAAAATAGTCTGGGAATCTCTAAGTAAAACTCTTGTAGATTCTATTTTTGTCTAGGAAACTTCTTTTGAGAATTTATTCTTGAGAAGGATAACTAGGGTTTGGTATAACAAAGATTGTGATTACACATAGCTATTTCCAACGTTTTTTTATCTTGCATGTTTTTAGATTTATTTAAATTCTAGAGTTGTTGGAAGATAAACTTGCAGTATGTAATTATTATTGGTTTAATTATTGCAAAAATCTTATGAAATATTTGTGTTTTTACGTTCTCGTGAATCGAGCTAATATTTCATATATGCTCAGTTAAATCTATTATTTTTTATAAATAGAAAATAAAACAAACTCTTTGAGATTATTCTCGCAGTATTGATCTTCTTGTGATCACACTTTCGTGTTCTGCTGCTTGACACACTCCGTAAGATTCTCTTATGTTGAGTAAAATCGAGAAAAATTATCTCTTTGTTCGTAACTGGCCTTGAGTTTAATTTATGTCGATAATGTGGATACAAATCCATGTGATTTGTTAATGTCCACCAAAATCCTTGTTTTTCACAAAA
Organism: Papaver armeniacum; assembly: GCA_023531295.1. Taxonomy (NCBI): domain Eukaryota; kingdom Viridiplantae; phylum Streptophyta; class Magnoliopsida; order Ranunculales; family Papaveraceae; genus Papaver; species Papaver armeniacum. The sequence continues at coordinate 100,686 of JAJJWW010004864.1, forward strand.
GCAAGGTCACTCATGTTGTTCTCTTGTGATTTAATTGGAGGGAGTTCTTAAATGAACTTGTGCTTAATTGCTATGTCTTTGTGGGGAGTGTGGCTATGGAATTTTAAAGGAGATGCTTTGTATCTTTTTAATCTCCTAGGATGAGAACTAACTATTTATTACTATGTGATATCATCTAAATAAGTTGATATGAAGAGTTGCATTTTAACTATGTTATTATGTAGTATCTCTATCTTCCTTAAAACTTGAGATATCTTTAGGTTATATTCATTATGATCCCGCAATTTTCGTACCTTTATTAATTTTATTGACAAAAGGGGGAGAATTATTTAATAGTTCCATACTATATATATATGGTTTACGAATCATTATGTAAGGGGGAGTGAATCGTTAAGCTATAGGTTTTACCTATTATACAGAAGATGTAAGTATTGATTAAGGGGGAGAAACATATCACCGTAGTGTTACTTCAGAGTTGAGATACAATTGAACTTTGGATAAAAGATAATAATACTATATTTCTGTATAACGACAATAATTGTTATAGCTATGTATCTTCAACAACAACGATGATGAGTTAAACGCGTTCAAAATCATTGCGATTTGAAATGGCGAAGAGTTCAAGGAGAGTTGAAGAAACTAAGGAAATCAAGGCATGATGGATCGAGGAGTATTTTCGAATATTTATTTTTGTTATCCATATGTATTAATAGTTTTGTCACCTAAATTGACAAAGGGGGAGATTGTTAGAGCATTGATCGGTCGAACTCACAAGTGTTCTATATCAAGCTTGTTGTCAAATATAGTTGTCAAAACTATATCTTGATTTCTAGTATACAATTAGTTAAGTCTCGGTCTAGGATAAAGGTAGTTGAGAAACGAACGAGTCATCATTTGCGTTATACCGTTTGAAGGTGAAGATCAACCGAAGCTTTTTGAGAACTTCATCAACAAAAGGTAAGTGAAGACTAAACCACCTATTTCTCAAGTTATATTCACCTTTCTATCCTTGAGACAATTTTCGCATAACTAATTAGACTAGCTTGCATAAACAAGAATTTCGAGTCGAGAACTAATTATTTAGTTTACGAATTTCTCGAAATTTAATGACTAAGCTTAATGAACATTTTTTCATACTTGATCAATTTCGGTGGAGAACAGTTTATTGTTCGGAACCAAATCATGATTCAAGTTTATCATTCTAAAATAGCCTCGGAACAGTGATATGTGTCATTGATGTTATTCGGGAATGTTTCAAATTGATTTAGAGAAATATAGAACTACTATATTCTGAATACAAGATAGTGTTATCAGTTTTACAAACTGAGAGAACTGTTATATGTTTGAACTCATATTACATGTACTCGTACACGTAGCATAGTAGCTATATATCGACTTTTAGATTTGTGTGATACGTATATTCATATGCACATCATGCAAAAATCATTTGTTTCGTGATCCGGATAGGTATGCATATTCCTATGGAAAGCATTTTTGGAATCTGTGGTAAGGGAACCAAAGTTAAGTACTCAAACCCAGAGTAGGTGAACCAATACAATTATATGTTCTAGAACCAATTTAGTACCCAAACCGATACGCAAACCGAAAAGGTTACGTGAACTCCACGGAACCGGTAAGGTCTTAAGTTTGCAAACCAAGACGTGAACTGAAAAAGTTATGTTAACTTCGGAACTTAGTGTTGCACCTAAGTGTGTAAACCGGTACATGAATTGAAAAAGTTATGTCAACTTCGGAACTCGGTTTTGCTTATAAGTTTGCAAACCGGTCCGCTTACCTTGAATCGCCAGATTCACGAACTACTCAAGTATTTGTACTTTGTGCATTTACTATGGTTTGGAATCGGGCGGGTCGATGAGCCTCATAAATATTTCTTGAACTCGGGCGAGTTGAACTCTAACTCGGGCGACGGAATCAAGCGAATTTCTTCTTCCCGATCTTTGTTTCAGTAAGTCAATTCCATTAATTCAGGTGTTTCTTTGAGTTAATTAGCAATCAATAAGCTTTCTGATTCATCTGTAGTGTATAATGATTGATTTTAGTAGTGAAATCTGACTTAAATATGTCGGAGAGCGTAAATCTTCAGTCGGATTGTGATGTTACACAAAATTTTAGATCTGAAAAATCTTCAAATTCGACAAATCCTTATAATACAGTTGTTATATCTGATGAAAGTCTAGAGGACTGGAAGTTCAGTTTGATTGGTAGGTTGGATTTGGTTCATTTGAAAATAGCAGTAGTAGAAACAAGCTTAAGAAGTCAATGGAAACTTTAGGGTAATTGTCAAATCATTCCAATAGTCATAGGTTTCTTTATTATTAAATTGGACAATGGTAAATATATGAAACATATTTATGAAGGTTTTTGGAAGGTGGAGTCTCAGGTTTTGAGCATCAGATATTGGGAAAGGGATTTTAAGCCAGAATTATAGAAATCTTCTTCTGCTTTTGTATGGGTAGTTTTTCCAGGCTTAAGCATTGAATATTGGAAGGAAAACATATTGATGTCTATGGGTGGTGTAGTTGGTAGGCCAATTAGACTTGATGAAACAACCTTGAAAAAAGAGGTTGGTTATTATGCAAGTATTTTGGTGGAAGTTGATCTCAATAATGATATACCTAATTCAGTTTGGATTGAGACTAAATATGAGAAATTTGAACAAGAAATCAGCATACCAAAAGTTCCTAAGTTCTGTATTCATTGTCAAGTAATTGGACATTTTTTCTCAGAGTGTAGAAGTAAAAGAAGAGAGCAAACTCAAAAAGGGAAGAATCAAAATTTTAGACAGCAATGGAGATACACTCCCAAGAAAAAGGCACCTGCTTCTTCTGGTGGTTTTGATATTTGTCCTCGTCCTTTGAATGACAAAGTTGAATCATCAGAACAAGGAGAAAAAGGATTCGTAAAAAATGGGGTTTTGATTCCTTTTAATCAAACTTAGGGAAGTATTTCAGATAGAGTGGAATTTACTGGTACTCTAGACTCTCATCAAGATTTTCCCTGTTTATCAGAGGAAAATTTTTTAGAAGTTGGTAATAGTATTCCCTCTATACATTCGGTAGCTCAAATTCTGGTTGAACCTTCTGTTGAGATGAGTACAGCTTAGGTATTATCAAATATCAGTATTTCTAAAGAGGGGGTGGAAAGATGTTTCTAGGAAAGCTCCAAAGGCAAGAAGGATTAATACTAATTTAAATGAATCATCTGGAGGTAAGAATTTTGTATCACCAAGCAAATTTAATGCACTTATTGAAGTAGCAGGGAAACAAGATCAAGTTTTTTCTAGAGCTGTTGGGAAACCTCCCAAAGGTAAAATACAAAAAGTTACCCCTAATGTTGTAACTAGAAAACAAGCTCATAATTCAGTTAACAATATTTCAGGTGTGGGGAGTTCTGATACTTCTCAACCATAATCTTCCTTATGAGAGTTGCCTATTGGAATGTCATAGGCTTGAGAAGAATTCAAGCTAAAGACAAACTTAGAAGTTTAGTAATTTAATCCTTCTCTTTTATGGGTAACTGAACCTAAAGTAAGGGCCTCTAGTAGCATTTTAAGACAGTTGAAACTTCCTGGAATGAATCAATTGTTAATTCATAATTCAAGTGAATCAGTTAAAGGAAATATTTGGTTGTTTTGGCATTCCTCTATATCTACCCCCTCAGTAATATCTTCCACAAGACAAGCTATTACAGTTCAAGTTGGTGATGTTATTGTTACAGGTATTCATGAAGCTTGTTTGACAACTGATAGAAGACTTTTATGGGAGGATTTATTACTTATAAGTACAAGAAACATGCCTTGGATGATTTTAGGAGACTTTAATGTGGTTTTATCTGCTGAAGAAAAGAAAGGTGGTAGACCTCCACTCAGATTAGCAATGCAAGAATTCAGAGATTGCTTAGAATCCTGTAACTTAATCCAAGCAATCAGAACTGGTATTCAATTTTCTTGGTGCAATAACAGAGCAGGAAAAAAAAAATTGTGTGATTTGGATAAGGCTTTTCACAATGTAAAATGGTTAGAAAAATTTGATACATGGAGCTACAAGGTTGGAGTCAGAGGCACTTCAGATCAGGGCCCTTTATTGGGTGGAGTTGTACAAAATATCAAACCTAGTAATATTCATTCAGATATCAATCAATTTGGACTACTCATCCTAATTTTCTGCAAGTCATACAAGATTCTTGGATGGAGGTATGTGAAGGAAATCCTGCTTTTTGTTTTATGAGCAAATTAAAAAGATTGAAAGTAATCCTTAAGAAGTGGAACTGGGAGGTTTTTGGTGACTTAAGACTTAAAGTTAAAACTACAGAGGAGGAAGTTCTTGAGGCTACCTTAAGGTCAGATGATGACCCTGAGAATATTTAACTACTTAACAATTTAGTTCTTTGCAAGGGGAGGCAGGAATTGGCAGCTCAGCAATATAATGAATTAATGAGAAGTAAATCAAGGTTAAAGTGGGTGCAAGAAGGTGGTGCAAATACTGCTTTTTTCCATGCAAACTTAAGAATTAGACAAGCTCAGAATAGTATACATGAACTGGAGGATTCAGAGGGAAATGTGATTACTTCACAGAATCAAATTGCAGATACTCTTGTGGATCATTATATGAAGAAATTTGAAAGGAAACAGGTGCAATTTGTGGAAGGTATTTTTGATGCAATTCCAAAAGTCTTGTCTGAAGATGATAATATTTTTCTAGATGATATACCAAATCAAGAAGAAATTAAAAATGCAGTTTTTGGGATGGAAGCAAATAGTGCACTGGACCAGATGGTTTTCCTGGTAGCTTTTATAGATTTGCATGGGAAATTGTAGGAGGGGAACTAATTGAAGCTATTCAATCTGTTGGAAGAACAAATACATTCCCAAAGGCTTTAATTCTAACTTTCTTTTTTGTTGCCAAAAATACGGGGGTGCAAAAAAAGTTTGAACACTTCGAGACCTATTGGCTTAGCAAACTTCAATTTTAAAGTCATCACAAGGATTATCACTTCTAGAATCAGTACTATAATTGGTAGAATGGTGTCAGAGCAACAAGGTGCTTTTATCAAAGGAAGAAATATACATGAAAAAATTGTCTTAGCTTCTGAGCTAGTGAATGAGATGAATATTAAGAGAAGGGGTGGAAATGTAGGCTTAAAAATTGATATTACACATGCATATGACTCCTTGAGCTGGAGTTTCTTGTTTGAGGTATTAAGAAGATTTGGTTTCTCTGAGTGGGGTATACACTGGATTCAGAAGATTTTTATGTCAGCAAGAATTTATGTACTTGTAAATAGGGGACCATGTGGATTCTTTGGTGTAGGGAGAGGACTCAGGCAAGGTGATCCTTTATCACCAATTCTATTTGTCCTAGCTGAGGAAGTTTTGAGTAGGAATATCACAAAGTTGGTTCAAGAGGGTAAAATTCAACCAATGGTAATTAGGGGTGGAAGTCAACCTACACATTTTATGTTTGCAGATGATATCTTCATATTCTGCAATGGTCATAAGAAGACTCTAGAATGCTTAACTGAGCTACTACATAAATATCAAGTTTCTTGGCCAAGAGGTGAATAAAGCAAAAAGCAAATGTTTTGTAGGTGGAGTTTAAGTTTCAAGACAAAAAGTATTAAGAGCAAATGCGAGATGGAGTTATTGTTTTTCCCGGATAAATACTTGGGTGTAATTCTTAATCAAGGAAGAGTCAAGGCTCATCAAGTATGGGGGATAGTATAAATGATGCGAGAAAATGTTAGTTTGGATGGATGGGAAAGTTGTTAGCTTTTTGCCAAGATTAACTTTGGCAAAATTTGTGTTATGCAAAGCATGCCCATCTACAATATGTCGGTGCATAAATGGCCTAAGAGTGTAATTCAAGCTTGTGAAAGAATCATTAGAAACTTCTTATGGTCAGGAGATCCTTCTATCAAAAAAACTGGTGACTGTAAAGTGGGATAAAGTAAACTCTCCAAGAGCAGAAGGGGGTTTGGGGTTGAGGAGACTTGAAGTGATAAATAAAGCTCTGCTTTTAAAATTGCTTTGGAAAATTGAAACGAGAAGATGTTGAATGGACTGTTTTTATGAGAGCAAAGTATAAAGATAAAAAGGAGAATGGATAAAGTATCATAAACAGTCCACCATTTGGCACAGTATTAAATGGGTGCTATCTGAATTTCAAGAAGGAAGCAGATGGATTGTGGGGGATGGAAAAGATATATATGTATGGAATGATAAATGGATTAAAGATTATGCCATAATTGAGAGGTATGCTAGTGATGAATACATTTTGCAAAATAAACTAATGAAGGTACATGATCTAATCCATAATGGAGAATGGTGCATTCCTGAAGCTATGTGGCAATATTTTGATGCTAATGAATTGCCAGTACTGGTGGGAGGAAAAGATAGAAGAATTTGGTCTAAAGACTTAGTTGGCAATTTTATAGTGTCAAATGCAACTCAAATGATCGGGAAAATGTTTTGGTGAAAACTTGGACTCAACTGATGATATGGCAACCTTGTATACATCCCTATACATCTGCAAATCTATGGAAGATACTAAGGGATGCATGTGCAACAGAAGAACCAGTAAGGAAAAAAGGCTTCTCAACAGTCTCAAAGTGCTATTTGTGTGGTAATGCTCAAGATACAATGGAGCATATCCCTTGGCAATGTGGTTTTAGTGAAGATATATGGCACTGGCTGTGTGGAGTATTTCAATGTTCTTATCCTCAAAACTTTGATGAAGTTTTAAATCTTGCTAAAGGTAAAAGCCCAAGCTGTTAGAGAATTATGGTTCATTTGTACATTTAATATTATGGTTAAACTTTGGTTTGCCAGGAATGATGTGATATTTGAAGGTGAGTGTCCATCTGTGGAAAAAATGAAAAGAAGAATTTACAGATGTGCAAAGGAAGGCAGTTTTAGAATGAAGGGAAAAATGTGGGGAATGTCTTTGGACCTCGGTATCATGTTACATTTTGGCATTTCAGGGGTGCAAGTCAAATCTTTGAGAGTGAAACAATGTTTCTTCACTTTTCCCTCTCAGCATCAAACTTTGATTTGTTGTGATGGAGCTTCCAAAGGCAATCCAGGGCTGGCAGGTACTAGCTTTATTGCTAGAGATCACAATGGAAAACACATGGGTTCAGCTTCTGGTGGACTGGGGTTTGCCACCAACTACTTGGCATAGGTGATGTCTTTAGTTATAGCAGGTGAGTGGGTAATGTCAAAAGAATTATTGAATGTATGCTTCAATTTAGATTCTAAAGCTGTGATGATGGCATTTGTAAGTGGGAACATACCACGGATGGTGCAGAGCAGATGGAGTAGAATCACTAAAGCCATTCCAGTCATCAACTTCAGACATTCATACAGGGAGGTTAATTTCTCAGCTGATAAAATGGCAAAAAGAGGGGTGCTTCTAAACAGGGGAGAGGTACACTATTTTGAAGAGCAGCCTGTGTTTCTGGGAAAACTTGAAAATGAGACTGATCTGTATTTTAGATTCTAACTTTTTTGTGTCCTTGAAATCTTTAGCTAAAAGGATATCTAAGTACATGGTAGTAGTTGGGATTTGAAAAATGGGCTGATTGCCTTAGCTTATTTTCTTTTCATTTTAGTTTTTGGCTTTACAGAAAAAATCTGGGCCTTCTGTAATATGTAAATGATTATCTTTAGTAATAAAATTTACTGATTAAGCAAATAAAAAAAAAAAAAAAAAACTTTGTGCATTTACCAACTATGTCGATCATGATTCAATTGCGATTAAATTATTTCTCTGTGATAATTTGCATTTGATCAATTTTATATAATACACTAGACTTATTTGATCACATGATTGTGAATCAAGATCAATGAAGTTGTGTTCATGGAAATGAGTGTTAAGCTTTTAAGTTCAAACCGACTAGTTTCGGCCAACCATGTTGGACATAGTCTTTGTACATGGTCGGTTGCGGTTTACCTAACCATAGTGTATATCTTGTTTATGTGAATAAGATTCAAAGCTTTCATCTAACAGTGGATATTGTTTGCTTGGTTCCAAAGCTATCTTAGCTTAAACCTAAAACAACTTATGCTTTGAAGTCTATATAGGGGAACTCTTGGCACTGGGATCTTTGAATCCTGACACTACTTTTTGGTGTGTCCTAGTTGTATCTTGAGTCGTCCTCTCAGAAACCCTTTTAAGGTTTAGCGACTATCAAAGACTTCATTGGGATTTGTGAAGCCGAGTCATTATCATTTATCTTGATGACTTGAGTATCTTGATCTTGTTCGATTGTTGATTTATCAATTTTGAAATTTCACAAGTTTTATACTTGTGAGGTGAATAATCTAGGCTGCACTTCGGGTTCATAAGTCCGTATTTTGAGGATAGCCGGACTTTTTGTCAAGTTGTTATATATTGATTTCCATCTTTGGATCTTACGTTTGATCCGATTATCCGTTTCGATCGTAAATAAGGAAATCAATTATATAGGCTTAATATGTGGGAAGCATATTTGGTTTAAAGTGTTCATTTGAGTTGAAGAAACTCTTAGTTGGTGTGACGTCATCTAAGGGAATCAATTTCGCGGAGTCCTTTGGGATTCAAGAGGCGTAAAGAGCGTGACTGCACACGAATCACCGGGATGCGAGTTCGGGCTCAACTACATTCCGGATCGAAGTTAATTGGTAGTAGCCTAGTGTCCGTAGCGGTTTAATATAGTTTGGTGTTCAATCTGGACTAGGTCCTGGGCTTTTCTGCATTTGCGGTTTCCTCGTTAACAAAATTTCTGGTGTCTGTGTTATTTATTTTTCCGCATTATATTGTTTATCTTTATAATTGAAATATCACAGGTTGTGCATTGATCAATCACAGTAGATAGGTCCGACCTTGTTTGTTGGATAAGACTTGATTGATCCTTGGATATTGGTCTTTGGTACCATCCAAGAACTCTCTTTGAGATTAGGTTCACAGATTCAATTCTGTAAATCCCTAAATCACAAGAGAGATAGAGATATAACTATAGACACTTTGTTTGATTAAGTTTTTACTCTCGGAGTTGTGTTGAGTTTGTCCATACAGTTGCCTTATGAAAAAGTTGGTGGTGTATGTAGGATCGAATATCGCAACCTCAATACTTCGCGAGATTAATAAACGACAAAGCATCACGAAGGATTCGCGTAGGAAGTAAAATAAATGACGCAATGGATGACGACAGCCAGAACACGAGGAAGATGTGAAAATCTGGCGAAGGTTAAGAGTGTCGCGAAGATGAACACTTATACACTTGCGAGACTTCGCGAGTCATTCCCGAAAATAAAGGACAGCTTAGCTGTCATCCAATGTGTACTACCCTATATAAAGGGGTGAGTAAGCCTGTTGTAGAGGAGGTTCTTTTTGAATTGTTAAACAAGTCATTAGGAAAGAGAAAATTGGGAGTGATTGTAATTTCTTTAACCTTGTTCTATCTTCCTTTGTAAACATTTCAAGAAAATAATCAATAAAATTCATAGTGATTCATCTTCAAATAAATTAGTTGTGTGAATTCTAGTGAGGGGTGTAGTGTAGGATTTCCTGCAACTACATATGCGCTAGAAACAGGGAATAAAGGAAGATTGAAGATAGAAGATTGCAGTTAAAATCATTCGAATCAAGAAAATGAGAAAGGAAAATGTTAAATCAGATGAGGTAGAGGAGTTAAAAAACAAGGAATATGATGAAGATATGGAGTACAGTTCGATTACAAAAGCAATGATTGATGAATTTCATGAAAACATCAGAGGAAGAATACATAAACGAGATTTTGAAGGAAAGAAAATTACAGATAGGGAGAAGACATCGTCTTTGAAAGAGTGGGAAAAGAAGAAAATAACATTCACAAAGAGCGAGAGGTACCTAGAGAGTTTAAATCATACATCTCCACTAGTGATCACGATAAATGCATGCAAAAAAGAGGAGAACCGGCAAAAGCAACGGAAGAATGGACAATAAATAGAATTTTGGTGGATACAGGGAGTTTGGTGAGTATCATGTTTTACCATACCTACAAAAAATTAGGATATAAAGATGAAGAAATGACTTCCCCAACGTATTGTATCCATGGTTTTGGTAAATCTATAACAAAACCTAAAGGAGAGATAAAATTACGAATTTTGCTTGGAGAAATTGAAACACAGGTGATATTTAGTGTAGTGGATATGGAATCGCCATACAACATATTGTTAGGGAGACCATGGGTACATGCAATTAAGGTCAGTAAGCGTCAACGTTTCATCGAGTGTATCAAATTTCCTATGCCTTGGAATTGGTGAAATCAGAGGAGATATTGATAAAGGAAGAATATATCATCAAGTCGAAGTAAAGCATTATGAAGAACAAGTGAAGAAACGAAGAGATCGCAAGAAGATTGTAAAAGAAGCTAAGAAAGAAGAAGAGTTTAGAATTTACATGATAAGAGCAAAAGAAGGAAAAGGAATACCTAGCAAAACTTTGAGAGAAGAGAATGAGCTCGTGAAGGAGATGAAAGGACCAACTCCTATGGGAGAGCCGAAGGCTAGTTATATCGCAGCAGAACAAACAAAAGAAGTGAATGTTGGAACTGAAGAAGAACCCAAGATGTTAAAAATTGTAACTAAAATGGAAGCGGATGAAGAGAGAAGAACTGTTGATTTGCTGCGAGATTACAAAGATATTTTCGCGTGGGATATGGATGAAATGCAGTATAGATCCGTCTGTGGCCTGCCATAAATTGGAAATTGACGAAATGTAAGACCATTCAAACAAAGAATTAGAAAAATGCAATGACATATCATCCCCAAATAGAAGAAGAATTGCAGAAGATGCTAGATGCAGGAATCATTAGACAAGCAAAATATCCTGAATGGATAGCAAACATGGTTATAGTCCCAAAGAAGAAAAAAGGAATAAGAATTTGCATAGATTTTACTGATTTAAACAAAGCTTGTCCTAAAGATAGCTTTCCGTTACAGGATATTCCGCAATTAGTTGAATCAGCAGGAAATGAAAGGATATCATCTCTTGATGGATATAAAGGCTACAATCGGATCCCCATTTGAAGAAGATCAAGAACATCCGCTTTCTTCGCTCCAAGAGGATTATCTTTGTTATACAAAAATGCCGTTTGGTTTTGCGAAACGCTAGGAGAAACATACCAAAGAATGGTAGAAAAGGTGTTCGCGAGATGGATACACAAAACACTAGAGGTATATGTAGATGATATGCTAATAAAAAGTAAGAAAGCAAAAGACCACATACAAGATCCGAAAGAAATTTTTGAACAAATGAGACATTTCAACATCAAAGTAAATCCGAGAAAAATGCACCTTTGGAGTTGCATCCGGAAAATTTTTAGGTTACATTGTATCAAAGGAAGGAATACAGGTCGACCCCAGAGAAAGTACAAGCAATTCGCGATATGCCAACACCAAATGACAAGAAAAGATGTCCGAGGTTAAATGGACTATTAGCTTCGCTAGGAAGATTCATCTCGCGATCATCGATAAATGCAAGCACTTTTTAACATCCTCAAAAGGGATCAAGTTTAGATGGACAGATGAATATGAGAAGGCTTTACAAGGAATAAAGGAACATTTAATGGATATATCAATTTTGCAAAAAGCGAACTGGAGAAGAATTATTAATCTATCTTGCGACAACCTCGCATGCATTAAGTGCTTGGTGTTATTGCGAATAGACGCAGGGTAGAGAAACCAATCTATTACATCAGTAGAAACTTTCAATGCCGAGTAAAGGAATTACTAAAAATTGAAAAACTAATCTTGGCATTAGTTTACGTAACATTTAAACTTCGCATATACTTTCAAGCGCATGTTGTTAAAGTAGTGACAAAGATACCAATCGAATCGATAATGAAAAACTCAAAAAGATCGGAAAGAGTTGAGAGATGGAATGCTCAAATAAGTCACTGCAAGCTCAAGTATGAAATATTGTCTTCACCAAAATCACAAGTTGTCGCGGACTTTTTAGCGAGATTTCCTTTAGAAGAGGATGAAGCAGTGGAAGAAATGATGGATGTAGAAGAAGAACACGGAGATCCAAAAGACCTGTTAACTGAGCCAAATAGATGGGAAATATTAGTGGATGGATCATCAAATGGAGAAGGTAATGGAGTGGGAATTGTTATGGTTTCGCCAGAAGGCAATAAAATAGCTTTTTTTTTTTTCAGATTGGAGTTTCCATCAACCAATAATGAGACAGAATATGAAGCTATAATACATGCTTTGCGATTCGCGATAGAAATGAAGTTGGAAAATGTGAGAATTACCAGTGATTCGCAATTGGCTATTCGCCAAATAAAAGAGGAATATACTACAAATGAACCATCTTTGCAAAAGTACAAGAAACTTGTTGACGAGCTGTCGATGCAGATACTGAGAATAAAATGGAGACATATATCAAGGAGAAATAATAGACTCGCAGATGCTTTTGCCTTTATATCAAGTATGATGACAGATCCAGCTGCGAGAAACATAAAAATACAAATACTTCTAACACCGTCAATTAATAAAGTGGAAGAGCAGGAAACAAAGGTAATGTTAATAGAAGATGGAACATAAACACTCTGCGAAGAAGATTGGCGAAAAGAACTTCATGCATATTTGATGAAAGGGGAAACACCAAGAAACAGATTAGAGGCACACAAATTAAAAATCCGTGCAACAAATTATGAATTTAAGAGATGGAGTACTATACCGACGATCTTTTAACGGACCTTCATTCAGATGTTTAACAAGGAAGGAAGGAGAAACCATATTGAAAATATTGCATAGTGGGGATGCTGGTAATCATAGTGGTGGAAGATCTTTAGCACATAAAGCAAAAATGCAGGGCTATTACTGGACGTATATGCATGAGGACGCGAAAAAAATATCAAGGCGTTGCGAAGATTGCCAAAGGCATGGGAAGAAGATACATGCACCGGGAGCGCCATTAAATTCTTCAACAAGTGTATGGACTTTGGAAAATGGGGCTTAGATATTGTGGGACCATTCTTACCAGAATGTGAGGTGAGAGAAGATACCTAATTGTCGCTACTGATTATTTCACAAAATGGGCAGAGGTGAAAGCGGTACAACACATTCGCGATAAAGATGTTTTTAATTTCATATTTGAGAACATTATATGTAGATTTGGGATTCCCGCACAGTTGGTATCTGACAATGGAAAACAGATTTGAAGGACAAAATATAGAACCGCCGCTTAATGCATTTGGATACGATGTGGAAAATCAACTCCTCTATACCCATGAGGCTAATGGCCGAGCGAAGCAACAAACAAAACAATTGCGAGACATACCGAAGAAAAAGTTAGAAGGATACAATAAAGGATGGTGTGAACAAGTGCATAATGCAGTATGGGCTTATAACACAACCAAGAGAGAAGCTACAGGAATGTCACCTTTTTGTTTAACATATGGGGTTGAAGCTGTGCTCCCAACAGAAGTTATGATTCCAACAACAAAGAAAGAAGCTTGGGAGAAAAATCTTAGTGCGGGTAAAATTGAAATCAAATTAGATGAGTTAGAAGAAAAAAGAGAGAAAGCACTACAACATATGGAGAATTATCAGCGAAGATTGGCTAGAGAATATAACAAGCGTGTCAAGATACGTGAATTTCAACCGGGTGACTTGGTGTTGCGAGAAACACCAGTTTATCAAGGAGAAAGTGGTGGCAAGTTGGCAAGAAAATGGGATGGACCTTATATCATCAAGGAGATAGTTGGAACAGGGGCATATAGATTAATGGATCCTGAAGGCAAAGATGTAGGACAAAGATTGAATAAACCATGGAATAGGTTATATCTCAAGAAATATTACCCATAGAAGATGGATGAAATGTATTTGTGATAGAATGATTGCAAAATTGCTTAAAATGAAGAAAGATTGTGCGAATATCTCGCAAACAAATTACTGAAAGAAATTTTTGAACGAATTGACACAATGATAGAGTGAGTGAATGGGACGAACCTTTATGGCATACACCCTAGTTCGTGAATGATATTTCGCAAGAGGCAAATGTAAGACCTAAAGTATGTCATATAAGGGGGTATCTCTTGACATGGCTCAGGGAAAAGGTTATACCGCTCCTGGAACCTGAGTCATGGAGATTTGGGGCCCAAGAAAGCCTATCGGGAGAGATACCTTGGATTTCCAACTATATATATAAGGTTATACCCTGGTTGGACGCCCGAGGGTCTCTTCCAAGGAGTCGAGTGTATGCTCAAGGCGCCGAGGTACACACGGTTGAGCCAAGGGTGCACAGGGCATTTGAAGTGTCTCGGCCATTCTTGGCAAGTCTTGGCATAGGCCGCACTCGGCCCGAAGAAAACTCCACTTAGGGTGCGGTCTCGTAACCATAAACCATATAGGTATAAGGGATAAGAGGCTGCAAAAACAACTCGGTTGTTGTTAAGACCGGATGGGAGGAGCTAGTCTTGTATGGCCGATGTACGCCTCCTTGAAGGGGCAACCAGGGAGAAAATAAGGGCGGCACCCTCCGTTAGGGAGCTGATAAGTGTCAAAAGACGCAAATGTCACGAGGCTTTATTTTCGCAAGAAAATTTAGGCTTGTCATATTTGTGCGATGATCCTGTAGAGGCAATAATACTAACGCAAGGATAACACGAGATCAATGGGTTTTTGCATGAAAATGTAAAGACGTCCTGCGCGATTTAAATCGCAAAGACGGCAATGTCATGGGATTTTACATTCGCAAGAGTATTTAAGCCTGTCATATTGTCGCAAATAACATATCCTGCAGAGGTAAAAATACTTAAGAAATGATAAGACAAGGTCAATGGGTCATTACATGAAAATGTAAAGACGTCCTGCGATCTTGTCGCAATGATGGGTGGCGAAATAAGACCTTTAATTAGGAAGGCAAAATAAGACCACACAAGCAATGATAAGACAAGATCAATGTAGGATCATAATATCGCAATGCATAGGGCTCGCGGGATCAATAAACGACGGTACCGCGAGGGAGTCGCAAGAAACTAAAATAAACGACGCGATGAGAAACGACACACAAAACAACTGAAAGACATGGAACTGGCGAGGTTAAGAAGTGTCGCGAGATTGAATAGTTATACACTGGCGACACTTCGCGAGACATTCCCGAAAAATAAAGGATAGCTTAGCTGTCATCCACTATGTATTACCCTATATAAAGGGTCGAGTGAGTCTATTGTAAAGGGGAGAGATCTTTTTAGAATTGTTGGGCAAGTCATTAGGAGAGAGAAAGTTTAAGAGTGTATTAATTTCTAAGTGTAATTCCATTTTCTTGTGTAAACAATTCATGAATTCAATCAATAAATGTTCTTGATCTTACATTTCCAATGGTTTAATTAAGCAAAATTGAATAAGGGGTGTAGTGTGGGATTTCCCGCAACTACATATGCGCTAGAAACAGGGAGAGCAGTGATTGACGTAGAAATTGGAAAGAATTTGGATTAACAGAGAAGAGATTTAGAAAAGATACTCAAGAATTCATTGAAAAAGAAAGATGGCTAGAAGAAGAAATGTACAAGAACATCCAACGATTGTAAGAAGAAGTGGAAGACTTGCTGGAGAAAGGAGGAATGAAACAGGAGAATCGTCAAGGATGAATATGAGAAATGATGGAGAAGATCAAAACCAGCCACCAATCTCCCCAGTAGCAAACGCGGCTGTGGATTATGATAGAGTAAGTGTACATACTTGGAGGTCGATTAAGAAGACGAGAGGGAAGAGGAGCAAAGGTGGTGAACAATGGACAAGGAGGAGGTGAACAAGGGATGAATGGAGAGATGAATCTAGGAAACGAAGAAGTGGCAGCGTTAGAAAGATTGAGACAAACAATACACGAAGAGAGACGATTAGAAGCGAGAGGAGCGAGCAAATTTGACAAGACAAAATCATGAATTGAGGATGGAAAATATGAGATTGCAAAGTAGGAGATCTAGAAGTAGCGTGAGATCAAGTTCAAGATCGAATAGAAGAAAGAAGGAGAGTTCTACCAACAGAAAGTACCGAGGAAGAAACACAAAATCCGAATACAGAGCATGGCGAGAGAAGAGGGAAATAGAAGATCGTTATATTCCTCGGCCCAGAAAATCTTCAAAATGAGCGGAATAGGGAAAATCAAGGAAACATGCAACTCCAAGAACAGAATGACCCAATTCTTTGAAGGAGAATAATCTTGCATGGGAGAGAAGAATTGAGAAGAAACCGAGAGATCGAAGATGACATTGAGAGACACTACATTGAACAAGCGCGACTAGCTCGCGAAAGAGAAAGAATGAGAGCGAGAAATGGAAAATCAAGAGATGGAAGAAGCAATCCGTGCAGAATAACCATGACAACCGCGAGAGAAGGAGGGAACAAAATCGTTCCAATAGAAATATTAATGAAGAATATGAGAGGGTACAGATGATGAGAGCTGAGAGGCAACCAAGAAGAGAGAACAACCGATATAATGGCGTGCGAATTGATGAAAGAAACGAAGAAGAGCATCGCGAGGAAAGAAGAGGAGAAAATAACGAGCGGGGAAGGTCAAAATAGGCACGAGCGAAGAAGGAGAGAAGCGAGCTAAAAAGACCAGTAGAATCAAATTTCGAGGCAAATGAACAAATCTTAAGAGAACTGGCTGAAATGAGAGGATTACCTGAATAGTAGAAGGGAAGGAGGAAGGAGACAGTTAGACGAAGCCATTGCGAAGCCGCGAAGAATCCCTTCATGCTAGAAGTACGAGATGGGAGGAATACCTCCTAAGTGCAATCTACCTGCATTAACCAACATCTTTGATGGAACAACCTGTGCGATACAACATATTAAGGCTTATATGAGATGTATGTTACAATGGGAGAATCATGATGCCATATTGTGCAAATATTTCGCGTCAAGCTTAATAGGAGAAGCACTAAAGTGGTTTGAAGGTCTACCAAGGAACACAATCACATCATTTAACCATTTACAAGCCACATTCCTGGGAGCATACATAAGTAACAACTCTTCGCTACTGTATTGAAGATGTATTCGGGTTGAAACAAAGGGTTGGCGAGAGCTTAAGGCAATTGACAATAAGATGGAGGACCATGTGTAGCGAAATGGCAGGACGGGTTGAGGAAAGATATCTCATACTCTCATTTGTGAATGCTCTCTTCGCGACTAACTTGTTATACATTCAAATTTTTAGAATCAAAAATACAATCACGATGGCGGAATCGAGAATTACAGGAAGAATATATTGCCTTAGAAGAAAGACGAGAATGAAATGAATTCTTATCCGATCGCGAACACAAGCTCTAACGCCATGAACGCAAGCTTGCCGCCTCAATTCATAAATACTGATGGCGAGCACTTCGCAAGGACAGCAGGCAAGGAAAGTTGATGAGGGACAGCAGAAGATAGTAGCCATGGGAAGCCACGATCAAGAAGAGTTTGAGCGAGAAAGGAACTACTACAACCGTAACAGCAATAATAAGATTCAGAGGCTAGATCATGTGCAAGAAACTTATGGTGGACGAAGGCAAAATAACCGTGGAGGGCAGAGAAGTCACAGAATAGTATGGGAACAGATTAAGATGCCTCCACTGAATGCTAGCGTTGAAAAGATCTGGGAAGCTATACTTGTGATGGAAAATGTACCAAAGACCTTGGAACGTTGGAATGGAACCACCGCCTGGGAGATAGAAGTCATGAGTTTTGTTCTTACCATCGCTTCCATGGACATCAAACAAACGATTGTAGAAACATAAAGAGAATCATTCTCAGGATGATTGATCAGGGGAAGCTGAATCACTTTCTAAAGGGAGAAGAAACAGGTCAAACATTACCACCACCACCAGAGATGCACAGAACAGTGTCAGCGAAAGGAAAGGAAACATTTGTTATAGAAGTTGGAACAAAAGCTAGAAATTTGAACTGCAACTCTATTGTTCACTCCTATCGCACAATCGAAGATTTTCATGACAACGTGCTCAGTAGAGTCTTTGCGAGAGATGCTAATGATAAAGAAATAATGAGTCTGGCGAGAACGACGCAGCTAGAAAAGTGGCAGCTGAAGACTATTTCTTTCTCTGCAGATGAAGTGCCAAAAGGAAGAGAAACACATGATAGCCCATTGGTTGTGAAACTAGAGATTAACCCAAAACCAGTTGATGGAGAAGATGATGAAGCAGAAGCTTGCTGGGCAATCAACCGAATCCAATCGACACCTAAGCTCATGAATATTCTCTTTTACCATACTTACAAGACGATGGGGGAAAAGATGAGGATTTGATCCCCTCGACATACAAGATATATGGCTTTAATGGCACCGCAAACAAGCCAAAGGGAGAGGTTCACATGAGAATACCTCTACAAGGATTATCCACTGATGTTTTATTCTGTGTGGTTGATGTGGAATCCCCGTATAATGCACTAATTGGGAGGCCATGGCTTCATGAAATCTTGGGGGTCGCCTCAACATACCATCAATGCATAAAATTTCCACACCCAAATGGCATTGGTATCATACGGGGAGATTGGAAGGAGTCGCAACACCATCATGAGGTCGATATAGAGAGTGCAAGAAAGAAATGCCAAAAGAAAGGGTTGGAAGCAACATGTGAGAGATGAGCATAGAAAGGAAAAGCGATGGTGGATGTTATAGAAGTAAGGACTGAACACACCTCGCGAGATGAATGCCTAGAGACAGGCGAATATTATGACAATGAAGAAGCAAAAGATATGAGGAGCAAAAGGCATAAGAAGTGAATAATCAATAAAAGCAGGATGCAAAGTAGCAGCTGAAGTAATGATGTGTGATAATCTCGCAGCCAAGAGTAAAATGAGAATTCGACTAAGAAAGAAAAGTGAAATACAACAAGTGAAACAAAAGTATGCGAATACTTCGTAAACAAGTATCAACAAATATTGAAACATGAATGATTGAATGATTTAACAAAGATGAATGCGCAAAAGAATGGGACGAACCTTTATGGCGTACACCTAGTTCGCGAATAATATTTCGTAAGAGGCAAATGTAAGACCTAAAGTGCGTCATATAAGGGGGTATCTCTCGCCATGGTTCAGGGGGAAGGTTACACCGCTCCTGAAGCCTGAACCATGAAAATTTGGGGCCCATGAAAGCCTATCCGGGAGAGATACCTTGGATTCCCAACTATATATGTAGGTTATACCCTGGTTGGGCGACCGAGGGTCTCTTCCAAGGAGTCAGTGCATGCTCAAGGCGCCGAGGTACACGGTTGAGCCAGAGTGCCCGGGATGGATGAACCTACCCTGGCCATTCTTGGCAAGTCTTGGCATGCGTTGCACTCGCCCGAAGAAAACTCCACTTAGGGTGCAGTCTCGTAACCATAAACCATATAGGTATAAGGGATAAGAGGCTGCGAAAACAACTGGTTGTTGTTAAGACCGGATGGGAGGAGCTAGTCTTGTATGGCCGATGTTTCGCCTCCTTGAAGGGGCAACCGGGGAGATGATAAGGGCGACGCTCTCCATTAGGGGGTGTCAAAAACAGACGCAAATGTCATAAGGCTATGTTTTCGCAAGAGAATTTAGGCTCGTCATATTTGTGCAATGATCCTGCAGAGGCAATAATACTAACGCGAGGATAAGGCGAGATCAATGGGTCTTTACACGAAAGTGTACGGACGTCCTGCGATTTCGTCGCACGACGGCAATGTCATGGGGCTTTATGTTCGCAAGGATATTTAGGCCTGTCATATTGTCGCAACTAAAACATCCTGCAGAGGCAAAAATACTTGGAAAATGATAAGACAAGATCAATGGGTCTTTACATGCAAGTGTAAAGACGTCCTGCGATTTTGTCGCAATAAAAGGTGGCAGGGAAAGACCTCTAATTAGGGAGGTCTAACTCGGAAGACCACACAAAAATGATAAGGCAAGGTCAATGGGCCTTTGCTTGACAATGTAAGGGCGGCTTGCGACCTTGTCGCAATGAGAAGAAATAAAATATATTTATGAAGATAAGGCAAGGTTAATGAGCCATTACATGAAAATGTAAAAAGGCTGTTCGCGACGGGTCGCGACAAAAGATATAGAATTCTCAATTCATGAAGACAACTAATTATATTACAAAAAAGAACTGCCGAAAAAGGGGAAAGAAGATTGAATTTATGAACAACAGAAATGTACAGATATTACAGACAGCGAAAGAAACAAAAAGAGTTATCTCTTGGGTGATTCTTCTCCTTCATCTGATTCTTCAGTTCTATTATTTTCATCGCCAGAATGTTCCCCTTCGCTAGCCTCACTATCAGAAACATCTGAGACAGGCAGATTCTCAGGAACCTTTTCGAGGAGCCGGGATATGAATGAAGAGGGATTTTGTGGTCTTTACAAACATATTCCATAGCTCCATTGCGTAAAACGAATCGCATCATTGTTAAAATTCGCCACTTTGTCGTTTGAATTGTTTCTTCAACTTGGAATACTTGTTATTACGAAGAGAGAGACTCTTGGCGAAATGTTGTTTTTCGTTCGAGTTCTTCAATTCTCGCTGGAAAATTCCTGGCAATGCAAATGTATAAGAAGCGATGAAGGTATAACAAGAAACCTTCTATCGGATATCATATCTTTAATCAAGGAAGTATGCTCGGCATGAAGACTAACGTCAACACCTAGGTTATTCTGGCGTTATCTAAAACTTTCGCAGCCCTGTGCGAATTCATCATCACTATTAATAACAAAAAGAGAACGAACTTGCTCTTCTCGCTGCTTAAGCATAGTATTCTGATGAAGGAGTTCATCTCGTTCAACTTGCACACCGAGAAGAGATTTGTGAAATTCTGCTAACGCCTGTGCACCTCTGTTAGTAATGCGATCCTTCTCATCTATGAGATCACTAATTTTCTTCCTTAAAATCTTGATTTTCTCCTCGGAATCAAGGTACATTCGTTTAAAGCAATTAGTTAAATTTAAACTAGATCTCGTGTTCGATCTCTAATGATTGATATTTGGATTGAAGATCCTTTAATGAAAGGAGATTAGTTTTATCTGAGGAACTACTTAGAGATTGATTAAGGTGAATGAGAAGAAGGTCATTATCCATAGGTTCAGGAAATGTATGGAGAAGAATAGCCTCATCGGAGAGATTATATACATCTGCGAAGGTAATAAGTTAGGTGGCAATATGCGATCGATAAAATAGAAGTAATAAAAAGAAGGAAAAATTTTATACCGTAAAGTTCCGATTAGCATTTCAAGAGTGGACACCCTATCCCTTTGAGAGTCAAGTTCGGTATTTAACTTTTGAATTCTCTCATCTTTATCGCGAGATGACGCAGCTTCAGTCTCTAATTCTCGAATCTTCTTGCTCAATTGCGAATTCTTCTTCTCAAGATTGCTGCGTCTCCTCTCGAGATCTGAGGCAACTACAAAGGAAGTTCTTCCAACCTATAAAAGGAAATAGAAAAATCATTAATATATATACTTAAAAAAAAAAAAAAAAAAAAAAAAAAATGTGGCTGCACACGTACCAAAGATCCCAGTGCATTCAACAAGTCAGGAGACACGACTCTAGAAGCTCCATTGAAAGAATCATTGCCTTCTAGTAAAGCAGCATTACACACATTTGCGAGAGTCCCGCAAAGAGAAGCCAGGGGAGCATCTCCCATTCCTTGGAAAGAGTCTGAGAAGATGCTAGATAACCGATCCATAGGAGAACCGGCCAATGGAGTTTCTTTAGCAAGAGAACGATTCGAATCATGGTCATCCTCATCAGAAGATTCGGAGTTTGAGTTAAGGCGAGAAGAAGATTGAATTTTTCGCTTTTTAGTTAATGGAGCAGAAGATTTATTCTTGCGAGCGACAGTTTTGCCCTTACTTTTACTCTTCACGGCTACAACTTCTTCAACTCCAACCTTCGAATACACATAAAGATAAGAAACAGAGGCAACAATATTGTTTTAAATAAAAAGAAAAGAAGTGTTTCTTACTTCACTCGTAAGTGATCGAAGCAATGTCGAGTATCCTCCGACGGATCCTTTTGTAGCTTCTTCTCAACCTCGGTTATCCGAAAGATTTCACAAACTCAAAGAATTATAGAAAGAAAGTTGCGAAAGCAAAAAAATTTGAAGTAGGAAACATACCTCTTTCTTCTTCTCGGGCCGCTTGAATTCCCAAGGATGATATCCCGAGATTCGCAGGAAGAATATGCGAGCCTGCGATGTAAGGGCCGTTTAAGATCAAGGGTACAACCCACCACTTCTCATCTTTGGAATGGCGAGGAGAAGTATTATTGCCTGGGTGCCAATCGATGTCCTGCATAAGTAATTTATCTTCAGGACATTATCCTTTTCTTCAAAGCGAATGCCCCAAATGAGATTTCATATTCACCATAGTTATCACCGTATAATTTTCAAAAAAGTTTTCCACAAAGATACTTCTCAAAGAACTATTTCCAAGTCTGCGAATTGGGGGTTTCGGCTAATTAGGGTATAAAGATCCTTTGCCAGCACCGCGGTTCGCGAACTCAAGCATCAGGCGAATGCAATCGCCACTTAATTGATACACAGCTCGAGAGAATTTTTCATGGGCCAAGATTTCATAAAATAAAGGCATCTCAGATTGTATAAGGGGATGGGAAGTCTGCGAGAAGTGACCCAAATGAGACAATAATTTTTTGATCATCACGGTGATGATCATAAAACAATTTTAAAAAAAGAATAGATGAAGGTTCTTGATTGGGAATGGTTGATAGAGTAAAACCCGTCTCCATCAATTTCGTTTAACTTCTTCAAAAGAAGACTTGTATGCTCGACTCATAGAGGCCATTATCGTATGGGAATGAATGGGAGGTTGGAGATTAGGATCAGCGTTAGAAAAGATGAAGAAAAGATTTGCGAGAGCGAGAAGCGCAAATTGCGGAAGGAGAAAATCAAAGAGAGTTGCAGAGAGAAACTAAAGAATGAAAAGGAGAAGAAAAGAAAACTATATATAGGGAAAAAGATCCTCGAGAAAACGAGGTCATTTAATGCGAGAAGAGACATGACGGTCAAGAATAAACGGTTGAAAGAGACGTGTCAAGAAAAGACATTAATAATCAAAATCCGTGTAAAAGTACAAAATCGAAACAGATAAAGATAAACAGTCGCAGCAAATCAAAAGAATCACTCTCATGATACTCTTCCCTTCGCAGGAGAAATATGAGGAAAGACAAGAAACGATACTAAATATACATCTCAAAGAAACTTCGGAATCTCGCAAAAGAATAGAGGCAAGTACGTACTTTTCAAGTACAAGTATTCTTCCTTTCGTTCCTTCATCAACAAAGATCAAAGATTACTACGATTAACGGATTTTTCCTTCAAGATCGCTCTTCAAGCAATATTCAAGGAAAAAGAGGCAAGATGTAGGATCATAATATCGCAACGCATAGGGCTCGCGGGATCAATAAACGACGGCATCGCGAGGGAGTCGCAGAAACTAAAATAAACGACGCGATGAGAAACGACACACAAAACAGTGAAAGACATGGAACTCGGCGAGGGTTAAGAAGTGTCGCGAGATTGAATAGTTGTACACTGGCGACACTTCGCGAGACATTCCCGAAAATAAAGGATAGCTTAGCTGTCATCCACTATGTATTACCCTATATAAAGGGTCGAGTGAGTCTATTGTGGAGGGGAAGATCTTTTTAGAATTGTTGGGCAAGTCATTAGGAGAGAGAAAGTTTAAGAGTGTATTAATTTCTAAGTGTAATTCCATTTTCTTGTGTAAACAATTCATGAATTCAATCAATAAATGTTCTTGATCTTACATTTCCAATGGTTTAATTAAGCAAAATTGAATAAGGGGTGTAGTGTGGGATTTCCCGCAACTACAATCAATAGATTTCTTCATTTGTGAAGACATCCTGCGATCTTGTCGCAATGATAAACTTCAACATAAATAAAGGTAAGCGAACATGCTTGCGAGATTAAAATTGCAAATCTTAGATGAGATAGAAAGAGAAAATAAGGGAATTATTCAACAAGGGATTTAGTCTTTCCAATCAAAAAGAATACTTCAATAGAAATTGAAAAAAGTCATACAGATAAAGAGACTGGAAGATATAAAATATAAAAGTAGCTTAATTTTCTACATCAGCATTCTCGACAACAGGAGATGATAAATGTTCTTCAACAATTTTATCAGCTTCACCTTCGCCAATTGGAGGATTTTCATCAGAAATTTTTTCATTTGGATTCTTATTGACAACTTCATTGTTAGAGAGATCCTCGCAGCTTTCATAATCATAATCACTATCAGGAGAATTAGGAACCTCATCATCTTCAACTTCCAAAGGTTCAATAGATACAGGGTCAAGGGATTTATAAAGTAAGATCTCATTTACAAAAACTTCAGCTTTGGGATGAAATTGACGAAGAAGTGCTTTATGCTGATTCCTACTTTGGATATCTTTAAGATGGCTAAGATAATTAAGCTTTCTTGCGGCACGATCACGAGAATGGGCAAGAGTAGCGACAAGTGTTGCATTTTCTTTGCGAATCTTGGCATGGGAGGATTCCAAAGTAGACAGAGAGGAGCGAAGATCTTTCTCAGATTCTGTGAAAATAAAGAAGAACAGCAGAGTTACAAATAAAAAGTAATGTAAGAAATTAGAAAAGGAAAACGGCGGATGATGAGCGGTCAAATCTTATGACTACCTTCCTTTTGCGAGATAAGATGTTGGGTCGGGGGCCAAGCAACTATTCTCCAAATGATCCATGGCATTATCAAAACCATCACCGACAAGACCTTTTAACCGAGAACGCAAGCTTTTTCATTAGAAATCGTAAATTATTTTCCTTCGCAGGGAGGAATGAGATTCTTTTAACTTGGTATATTCATCCTTGAGCTGGTTTGTTTTCACACTTAGAGTTATTCTACCCCGAATAAGCTTATCTCTTTCGGTAGTGGTTTCTTTGAGTTTATTTCTCAATGAGCAGATAGATTGTTCTTGCTCATTCAAAGTGCTTTTCGACAAACATCAAGTTGTTGCGAGGATATCGCCACCTTGTCCAACAAAGCTCGCTTCTCTTGAGACAAAGTTCCATTTTCATCGATAAGGTTTCCAACTCCAAATTAGATTTAGTCAAAGAATACGAGAGATGCGACAATTCGTTACTTAATAATTCTTGCTTTCGGACTAAGTAGGCGTTTTCTTGGGTAAGATTATTTATCCGGGTCAATGAATATGTATGGAGGTTATCTAATCGGTTATATTGCTCCATCCAAGCATCTCTTTCCGTTCGAGTTTCTTCCATGATAGATTCCACTTGATATATCTCCATTTTACGTTTCTGATTCAAAGATTGAAAGGCGAACAAAGTCTTCAAAAAAAAAAAATGGGGAGGAAATGATACCTTTTAGTTCTTCATTCTTCCTGCGAATATTATCACGATCCAGCGAAGTATTATGAAGGCTATTCTTCAAGGTCTTAATTTCTTGTTCCAAGGATGCTCGCGACATTGTATCAGAACCAAAATACTTACTCAAGGATTCATAAACACTAGATCTGGTAGGATCAGTGGAGATTTTCTTAACATCATTCATGGTATCCGATAAAACTTTAAAAGCTACATCTATCCCTTCCGAGTTTTCTTTAGTAAGAGAGATAGATCCAGAGGAAGAGGAAATGATGGAGGAAGAGGGAAAGGTTGAATCATCTTTAGTCATAAGAGTGTCGATTAAAGGAACCTGATTAACAAGTGGGGGCGAGGTAGAGGTATTAACTGTAAAATTGGAGAGAGGTTCATCTTGAAGGATTTCATTAACGGAAAATTCAGGGATTGATTCATCATGCGAGATCCTCGCAAGAGAAGGTGGGTCATCATGAGAGGAAGGAATTGGTTTATCTTGCGAAGAAATCGCTAGAGAAGATGAATTATCCTGCGAAGGTACCGTAGGAGAAACTGCAAGCTTAAACCCAGGAAAAGAAACGAAGGCGCAACAGGTTTAGAATGGCGAGGCTTCTTTGGGGATTTATCAGCATCCTGCGAATTACAAGCTAAATAAGAAACAGAGGCAACAATATTGTTATTAAAAGAGTAAATATTTCTTAAATACCTTATTATTCACAGGCTTTCTTTTAGAGGCAAAGGATTTCGGTTGCGAACCCATGGAAACATTAGGGTTCGTAACAGTGAATTTGGTGCTAGATTTATCCTTGCTGAAACAAAAATGGCAAGGGAAACATTAAAAGAAGAATAGTATCCAAATAAAAGACTTCAATAAGAGAGATCAATCATGAAATAATCAAAATTAGCAAAATTAGCAAAATCAACAGACCTTGATGCCATAGAAACAGTAGCAGAAGAATTGTAGCAGAAAGACGATGAAGAAGACGATGAAGGAAAACGGCAGAGAAAAGTTGCAGACAATAAAGAAGATGAAGTAAAAGAAAAGAAGAATTTTCATAAGGAACTCTCCTTTAAATAGATGGGAAAAGAGTAACCGGATAACATTAAATGTGCCTAGGTAAAAGTGAAATTTTAGATACGTGTAATGTGAGTCATTCCTAAATTCATGGAATCTTGTCGGTAAAAAAATGGATAGAAAACAAACGGTTGCGACATTTCAATATGTTAGTTCTCATGACATTCTCTTCTTCGCAGAGAAGACATGAGAAGAGGCAAGATGTAGGATCAGAATATCGCAACCTCAATACTTCGCGAGATTAATAAACGACATCATCACGAAGGAGTCGCAGGAAGTAAAATAAATGACGCAATGGATGACGATATGACAATTTAACACGAGGAAGATGTGAAAATCTGGCGAAGGTTAAGAGTGTCGCGAAGATGAACACTTATACACTTGCGAGACTTCGCGAGTCATTCCCGAAAATAAAGGATGACTTAAGTTTGTCATCCATCGTGTACTACCCTATATAAAGGGGTGAGTAAGTCTGTTGTAGAGGAGAGTTCTTTTTGAATTGTTAAGCAAGTCATTAGGAGAGAGAAAATTGGGAGTGATTGTAATTTCTTTAACCTTGTTCTATCTTCCTTTGTAAACATTTCAAGAAAATAATCAATAAAATTCATAGTGATTCATCTTCAAATGAATTAGTTGTGTGAATTCTAGTAAGGGGTGTAGTGTAGGATTTCTTGCAACTACGGTGTATTTTGGTACCCCAGTGTTTCCACTAAGGATGTCACTTGGTTTACACGCTTTCATCGACCTTACCGTTTCCAATTGATGTGGTTTCAACCCACAAATGACATCGTGTCCAATAAGAGATTCAGATCATTATGATTATGACAACTATTCATCACTTTATAGAGCTTGTATACCTTACCATTGGGTCTATTAACTATAATTTTAAACGGGCATCCAAACTTCTTTGATTTAGTAATGTATTCCCTTGTCGTCTTCTACGGTCTGTCCTTTGCCCAGTGACTTTCTTGCATTCCACCTCTCTCACAAACTAGTTACAAACGATCACGACTTGAACGACGACCTAAAACTAATGTGCATTTGATCTCTATGACCATGTCTATAAACCAATGCTTTGCATCGTTCCTTTCTTTCCATTCCAAATCAGTGAAATAGTGGGCAGAGGTATCAAGACCCAGTAGATATATAGGTCTGGGATGATCTTCGTCGAACGCCACAACAATCTACAACATATATCGACAAATTAAGATATTAGAATCGGTTTATGTGTAACAGTCGAGACAACCGATTGTAAAGAATCGGTTTACATGTAAAATTATAAAATCTGATTAAGGACTTGATGATTTCAGATAAAACATTTTCAAAGTTCACAATCGATTCATGTTGCGTAACATGTAATTCGATTCATGTCCCTATTTTTCTTGTAACATTTCTTTTGAACAATCAGATTACATATAAACATAAATAACCTGATTATGAGCTTTGTGTATTTTACGTGAATATCCAAGTAGAGGAATCGATATATATATATACATCACCAACAAAAACCGATTTTCGTCACGTACCTATCGTGGCAAAAGTGTACTACAATTGGCTTATATGGTGATAAACAACGTCCGATTGTTGTTCCCAATTTTGGGATTTTACCCTCGAATCGGTTTATGTGGTGTTATCAAATAAACCTATTCTCGGGTAAAAGTTTTGAAATTTTTTCCTTTTGGGGTTATCGTGATGTGCAAATACATGTTGTAAATCATTACAACTCATACCTGTCTATTGGAAGCATTATCACCTTCTTCTTCCCGTCGATATTGTTCTTGTGCTTGAGTAATATCCTCAAGCATGCTTTGGTTGACATGCTCTTCTTCGTTCAACAAATAATCCAAATCGGTAGGATCGAAATCAAGATTATCTGATGCACCCACTTCTTCATCACTACTAGAGTCTTTATTGTCACTATAAAGTTTCAGTTTTGTAGGATCAGAATATCGCAACACTAATATCCTTGTGATATCCATAAACGACACATCGCGAAGATATCGCGGGTTGGTAATAAGAATGACGCAACGGATGACGACAGCCTGAACACGGGAAAGATGTGAAGACTTAGCGAGATTTAGGAGCGTTGCGAGATTTAACATTTGTATACTTGCGATAATTCGCAAGTAACATCCGAAAATAAAAGACAGCTTAGATGTCATCCACTATGTAATGCCCTATATAAAGAGCCGAATAGTCTTAAGGGAAGGAGATATCTTTTTAGAGTGGAGAGAAAGTTTTGAGGAGAGAGAAAGTTTAGAGTAGCATTCACATTCTTGATTTCCTTCCCTTCTTGTATAATTTCTAACTCAATTAATAAAAAGATTGATTGTTGATTAAAAAGATGTATTGAATATCATGAATTCTTGTGAGGGATGTATTGTAGGATTTCCTGCAACTACATAATGGCGCTAGAAGGAGTGGTGATTGAAGATTGATATTGTGATTTGAAAGAATTTGGAGTAATAAGAAAGGAAATTTCATATAATTTTCAGCAATTCACTAAGATTGAACAATGGCTAGAAGAAGACGTGCATCAAAACAACCAACAACTGTTAGGAGTAGTAGAAGACTTGCTGTAGAAGGAAGAGATGAAATGGGGGAATCTTCAAGAATGAACACAAGGAATAATGAAGAAAATCAAATTCAATCGCCAATTCAACATACACCAATACCGAATAGAACTGTGGATTATGATAGAGTGAGCGTGCACACTTGGCGATCGGATTCTGTAGATGAAAGGGGGGGGAAGAGCAGCAATTAGTAAATAATGGACGAGAGGAAAGAGACCAAGAAGTAATTGGAGAAATAATTCATGGAAATGAGGAGATCGCAGCGTTAGAGACATTAAGACAAACAATACATGAAGAAAGGCGATTAGAAGCAGAAGAACGTGCAAATTTGACAAGGAAAAATCATGAGTTGAGGATGGAAAACATGAGATTACAAAATAGGAGATTAAGAAGCACTACAAGGTCAAGCTCAAGATCAACTAGGCGAGAAATAAGGCGAAATTCACCCGTAGTAAATGTTAATGGAGATACTGGAGGGGAAATACAAAATCCAAACGAAGAATATCATGAAAGAGGAGAAATGATTGAAGATCGCTATATCCCACCTGACGAAATTCTTCAAAATAGACAAAATGATAGAAATCAGGGGAATGAACAACCTCATGAGCAAAATAATCAGGATGGTGAAGAAAATCAGGAAAAAGGAAGAAGAATATTACAAGGAAGAGATATTCAAAGAAATCAGCGAACAATTGAACGAGAAATAGAGAGACATTATGCTTAACAAGCACGTCTAGCTTGTGAAAGATAGAAACTAAGAGCGTAAATGGAGGAAAAAGAGCTCCTAGAGGCAGTTCGCTAGAACAATCATGATAATCGAGAAAGAAGGCGTTTACAAAATCGTAACAATGGAAATATCAATGAAGAATATGATAGAGTACAAAAGAGAGTTGAAAGGCAGCGAAGAAGAGAAAATGAGAGATATAACGGTGTGCGAATTCATGAAAGAGAAGAAAGAGAAGATCGCAAGGAAAGACAAGAAGAAAATGATGAACGAGAATATCAAGGTAGAGAGGAACGCAGAAGAAGGGAAACAACGTTAAAAAGACCCATGGATCCAAATTCTGGTGTAAATGAGCAGATTATAAGAGAGCTAGAGGAGATGAGAGGAATGTTAAACAACAGAAAAGAAGGAGGCAGGAGATAATTGGACGAGGCCATATAAGAAGCTGCGAAGACTCCATTTACACGAGAAGTACAATCGGGAGGAATACCACCAAAGTGCATTCTACGGCGCTAACTAGCATTTTTGATGGAATAACTTGTGCTGTTCAATACATCAAAGCTTATGTGAGATGTATGTTACAATGGGAAAATCATGATGCTGTGTTGTGCAAATATTTCGCATCAAGTTTAACAGGAGAAGCTTTAAAGTGGTTTGAAGGTTTACCAAAGAATACTATAACATCTTTCAACCATTTGCAAAGTACATTCTTAGGCGCGTATATAAGTAACAATTTCTCGCGACCTGGTATTGAAGATGTATTTGGGTTAAAACAAAGGATTGGTGAAAGTTTGAAGCATCCAACCACGAGGTGGAAGACAATGTGTAGTGATATGGCTGGTCGTGT
This sequence comes from Papaver armeniacum, assembly GCA_023531295.1. Taxonomy (NCBI): domain Eukaryota; kingdom Viridiplantae; phylum Streptophyta; class Magnoliopsida; order Ranunculales; family Papaveraceae; genus Papaver; species Papaver armeniacum. Next base: position 131,288 of record JAJJWW010004864.1, read on the forward strand.
GGACGAGAGATACCTCATTCTATCATTCAATAACGCTCTGTTCGCGACAAACTTGCTATACATTCAAATCTTCAGGATCAAGAATATAATCACAATGACTGAGTTGCGAGAATTGCAGGAGGAATACATTGCTCTTGAGGAAAAACAAAATGAGATGAAATCATACCCAGTTGCGAACACAAGTTCAAAACCAGCGAATGCAAGCTTGTTACCTAAGTTGATAAATACGGTGATGCAGTACCTCGCAAGATCGGAAGAGAGGATAATGGGTGACAGTCGGCATAAACTAGTAGCTATGGGTAGTCATGATCAAGAAGAATTCGAGAGAGAGAGAGAGAAATTTCTATAACCATGGTGGAAATAACAAAATCCAAAGACTTGATCAGCCACAAGAAACTTATGGAGGCTAAAGGCAAAATTACAACCGAGGATAGCGAAATCACAGAGTAGTATGGGAAGAAATCAAAATGCCACCTTTGAATGCTAGTGTGGACTGTGGAGAAGATATGAGAAGCTATAATCCCGATGGAAAACATACCCGCACCATGGAACATGGGAAGTGAACCACCTCCAAGCTTGAAGTAATGAATTTTGCTCTTATCATTGTTTCCATGGACATACAACGAATGATTGCAGAAATATAAAGAGAATCATTCTCAGGATGATAGATCAGGGAAAACTAAGTCACTATCCCGGTAGGGCAAACTCAACCTCAAGCATTACCACCTCCACCAGATATTCGCAGGACAAATACAACAAAGGAAAGAGAAACATTTGTGATAGAAGTTGGAACAAAAGCAAAGAATCTGTTTTGTAACTCTATTGTACATTCATACAGAACGATTGAAGACTTTCACGATAACGTCATCAGTAAGGTATTCACAAGAGACGCAGAAGGTAGAGAAATAATGAACATTGCGAAGACATCGCCACTGAAAGAATGGCAAAAACAGACTATTTCTTTTACCGCAGAAGAAGTACCTGAGGGTGGAAAAATGCACGACAACCCACTAGTGGTAAGATTGGAGATTAACCCAAAACCTAGTGATGATGAAGATGACGAAGCTGAGAATTCATGGGCAATCAACATGATTTTGATTGACACCGGAAGTTCCGTGAATATCCTTTTTTATCATACTTACAAAACTATGGGAGGGAAAGATGAAGATCTAATACCTTCAACTTACAAAATCTATGGTTTCAACGGTACTGCCAATAAGCCTAAAGGAGAAGCTCATATGCGAATTCCGCTGAAAGGATTGTCAACTGAAATCTTGTTCTGTATAGTCGATGTTGAATCACCTTATAACGCATTGATTGGGCGACCTTGGTTACATGAGATTTTAGATGTAGCATCGACTTTCCACCGGTGTGTATCAAGTTTCTTCATCCCAGTGGTGTTGGCATCATAAAAGGGGATTGGATTGAAGGAAAGAAATGCTATAAAGTTGATGTGGAAGCTTGTGGAGAAAGAGCTGTGAAGAAGAAGAATTGGAAACAAAACATCAAAGAAGAACAAAGAAGGGAAATATTGATGGTAGATGTAATAGAAAAGAGAGAAGAAAATACGTTGCGAAACCAATGCCTGTTGAAAGTAAGAAATGACGACGATTTCGCAAAAAGGAAGAAAGCACCAGAAAATTTGAATAACGCAGAAGCCGAAAATAGCAGAAGTAAGAGACGTAAGGAGTGAATGATTGATTTTAGGCTTGCGAAAAATGTATGAGTGGTAAAAAATAAAAAAAAAATTGAGTAACAAAGATATGCTGAAGACGCAAAGACTATGATAATCGAAGAAAGAATACGCGAAAATCTCGCAAAGATAATGACAAGAGACAATAAAAAATCAATGACAAAGAAAGGGGCGAACCTGCTATGGCGTACACCCTAGTTCGCGAATCAAAATTTCGCAAGAGGCAAATGTAAGACCTAAAGTGCGTCATAAAGGGGGTACCTGCTAACATGGCTCGGGAAAGGTTACACCGCCCGGAACCTGAGTCATGGAGATTTGGGGTCAATAAGCCCATCCAGAGGTACCTTGGATTTTCAACCTAAGATTATGACTTGGGTTGGACGACCGAGGGTCTCTTCTAAGGAGTCAGCATATGATCAAGGCGCCAAGGTACACGGTTAAGCCAAGAGTGCCTGGGGCATTTGAAGTGTCTCGGCCATTCTTGGCAAGTCTTGGCGTATACTGCACTCGGCCCGAAGAAAACTCCACTTAGGGTGCAGTCTCGTAACCATAAGCCCTATAGGCAAAAGGGATAAGAGGCTTCGAAAACAACTGGTTGTTGTTAAGACCGGATGGGAGGAGCTAGTCTTGTATGGCCGATGTACACCTCCTTGAAGGGGCAGCCGGGGGGAAGATAAGGGCGGCACCCTCCATTATGGAGCTGATAAGTGTCTTAAGACACAAATGTCATGAGGCTTTATTTTCGCAAGAAAATTTAGGCTTGTCATATTTGTGCGATAATCCTGAAGAGGCAATAATACAAAAGACAAAGATAAGACGAGATGAATGGGTCAAGACATGCAAATGTAAGGACGTCCTGCGATTTTATCGCAAGACGACAATGTCATGGGGCTTTATGTTCGCAAGAATATTTAGGCCTGTCATATTGTCGCATGAAAAACATCCTGCAGAGGCAATAATACTAGAGAAATGATAAGACAAGATCAATGGGTCATTACATGAAAGTGTAAAGATGGCTGCGATTTTGTCGCAATGACAAGAGGTGGCACAAAGTAAGACCTTTAACTAGGAAGGCAAAATAAGACCACATAGGAAAAGAAAAATTAAAATCTTGGAAACAACCAAGAAATACTTGCTTGCGAATTCTTAATTTTAAGAGAATCTGCGAAAATTCAGCAGCAACAGTTGCAAGACTGAGGCATGTTACCATTCAAAAATAACTTGCTTAATCTTTCACTAGAAAACAAATAACAGAGGCAAGTATGGGAATGAATAGAATAAGAGCATATTATTTGTTTTCATATGATAGATTTACGCACTCATAATATGAAAAATATTGACAATGTATTGATTAACTATATTGCAAAAAAGAATTGCTCTTTTAACATGTGCAGACAGGAACAACAAAAGTAAAGCTTGTATTGGAAGATCCAAGAAATCCACAGCAAAAGATTACAAAAATAGAAGACTGAAAGAATGAATGTACAGATGTTACAAAAAGAGAAGGTAGAAAATAGAACTATTTCTTGTTTGATTCTTCTTCTTCATCTTCATCAGATTCCTCTTCTTCGCTAGCATCGTCACGAGATATCCAGAGAAGATACATTCGGGGATTTCTTCAAGAAGTCAAGGATATTTGGAATGAGGGATACCATTGTCGTTGCAGATCATCTCAATAGTTTGATTGCGAAAGAGAGTAGCATCATTCTTAAAATTCGCAGCGATGAATCTGTAGTTGCATCTTCAATCTAGAATAATTATCATCCCGAGAAGAAAAGTTCTTTGCGAGCTGATCCTTCTCAGACTCAAGCTCTTCAATTCTTTTTCGAAATCTCTGCTCAAACTTTTCGCGAACATGTGACAATGAGTCATAACTTAACAACAATTTCATGAAAGAAAAAACAGTTAGATAAAGAAGAACAATTAACAACCTTCTCTCGAGAAATCATATCCCTAACCAAGGCAAAGATGCGCAGCTTGAAGACTAACGTTAACACCTAAATTATTTCTCGCATCATCTAGAACTTTCGCAGCCCAAGCGAATTCATTATCATCATTTATGAGAAGAAGGGAGCGAATTTGATTCTCTCTTTCTCTAAGTATAACATTTTTGCGAATAGATTCATCTCGTTCAATTTGAACCTCAAGAATAACCTCTTGGAATTTCGCTAATGCTTGAGCACCTTGACTAGCAATGCGATCTTTATCATCTATGAGATCACTGATTTTCTTTCTTAAAGTATTAATTTTCTCTTTAGAACTAAGATATAGACGCTTGAATTGGTTGGCTAAGCCTAAACTAGATCTATGATCAGCTTCTAAGAGGCGAAATTTGGATTGAAGTTCATTTAGAGGAAGAGATTTAATCTTGTCATTTGAAAAAAATATTCAAAGAATCATTGAGGTGATCCAGAAGGACATTGTTATCCATAGGGTCAGGGAATGAGTGAAGAAGAATGGCTTCATCAGAAAGGTTATAGACGTCTGCGAAACTGGTGAATCGGATGAGGGAAGATAATAAGAGAACAAAACAAAGAAAAAGAGAAGGGCTTCATACCATAAAGTTGCTGATTGGCATTTTCAAGACTGGATATCTTATTCTTCTGAGTGGAAGACTCAGTTTCTAATTTCTTAGTCTTTTCGCGAAGAGTAGCAGCTTCAACTTCCAATTCTTCATTTTTCTTGCGAAGATGAAGATTTTTCTTTGCGAGAATACCGCGCCTCTTCTCAAGATCCGAGGCAACAACGAAGGAAGCTCTCCCGGCCTGTGAAAGAAAGTGGAGAAATTATTAAGATATAACTTAAAATCAAAATTACAAAGAAATAGGGGAACAAAGACATACCAATACACCAAGCGAATTTAGAAAGCTGGGAGTCACTGATCTGGAGACCCCATGAAGAGAATCATCACCCTCTAATAAAGGAGCATCGCAGATACTTGCGAGAGCTGTTCACGTACTAGAGAGACGATCATCTCCAATCCCTTGCATGGAGTCAGAGAAGATACCGGACAGCTGTGCCATAGAAGATTCAGTTGGAGAACTCTCCTTTGAGAGAGAAGTGTCAATATCATCATTATCTTCATCATCAGAGCTTTCACTGGATTGAGGATTTGAAGGAGAGGGAGAATGAATCTTTCGTTTCTTTGAAGGTGGGGCAGCGGATTTCTTCTTGCGAAGAGGACCTTTACCCTTGCCTTTGGTCTTCGCAGCCTCAGAAATTTCTTCTTCTCCAGCAACTTCAACACCAACCTTCGCACACGAATTAAGATAAGAAACAGAGGCAACAATATTGTTAAAAATAGCAAAAGAAAGTATTTCTTACTTCTCCGTGATCGTACGGAGTGCCGCTAGGGTACTTTCCTTGGCATTCCTTTTGTAACTTTTCCTTAGTTTGGTAATCTGAAAATTTTGCAAGATTAATAGGTATAAAAAGGAGTGAAGGTTATATAACTAGGAGAAATTTAAGAAAAATACCTCTTTTGCTTTCTCGGGCCAATTAAATACCCAAGGTTGGTAGTTGGCGAGATTCGCAGGAAGCACATTGGAACCTGAAATATAAGGTCCTTTCAGAACTAACGGAAAGACGCACCATCTATCATCTTTAAAGTGACGAGGAATGTTGTTCTTGCCAGAATGCCAGTCTATGTCCTGCATTAGTATTTTATCGCTGACAACATTTTCTTTCTTCTTCAAGCGCGCACCCTAGGGAGTTCTATCATTCTTCATGTTTATCACCCGTAATTCTCAAGAAGCTCTCACGTGTATTGTTCAAAGAAATATTTCTAAGTTCGCGAATTCAGGATCCCTGACTTCATTTGAGTAAAGAGATCCTCTACCAGCACCACGGTTGGCGAACTCAAGCATCAGACGAATACAATCCCCACTCAACTGGTAGACAGCTCGCGAGAATTTCGCATGAGCGAGGATTTCATAAAACAAGGGAAGATCAGGGTCATAGAGAGGAATGAGAAGGCCAGCGAGAATTTGACCTAGCGAAATTATGATTTCCTGATTATCACAATGATGATCAGCAAAAAGTTTGGCAGAAATAATGGATTTAGATTCTTGATTGGGAATGGTGGTTAGTGTGAAACCCTTTTCTTCGAAATCTTTCTGAACTTTCTCCAGAGAAGTTTCATATTTAAGACCAACTGGAGCCATTTTCAGTATGGGAATGAATAGAGAATTGAAGATCAAAAGAAGTAGAAAGAAAAAGATTTACAACAACAGAAGCGGAAGTTACGGAGGAGCTTTGAAGAAAAGTTACAGAGAAAATAAGAAGGAAAGTAAAAAAGAAGAAGAGAGGAATGAGGAGAATATATATAGGAAGAAGAATTCTCGAAAAGATAAACACATTTAATGCGAAGAGTAGACGTGAACGGTTGAGAAATAACGGTTGAAAAAGACGCGTCAAGAAATGGATGGAAGAAAAGATACGTGTAATAAATTCTGTGTGAGAGTATAAGATCATGTCAATGCAGAGAAATATGGAAAAATACAGAGAAATATGGAAAAATGAATAGTTGCGGCGTTTCGAAGATACTAATTCTCATGACATTCTCTTCTTCGCAGAGAAGACATGAGAAGAGGCAAGATGTAGGATCAGAATATCGCAACACTAATATCCTTGCGAAATCCATAAACGTCACATCGCGAAGATATCGCGGGTTAGTAATAACAATGACGCAACGGATGATGACAGCCTGAACACGGGAAAGATGTGAAGACTTAGCGAGATTTAGGAGCATTGCGAGATTTAACATTTGTACACTTGCGATAATTCGCAAGTAAGATCTGAAAATAAAGGATGCCTTAGTAAGTCATCCACTATGTAATGCCCTATATAAAGAGCCGAACAGGCTTAAGAAAGGGAGAGATCTTTTTAGAGTGGAGAGAAAGTTTTGAGGAGAGAGAAAGTTTAGAGTAACATTTACATTCTTGATTTCCTTCCCCACTTGTATAATTTCTAACTCAATTAATAAAAAGATTGATTATTGATTCTAAAGATGTATTGAATATCATGAATTCTTATGAGGGATGTATCGTAGGATTTACTTCTTAATGATTTTTTTTTTTTTTTTTTTTTACCAGGCCCCAAGTAACCACACTAGGCCACAAACTAGCCAAGTTAACTAACACCAAAAATATCCTCCAATTAATGGTAAAAAATAATGCACCACCCATATGTTAATAGTAACACATTATGTGGCTTTTGATGGGTGACCGAGTATGCTATGATGTGACTAGTGGGTCCAGTGGAGGACGTGACTATTAGCTAAAAGTACCACTCGTGTGTGTGAGATTCGTGGAGTCCCATGCCCTAGATTCACATGGTTGGGTTCGAAACCCTAGTTTTACTCTATATATCTGAGTATATGTGCTGTGCTTGATTCATGTTCATGAGTCTCACTTGTGGAGTCAGTCATGAACTTGCTCATGCGGTGGAGAGTAAAGTCAGTAAAGCAGTTAGCCGTGTACTATTATAAGGTTAATAAGGCTTGAGTTGAACTAGGAATGACTTTTTTCCCTGATTCGAGTACGTTGGAAAATCACCATCTACTAAGGCTAGCTCTAACGGGAATCCAAGATTCAAGGTTTTCTTTGGATCCACGTCACCAAAACACATCGCCTCGGCGCAATGGGAATCCAAGATCCCCGGATGAAACGCATTTGGAACCTACGTGCAATGCGCTTTGAAATCCGCGTCTCATAGGGAAACTCAAAAACGCAGTTTCAACATGCGTATTGACCATGTTGACCCGTAAACACGCGTGATTTGAACTTGTGTTTCATAGAGAACCCTAAAAGTTACGTAGCCGCACTCCGGTTTAGGAAAAAAGGTCAAACAAATATTTAACGGCCACACGCTTTGTAAATCTGCGTTAAAGAATACGCAGATTCAATATGCGTGCGACGCAGTTCAAACTGCGTTTAAGAATATTCCGTGGATTTTTTTTTCATACGAGTTTGTAATCTGCGTTTTATGCTTTTTCCATACGTTAGCTTGAAATGCGTACCTTGGGTACTTCCAACTTGGATCCAAGCCAAACGCAAAGACTCGCTCGGATTTGATGAACTGTTCATCTGTTTGCGACACTTCAACAGTGTCTAAAGTGGGATCTTGGATCCCGTTAGAGCTAGCCTAAGGGAATGATCCGATGATATGGTTATAATGACATTATCATGACATGGTAGTGTCATTTTTTCTGCAAAACCCAAACGACGATGAATTTGAAGCTAAGTCATCGGTGGCATGTTCCTGTGATAAATCTTTACATTCTCACCAAAAATGGGAGTATTTCGAAACACGAAACTTCACCGTCGACGAGTTTTAATTTCAACCGTTAATCTTCAATGACTAATATTCGAAATAGTGTATGGTAATCTCATACGTCCCGAAATGCTCTCATTTTTCGTTGGAGTATAAAGCTTTATAAGAGGAACATGAGACCAAAAAACTCTCCAAATTCACTTGCATTTGAATTTTGTAGAAAATATGGTGTTACCATGTCATGAAAATGCCATTATGACAATGTCATCGGTTCGTGATGATTTAAGAATGGTGAGGGAGTTCCTAGAGGCAGTGGCTTGTGTTGTATAGTGTTTTGCAAGTTACAACTAGAGATTTTATTTATTTATTTTTTTGGTAAAACAAGTGCTTTTTTCGGTTGAAATAATTTTTGTATCCCTAAAACTTTTGCTAGTTTTATTTTGGTTTCTTGTTTTTACCATGAGCTTTTTACCCTCCTCAAGATATATTTGCCTACATAATTGGGTGCCTCCTAATTCAACTACTTTTTTGCCCGTAATGGATATGAACTTATGAGGCCAATTCCATTAAAGAAAAGGAAGATATCAAATTTCTTTGCAGGACCCCATCATCCCTGCATAGGAACAAACAACACGAAAACTCTGTGCACTCTGTTTTCCAGTCCTTCCATAAAAGAGAGTCTTGCTCAAAATTGCATCAGTATAGAGTCTATAGTAAAAAGAATGGACCACCTTATAAATATCTCTTGCTCTATTAGTCAATTTTATTTATTCCCACTTCTAATTTAAATAAAAGTTTGTTACTGTTTCCTTCTCTTCACTTCCATTGAAGCTATTCTGCTCTGCATTTCTTTTGCTTCAAAAAAAAAAAAAAGAAAAAAAAAGAAAAAAATTTGAATCACATCAACTTCAATTTCTCTTCTTCTTCTCCACAAGACTGATCTGCACAGAAACTAAACCTTCTTTCTCAGGCACCACCACATTCATCTTGGTAAGTGACAACTCTTTACATCTATTTCCCCTCTGTTTTCATGTTGGGTCTTCCTCTGTTTTTATGTTGAGTGTGGTAGGTTAGATTTTTTGATTTTGTTGAGATTTTTCAAGTCTCAAGATGGGTATTTGCAGTCATAGCATAATTATAAGATGAAAAGGCTCATTTATAGATTTCATTAACAATGTGGAGTGTTTGTCCTGAAACACTATGAGAAATTACATGAACAGGAAATTGGAATACAAGGTTGTATCTGAAACCCTTTACTTAGCTGTTTCATATCTTGATAGATATCTCTCATCGAAATCGATTCATCGTCATAAGCTTCAATTGCTCTGCGTTACTTGTATGTTCATTGCATCGAAATACGAAGAGATTAGTCCACCAGATCTAGCTGATTTTTGTTACATAACTGATCATACCTATAGCAAAGAAGATATTATAAAGATGGAATCAGATATCCTTAATTCACTTAACTTTGAAATGGGTAATCCAATTTTTGGGCAGATATGCAATGGTTGCTCAAAAGAATGCTAAGTCGAAAAATGTGTTGGAGATTTTGGGTTGTTATCTTGCAGAGTTGAGTTTATTGGATTATGGATGTGTTAAGTTCTTGCCTTCAATGATTGCTGCATCAGTTGTATTTCTTTCAAGGTTTACACTTCAGTCAAATGCGCATCCTTGGAGTGCAACTCTTCAAAGTTGTTCGGGTTATAGTGCTGCTGATCTGAAGGATTGTGTGCTAGCTCTTCAAGAGGTGCAGTTGAGTAAGAAATGTGGTTCTCTGTCAGCAATTAGAGATAAATACAGACAAGGAAAGTTCAATTCCGTATCAAAATTGGTTTCTGTTGCAGAAACCCCTAAGTCTTACTTTGAAGATGTAGGAAGTAATTGAAGAATGAAATAGGAATGCTTTTCTTTTAGCAACACTGATAATGAGAAATAGTGGATTCCTTCATTTGCCTGCTATGGATGCTTGCCTTGCTTTCTCATTAATTTTGAAATTTTCGTTTTAAGACTGCATTATGTCCATGTGATTTAGGCTAATTTCGTTTTAAATCTTTCAGGCTCACAATGAGGCAGCTAGGCCATTCATCTGAAGCTCCCAATTTTCAACCATGGACTGAACCACATGGTGGTCACAAAGGTAGTAGAGATATGCCGGTTTGGGTATGGATTCCAATTTTTGCTGTGGCAGTGCTGTTGATAGTACTTTTGGACCGGTATGTGCTTCTTCGTCGTCGTCGCAGTCGACCTGCAAATGCAAAAGTAGATCAACCACCTAGAGGAAGTGGAAATGGAGATGGGGCTGGTTCAAACACAGCTTAGTATTGTTCTCAACGCTAACTGCTTAAAAAGTTTACAACGAATATATAAGTTATTAGCTAAAACTTATAAAATACTTGTTTGTTGTCTAAAACTTTGAAGCATGTATACAGCTTCTTATTGCCTTGTCGGTTGTGTTTGGTCGAATACCTTAACATAATTTGTGATGCAAGTGTACTTCAGAAGAATCGGAATCAATGCATCTCTATTTAACATTTGGTGATGGTTTATATGTATCCATTTTAGAGCTTTCTAGCACTTATGCTGGAGCAGCAGTATCCCGGCTGAATTTACTAGCAACTCACCATGACCTACAAAGATTATTACTTGGTCACTCTAATTTGACATTCGATAAGATAATTTTTATGCATGATTGTGTTATTTTGATTTCTTTATACCCTGTATGTGCATTCCAACTGAACTATTTTACAATCTTGCTCGTGGAAGGTTGTGAGCAAATAGAGATGACAGTGGCAAGTAGGATCACCGATGCAAAAATTCTGACGTTTATGTATAAAATGGCCAAAGCAAGAATAATTTGCGGCCATCAATGTTATAGAAGTTTTGGAAGTATCAGAATTCAATTGTTTTCTTTCAAAAACTTGAAATATCCAGCTAGAGTTGATAAAAACAACTTGATGTTATCATATGGTTTTTGGTCGATTGAGTACAGTCGAAACAAATGAAGTGTTCATCTTGATTATGGAACTCTAGCATCTAGCTACTTACCCATTTGAAGAACGATGGGAAGAATCGGTTGTGTTGTGTCAATTAAACATCGAGTTCCCTGTTCTCGAATAAGGTCCAACTGAAGCAATACCTCGCAGCATTATGCTACAAGAGAAATATTGTCTCCTAGAGGGATGAGAGTACTGCAATAACATTTAGCCAAGTGTTGCGAACTATAGCTAGCTCCAGCTCCTGCTGATCCGGGTTTATGTTTTGCTGCGCCATCTGTATTTAGCTTTAGACAACTGCCAATAGGAGGGGTCCGGTGAAACCAAATAGTATGCCATGTTCTCCTTGTTCCAGCTCTAAACGCAGATGTAGAGTTGCTGCGGCCGAGATCTGTAGTTGAGTCTCCGATGTGGATGAATTCATCTTCTAGTTTAATTGCAGCTAGCCATAGCTGTTAGCTTAGGAAGGAGATGGGTTTGCTTTTAGATGAGATTTGAGAGCATTGCAGCTTATCCAGATGTTCCGGAGGAGAAAGATGTTGATTGGCCTGGATTTGTTTGGTGTAGCAGTCGGTTAGAGATTTTCATATGGAAATCTCTCAATAACGCATGCCAACTCTAGGAATTCTACATCAACTGCACATTACAGCCTCCCCAATATTCCTAAGATGCCACAACCAAACGAAACCTTATGTTTCAGTGCCAATACGCTGGACACTGGACAGGTATGGCCTTCTTTCTTGGAACTGTTAACAACCTCTGGTAGAGATCCCAAACAACATCAATTCCACGTACAACCGTGCTATTTAGACAGCCCTTTCGAATGTGGCAGCCACCTGGAGAAAAAAAGGGAAATACAAAACGTTGAATGGTTGACTTTAATAATCCCAAAAAACTGATTATTAAATTGTTTAATAAAAAAATGTTTCTCTCTGCCTCCTTTTGGTTCTTCAACGGAAACGACGAAACCTATTTGTTTTCCGGCATCCATTATCAAAATTAAGAAACTGCATTTTACAGAAGTATTTGTGATGAAAAATTTCATCAACGAAGTCGAGACAGATGGTTTTCTACAAATTTACTGAACAAATACGAATTCCACATTTCTTAATTCTTATCGCTGAATATAGCCCCAACTTTTAACTTCACTCCATTATTTGGGAATTTCTTAGGAGTTGAAAACCCTCCATTCCTGCTATAACCGTAGCATAACGATTCATATTAGTGATAGAAATTGGTTTCTAATCTAGAGCTCATAAATATAATCTTATACTACCAACAGACAAAATTCATTCAAAAACAGAGATCACAACAAAACCATATACCCCATTCATGATCTAGGGATAATACTCTAATATTACTAAGCAAATCGAATAAAATCTTATAACCCAATTCCGTACAGATTGAGTAGAATAGATACCCAGATTCTGATTTTGAAATTATTTTACTTTACCTTCTTCAAATAGACTCATCAGATAAAAGAACAGCAGAACGAAAAGAAAGATTATGTGTTTCAGTTAGAAATGGAAGAGAAGAAGAAACGGAGAACCAGCGATCCAACAGAGAGAGAGGAGGGAAATAACGGGGGAGAGAGAAATATCTCTTCCAGTATAAAATCTTTAATTACCGAATTAAAATAATTATTAAAAAAGCATGGTCAACAAGTCAAATTTCGTTTTGTCATCATGTCCAGCTAGCAGGCACGTCGGCAGCTGTCTGTGGGAGCTAGCCGCACCCATTTTGCAGTTGCCTGAATGCCTGTGTAGAGAGTCAGGGGACAGCCATGGAGGCCGGTGAATGCCTCTGATTTGGTAGCAGCGGAAGGTGGTAACTATTGATAGATTCCTCCTAGCCTACTGACAACAACACTTACTTGACCAACTGACTGATCTTTTAGAATGTATTTTATCAGAAAACAAAAATATTAGAATGTAAATGTCATAAAAGAAATATGAAGCAAACTTTTGTGTTTATTTGCATCAAACTGGCCATGAAGAATTCGAGTATAACATTATTGAATATCGCAATTATGTCGCGAAATCGTTGAATATTCCTCTTAATAAATAGATTTTTAAAATAAAAAAATCTTCGAAATTAACTGAAAAATGATTTTCGGGAATCGAAGATTTTGTGTTTTTTTTTGTATGTTTTTCTAAAAATGGTTACTTTTTGGATTTCCGGTCAGACCAAACTTTGGTCTTTACTTTTTCGGTCGGTGAGCTCCTATGATCAAGTTATTATTAGATAATAAGATAGGGAATACATATAATCAAAGCGAATAACATAAGATAAGAGTTACGGTACTGCATGTATATATATATATTCGTTCATTCTAATTCATGGATGCGTATATTTTAGTAGATACCGAAAGACCATGAGTAAGCTTTTAACTTTTTTGTTGATAGTTTTGCATTGTTTGATCAGTATAAACTATCATCACAGTGGTTCTGTAGCAGTAGGAAAAGTGATTTCCAAAGAAGAAAATTATGGTTTTGGTGGTGATATTGATGAGCAACTTAAAATCCTCAACAAGCCCCCGATCGAGACTTTTAAGGTACCAATTTGTTTGTTTTATTTGTTTTCTTTTGTTTTTTAATGTAGAACCATGGACATATTGTAATAGAGTGCGATTTCCCATGTATGCCGTATGCGCGCGTGATTCAATCATATATACTGTCCGTAGTTTCATCAGCTCACTGTTTAGCTTGTTCTCCAGACAAAAGAAGGAGCACATGTCGATTGTATTGACATCAATAAACAACCAGCACTGGATCATCCTTTGCTAAAAGATCATATCATCCAGGTAAAGTCTGGACTGTATTTATAGATAAGTGTAAGTTTTCACATTTTGACTACTTCACTTTATTTTTGCTTAAATCGGTTACCTGTTTCAGCTGAAACCCAGTTCTCTTCCAGAAGATCCAAGATCTAAGTCATCATTGTCGTCATCATCGACGCTCCGACAGTCATGGAAGAATGCGTATCTAGCAAGTTATGCATGCCCTGAAGGAACAGTTCCTTTACGAAGAACCAGCAAAGAACACCTGATGAGAGCTAAAGCACTCTCTGAAACATTTCATTCCAGTTTGAGTAATTTTCAACCAAATGCACCATCCGCCCAATCCTACGTTCAGCATGTAATGATTCGTACCCTTTTCTTTTCTTTTCTTCTTTAATTAGACGAATCTCTTTTTACCTTTTCATCGACACGGTCGACGGGTTTATAGGTCAACTGATTTTTACCCTGCACCATTGCATCCAATTATTCATTCATTGGAATATTTCAGGTGGCATATCGCAGTTCATTCAATGTGACTAATAACTTAACTCAACCACTGGTAATTCATGGTATCCAAGCAGAAATCAAGCTAGAAAATCCTGCTGTGCAAAATGATCAACTTAGTGCATCCCTATTGTTGGCTGAAGGTGGACCCAAAGATATTTTCAGTACAATACTGGCAGGATGGATGGTAATATATATATTAGCTTGACAACATGAACATATGATTAAGTTTGCTCTACTAATTAACTCGGTCACTTGTTTAATGTTACAAGGTCGCACCGAGTTTATATGGCGACAATCACACCCATTTAACAGTATTCTGGAGAGTAAGCTTTAAGTTGTATGATGTTTGTCATTTACTCTAATGCTGTTACATATGATTAGTTTTGTTAAACCCCGTGTGTAACTGTGTTGTGTTGTTTTTCCAACGAAGAATGGAACCACAAATGGTTGCTTTGATGTGCAATGCCCGGGCTTTGTGCAAATGGACTCGTCCGTTCCTATAGGGGAAATTTTTCCAGTAACATCTGAATACGGTGGGAACGGGTATAGTTTCATAGGTTACATCTTCCAGGTATGATTTGTATTCTTTTCCAATAAATGCAAGTTTCTGCTCCGTCGTCTAATTTAAGCTACATTTGATTACCTAGTTGCGGTTTGTAATGGTAGTCTTCCATATATGTGTGTGCAGGATGCGAACTCACTAAATTGGTGGTTCCAAATTATTGCTAATGGTGTGCCTAAAAATATCGGTTATTGGCCAAGGGAGATTATCCCTTACCTAACTAACACCGCAAACTACGTTGCATGGGGAGGATTTGTAATGAATCCACCAAACACACCTAGCCCACCCATGGGTAATGGACATTTTCCGAGGGGGACACTCACAAGGATTCTGGAATGGTGAATATTGAATATGTCGACCAAACTTATACTTTGCAGAAACCAAGAAACGATAGAGATTGGGAGAACTTTGCAGACAATGAAGACTGCTATAAGATAAAATTTGTTGATGATTATCAGGAAATTGGTAGAATCATCTACTATGGCGGACCAGGAGGAAACTGTTAATGTCCTTTGTTATTTTCGTTTGCAATAAGTTGTTCAACAGTTCAAGAGATCAGGCATACAGTAATATCTTTGTAAGAAGCTCTCTCTTGATGGGTAGAGTTATCAGCGGCATATGACACGTCTGGGTGGTACTATTGGTAATAAACTAATGCTTTGGGTCACGTTCTAAAGAAAACTTTGGTCTACCTAAGATAGCCGTTTATGCACTTCGTGTGATCTATTTAATTCAGAAAATGTGGCCAAAGAGTAGGGATGGTCATGGGGCGGGTATGCCAATCCCGGGCCACCGCTCCGTTCGTAAAAAAATATCCATCTCCGCCTGTTATTCATATGAATTGGGGCGGGCGGGTATGGAGAATACCCATATGGGGCGGATTTAATACATAAATTTGATTATAATCAAAACTTAAATATGATTCAAACAAAAATAATACCGTAAGAACAATGCATTTTGAAATCTTAAATTCAAAAGTAATTTATCTTAAAATGAACAAAAGAATCGTTAATTAGTTTTTTCCTTTTTTTTCTTTCTCATTATATCTTCGTCCACGTTAACCATTTCATTATCTCGCTTTATTTTCTCTATTTTAACTTTTAGAGAATATGTCCGATCACAACAAAATAACAAAGTGATGAATGTACGATAACGATCAAGAATATGATAAATGAAAGAAAGATCGACTAAGTGGTGGAAGTATAAAATTATACACATTATTGCATAAAAGTCTAAATCCCTAAGTTATGAAAGGTACGGGGGCGGGGACCTTGAATCCCGTCCCCACCCCATCCCCATAGCTTAGGTTTCGGGTATTACCCATACTCGACCCCATCCCCATTTGTGCGGGTAAAACCCTACCCAAACGGTGCGGGTACCCACGGGGATGGGTTTGGGTGGGGCAAATGGCCATCCCTACCAAAAAAAGGTACTTTTTCCGGTTCAGATGGACGGGTAAACCTTTTCCCTAGGTCAAATGGACGGAACATCTCCCCCTCTGTAATGAGTGCAACAATTCTTTAAGCTCTATTCTTAATAGCCGTCAAATTTCCATGATTTAAAATTCTGTCGTCGGATCTGATTAGTATATTTATGTGTAAACTATTCATATCAGCCATCAGATATAGCTCATATATATATCTCATCCGTTAGATTTGAAAAGGCTTATGTTGGATATGCGAATTATAGTAGGGGTATAACTAAAATTATAAACATATATAAGGATCTTAAATAAAAACTTCTATACTTCTTCATCGGTTCTCACTGGATCTTCAGGAGATCAAAAATTATGCAACTTTCAGGCCAGTATTTCTCCGCAAAAAATTGTGGAACACCTAAAGTCCGATAAACGTGCACTCTCCTTGTATTTTTAATGAGAACATACATTACTACCCTTCTTCTCTATCGACATCATCTTCCTCTACCATCCCACATGCACCACCATCAACAACATAATCTTCTTCCACCTCCATTATCAACGCCATTAATCCCATATCCACTACCAAAAACACCAATACCACCGTCGATAGATATCAACTTTCTCCACCACCAGTGAAACACCGATGTCGTCGACAACATCGTGTTTATCCAACACCGTCACCGACACCACCACCACCCTCTCTACTACCAGGAAACACCGATACCTAATTCAAATTTCTCAAATTCACAATTTGAGAAAATTAGGGTTTTGTGTTAATTGAAATATATGCTCAAATTGGTAAGCTTCGGACCCTAATTGTCTTTGATTACATTCAAAATTGTTTAATCTTGGTTAGAAAATTTGGTGCATATGTTCTGATTTGTTTATAAATATGAGACGTGAATGTAATGTTGTAATTATAAGTATCTCGCACTTGTTTTAACAAATGTTTATATGTTTATCTCGATTGGTACCTGGAAATGGGTTCATCCTGTACTCAATTGGGGTGGATACGATTTCATCAAGTATTAAACTGGGATGAACTTGGTTTCACCCTATTTCAATTGATTGAATTCGGTTTGGATGAAACTGGTTTCACCTAGGTTTAACGTTTGAAATTGATTGAATATGGTTTGAATGAAACTGGTTTCATATGCGATTAACCAATGTAAAACTAGTTTGATATAAATTGAATTTTTATTTTCTTTAGAGTGTGTGCTTGTGGATATGTTTTTTTGTCATAATATGCAGAATGAAACCAGTTTCACCACTCGGTCAAAAATTTGTTGTTTTTTTCTTGAATATGAAGAATGAAACCGTTTCACCGGCCAAAAATCTGTTTTTTTTTTTTTTGAGAATATGAAGAATGAAAACAGTTTCACCCTGGCCAAAAATCTTACTTTTTTCAGAATATGAAGGATGAAACCAGTTTTACCCTGGCAAATCCGTTGATGGTAAAACTTATTTGTAGCGTGTTTGGAAAAATGCTCAAGTGAGTTTTATGGCATATGATATATATAGCATCTGTATAGCTAAAAATGTGATCCATATAACATCACCTAGATAGCTAAATGCGATACATATAACATCTCTACAAAGAAGGTTATGCATATATCAATAAGCCAGGCAAGTAACAACTTTTCTTGGACTTGTCATATGACCGAGTTTCCATGGCCTTGGAATATAATGAAACCTTATAGTGTATGTTGATGCAGGAGCATAACCCCATCTTATGTGCTTATTTGCTTCTGCATTATGTAGTCGAGTAATGCGATTCTTATAGCGTCTCCTAAGCTGACATGCAGAAACTGGTTTTCACACAGTGATAACATAGGATGTAGCTAGTTTTCATCTAGTGATATCATAAGATGTAACTGGTTTTCATCTAGCTTTAATATATGATGTAAGTGGTTTTTATAAAGCTTTAAAAAAGGTGGTAACTAGTTTCTATATAAATTGTTGCAGTTGCAAAAGCAAGAAGAATGTCAAGTAAGAGCCAAGAATAGGCATGATGTGAACGTGGATGGTGAATCAAGCATAAGGAGTATGCATGATGTTAACGTGGTTGGAAAAAATAGATGAAAAAAGTTGGAGATAAAGGAAACTAAATGAAGTTTATAACATATGCAGTTGCTTGAAGTTGAACGATAACTAAAACCGTTGACGTCATTAGGTTGTTTAGCAAATAGGTTACTACAAATCCTATGATGTAATTTAAACTTAAGTTTTTTGTTTGTAAAACTTTCTTTGCATACAATAATGAATGCATGTATTATAATTGCAAAACAATTAAATATGCAATGTTTTTACTTAAACTAGCCTATACTTCGAGTTGTCAGTAATTTCACATAATCTTGTCTCGTAATATATGCAGGATGAAACCAGGTAAATTTGCAGAATATACATGATGATACTGGTTTTATCCTGCCAAAAATGTTTTTGTGACTTTGTGCGGGATGGATATGTTTTTTTTCTTCTTCGTAATATGAAGAATGAAACCAGTTTCACCCTGGACAAAAAGTTTAATTTCCAGAATATAAAGGATGAAAATGGTTTCATCCAAGTCTAATCTTTGTTATACTCGAATTTATTCAAGTTTTTACCATAAAAAATGAAAAGAATCTACGTACAATTAAACAACCAACAAAAGTCATTAAGATACACCTTTTTTGAATATGTCAAGACAAATACTAGTTGCAATACGAAATACAGATGAATGTACTCATAAACATTAAGGTTCAATGAAGCCATACAACAAATAGCGTGATCATAAGAAAACTCGATCCATATGCCGACGCTTAAAAAATCAGTACAACTTTTAAATAATAACAACATTCAAAACATATTTTCATTTCACGTTCAATCATCACCTGCACCTCAACCTTTGCCATACAACCCTCGCAAGACAAAGAATCGAACCATGAACCATTTTCGCGAACCACTTTGTACCCATTAATCCATGCCATATCCAGCTTCCCACATCGAGTCCTGAATCTCCCGAGACTGACCACAATACATAATAACATGCGCACATATTCAACTTTCATCAAACCATCAATTCCTTCGCCTGACTGTTTGCATAAAAACTCGACCAAAACCCCATGTTCTCGAGCAATACTGTTGTGAATACGCATTGGTTCACATCCCTTATCACTGTAGACTCGCACCATCTTTTATTCGTCCTGGTTGATTTACAATCCACTAGTTACTACCATTTAGATACAAAATTCAGTGGTAGGACCTGTGTTTATCTTCCTTGTTCCATGACCATGGTGAACTCCAGATGCACATAAATTACATCTCTTTTTCCTGCATACAGTCTCCAAAAGCCACAACATCACATATCAACTTCCATCTAATTTTTGGCTCAACTTCTTGTTCTAACAGTAACTCAGAACTCCATTTTGCACATATGTCGAAGCCCAGAACTCAAGTCTCTTCTCAAACAGCTCACATAAGTGCACCGCAAAATCATCTTCAAATCGAACTCAATTCGGCTACAACAACATCTTGTTCTCGGCCCCAAATTCAACGTTGTAGAGCCGCCAAAATTCATCATCTCAACAACAAAAATATGTAGACAACACCAACTCAGCTGGAATGTCCTGAGTTACCTGCAACTTACAAGCACAAACATAATCCATTCATTCAGTCTGAACCACCAGAACAACCAAAAACCAACACAACTCAGAGTCAGATTCAATCCCTTTCATGCTTCAACCAATTCTTGCAATTCTGTATCTCCATACTCGGACCAAAACCAAATCTGACTGCAACCCAATCTCTTAATCTTTCTCAGCATCAGATCCCCTCGCTCTCAGCTCCATGATCTCTCGCATCGAATACGCTTCATTACAAGCTCATGCCATTTCAGCTGCATACCATCTTCTTTACTATTAATTTCTCAGCTTCAGTTAAACTGTAACTTCATCTCATCCAGGACACTTGAAGCACTATCAATACTAACATCATAGCTTCCTTTCCCGGCACTAGCATGCCAACCCCGCATTCTTCATAATTCATCTCAGCTACAATAAAGTATCAATCGGCAAAGAACACTTCTGTCTTATCTATTTCCATGCTAACCACCACATTCAGTCTTGCCTGCAACCACCAGAACCCATTATCTCAAACCTCCACTTCAACATACATTTGTACATGTTACTCAGTTCCTCAAGCCAATAACAATATCAGCTCATCATCTTCATAACCTTCCCTTATATTATCTAAGCCTTCAAACCAAAAACTACCCATTTCAGATCCATTTCAGCATCACCAACTCCGTGATTGTCGTGATTCAAATTTAAGAACTTATGAGTTGTTCGTTTCAAAATCCATTTGTAAAACCCTAGACTAGAAAATCAACAACTAAACAAGTAGAATAAAATTTATCGTAATAGAAGAAAGATCGGAGAATAATCGGATTGTACGCAAATCGAACTCGAACGTCAAACAGATAGATACACAAATTGAAGCTTGTTTTCTTCAGAACTAAAACTCAAAACCAGAGCTCGTCTTCTGCTAACAAGAAACAAAAACTTTGATTCTAAAAAAAAACTTTAGGGATATTTTGGTCAGTCATAATTATATTTTTCTAATATTCCTGGGCAGATTACCCGCAATGGATAATTGAACAGTATTTTTTTGATTCCTATCCATATAAACAGTATCAAAACTTACCAGTCTGTTTCACCCAGGAATTATGGATTTTGGTCTTTTTAACCAATTTTGTGTATTTAATAAATGTTAAAAGACGACTTACTTTGTAAAATATTTGATCTTACCACTGATTATGTTAAGTTGGTGGCCTAACTAATAGAACCCGGAAAAATCCCTAACCACCCAAACAAAAAACCGATTTACTTCTCAATTTTATTTGCATATTGTCTCGAATCCATTTTTAGAAATTCCATGGGAAAAAACTGATGACATCTTAGAGCTTCTCCAATGGTCATGTGGTCAGTTTCACATGTGGCATTGTGTGAACACATCCTTTATCATAGATGGCAATTAATTTTCCTAAATTTATGGAACAAAACTTTTTTTCTCCAACCCACCTATATTATTTCCATTTCTTCAACGAGTTGTCATCTTTATTTTCTATCCTTGTTTGTTGTTTAGATGCAGTCATATCATCGCACAATACTATGATTAACACACCAATACCATCGTATACCATCAATACAAGAAGATGAGTAAAACAAATTAACATGAAGTTGCATCAAATTCCTCGACTTGATTTGTTTTTCTAACAGCTTTCCTAAATTATAAAACCTTTTTTTATTTAATCATCAATGATGATCATAACAGAAACATTAATCCTATCTTTAAAAAAAAATATTCTTAATAAAAAAGTTTCATCTTGATAATAAGAATAACAAAAAAATACAACATTGGAAGATGATGTATTGATCTTATATGATTGATTCAATGGCTCTGTGTAAAAAAAAGAAGGTTTCGGTTAAAAATATTTAATGTAAAATATTGATTTGCAATTAAAAATTATTTTAAATAAAAATCGATTAGATTGGTAGACATCCTCTTGGTGAACCTATTGTTCTAGAGGTTCACATAGAGGATGTCTACCTAAATCCATGCTATGTCATCTACCCATTAATTTAGGAGGTTAGGGTCGGAGAAAGTTTTTGGGAAAAATGGATGTGTATCCTACGTGGATAAAGACTTTTTTTCCTTACACACACAAGCCATTGGAGAAGCTCTTAGATTCGACTCGTCGTATATTTGTTTTTCTGGCTAGGATTTCGACTTTTTCTCTTAGATGATACTCCTACTATAAATGAATCTACATTAGTGTTTTACGAAATTGATTCTCAAATTCAACACACCAGCTAAAAAGGTTGTGAAAATGGAGTTTCAACCTCCTGCACAGATAGATGATAAGAAGGTAGCTAGCGATGTTCTCTACCAAAGACTTCTTTAAGAATGTTATTTTATATCTCAAATATTCATCGTGCAAACATCAAAGGCTTAGGTTGGAGGCTTAAACACTTATCTTCTACGGGTCAAGTGCCGTGGCAGTTACTTCCCGCGGCCATCACTTGGACAAGAATATTAAATCCTGCTGAATTTAGTGCTGAAAATGGTGTTCAGGATCGCATTATGGTTGTATTCTATTCCGGCCTTCGTGATCTTGGTTTGTTTATGTTTTGGGTTGTCGAATCCCCCTTCCGACTCCCTTTTCTTATTGCTATTGATTGTATTCATTGGGTTGAGGTACCCCTCTTAAGTACTGAAAAAAGAAGGATCGCACTATGGTTGTCGTCAAAAGCGAGGAAACCTTCTCTGGAAAAAAAAATTGTCGTAATGAAGAAAATGTGACCGTCAATGATCGGGATGAGGCAAGTGATCGGTTTTTTATTTGATGTATGTTAATTTCTTTCAAGCAATCGGACTATTAATTTGGAACGCGCAATTGGGGGATATAAATTACTTCCCCAACCAATAGTGTCTCCGCTAAGGGGTGATTTTTGGGTATAAAAATACCAAAATACCCTTTGGTTAATTAAAAAACATTATGAAAAGACTATACCACCCTTTCTACTAAAACTTAAAATCAAAACCAAAACATTTATCCCCATTCTCTCAAATCAGTACCGGCACTAGGGTTAGGTTTAAAAAAAAAAAATTCTTCCATCTTCTTCATCGTTCTTCATCCGTAGTTTCGTCGACGATTAATCGTCGATTCAAAAATTTCTTCGTCAATTAACCTACCGAGAATCTAAACCATGCCTCCAAGAAAGAAATCAGATGCCAATCGAAGTCAAAATCGGTTTCTCAACAAAAATTACAACAAAGGCTTGCTTTGATTGCTCAAGAGCAAGAAGAACAAGAACAAGAGAACTCGGACAATAAACCTCTCGTAAACATGGCTTATGTGAGAAGGTAAGTGATCTTGAACTAGTTTATAAGTGTTTGAATCGATTTACAACGGTGGGTTTAGGTTAGAATCGCGAACCTTAACTCACACGGTTGAGTTTCATGAGTACCGGCATTGTTTTTAGTATGAATACAATGCCGGTATATGATTACAGAATTCATTTTAGAATGAAGATAAAGTTGCCGATATTTAGTTACGACAATGATTTTTGTATGAATACAATGTCGTTTTCAAATCCGAGTCACCCGAAACCGAAAGTTCTATACCGGCATTGAAATTAGGTTGAATACTATGCCGGTAGGGTGTTACGGCATTGGTTTACATTTCTTCGGGTATGTCGGTAGTGCTCTTTTGGTATCCAGAGAAATTGTTACCAAGACGGCATTGATTTTAGGTTGCATTGTGTCTGGTGCACCGGTTACGGCATGGAGTTTTATTTTTTCGTGTGTGCCGGTAGTGCTTTTTTGGTATCCAAGAACCGTCTAGGAATTACTGGGCATTGTCGATAATTGTTGTTCACTTAGGGATGGTGTACCCAAGCATGCTATTTTTGCCAAATTACTATGATGTTGTTTGTCCCGGCATGGTTGGTATTTCTTAATTCTGTGCCGGTATTAAGACTGAATGTGAGTTGTTTTATATTCATTTCGTGTGTCTTTTGATGTAGAGCTAGAGCCAAGGAAGCTAACAAAGGAAAAACTAAAGATGTTGTCATTAAGAGAAGAAAGAATGACGGTCTTGATACTCCTCAGTCTGTGCCTCCTCGAGGGAAAGATCAAGGTCGCAAAAAGCGTTTGGGGGCTGATACAAGAGGGATAATTTGGGATAATAGTGGTGACCGTAGTCGACCCGTAATCCGTGAACCTACTGTAATAGTTGGGGACGATTAGCATGATGAAGAGGAAAGTGAGGAGGAGATAATGAGGTTCATCCTAGTCAATTAGCAAGCCAAAGCGAAGTTGGTGGGCCAAGTCAACAACCGACACAAGGCAACGACAAGGGAAAAGGCAAAGTAAAAGTTAAAGGTTCGCACCTTACTCACATTGATGACATGATACCCGACCTTGATCACGGTAGAATTTGGGGTGAAGCTTCGGATCCGAGAATGCTATTTGTCTACAAGGACACGTGGGCTCGTACGATCTATCAAACCTATGTAAGATTTTTTTTATCTTGTGCATATGTATTGTTGTGTATTTATGTAAAATCTTTTAATCGTACTATCTCCTAATTGTAAGATCATAAGAAGGTCTGTGCGTGTTAGCCGAAACCAAGTCGCGTCTCATTGGGATTTGTCTAAGGAATGTGAAGAAGTCCAAACATTAGTAAGAGATTCTCGGTCTATATGCTTTGGTGGAAATTATGTAAAGTGTGATTCCATGACAGTCAATTGCTTCGTCGAAAGGTATCATGGTGAAACCGATATCATGCACTTCCCGTTTGGAGAGATGACCTTGATCCCGATGATGCTGTAACATTCTAGGCTTGAATGTTATCGGCAAATCAATTGCGAAGGAGATAAGTGTTCGGTCCTAGAATGGTCGAAGTTTCACGCCCGACTAACAAGTGTTGGGTTGGGACTACAAAACTTCGTGGAAAGCTTCTATGTATCTAAGTCAACTAGGATAAATACAATCAAGCGACGACGCTTAAGGAGAAGTTTGAAAAAACAGAGGAAAGAAGTTTGAAGGATGGATGGGACCCCGCATGCATTCGTTATACAGCCATTGCGTACCTTTTATTCATCTTGGGCACTAAGGTATTCCCCGACACTAGTGGCAACAGGGTTAGTGAAAGGCTCCTTCAATACTTGGATCCATTGGAAGATGTCTATAACTATTGTAATGGCACATTTGATGGAGGAGATGAGAAGGGCCTCTAAGGATGTTACAAACCAATTTGTTGGGAATTTCACTTTACTCCAGGTAATTTTTTTTAAACTTATGTTCTTATGTATATTGTTCACATATACCCTTATTATGAACTTAGAAACAAAATTTATTGCTTCTTATATGTATTATTCCACATTGGTACCGTGTGGGCTTATGAACACTTCCCAACATTGTTCAAGGACTACCCCTTCTTGAAGATCATAGACCTTCCCGAGCTCGAGGCGCCTAGAGCTAAGAGATACCAGTTCAACAATATTCCAAGCCCGGTAAAAATCGTCGATCGATGACTACCAAAGACGTTGTGTTCGACCCTTACAAGGAGGCTAGAGAAAACCGCCAAGTTCCGAGGTTTAATAACGTTGCATTCTACAATGGACCGTTGTTCCACCCAAAGGGATACGTTATAGCTAATCCTCGACGTGTGATGCGACAACTTGGATATAAGCAATTACCTAGATTCATGATGGCTCGCTATTGGAAGGTACGCTATTAACTCTTCTCTGAGCTTTTCAACTAAGCTAAAGTTAAGGGTACAATATGATCCAATTCCAGTAACCAACACATTGGAGGGATAGGAACCACTTCGTTTGGTAGATATTAGTAATTGGGAGCTTGTGAACAACGGTGATGAAGACGATCCCGCCTACATTGATAATTACCGCCTTGGTCACATCCTTTTGTCGTGCGCCGGATGACATCCAAGTTCCACCCCAAAAAATCCTCCAGTTCCAACTCCCACAGAGGCACCACCTACAATGCCAAACTTAATAAGACCTTTTGGATTGCTAGTAAGTATTGTTAATTCCTTAGTCGATTAATGTACACATAATCTTATATTAGCATATATACTAATTATGTGTTGGATGTATGAAACTAGCGGCATCGGCTTGGCAAGTTGAAGAAGATGTTTGGTTGCGGGTATGAGGAAGGAGAGGTGCTATCCCTTGAAGAAATGAAGGAATTCGAGGAAAAGCTTGATATAATTGAAGACCCAAGTGTAAAAGCTTTGTTTGGGAAACGAGGAAGGTGCCTGCCCAAAAGAAGTAAAAGACCAAGTGATTAACTCTTTAGTTGTGTTTCTTTATTTGGATGGTTGTTGTTACGTCTTGAACAATTCCGAACTTGTTTTTGTTTGTACCTCATGGTTAATTCTTTAGTTGTTTGGTTTACTTTTGGTTTATGATACCCGGATTAAGAACATTTAAGCACAATCCAGTTGTTTTGTTTATGTTGAACATGTTTTGATTTGTAGTGAAATATTTTCTTTGCAAGTTTTCTTTACACTAGAGGTGCCGGCATTGAAACTTTTAGGTTCTACAGCGCCGGATCTGTCATCTGGCATTGCTTTAAAAAAAAACATACTTTGGAACAAGGGGATGAAAGGGTCTAAGTTCCCGTAAAGAATTTGGACATGATCGCATTGCAATATTTATTAAATCAATGCCGGGATGCTAGTACCGCATATAAATATTTATTAAATCAATGCTGAATTTGATTTTGTTAGACTTGGATAGTCATTCAGAAAACCGCATTGGTTTGGATTAAACTACAATGCCGGTATTGGTTTTGGAACTTAGATTTTTCCGATAGTTTTTCCGAATGATCTTTTATTTCATTCCTAAGTAATCTATTACATTAGATTTGAAACTTTAAATTAAAACATACTAAAAAAACATGGAATGGAGTAATTTTGGTTAAAGATGATCTCATAATCTATTTCCATCTCTTTTCAACAATTGCGGAACCTTTGAGCCTTTCACAAATATCTCCGAAGACATCGTCTGGAATCTCGGTGTCAAGGACCATCTTCATTGGTTCATCTTCTCTTTCAACATATTCCTTTCCCTTCATATAACACCCATTGATCGGTTGTCAATCCGTCAAAAATAATTTCACTTTCTTACTCACTAAATTTAAATGAAGCACAAGGTAAGGAAGAGTTCGTATCCACAGAGAGGCAATTGTTGTTATGCAATTTTCAGTTTCTAAGGTAACCAAGGGGGGATGTTTCTTGTTTAAGCGAAATACTAAAGTAAAAATAAAATAGAGCAAAGCAAATAGTTGGAATAATCAATAAGGAGAAGATATTGGTCATGGGATAGTATCATTCACAAACATGTATTTTCATCAATGATTAGAATTGGTATTTTAATCTCTCATCTACTAATAGTCCTAGGATACCTTGATCGCAAGTATAACCCGTTAATTCCCGATTTCATCACAACCACATTAAAAGATGCATATGTGAATTCTTCCTAGAAAGCAACCTAAAATGTAAAAGCACAATTAGATTTAACTCCCTAAAAGCAATAAGTTATATGGAATAAGACTAATCAATGCAAACGAATGTGTAAAAGCACTAAACGTTTTAACAAAAGTTATGATTCACTTGTGACTAGTAGGATATATCACTACAAGCACTACCCACAATTATGCTACTTAGAATCAGTAGATAAACAACTTTTTCGTATTGAAAACCCTAATATAGCTCTAGAGATGAATGCAAATCGGATTGATCCGGACTCAACCTAACTAGTATTCAAATCTTATAACACTATTAATTGTGAATCACAAACAATAAATTACCGAGACAAAACTAATTCATAGATTCAAAAACATGTTGAGAAATCAACTTTTATCCCATAACCAATAATATGTTTAGCTACTCATAGCTATGGAGTTCATCATAATCAATATTCAATAATAAAATAATGAAGAAGATGAAAAACAATTGGAAGCAAACCCTAGTCGCCTTCTCCTCCAAAACTCCAAGAATAAGATATCTTTATAGTTGTAGAAGACTTTCCTTTAAATAGCTCTCTTGTTTCCAAAACTAGGTCAAACCCCAAAGTCCATTAGATGAAAATCCACCAAGCCCATAAGAGAGAGAAACCCATGTAGAAAATATGTCCCAAAAGTGGTCGCCGGAAATTGGCCGGAAAAGTCGTCGGAAAACGTCTCAGGTGACCGGCAAAGTCCGCCCGGTCACCGGTCAACCGGTTAGCTTCGGGTCAACTCGGCCAACTCCGGTCCAGATCACCGAGTCAAATCAGGTCCAAGGTGAGTCGGGGAAAATTACCAAGTCAGATGACTCAACTCAGAGTCGACTAAGCCGATCCAACTCGGGCGAGTTGATGCTTCTTGGCTCAGGCCATCGCACAGGCCTGATCTGTGATGCACTATCATTGTGCATCACCAGTGCACTTCCAGCCATAATGGCCTTCACAATTCTTAGCATCAGCAGCTTGCAATTCATATCATTTAAAAACCAGATAACACTATGCATAACTATGCATCTGTGGCTCTCTTGCGACTTCATCCAACTCATAAAATTGCTCCATTTGAGCTTGAAGAATCCGCCATTCCCTATCTCCTAATGCAGCTCAAATATAACTACCAATTACAGCTACCATTTCAGTTCCTTGCACCTCAGTTACCACTATTGTCTCCATGGCATCACCTGTAGCTGCACCACCGGAAACAGCCATACTCGATTCCAAAAGACCAATACAATTTCGCCATAGTCTCGGCTTTCATCCTCTCACGATCAGACCGAACCCGCAATCGCAATTCTAAACACCATTTATTGCCTCATTACAAAGCATCAACAATGCATATTTCATTCCTCAGGAGAGTCTTGTATTCAAACTACAAGCAACACCAACAGCTTTTGCCAATCGGTCACTTCTTTGCCTCGCCTTCATTCTTTCATCACCAATGACTCTTGCCTCGCAATGATCTCAACCCATCGGAACATGCGACATCAATTTGGGTTCATGCCACACCGCAACCTCATGACCCGTTGAGCCTCAAGCCATAACTCAGACCACATGTCGCCGCAATCTTACATTCAACTCCAGCCCAAACCTCTCATTACTTCATTCATTTCACTTGCAGTTCTGTCACAGTGAGCCACCACCATTGCCTCAGTACCAGCAGCATAACACTCAACCAAATCCACCACCAGTTCCATCTCGGCTATCCCCAGGCTTCCATCAGTTCCTGCAGTTTCATAATCACAGCCTGCCTTCATCTCAGTTCCAGTGCCCATCTCTCACACTTCACTCTGCTGCCCAGACTTGTCCATGTCCTGCAATTCCAGTTTCACAATCTCCGCATCTCTCCCTGGCTCAACACGAACAATCATCGTGCTGCAAACTTACTCTCCAGCCAAGATGGCCATGCTTTCACCACTGCAGCTTCAACTCTTTGTCACTTCTTCTTCTTGCCCTGAGCCACCAACAAGCTCCAATCAGAGCCACTGCATTGCCATAGCATCACAACCTGCACTGCCATAGCCTGCCTTCAACTCTGCAACATCATTAACACACCGCAACACCATTCTCTTGCCCGAAATCATCGCTGCAACATGACTCATCAACCTCGAACCGCAGACTTCATAAAACCCATTTCCATGATAATCACCACCATCCGTAATCGGCACAAATCCTCTTCCATTTGCTTAACTTCCCATTCACCATTTACGCACCAGATGTATCTTCATTCATCAAGTCCAATCCCTGCAGCTCAATTCAACCTGTTCTCCCTTGTAAGCTTCACAACAACATAGCTCTGCTGAATGAACACCAACACAAAGATCATAGAAACCAATCACTTGCAATTGCCTCAGGCCCATGACAATCACCAAAACCACTTCTAGATCTATCCTCAAGTACCAATGCTAACTCAGCACCAACATCACTTCAACCTCAACAGAAATCCACAATTCAGAGAGTCCCACTTCAAATCATCCACAACAACCTTCCTCACCTCATCTGTGTACCTTCTATCACATTCCTTCAAACCCTAGCTCTCAGTCGACATCATTTCTGAGCCTCAGAACTTGAATTTGAGTAATACCCATTCCATATCAGGGCCACCTTAAACCTTCCTCTTTATTTCACCCATCAATTTCTTTCATCTCCTTCTCATCGTCTCCATTTAACAACGACCACTCCAATTCTTAGTTCTTCTCAGGGACTAAAACACCATCAAAACATGAAGTAGCATCCACCTCTTCCCTTCTTACCTTCCACTGAATTCGTACTCAATAATTTCCTTCCATCATAACTCAATTTCTTCATGAAGAGCCGCAGCCATTTTGTTTCTCATTTTCAGGTAGAGACGAAGAAAAAGAGGCAATGATGAGAGATTTGGTTCCTCTCTGATTATTAGGTCATGTAGGAAATAATGGAAGTGGATATATCCACTCAAGTGGAATGGATAGGGGGTTCCCAAAATAATTCTAGGCACCCATAAAGAGGATAAGGGCCAACCAACGATGTATTTTCCTTGCTTCTCTAGACTAAGCTGCAATAGTTGGCTTGTCTGGACTCCGCTCCCAGTAGCAATTGCATGTGAGATGACGCTTTTTCCCTTTTTGACTCAATTTGAATGATTTCCGTTTCTTTTCCTCCGTGTGACTCCATAGTACCTAGTAACTCAAAAACACGCGTAAAGTACATAATTCACAAGAAAAATAACAAAGAAAGCGTAACTACTAGATAGTAAATTAGGTGTTTTCGACACCTATCACCCATCACACCCATCAATAGGCTTGCATCTGGCCCTTGTGGTTTTCTCTTGCTTCGCTTAGTGCAACGGCTTTGTCAAACCATTGAAAATCTTCGCACTTTGGGTGATTCAAACACCTTCGAAACATTCTTCCATTATCAGCATCACAGTTTTTGCAATCCAAAACCGACGTGTCCCATCATAGTTTCTACACTTCGAATAAATAAAAGGACATTCCATGGATTGATGAGAAGGTGACTTGCAAATTTGATAGCTGCAATGATGACTCGTAAGAGAAGATAATATTAGTGATACGTCCTAGTAGAGAAGATTTGAACTTTCCATATACTGTTAGTAATGTTGAATCTACTTACTTTGCAGGTAGAGCTTGATGGTGTTTTGCAAATAGAGCTTATTGATGAATCTCCCATTGCTTGTGAAGCTTGAACCGTGCTTGTTTGATTTATTTTTTGAGGATTGCTTTCTAGAGAGAAGGATTTTTGTTATTTAGTGGGTGCTTTGTGTAAATTTTTCCAAAGGAATGGAGGGTATTATATAGAATGAAGCTCCAATGGTCTTATTTTTAAAAAAAACTAGCTGTTTTTTTTTTGAAATTCACAGGTACCGACATTGTTGCGAAATATGATAAATGCGCCGGTAGTTCGTGCCGGCATTGTACGATGTTGTTAAGTCGATGCCGGTATTATCTTCAGCTTTGACCCAATCTCTGTAAAAGAAAATCAAGTACCGACATTGATATTTAATAGTAATGTATACCAGAACAAGGTATCGGCTTCTCTGTTCATATTAACTTCAATGCCTGCACATGTGAATTTCGAAAAAACTATCCGTTGAGGTTTTTCTCTCTATATAGAGAGCTAATACTTGGACCAAATTGCCCAAAACTCTTGTGTTCTTTACTATATCCTTGAGACTCTAAACTTACGAAACCCTAAACCCTAGAAGTGTTATCTATAAATAGCTTGGTATAGAACCTACTCCCACATATAACAAATGGCATCGTTTGATTCTGAGGAAGATTTAGCAATCACCCAAGCATGGTACGCCGAAACTCGTCCTTCAACTATAGATAACAGTACCAGGGATTCAATGTAGTTGAAGATTGTTAACAAATTTACTCACGATTATGGGAACCCGAAAGGAAGAATCTGCTCAACAAATCGAGCAACGGCACGACATCATCCTAGATGCGGTGGTTGAGTATTTAAAAATCAAACACCAGATCGCTCACGCTACCCACAATAGATTGTCCCCTCAATAACTCGTAAGTATCTTTACGATTAATTCGACACAATCCACTCTTTTCAACTTTTATGTAACAAACTAAGTTTGTGTGTTGTTTTTGTAGCATGTAGACGTTTGGGAATCCTAATGGCGAAGTGTTCAACAGATTCATGATAGGCACCTAGTCATCGAAAATGCGATACTTGCTTATTTAGCTATCCAAAAACCAATTTTCAACGCTCCCCACTTTAACCCATTGAACAATTTGTAAGTATTTTTGTGGTTTATTTTTACGTGATCCATGTTATTTGATCTTCCTGCTAAACACCACTAACAAAGTAAGTTTGTGTTATGTTTGTGTAGCATGAAGTCGTCAAAGCGCGCTACTTGGAGGAAAAGGGGGAAGCATTCGTATTCGATGCAAGCTATCAATTCATGGAATCCAAAATACCGGAGTATGCCCCGGAGATGATGGAGGGTGTATCATCCTCAGACGAAGATTGAGGGTTTTAATGTAGGTTTTGTGGGTAGATCTCTATGTAAACCCTCACGAGACTATAACTCGTCCACTAGGGTCGCCTAGGGGTTCAAAGGCTTGATGCACATGCTAAGTGCATTTGTTGTTCCGTCGACAAGGATTACATTCGAAATAAATTACACTTACGGCATAATATGCTAACATATTTCAATGGCGTATCTATGCAAAGCGTAGATTATAGTATATAACTTTATGCCGGGATAGAGTGTCTAATTTTTTATGTTTATGTGTAGAATAAACCTTATTCCGGCATTGAATTATAATACACCTCCACGCCGGTACTTGGTGCCGGCAACATCGTCAACCATATGTCGGGACTTAACATTCAATGCCCAACGGCTATTTTTTCGAATCATAAACTAGTAAAGGAAGGCATAGAGGCGTGGAAATCAGGTTACTGACAATGCTGGTACAATAAAGTGGAAAATAGTCGTTGTGTCCTCATCTATTTAAAGGAATCGATATACACATTGCACTTGATAAAAGAAAAAGAGTTTGCTCCAACACATATCTCCAATGGAAAATCCATCATCAACTAACGATTTCATCATTTCCATGGAAAATAAAAACTTAAGAAGAACAAACTATCGACTCCGATAGGAAATCAATCATCATCCACCACCAACTCAATTGCCATTATACAAGAAAAACTTAGAAGGAAGGAAAGCACCACCAAGTCTATTTCCGCCATGGAAGAAGAGATACTTAAAAGGAAAAGAAAAAAAGAAGAGGCAAGCAAAAGAAGCAAAATATCGCAAAGAAATAAAGGAAATATACGAACGTGTAAAACAAGCGAAGATAGAAGCGGATGTGAGCAAGAAACTGAATGGATTAAAAATTACTACATTGTATCGGATCTCCAGGAAGATCACCGCTCTTTAGACCTTTTTTGGGGTCTTGTTGCGGATGGTCCTTATATGCCGAAGTTCGTGGATGGTAAGTGCAAGAAACGCAAAATGGATTACGGGGATGTGTTTGTAGCGAATTGAACAATTTCCCTCATAAAATTATGTCGCAAAATACAATGAGTTTCTCGCAAGATACGGAGGGAATAGGTTTCAAGCTCGGGACGCATATATGAAGTGGAGAAAAGAGCCTTTTAGGCATTTCAAGTCGCTTTGTTGATTGAATCTCGTTCCAAGAAATGATGGTAGTTGCAATTAGCTTGAGATCATTCATTTTATGTGTAACGTTGTTCAAGTGTTTAATGTTTTTATGTTAATTTCCTTAACATTAATATGAAGGCCAGTTTGGGTCAGTTTGTTTGCTTAAACCTTTGGACTCAATATAAACTCATGGTCAGAATGCCGGCATCGAATAATATCCAAGAACAATTCTGGCACAGCTGTCGGCGTTGCCTGTGATCAACATTCAATGCCGGTACCCTGGTCACAATTTATACTTATTGTCAGAATGCAGGCATTGGATTGTACCATCTTTCCATGCCGACATTGGATTGTACCATCTTTCCATGCCGGCATTCGACGGTTATAACATCAAGTTATACGACGATTACAAACTCATTAATTCCACTTATGTGACGGTTACAAACTCCTTTATCCCACTTATTTTACGGTTACAA
This sequence comes from Papaver armeniacum, assembly GCA_023531295.1. Lineage (NCBI taxonomy): Eukaryota > Viridiplantae > Streptophyta > Magnoliopsida > Ranunculales > Papaveraceae > Papaver > Papaver armeniacum. The sequence continues at coordinate 165,184 of JAJJWW010004864.1, forward strand.
AATCCTTCATACCATTTATGCGTCGGTTACAAACTCCTTAATTCTATTTAAGTGATGGTTATAGAAAGGAAAGTATCCAATCTCTCTTTGTATTCAATCTCCCTTTTTGTTTCATCTTCTATACCAAAGACAATGGTTCGTCGCAAACCTTCTCAAAAACCCAAACCCAATCTTGAAGAATCTGTTGATGATGGTGGTAAATCGAAATCAAAAGCGCAACAAGTGCCTGAAGAATCTGTTGGTGAGGCGAAAATAACAAATTTGATGCAGTAAGTGATGTCTATGTTGAATTGAAGTATTTTTAGGGTTTATCCCATACTAGAAAACACAAATTGAAACTTGGTTGTTTTGTCTTTCTACTACACTAAACGAAAATTTAGAAATTGCAATTTAGTCAATTGAAATTCAGTTACATGTTTGATTCGCGGTATAATTCAATTTTAAAACCATACCGGATTATATGTCTTGTATCCCTATTTTATTGCATGAACTTGCCAAAGATACAAAATTAGTTGAATACTATGCATGTATATTTGATCAATGCCATGCCGTCTTTATTTGCTTCTTTTGTTAACAAATCTGTACAAAATTCTCCCATTTCCGGCATAGAATATCTATATTTTAACATGTCGGGAACACTGCCGGCAGTGTTGATACCAACCATTCCGGTTATCAATCCCTTAATTTGTTAATTCTCTGTATAAAATTCAAGAAAACCAGCATTGAATGTTAATTATTTAGTACGCCGGCACTGATTTTTTGTTTAATATACATGCCGGTTTCATGTATATAACTCAGTTTACATATTGGGACGTAGGTTTAGAGCAGCACAAATGAACAAAGGAAAGGGCAAAGTTGTTGAAGAAGTAAAACCTACGTCTTCCCGGCCTCGACGTAGCCTTTTTTATCCGAATCATGCTAAGGTCGTCATTCGGTATCAACCTTGTAGATGGGGAAAATGATTTGCTGGTTTCTTGGGGAAGTGAAGAGATGACGGTTCGGACGGGACTCCTCAACCGAGCAAACTTCTTAACCTCACACGGATGCACCGCACGACAGTGCTTTTAAGTTCGAAAGATCAATCAGGACTCCGGCCTAAACCAAGTCAATGGCCATTTCGAGTCAACTCAGTCACAAAGAGGGAGATGGGTTGATTTGTAGGAGGGAAACTGAGAATTATGTGGGATCAATGGTGATCAAGGATTGTGGATGTGTTGAAGGTTTCTGCAAGTGTGTAAATAAATTTCGAATGATTGAGAGAGTGTTGCTCACACGATGATCTTGGTTAGACGATGGATTGCCTGTTTAATATCACGTGGATTTTGTGTGTGTGTTGTTCAATCATGGATTCGAGGACTTATTTATATTGTCATAGTAGTGAACACATTGCTCCCTATAAGTGTGACAGTTTCTTGAGTGAAAGAGTGGGAAAGTGGGAGATCGTGGTAAAGTCAGTTCCATGTCGTGTGGAGACTTGGTTGATCGTCCACCCATTACTTTGCTAACTCCTTCAACCGTTTGTACGACTTACTCACATTTCTCGTCGTGGATGAACACACATGCCGTAGGACGCCAGACCAAAACCCTAATTGATATCCCCCCATGTGACGTGATTGATGTCTCACGAACGTGGAGTCTGCCAAGGGACGTGTATTTGATTAGACAATGAGTCTAAGTTTTGTTGAATTGAGCATGAGTGACAAATGCTCAGTGATTAATGGATTGAACATGTGAGATGTATGTTGATATTGAGTTGGATCAATATTGGCGCAATATATTATAGTTAGGTTAATATTCGAGTTGCTCAATTCGACGAATTACAGAATATTGATAGTTGGATCAATAATATTTGAGCAAATCGAGCAAGTATTGCTCGATTCGACGACAATCGAATATTGATAGTTGGATCAATATTCGAGCAACCGAGAAAGTATTGCTCAATTCGACAATTACTCGAATATTGATAGTTGGATCAATATTCGAGCAATCGAGCAAGTATTGCTCAATTCGGCGAATTGCCTTGAATATTGACAATTGGATCAATATTCGAGCAATCGAGCAAGTATTGCTCAATTCGATGAATTGTTGAATATTCACAGTTGGATCAATATTCGAGCAAGCTGAGCAAGTATTACTCACGAATTACCGAATATTGAAAATGTAATACCCCGTATTTTTAGTTACGGTTTCGGGTCGGGTTATACCCAAATTAGCTAACCATGTGGTTATATTGTTTACCTTACCTTAACTTAGGTGGGTTGATTGAACTAGAAGGGATACAACTTAGGGTGGAAATAAAGTCACCTAATTTATTTTAATAAATAAAATAAAATGAAATGAAAATACAATTAAAAGAAATAAATAAATATAAATATTAGTTATCGATATGAATATTAGTATTAGTATTATTAAGATTTTTATAATCAAAAGCTTAGGAAAATAAAGTTAGAATGCATAAGACTAAGGAGAAGAATAAAGAGATGGAGCTAGAGATTTTTAGAGAAGAAATCAAGTGGAGTTTGTAGCAATTGAGAGGTAGAATGTGAAACCCTTTCTCTTTTGGTGTTTGTCCTTGTGTGTTTTCTTTTATGATTTTGTATAGTTAGGCTTTTGAAATTTATCTGCGTAATATTATACATCCTATTTATGATCAGGTTGGTTCTTATGATATATAACATGATTGGGTTTCTTTTGGTTAAAATTTGAGAATAATCTACCATAAATTCATTGTTGAATGTTTCTTGCAATTTTGATTATGATATATGAAATTCTGTGTAGTTTCTCTTTGTCACGTGTTTGCCTTATTTAGGTAACCTTAATTATGTTAGAATTAGTTTTGATCTTAATGAAAGTTATAGATTTGTATGTTATCTTTCATTTTCAGTTGGATTTCCTTAATTTGAGGTTACTATGAATTTAACATGAATTGAATAATATATAATCTGCCCAGTTTTGAGGATGCTATTGGAAATTCAATATCTTTTGTTTCTACCGTTGGTTTACTATGAAATTTGGATATGTTATACGTGATGATGTCAGGAATGTTCACTATAATTTTGAGGTTGATCGGATAAATTTATCACCTTAAACTGATGATGTAAAATGTATACAATTAACTTGTTTGTAGAAATGTTTGAAAGAAATTTATGTTCTTAAGCCATGGTTGCTTGTGTTGTGTCTAAAAAAGATTTTTAAAATTAAATGAGTTCATGTTTTTCCGTTAGATTAAATATGATTTCATGCTAATGGCGGGTAATGATCCCCGAGAATTAAATGGGTAATAATCCCCATGGGAACTTGTGTTTCCCGACCATCGATGGCGACTTTCCATGCCGATAAACGATTGAATGAAACGGGTAATGATCCCGGAGAGCATATGGGTATGATCCCCATAGGAACTTTTGTTCCCGACCATCGATGGAGGTCAGTCAGTGCCGATAAACGATAGGTGGGTGTACGAACCATGGTTTTCGTACCGTGAACTCAAGGTTTGTCGGTGAGATGTGCAAAATATAATTAAATGAATTGTTAAACTCAAGTGTGAACTAAAATGCATGAATTTTGAATTGATTTGTTAAATCCAAATGGTTGTTGATTAGTGGACTCATGGTTTATACAGTAACTATCTTAACACGTGAGTATATGTGTGAATCATTAAATTACTTGTTGACAATTATTATGGTTTATTGGTGACAATATTAATATGTGAATGATGTGCGGAAACTTAAATGGATGAATTGTTGAAAATGATATTGTTGTTGTGAATTGTTGAGTCGATCCTAAATGGTTGATTTATTGATAATAATATTAATGTTGTGAACCCATAGGCTGAATTCTAGATTGGATGATTTATCAAAAATATTGTTGGTATTGTAATTCTTGAATATATCGTTGATTCGTTGAAGTTGTACGTTGTTATTGTTACATGTTTTCCTTGACAAAATGATTACGTTTAGCATCTTTAGAGAATTGGAAATGCATTCTATCATTTTGTCATCTCACCTCAATTGACATCCTTGCAGATTTATTAGAGTTGCTTGCGGAAGCTAGGATTGAGTAGCTTATTGGTTGAATTATTTATTGTATTGCTTGAAATGTAATTTAAAATAATACGTTTGTTGGAAATGTTGTTACAAATGATTAGAGAATTCATATGTTTAAATTCATGTTAGAAAGGATAAATCATGTTTGTTGTAGTTAATAAATTAAAGGTTATATGCATAAGTATCTTTCCGACCCGTAATACTTAGAGTTCGGATCTCCATATGGGTTTGACCCTTGTCGGAACTCGGGGTGTTTGAGATAAATTATGAATATTGATAGTTGGATCAATATTCGAGCAATCGAGCAAGTATTGCTCAATTAAATAATTATTTATTAGCAACGTGACCCAATAAAATATTAATTAAAATATTGGTAGACTGCCAAATATTATATAATTAATCCAGATGTTGATTGCTGGATCAACATAAATTTATGAGTGTTTGAACTTGCTCAGAATGACGATTTGTGGAGCGTTTGTTCGAAACCCTAATTTAGATCAATTGCTCGTCAATTCATGAATTGCTGAAAATAGGTCATGAGTGAGGGAGTCATGACCACATGGGATGATGGACGACCATGTGGTGCCCAAGTGCTCGAGTGAGTGTGCACTAGGGCCCTTAGTTGACCGGTGGAGAAATAATGATGATAAAATGCCGGTTTCATCATTTATTAAAATAGTGCCAGTGTGAGCGTTAGGTGATAAAACCTAATTATGGAGAAGTTAGGGACCGACCAAGGAGGCATGAAACCGGCCCTTGGTGGTCGTGGGACCAGCTGATGGCCGTTTGAGCAAATTCCAAGTTGTTGGAAAGAGTTTGGACCCAATATTAGGTCAAAATTATAAGAATGTGTGGGACCGGCTCCTTGCAAGCCTCGGGCGGCCTTGGTCGGTCAAGGAAGCATGCACGTGTCACCATAATGTCCGTGTCTCAGTCCTGAGAGTTTCCTTATTTTTCGATGTGCGTTTGAGCAATATTTTGGATTATCATAAGAGTTTGATCTTGACTGAAATTCTTGATTTTTGCTCAAATGAACAAGCAGTTATTTGCTCGTTTGATCAAAATTTGGATAATATTAAAATAATAATATTTTAATATTTGGCGCGAATAACCTAGTCGGTTATGTGGCCATTTGACTTTTGGATTTTTCATGATTTGAGCAATATTTGAAAAAATATGAAGAAACCATGATTCTTGCTCAAACGGAGGAATATCATGAGGCGAGGGAAATAATAATTATGAAAACAAGGGATTGCAAGGTGTGGGACCGGCCACGACTAGGGCATGGCAGGCCGTCTAGGTAGCCCAGATCGCAACACCTTTCCCTATTTTACTATTTTTCATGAAACCATGAAAATATGGAGAAAAGTGAGTTTTGATCAAACAAGGAAAGTTGCTTGAAAATAAATAAAATAAGAAAAATAAAAGGAAGAGGCTCCTCTTTTCTATTTTTTTTATTATTATTTTTTCTCTCTGCTTTTTGTGTAGGATTCCTCGTTTGTCCATATTTTCGAATGCTCGTTAGTGCATCATTGTCGAGTAAACTTGCACCATTTTATTTGGGCTTACTCGGTGATAGTCTAGATGCCCGATTGTTGAGTAATTATTACTAATTCATGAAATTCAGCTGGAGAATGATTCATAAAACAGAGCAATAATCATGAATTGTGCATCCACTACTAATCCATGAATCCAGTAGGAAATTCAGGGAACAGAGTAATGTAATGAGATATAATAGATTATTTTCTAGGAATTCGGTGGAGAATGTCACGGTAGAATTAATCTATTGTAGAATCGAGATATGAGATAGTTGAAGCATCATACTCGTTCTGAAAGGTACATAGTCGTAACAATCGTGCAGCGTTGTTAACGTCCTGAAGGCGTTAATCCCCCTCAACAAACAATTATGTAGGAGATCCACTGAATCTATACACGGTCTCTCTACATAGTCGGGGAACATCGAGTATCGCCGATGTATCAAGGCGTTTTCCCTCTCAACAAACAATTATGTAGGAGGACCGCCCAATCTTTCTTCTATGTAGAGGTCATGATGAAATGCACAGCATCGAGCGCTCGGCTAGTAGGAGGCCTTTCGAGAATCATATTCATCATGGCTCACGAGAGGTACTCGATCGAGAGATAGTGAAAACGGTTCACGGATCGTAGAAGCATGAATCGTCACATGCGTTCCTTAAGCCGGTCAAAAACATGCAGTATCATGATTTTACGATTTTGACCTTTGTTGAAAATCCACCATCAAAATTAAGTCCCCTGCTTAGTGAGGAACAATCATGTTCCGCAGTAAGTATTAGATGGTGATTTTCCAATCGACGAGATGACCGGTTGAACTCGGTCGTACAAAGGTATTTTCAGAATTCTCAATTTTCTTCAATGGTGTCATGTATGAGCAAATGCTCAAGTAAGGATCCCGATAGCATGATAGGACATCATCCCGTGAGCACGGAGAGATGAGGCACTGCTGATTTGGACGGCCAGAAGTCTGGTTTTGGTCGGTTTAACGTTTACGGGCCCGAGCCCAAAAAGGAAATCCATGTTTTATTAGGTTTTGGAAATAAATTTGCTATAAAATAGAAGAAGCCCTAAAAAAATTAAATTTTCCAAGCTTGACCGACCAGCTCTTCCTCACCTTCTCACGCTCGAGCAAACAGGAGAAAAAAAAAATTCTCGTCGGAGCCGGCCGTCGCCATCACCGTCCAACGGAATTCCGGCCAACTCTGGCCTTTTTAGGAAAGCGATTTCTTTTTTTACTGTTAGTCCGTAAATTTCCATAAGTTGTTTAAAACCAAATTCAATAGGTATGTGCATGTGTAGGTTTCATGAAGAAATTATTTTATAAAACGTATGCTCGTTCGTTCGTTAGTTTAAGAAACGAGCGATAATTCCTAATATGAATGTAGTTGCAGGAATTCCCAAAATACATCCCTCACTAGAATTCATAATATTCAACACATCTTTAAGATCAACAATCACACTTTTATTAATTGAGTTAGAAGTTTTACAAGTAGGAAATGAAATCAAAAATACAACTACTACTCTAGACTTTCTCTCTCCTCCAAACTTTCTCTCCGCTCTAAAAAGATCTCTCTCTTCTTAAGCCTGATCGGCTCTTTATATAGGGTTACATAGTGGATGACAGCTAAGCTGTCCTTTATTTTCGGATCTGACTTGCGATATTCTCGCAAGTATACGAGTGTTGAACTTCGTAACACTCATAAATCTCGCTAGGTCTCCACATCTTTCGTGTTTAAGCTGTCGTCATCTGTTGCGTCATTTACGTAATGTCGATCTGCGATATTCTCGAGTGTGTTGTATAAAGATTTCGCAAAGGTATTGATGTTGCGATATTCTGATCCTACATCTTGCCTCTTCTCATGTCTTCTCTGCGAAGGATATAATGTCATGAGAATTAGTACTTCAAAATGCCGCAGCCGTTCATTTTTCCATATTCTTATGTATTGACATGGAAAGTATAAAATTTATTACACGTATCTCTTCTTCCATCCATTTCTTGACACGTCTTTTTCAACCGCTATTTCTCAACCGTTCACGTCTACTCTTCGCATTAAATGTGCTTATCTTCTCGAGAATTATTCTCTCTATATATATATTCCTCTCATTCTTATCTTCTTCTTTTTTTACTTTCCTTCTCATTTTTTCTGCAACTTTTCTTCACCGTTTCTCCGTAAATTACGCTCTTGCTGCTGTAAATTTTCTTGTTTCTATTTCTTTTGATCTTTAATTTCTTCTTCATTCCCATCGAAAATGGCTCCAATTTGGTCGTAAATATGAAACTTCTCTTGAAGGAATTGGAAAGATCTCGAAGGTAGAGGTTTTACATTAGCCACCATTCCCAATCAAGGAGCTAAATCCATTCTTTCTGCTAAATTGTTTTCTGATCATCATTGTGATGATAAAGAAATCATAATTTCGCTTGGTCGGATTCTCGCTGGACTTCCCATTCCTCTCTGTGATCCTAATCTCCCCTGTTTACGAAATTCTTGCTCATGCGAAATTCTCATGAGCTATCTATCAATTGAGTGGGGACTCGCATTCGCTTAATGCCTGATTCGCCAACCGCGGTCTTTGGTAAAGGATCTCTTTATCCAAAAGAAGTCAGGGACCCTGAATTTGAGGATTTAGAAATATTCGCCGAAAAATACACAATATAGAACTTCTTTGAAAATTACGAAGTAATAAACATGAAAAATGATAAAACTCGCTGGGGTGCTCGCTTGAAGAGGAAAGAAAATGTTGCCAGTGATAGAATACTCATGCAGGACATTGATTGGCATTCTGGCAAGAATAATATTCCTCGTCACTCTAAAGACGACGGATGGTGCGTCTTTCCACTTTGGTTTTGAAGGGACCTTATATCTCGGGTTCAAATGTGCTTCTGCCGAATCTCGCAACTTATCAACCTTGGGTATTTAATTGGCCGAGAAAGCAAAAGAGATAAATCTTGCTCACTTCATAATCTTTCATTTGTTGTTACTTTCTTGTTCTCTAATTCTTGCGAAAATTTTAGATTAAAAAGCTGAGATCGAGCTATAATAGGACTGGAAAGGCTAGCATTTTATCTGCTCTACGCTCCATCACAGATGAAGTAAGAAACATTTTTTTTTTATACTTTTAACAATATTGTTTCCTCTGTTTCTTATCTTCATTTGTGTGTGAAGGTTGGTGTTGTAGTTGTTGAAGAAGAAGAAGGATCAAAGGTTGCGAGGACCAAAGGAAAAGGTAAAGGTTCTCTTCGCAAGGACAAATCTGATGCCCCACCTTCAAAGAAGCGAAAAGTTCATTTTTCTTCTCCTTCAAATCTTCGATCTGGAGAAAGTTCTGATGATGATGATTTTGATACTTCTTTCGCAAGAGAAGATTTTCCAGCTGAATCTTCTATGGCACAACTGTCTAGCATCTTCTCTGACTCCATGCAAGGGATTGGTGATGATCATCTCTCCATTACTTGCAAAGCTCTTGCGAATATATGCGATGCTCCTTTACTGGATGGTGATGATTCTCTTCATGGGGTCTCCGGATCAATGACTCCCGACTTTACGAATTCACTTGGTGTCTTGGTACGTCTTCGTTTTTCTATTTCTTCACAATTATGATTTAAAGTTATATTATATCTTGATAATTTCTTCATTTTTCTTCGCAGACTGGGAGAGCTTCTTTCGCTGTTGCCTCAGATCTTGAGAAAAGACGCGGAATTCTTGAAAAGAAGAATCTTCAGCTTCTCTAGAGGAATGAAGCACTAGAAGCTGAAGCTGTTGCTCTTAATGAAAAGAACAAACAATTAGAAGCGATTCTTCTACTCAAAAAGGACAGAATATCCGAGTCTTCAATATGCCAATAAGCAACTTTACGGTATGAATTTTTTTTTCTCTTTTCCTTTATTTTGTTTTCTCATTATCCTCCCTCATCTAATTTGTCATTTTCGCAGACGTTTATGATCTTTCTGATGAAGCCATTCTCCTTCACTCATTCCCCAATTCTATAGATAATAATACTCTTCTTGAACAACTTAATAACTCTTTAAATAGTTTTTCAAAACGACAAGATTAAATCTCTTCCCATAAATGAACTCAGATCCAAACTTCGCCTCTTAGAAATTGACCATAGATCCAGTTTGGGTTTAGCCAACAAATTTAAGCGTTTCTATCTTAATTCTAAAGAGGAGATCAGTGCTTTAAGAACCAAGATCAGTGATCTCATAGATGATAAAGATCGCATCGCTAGACAAGGTGAGGTTCAAATTGAACGAGATGATTCTAACCGCAGAAATGTTGTACGTAGCGAAAGAGAGAATCAAATTCGTTCCCTTCTTCTCATAAATAATGATGATGAATTCACTTGAAATTTTGTGAAAGTTCTAGATGATGCCAGAAATAATTTAGGTGTCAATGTTAGCCTTCAAGCTGAGCACACAGCCTTGGTTAGGGATATGATTTATGACATAGAAGGTTGTTAATTGTTCTTCTTTATTAATTTTTTGTCTTTTATAAATTGTCATCAAGTTGTTGATTCTTTGTTATATGTTCGAGAGGTTTTGAAGGAGGTTTCTCAAAAGAATTGAAGAACTTGAGTTTGAAAAGGAGCATTTCGCAAAAAGGATCTTTCTTCTCATAGCGATAAATGCTCTAGACCGAAAAATTAACTAAAGATTATCATTGCGAACTTTAAGAATGAGGCTATTATTTTCGTAATCGGACTATCAAGACGGTCTGTGACGACAATAATATCCCTCATTCTATATATCCTTGCCTCTTAGAAGAAATCCCCAAGAATGTACCTCCTCTGGATATTTCTGACAGTGATGCTAGTGAAGAAGAGGAATCTGATAGAGGCGAAGAAGAAGGATCTGATGAAGATGATGAAGAAGAGGATTCAAACAAGAAATAGCTCTGTTTCCTATTTCTCTTTTTGTAATATACGTACATTCATTCTTTTAATCTCCAATCTTTGTAATCTTTTCTTTGCGAATTTACGGAATCTTCAAATACAAGTTCTACCTTTTTTTTGTTCCTTTACGCACATATTACAAAAGCAATTCTTTTTGCAATATGGTTAATCAATATATTATCAATCTTTCATTTTATACGTGCGTAAATCTATCATATGGAGACAAATAACATGTTCTTATTCTATTCATTCCCATACTTGCCTCATTGTTATTTGTATTCAAATGAAAGATTAAGAAAGTTACTTTTGAATAACAACATGTATTCATGCCTCGATCTCAGATTGTTTCGTTTGAATTTTCGCAATGAGATATTTCTTCCCAGATTTTATTTGTTCTTTTTCTCTTATGTGGTGGTCTTATTTTGCCTACCTAGTTAAAGGTCTTATTTTTTCACCTCTTGTCATTGCGACAAAAACGCAGGACGTCTTTGCACTTGCATGCAAAAACCCCTTGATCTTGCCTTAACTTTTTTCTCTTGTGATTTTTGTTGCGAAAATATGACAGGCCTAAATATTCTTGCGAAAATAAAGCCCCATGACATTGCCGTCTTGCGACGAAATCGCAGGACGTCCTTACACTTTCATGTACTGACCCATTGATCTCGTCTTATCTTTCTCTTTTGTATTATTGCCTCTTCAGGATTGTCACACAAATATGACAATCCTAAATTTTCTTGCGAAAATAAAGCCTCATGTCATTTGCGTCTTAAGACACTTATCAGCTCCATAATGGAGGGTGCCGCCCTTATCTTCCCCCTGGTTGCCCCTTCAAGGAGACGTACCTCTACCATACAAGGTTGGCTCCTCCCATCCGGTCTTAACAACAACCAGTTGTTTTCGCAGCCTCTTATCCCTTTTTCCTATAGGGCTTATGGTTACGAGACTTCACCCTAAGTGGGGTTTTCTTCGGGCCGAGTGCAGCATAAGTCAAGACTTGCCAAGAATGGCCGAGACGCTTCAAACGCCCAAGGCACTCTTGGCTCAACCGTGTACCTCGGCGCCTTGATCATGTACCTCACTCCTTATAAGAGACCCTCGGTCGTCCCAATCTAAGTCTTAAGCTTAGGTTGAAAATCCAAGGTACCTCTCCGGATGGGCTTTATTGACCCCAAATCTCCATGACTCGGGTTCCGGGCGGTGTAACCTTTTTTGAGCCATGCAACATGTACCCCCTTCTATGATGCACTTTAGGTTTTACATTTGCCTCTTGCGAAATTTTGATTTCGCGAACTAGGGTGTACGCCATAGTAGGTTCGCCCCTTTCTGATTATTCTGTTTCTTCTTCTGCATATCAGCTTTTTTGCAATTTCGCAATCTCATCTTTGTCATTCATAAAAGATATTTTCTTCTTCTGCATATCGGATCTTTTGTAATTTCGCAATCTCATCTTTGTTATTCATAAAAGATATTATTTTTTTTAAATCAGTCATACATCTTTCCTTCTTCTCCCAATTTTATTTTTGCAGTCATAAAATCAACAAATACATTCACTCTTTAAGTCTCTTGAATCTGCTACTTTTCTTTCGCATTTTTGAAATTTTCTGTTATTTTCTTATCTTTTGCGAAGCCTTCGCCACTTCTTATCTTGACATGCATTGGTTTAGTAAGCGTTTCTTCTTATCTGTTCTATTGCATCTACCATCAATTTTTAACTTTTTTGTTTTTCTCTTATGTTATGTTTCAAATTATTCTTATTCGCAGCTCTTTCCTTGCAAGATCTATATCAATTTCATAACATTTCTTTCCTTCAACCCAATCTCCTTTTATGATGCCAATACCACTGGATGAGGGAACTTGATTCATTGATGGAAAGTTGATGCTACACCTAGAATCCCATGTAACCAGTGTTGTCCAATCAATGCGTTGTATGGTGATTCCACATCGACTACACGAACAGAATTTCAGAGGACAATCCTTTCAATGGAATTCGGATATTGACTTCTCCTTTAGGCTTATTAGCGGTACCATTAAAACCATAGATTTTATAGGTTGAAGGTATTATATCTTCATCTTTTCCTCCCATAATTTTATAAGCATGATAAAAAAGGATATCCACAAAACTTCCAATATCGATTAAAACTCTGTTGATTGCCCATGAATTTTCGGCTTCATCATCTTCATCGTCACTAGTCTTTGGGTTAATCTCCAATCCTACCACTAATGGGTTATCGTGCATTTCTCCACCCTCAGGTACTTCTTCTGCGGCGAAGGAAATAGTCTTCTTTTGCCATTCCTTTAGTGGCGATATTTTTGCAATGTTCATTATCTCTCTATCATCGGCATCTCTTGAAAACCCTGGCCGAGAATGTTATCGTGAAAGTCTTCAATCGTTTTGTACGAATGTACAATAGAGTGACAGAAGCAGATTCTTTGCCTTTGCTCCAACTTCTATTACAAATGTTTCTCCTCCTTTTGTTGTATTTACTCTGCCAATTTACGGCGGTGGTGGTAACGGTTGAGACTGAGGTTTTCCGCTAGAAAATGATTTAATTTTCCATGGTCTAACATTTCGAGAACGATTCTCTTTATATTTCGAGTCATTTGTTGAATGTCCATGGAAATGATGATAAGAGCAAAATTCATGACGACGTGGCTTGGAGGTGGTTCACTCCCCATGTTCCGGGGCACGGGTATGTTTTCCATCAAGATTATAGCTTCCCATATTTTCTCCACACTAGCATTCGAGAGGTGGCATTTTGATTTCTTACCATATTACCTTATGACTTCCCTGTCCTCTGTGATAGTTTTGCCTCTGACCTCCATAAGTTTCTTGTGGCTGATCAAGTCTTTGAATTTTATTATTTCCACTACGGCTATAGAAGTTTCTTTCTCTCTCAAACTCTTCTTGATCACGACTTCCCATAGCTACTAATTTCTGCTGACTATCTCCCGTTATCTTCTCTTTGTTGTCCTTGCGAAGTGCTCGCCTTGTATTTATCAACTTAGGTAACAAGCTTGCATTCGGCTGCTTTTGAATTTGTGTTCGCAATCGGGTATGATTCCATCTCATTTTGCTTTTCCTCAAGAGAAATATATTCCTCCTGTAATTCTCGCAACTCAGTCATTGTGATCGCATTCTTGACTCTGAAAATTTGAATGTACAGCAAATTGGTTGCGAACATAGCATTAATGAATGATAGAATGAGATATCTCTCATCCACACGGCCAGCCATATGACTGCACATTGTCTTCCACCTCATGGTTAAATGATTCAAATTTTCGTCAACCCATTGTTTTAACTCAAATACATCTTCAATGCCAGGTCGCGAGGAATTGTTACTTATATACGCTCCTAAGAATGTAGCTTGCAAATGATTGAAAGATGTTATAGTATTCTTTGGCAAACCTTCAAACCACTTTAAGGCCTCTCCTATTAAACTTGATGCAAAATATTTGCACAATACAGCATCATGGTTTTCCCATTGTAGCATACATCTAACATAAGCTTTGATGTGTTGTACTGCACAAGTTGTTCCATCAAAAATGCTGGTTAACGCAGGTAATTTGCACTTTGGTGGTATTCCTCCTAATTGTACTTCTTGTGTAAATGGAGTTTTCGTAGCTTCTTCTATGGCTTCATCCAATTGTCTCCTACCTCCTTCTCTTTTATTATTTAACATTCCTCTCATTTCCGCCAGTTCTCTCACAATTTGTTCATTTACAATTTTAATTTGAATCCATTGGTCTTTTTAATTCCGCTTCTCTTCTTCTACGTTCATCATCTTCTTCTCTTGTTTCCTGCGATCTCCTCTTTCATTCCTTTTTCATGAATTCGATTATGATTATACTCCTCATTTTCCTCTGCGATTTTGTTCATTCCTCCTCAACTCTCTTTGTCGCCTTTCAGCTCTCCTTTGTACTCTATCATATTCTTCATTGATATTACCATTATTGCGGTTTTGTTCACACCTTCTTTCTCAATTATTATGATTGTTCGCGAATTGCCTCTTGAAGCTCTGTTCTTCCATACGCTCTCAATTTTTCCCTTTTGCAAGCTAGACATGCTTGTTCAGTGTAGTGTCTTTCGATTTCATCTTCAATTACTTGTTGATTTCTTTGTATTCCTCTCTCATGTAATATTCTCCTTCCTTCTTCCTGATTTTCTTCGCCATCTTGATTATTTCGTCCCCGACGTTGTCTATTTCCCGATTTCTATCATTTTGTCCATTTTTGAAGAATTTCACCACGTTGGATATAACGATCTTCATTACTTCTCTTCATTCGCGACATTCTTCATCTGGATTTTGTACTTCCTCTCGAATTTCTTCTTGTTTCTCCTCTAACTGATCTTGAACTTGATCTTGTAGTGCTTCTTGGCCTTCTACTTCGTAATCTCATGTTTTTCCATCCTCAACTCATGATTTTGCCTTGTCAGATTTGCACGTTCTTATGCTTCTAATCTTCTTTCTTCGTGTATTCATTGCCTCAATGCCTCTAACGCTTCAATCTCTTCATTTCCATGATTTATTCTTCCAATTGCTTCTTGGTCTCTCTCTTGTCGTCCATTGCTTCTTAATTGTTGCTCTTCTTCCATTTCATCCACGAATCGAACGCTAAGTATGTACACTCACTCTGTCATAATCCATAATTCGCTTTGTATTGGTGTTCGTTGAATTGGCTGTTGAATTTGATTTTCCCCATTGTTTCTTGTGTTCACTCTTAGAGATTCCTCAATTTCATCTCCTCTCTTCCAAAGAAGCCTCCTACTCCTTCTAACAGTTGTTGGTTATTTTGATGTATTTCTTCTTCTAGCCATTTTTCAATCTTTATGAGTTGTTGAAAATTATATGAAATTCTTTATCTATTACTCCAAATTCTTTCAAATCACAATATCAATCTTCAATCCCTGTTTCTAGCGCCATTATGTAGTTGCAGGAATTCCCACAATACATCCCTCACTAGAATTCATAATATTCAACACATCTTTAAGATCAACAATCACACTTTTATTAATTGAGTTAGAAGTTTTACAAGTAGGAAATGAAATCAAAAATACAACTACTACTCTAGACTTTCTCTATCCTCCAAACTTTCTCTCCACTCTAAAAATATCTCTCTCTTCTCAAGCCCGTTCGGCTCTTTATATAGGGTATTACATAGTGGATGACAGCTAAGATGTCCTTTATTTTCGGATCTGACTTGCGATATTCTCGCAAGTATACGAGTGTTGAACTTCGTAACACTCCTAAATCTCGCTAGGTCTCCACATCTTTCTCGTGTTTAGGCTGTCGTCATCTGTTGCGTCATTTCTGTAATCAGTCTGCGATATTCTCGCAGTGTGTTGTATAAAGATTTCGCAAAGGTATTGATGTTGCGATATTCTGATCCTACAATGAAAGAGATACATGAATCCTTGAATAGACATGATTTAGTTGCAGTAGGTAAAATTTTGTTTATGAGGTTGCATGAAAACAAAATTTATTTTTCAAAGCATAGGGTTCCAAATACTTTTAGAAACGTTCGTTCGCTAGTCAAAACAATAAATAATAATCCTTGGTATCAAGGAGGTTTTTGAAATAGACCACCTTATGATAAAATTTTATTTGTGAACTTCTAAAATTTTATTTGGAATATGTGGACCTTCACAAAAACAGAAAAGACCCTCACGAATGCTCGTTTGAGCAAAAATAAGGTTTTTTTTATTAACTCAGGTAAAAAAAAAGTTTTTTTTTTTTAAACATACGTGAGTATTTTTTTTATTTAATTTTTGATAAAAAAACAAATAGCAATTTTGAGTAATTGTTACAGATAAACAATTGCATTTTCTGATTTATGATGTGTGTTTGCGGCATAAAATCATGAAACGTTCACATGAAGAGTTTAAGTGAATTGTTCATAGTTTCGTGAAGAAGTCAGTGTTGACTCTTGAATGATAGATTTTGCCCGTCTTCGCAGGTTTGAAGGAGTGAGCAAGTTTTTTTTTTCTTCGAAGTTTCGTCATTATCATTACAGTTTAGTGAAATCATAAAATAGGTAAGAGTTGAGGATTACCATTTTTGTTGTGAATTCGATATTAGCATATCTGTAATTCTGTGCTTCTGGTTCCAGATAATGGTGACTTCCAGCAGCAGAGATTATGATTATTCTTCTAGCTCTTCTGAAGAGGTGTTGATGGTGTATTTTCATTTAAGGTTAAAATTGCAAAAGCCAGAAAATTATGCGCTAACATCTTGCAAAAGATAAAGCCATTAATAAGTGATGAACACTTCTTCGCTTTACTAATTCACCTAGAATAGAGCATGTGGCAACAATCCCGATGCGTGAATTAAATACACAAAATTCATCTGTTTGGAGCATGTAGCAACAATCCCATATACCCAATGAATTTCTGACATTATTGATTAATGCATGACCAGCCTCGTATTTCCGTACTCATTACAGGTGCGGCATGACGACCGAGTGTTGTTCTCGTGAGCAACACGAATCTCCAAGCATTAATAATAAAACATGTATGAAATACCCATACGAGGCTACAACTCTCGGTGTGTTATACTAGCCCGATTGAGCATGTTTGAACCTGGCCCGACCATATCGGTCTCGAAACGATCACGACCATCCAACCTCACCAAAGATGATTGGATGGCTTAGATTAAATTCATGACCCCAAGCGAGTATTGGAATATTCACCACATTAATGACCACCCGGCGGTGCCCGTTTATGCCCTAGTCGGTTGAATACATACCATGCCTCCCAAATAACCATAGAACACCCAAGCCATAAAGTAGGATGGTTGGTGAGTGTGGGCAGCTTGGAAAAGCTTGTCGCACAAGACCGCCAATGGCGTATCAAAACGGGCCACGGCCGTCCAACTTCACGGCATAATTGGACGGGCGTAGATTACCCCATGATCGGTCGGACAAGCTTGTCTGACACCCGCACGAGCCCCCTTTCTTCTGCATAGCCGGCCATCTCATGACCTAACCGAGGAGGAGTGAACGTTCACCCATAACCGGGTGGCGTGATGCTTTACGAATCTCTAAGGGTCTTAAGCGATCACGACCATCCAACTTCGCCGGCGTATCACGGATGGCCTAGATCAAGCCCATGACCGTCGATCGGTATCACCATGATCACCACGGTCCCAATATGGGTCCCACATGGTCGGGCTCCCAAAAGGGAGAGCTTACCCTACCAAATCGTTAGGTTGAAGTTGTGTACGCACGACCAATCCAAAGCCCTAATTAGGGTTTGCAGCATATTACATGTGTCGCTAATCGATCACGAGCGTCCGTTTCCACCGACTTGGATGAAGGGTCCGAGAAATAGATTAATCGAGGTCCGAAGAGTATCAATATGATCAATGTGGGCCCATCTTTCTCCATGTACGACCGACCAAGACAAACCCTGGTTAGATGTTTTGGTTCATGCGCCCTGAAGGTGGCATGCCACGCCCCTTTAGGAATCCTTTGCAGCATGGGATTTATGTTGCAAATCGATCTCAACCGATCTTCTTTACCAGTAAACTTGAGTGGCCTAGATCGCATCTTCATGGGATAGTGAAGTATTAACATGGACACCAGACATGTCGTCTACACACATGCATGATCGGTCCTCTATAAAACACTTCCCATGCTTGGATTCGACCAAGCTGAAAGAAGAACTTGCGCACCTCTTAAACCCCAATCCGACGGTCGCGGGTGAGGGTTGCAAGTCATCTCGTCCGTCAACTTTACCGGCTTGACGGACAGCCTAAGACATGAGTTAGGCTATCAATGAGGCGTCACCAATCACCGTCCACCACTCTTCCACATGGAGTGATCGGTCAAGTCGGGAGCTTACATGTATAGCCTCCAAACGATCACTTGAAGATGGATGGACATGATGCTATTTTAAGACGCTTAAATTCGTGACTTACTCCAGTAAGCCTTAAAAACAGCGATGCTTCATACATGCTGAATATACTCGATGCAGATACTGCGTAGAATACACACGATACTTCACAAGTATCGACTTCCTAAATAATTTATTTATTTAGTCTAGCATTACATTTATTTTATGTGGGTCCCACACGATCCACACACTCGAGACATCAATCATGTCACAAACTTGGGGATACATCTTTTGGGGTATTGGTGGCGGTTTTCAGCGTGCAGCGTGCAACGTGCCATCACAAGAACGTGTTAGGAAGTCATAGACGGTTAGAGATGACAGGAGAAGTGGGCAAGACTGATCGTGTAACATCAACACACAACTCCTACTCTCCATCACTCCACTTCCTCCACTTCCCACGAGAGACGTGAATAAGGCTCAAATGACTTGTATAAATAGGTTTTCCTCCCTATTTCCAAAAACAACAGAACAAGTCCAGACAACAGAAGAAAGTGTTGATACCATCGTATTCAAACACCTAACCGATAGCTTACATCCTGCAAGCCGATTCAGCTTTCTAATTCAAGTCATACATAGCCAACACCTTCACAACCTCAACACCTTCTTCGCTTCCCTCCCTAAGATCAACCCCATCTCCTTCACTTTGTGACCGAAACAAGTGCGGAACGACCATTTCTTGGTTTAAGCCGGATTTGCAGTTGATTTGTCGAATCTACAAGCACTCTCGTGTAGTGCATTTGTTTAAGGTTTAGACTCATTTCTCATCCACACCCCAAATTACCAAAACCGGAAATAGTTTTCACCCATAAACAATTGGCGACCACAGTGGGAGGTTGATCTCTCGGTTACAAAAATTGAATTCTCAATTTTTTCGGTTTTCATCTCGCGATGTATCCTCACCCGGAAACCACATGTGGTTCAGATATCATAGGAAGTGTAGCTAGAATCTTTGGATGATGTCTTGGCAAATCAAACCAGTATCACTAGAAGAAAGAGCGAGACATTCCGCCTTTTGAATGATATAACAACACAATTACAAGAAGGGTCGGAAGGCATCTACTCGAGACGAGTGCAAGAAATCTTTGGATCCTTATTCAGGAGTCACACACCTTTACCGGTGGAGATGCTGATGCGTGTCGTAGGTGCAATCAAATTAATTCAATATTTCCACTCAATTAAAAAAAATAATATAATGGAAGTCAAGTTCGTTCCCACGAGGAGCAAGAGATCTTAGTTGTAAAAGTTGTCACGAAAGGGGGTGTAAAAAGTAAAAATAAAAATAAACAAAGCAATTAAAATCGAAAGTTGAAAAATGAAAGCAATAAGAGAGAGAAGATCAAGGAATCCTTCTTCGTTACGAAACAATGAATCAAGTTATGTTCTATTCTACTTGTTATTAGTCACAAATTATCACCAACCGTAGGTAAAGCAGCTAGCTCAAGTGCTAAACCCCTAAATCCCTTATATCACCGGACACGGAAGTTCTCGATCACCGGATTCTAATCACCAAGCCACCTAGAATTAGCTCAACCTAGATGTAACTTGGCTCATGCATTAAGTTTTATGAATTTCTTAGGTTGATATTAGTAGTTAGACTCTTAGCTCAAGGTCCACTTGCTAACGTTGTTTCTACACACAATTGCTCCACGGAATCCCTCCGCAAGGTCTCGTGTTTGCTACTTATGTAAAAAGTCAAGAAACGATTACTTATCTCCTAACTTTCACTAGCTTTAGATCAAATTAACAAATCAATTTAGCGTGCACTCCAAACAATCTATCAATCAATCATGAATGTCTTTAAGATCACTCCTATTAGTAAAAACAAACGATAATCATGTGAAAAACTTCAAGATAGAATTTGAAAACAAAAACTTTAATCATATGTTAAGAACTAGGAATTCATCCTCAATCAATAAGAAAATTAGCTACTCATGTTTTTGAAATTCACACAAATAATATTAATTAAAAGAAGAATTTTCAAATTCACACAAGTAATTAAAAAGAAAAATCTTAGAAAAGCAAGCAAAAACACAAGTGATGTGTGTGTAGAGAGGTGTAGAAGTTGTAGAAAACTTCTCTATTTATAAGCTTCAATATTCTCCAAATCTTCTAAGGAGTAGAATCCTTTTCCTTTTGCAATTCAATTTCCAATTCCAAGCTTTTCTCAACTCTTCCACCCTCTCTTTCCAAATTTGAGTCCAATTCTCCATCCAATTCCTAGCCCAAGTCTTCACACCCATGAGAGAAGTCCATAGAAAATTCTGGAATTTTTGCTCGCCGGAAAACTGGGATTGTGGCCGGAATTTGGCCGGAAAACGTCGCCGCCGGCCACCTGGAAATTTCTCCGTCGAGAGAATATTCGACGGAATATTCCGTCAGTCCGCCGTTAGGACTAACGGCCAAAAGTCAAACTTAACGGTCAGTCGTCAGTCAACGGTCAAGGGAAGTCAAGGAAAGGAAGAGTCAGCTAGACAGAGTCAACTATAAGTCGGCTCCCTAGGTGGTCGACTCGTCTGATCGAGCCGAGTTGGGACCATTTGAATCTGGCTGATCGGTTATCGCCGAGTTAACTCGCAAGGTACAGAAACCGGCCGAGTTTCTACTGTTTATCAGATTTCGGCCAATTTCAGGCCTCTCTTCCGCCCCAGTAACAAACCTAACATACATCTACTTCAATTTACTCAACACAATTGCCTTGCTGCTTTGTTCTTCATTTCCCAAATCGACAGCCACAGCAACAAATGTTCTCCCTGAATCTGAACCACCAACAAAAACCCATCCTGTTGCTTCTTACCAAGCTCATTGCAAGCAACATCTCAGTCCTGTGCCCCTGACATTGCAACACCACCAGCACCAGAAACCCAGCAACTTAGCCATTTTCTCCTTGTCTTTGCTATTGAGATACTCTCCACTGTCTTTCTCAACTCAAGCACAATCCCTCAGTTGCACTGTCTCCATCATTGCCTCAATACAACTCTGCAATGTGTAATTTCTCAACTGGAGCTGCACAACTAGCCAGCACCAGCTTCATCTGTAACACCACAACCCAGTTCACCATCTTCTACACAGAGCATACTTGATTCAAAACCGGCACATTAACTTCAATTAGCCACAGCTGCACCATCAACAGCTCCCACATCTTCCATCTCCAATTTCTTCTCCCTGTATTGAATAACAGCTCAAACCGAGCTCGATTCCCTGAGCTCTTCAAACCCCAAATCCGGCTTCAATCTGTTGTAGCTTCATTGAATCGACAAATCAACTTCATTAATTCAAATCAAACCCAGGCTTACAACAATACAAACCCATTTAATCTCCTCTTTCCGATTTTTCGAGACAAGAAACCCTCTTCTCTCGTTGAACTCAAATTCCCAGTTCCCTTGATTCTTCTCTGTGATTTGAACAACAGCAGCGAATCGCCTCTCCCTGTGTTGAATAGCAACAATCCATTTCGATCTGAATCTCAACCTTTCTTATCAATCCACCACGAACCCATCTTTATAGATCGAACCCATAACAACGTCTTTCTCTCTGCTTCTTCTATTCAGTTCTCCCTGAGCTCACAACAGCAACAATTTCTTCCATTGCCTCCAGATCGAACTCATCTTCGATTTCTTCTGAGCTCCTGAATCTCTTATAAGAAATTTTAATTTCTCTCGATTTGAATCTCTCAATTTTCAGACACAGCCGTTGTCTGGTTTTATTTCTCAATGATGATCGAGTGAAACGAGAGAAAGAACTCTCGAATTTAGGGTTGTATTGATTTGGGTGGATATTTACACCCCAGTGATAAAAACCAACCCACTCATTAGATAAGGGATACCCTAGTGGACAGCCCCTTAACCTTGGCTGGTTTGTATTTAGTACTCCTCCAAGAGTTACCCCTTAACCTGGACTAGGCTCCAAATAGTGTTCCTTCCTTGGTGAAATGACCTTTTTGCCCTTTTGGCTCAAATTGGGTGCTTTCTTCTTCTTTTCTCCCGTGCGACTCCAAGTAGCTATAAAACTCAAAACAAGCATAAAATACATAATTTACAAGAAAAATAGCAAAGAAAGCATAAACTACTAGATAGTAAATTAGGTGTATTCTACACCTATCAAATTCCCCCACACTTAGACTTTGCTAGTCCTCGAGCAAATCAAACTAAAAACTCACAACTTCAAAGCGTTCAAGCGTCACAAGCATCCAAAGAGTTATGAGGACATAGAATTTCTGCATGCTAGTAATAAGAAGTTAGAAATACTAAAGAACATATTCTCATTCTTAAATGTTGAGTGAGAAATAACCATCCCATAATGAGAGAATGCGTGTTTGAGAAACGATCAATAAGCATTTTCGCCTCGACTTCGCCTCACCAAAATAGGATTTTATGATAATTGCACTCAAAAAGACTTTTTTATGGTTCTCACATGTGTGCGGGTAGGAATGAAGAGAGAATTCTGCAAAGACGTTGAATGGTGGGAAGGACAACTTCCGAAATTTTGAAAAACCCACATCTTTTAATATTTTGAAAAACCATTTTTCTGACGATCTCTAAGAAAGGAAATCAACCATTATTATCGAGGATGAGATTACTTACTTACCTTCACATCCGATCGCCAATTATGATAACACCACTCTCACGGCATCCAATAGAAACGTCTTCCGCTCCTCGTCTTGATCTTCATGGTCTTCGTCTTCGGTTTCAACTATTGATGATAAACTATTGAATTTCCTAAATCCATAACAATTTATAACTATTGTACCTTGAAATCCTTGTCGCTTGAAACTACCTTATAGATTTTCCTTTCCCACGGCTTATTAACAAAACAAATATTTCTCTTGTTTTTCTCTCTTTTTTTTTTTTTTTTCTTTTTTTTCAATTTTTTTTTTTTTTTTTTTTTTTGAAACAAGAGAAATTAAATACAAAAATAAACCATGGCCGTGGGAGAAGTATTTTACCGCTTGATTCTTCACAACTTGTATCGCCTTTGAAATCATAAACTTCAAAAATTCTCACCTTTTAATTTTCTTCGCTTTCATGAATAAGTCTTCATACTTGAATATAAAATTACCTCATTGTAGTGTAAGTCTTCAACATATATGTAAAATCAGCTCTTTGTATGTTGCTTTACTTATATTTGAAATTTGCTCTTTTTCTCATTCCGTTGCTTGTAAACCTTAAACTTTTCCAACTTTCCTTGTAGATTTTGATGTCGCTCCTTGTTGATGATGAATGTGTTTCTATGGATCCGTTGTTGTCGCGAGAGAGAATGGTGCTAACTGCAAATCGAACTACAAGAAGGAAGCTTTCATCTATGGACGTCACCCTCATGATTGACAAAATTAGCACTCAAGAGATCAAAGAGTAGTGCTTCTATTGGTGGGAGGTTGGGTAGCTCACCATTCTACCCGGAATTAACTTACGGTGACACACACTCAAAAGAAGCTCTTTAGTAGATGGAAGATTTCTGGTCGGTGCCTCACATGATATGAATACGGGTAGTCTCCACTAATGATTGATCAGCAACTCTAATAACGCACTTCTCCCTGCACCAAATTCGCATCACCGGCATGATTAAATCCATTATTTAACACTCAAACAAACAAGAAATCCGAATGTAGTTCTCTAACATTTCCAAGTTCAATTATGTCGGTCAAAATCTCTATGTAAACATACCTAGAAATATGCTAGTGACTCTAAAATCTTTAAAAGTTGGAATTTTTAAGTAAAACTTTTTTTTTTTTTTTAAAATTTTTTTCATTTTTTTGTAATTTTTGTTTTAAAAACATGCTTAACCACTCCCCACACTTAAACCTTACATTGTCCTCAATGTAATTGAATCCTCCTAATAAAGTCAAGGTGGGAAATTTTAACATGATAAGAAACAAGAAAAAGAAATAACAAAAAGCAAAAGAAATAAGAAATACAAAACCTATGGGTTTCCTCCCATTAAGCGCTTGTTTTAAAGTCGACGGCCCGACTTAGCTCTTGCGGCACATTACTCCTCCAGAGGGAGTGCATCTCCAAATGAAAGTTCATCCAAATTCACATAAGCGATGTTCTCATAGTATGGCTTCAACCTATGGCCGTTGACTTTGGAAACCGAATTGTCTCGAAGACTAGTAATTTCAACTGCACCATGAGGAAAAACATTAGTAACAACATATGGTCCAATCCAACGGGACCTTAACTTTCCAGGAAATAGTTTAAGACGAGAATGATATAAAAGGACTTTTTGTCCCACGATGAAGCTTTTACGAGAAATCATCTTGTCATGAAAAAGCTTGGTCTTTTCTTTGTAAATACGGGCACTCTCGTAAGCATCATTGCGTATCTCCTCTAACTCATGTAGTTGTAACTTCCTTTGTTTCCCCGCTTCATCATACTCCATGTTGAATTTCTTTATCGCCCAATAAGCCTTATGTTCAAGTTCAACCTAAGATGACAAGCCTTGCCATAAACCATCCTATATGGAGACATACCAATCGGTGTCTTATACGCCGTTCTATACGCCCAAAGTGCATCATTGAGCTTAAAGCTCCAATCTTTCCTTGTGGTATTCACCGTTTTCTCAAGAATGGACTTGATCTCACGATTTGAAATTTCCGCTTGTCCACTAGTTTGTGGATGATAAGGCGTACCAATTTTGTGTGTTATGTTGTACTTCTTGAGGAGAGCGTGGAAAGCCTTCTTGAAATGTGAGCCTCCATCACTTATCACCACTCTTGGTGTTCCATGCCTATTAAAAATATTTTCCCTTACAAAATCACAAACAACTTGAGAGTCATTAGTCTTGGTGGCTCTAGCTTCCACCCATTTCGAAACATAATCAACGGCAAGAAGTATATAAAAATTCCCATTCGAATTGACAAAAGGGCCCATAAAATCAATACCCCACACATCAAAAATCTCAACGGTGAGAATTGGTGTGAGTGGCATTTGATTTCGAGCACCTAGATTGCCCGTTCGTTGACATCTATCACACGATTTACAAAAAACATATGAATCTTCAAACAAGGTGGGCCAATAAAATCCACTCTCGAGAACTTTGAGAGCGGCACGTTTCGAACCAAAGTGGCCACCACATGCAAAAGTGTGGCAAAAGGAGAGAATGGATTGAAATTCGGAATTAGGCACGCACCTTCGCATTATTTGATCAACGCCATATTTCCATAAGTATGGTTCATCCCACACATATTGCTTAGCTACCTTCTTAAGTTTCATCTTTTGGAAATTAGACATTGTACTAGGTAATTTCCTTGTCACCAAGTAATTCACTATATCCGCATACCAAGGTGTTGATTCGTCCATGGAGAAAAGTTATTCGTCCGGAAGCGGTCATGTAATGGAAGTTCCTCTTGAGACATAACAAGTCTACTAAGATGATCCGCAACGGTATTCTCCACACCCCTCTTATCACGAATTTCTATGTCGAACTCTTGTAACAATAGGATCCACCGAATTAATCTTGGCTTAGCTTCTTTCTTCTTTATTAAGTGTCTTAGTGCGGCATGATCGGAATACACAATAACCTTTGTACCCACCAAGTATGATCGAAATTTTTCCAATGCGAAAACTATAGCCAATAACTCCTTTTCCGTGGTAGAATAATTGATTTGTGCATCATTAAGGGTCCTAGATGCATAATAGATAACATGGGACAACTTGTCCACCCTTTGACCCAAAACGGCTCCAACCGCATAATCACTAGCATCACACATTAATTCAAATGGAAGATTCCAATCCGGTGATTTGATAATTGGCGCACTTGTCAACATCTCCTTTAATTTGTCAAAAGCATCCTCGCATTCCTTGTTGAAGTTGAAAGGTACCTCCTTTTGTAATAACTTGCACATCGGCATGGAGATTTTGGAGAAATCCTTGATAAACCGCCTATAGAAACCTGCATGACCAAGAAAAGAACGGATTTCCCTCACCGAAGTGGGATATTGTAAGTTTCTTATTAAATCTATCTTTGACTTGTCCACTTCGAGCCCTCGAGAGGACACAATGTGACCAAGTACTATGCCGTGGTTTACCATAAAGTGACATTTCTCCCAATTAAGGACAAGGTTTGTGTCTATGCATCGTTTAAGAATTAGTTCAAGGTTATTTAAACAACCATCAAAAGAATTGCCATAAACACTAAAGTCATCCATAAATACCTCGATGATGCGCTCCACATAATCCGAGAATATACTCACCATGCATCTTTGAAAAGTAGCGGCGCATTGCAAAGGCCAAACGGCATCCGTCTATATGCAAACGTTCCAAACGGACAAGTGAAAGTGGTCTTTTCTTGGTCCTCCGGTGCAATAACAATTTGGTTGTATCCCGAATAACCATCCAAAAAGCAATAATAAGAATGCCCCGCTAACCGCTCCAACATTTGATCAATGAAAGGTAAAGGAAAGTGATCCTTGCGGGTTGCGGAATTAAGCTTTCTATAGTCAATGCACACTCTCCAACCGGTTTGAACTCTTGTAGGAACAAGTTCATCGTCTTGATTTCGAACAACCGTGACTCCGGATTTCTTTGGTACCACTTGAACCGGACTTACCCACTTGCTATCGGAAATTGGGTAGATTACCCCCACACTTAGCAATTTGAGTATCTCTTTTTTCACAACCTCCATCATGGGAGGATTGAGCCGACGTTGAGCATCACGTACCGGCTTCACGTTCTCTTCCATTAGAATCCTATGCATGCACATGGATGGACTAATACCTTTGATGTCCGCAATTGTCCACCCAATAGCCGTTTTGTGCTCTTTCAAGACTCTAAGCAAACGGTCTTCTTGTACCGGTGTGAGGTTCTTAGAAATAATCACCGGAAGCTCATCTCCATCTCCCAAGAAAGCATACTTCAAATGGTCCGGAAGTGGCTTCAATTCTAGTTTGGGCGCCTTCACAATAGATGGTACAAGTACTTCATCATTCACGGGTAAAGAAATATAAGAAACATCACCCTTTTTAGCCTCTTGCAATGTCGCCAAAGCACCACACATCTCCACCAATTCCTTGGAGATTTCAACTTCCAAGTTAGACAAGCCATGGACGTCCAATTCAATGCTCTTTTGCAACACCACATCAAGTTCATCCTCTTGGTTCAATTCCACCATTTGTTGTGCTAATGAATCAACCACATCAATGGAGTAAACGGAATGCACATCACTTGGGTAGCGCATGGCTTCAAATATGTTAAAGTGTATTATCTCCTTGTCAAATTCCATAGTGAGTGTACCCTTATCAACATCAATCTTCGTCTTTGCGGTCTTCATGAATGGCCTCCCAAGAAGTAAAGAAGTAGATGATCGGTTCTCATTGTTGTCCATATCCACCACAAAGAAGTCCTTAGGAAAAATAAGCTCATTTACTTGCACTAGCACGTCTTCTACAAGCCCCTTAGGATATATGTTAGACTTGTTTGCCAATTGGATAATAACTCTTGTCTCTTTCAAAGGTCCAAGATTCAAGGAGTCATATATTTCGGCCGACATCACACTAATGGAAGCTCCCAAATCAAGTAAAGCATGTTCAAACCTTTGTTTACCAATAGTAATTGGCACCGTGAAACCACCGGGATCCGTGCACTTTGTAGGCATCTTCTTCAATAGCATAGCCGACGCACTCTCGCCAACTTTAGTAATTTCATTATCAAGCAACCTATCCTTCTTGATGCATAATTCCTTCATGAACTTGGCATACCTTGGAATTGTCTTAATGGCCTCAATGAATGGGATGTTGATTTCAATCTTCTTGAAGATATCCATAAGTGCCTTGTCTTGAGCTTCTTTCTTGGATTTAGCAAAACGACTAGGAAAAGGAGGTGGAGTAGTGAAAGTAGAAATCGGTTCCTTGGATTGGTTGTTTGGTGTTGAATTCTCCTTTGGTGCGGTTTCCTCCTTATCTTTGACTACCTCTTCAATAGCTTCTTCATGATGACTTGGACCCTCCACTTGTCTTCCACTTCTTAAAGTAACCGCATTAACATTCTCTCTTGGATTCACAAATGGTTGTGAAGGAAGTTTTGTGGATGCTTGAGATTTCAATAAATTCACATCGGTCGCCAATTGTCCCATTTGAGTTTGTAAGTCCTTGATGGCCGAATCGGTCTTTTGTTGATTTTATTGAAACAATGACGTAATACCTTGCATCATGACATTAAGCTTATCATCAATTGAAGATCCTTGTTCTTTCACTTGAGGTTGGAATTGTTGATAACCACCTTGTTGTTGAGGTTGGAATCGTGATTGTTGAAAACCTCCTTGTTGTGCATATGGATTAGGAGCCGCTTGCTTGTTTGCATAACTAAAGTTGGGATGATCCTTCCAACCGGATTATAGGTATTGGAGTATGGATCGTACCTTGGCCTTTGATTTGGATATAAAGCATTCACTTGTTCGGTCTCATCATCCGGAATAATTACCATGGCCATCCTTTGCATCATAATCTCCATGTTACTCATCCTTTGATCAAGATGTGATGACGAATCACTAACTTCATGCACTCGCCAACCGTTGGTTCATCCCTTGTGTAGAATTGTTGCGAGTTCGCCGCCATACTTTCAATCAACTCTCTAGCTTCGGTCAAAGTCTTGTTCATTAGTGCACCACCACCCGCAAGCGTCAAGAAGAGACCTATCACTTGAGTGGAGAGCTTCATAGAAGTATTGGAGTATCATAACGTCACTAAATTGATGGTGTGGACAGCTTGCCACCAACCTCTTGTATCGCTCCCAACATTCATACAATGATTCTCCCACTTGTTGTTTCAATCCACAAATCTCCTTGCGAATTTGAGTAGCTTTGGATGCGGGAAAATATCTCTCGAGGAAAATTTTCTTCATCCCATTCCATGTTGTGATACTTCCGGAAGGCAAATAATATAACCATTCCTTAGCATTGCCCGCCAAAGAAAACGGGAAAGCTTTCAACATTGCTCCATCCGCATTAGTTTCCGGTGGAAGCATGGCCATAACTATGGCATAGAAGTCCATAAGATGTTTGTTTGGGTCCTCATTAACCATGCCATGGAACTTTGGTAACTCTCTAATCAACCCCGGCTTGATCTCGAAGGTTGAGTTAGTTTGGATACACCATTGTTGTGTGTCAAGCTTGTGAGAAGCTAGGTCCTTGAGTGTACGATCAGCCATTGTTTCTTCCTCTATGTCCGAATCACTTGATGAAGAAGGAGAAAGTGGAGTGTTAATCGCACGAATGAAATCCTTTAGTTGAGTGCCGGATCGAAGACGTATTGGACTCGGTCTACCCTCTCCAAGCATTCACCAAAGGTATAACACCTGAAACAAGATTCTCACAAACTAAGTTAGATACGGTAAAGAATCTAACAAAGCAAAAAGAAAAATAAAAACAACTAAAAAATCGCCCGTTGCTCCCTAAGCAAGCGGCGCCAAAATTTGATGCGTGTCGTAGGTGCAATCAAATTAATTCAATATTTCCACTCAATTAAAAATAATATAATGGAAGTCAAGTTCGTTCCCACGAGGAGCAAGAGATCTTAGTTGTAAAAGTTGTCACGAAGGGGGGTGTAAAAAGTAAAAATAAAAATAAACAAAGCAATTAAAATCGAAAGTTGAAAAATGAAAGCAATAAGAGAGAGAAGATCAAGGAATCCTTTTTCGTTACGAAACAATGAATCAAGTTATGTTCTATTCTACTTGTTATTAGTCACAAATTATCACCAACCGTAGGTAAAGCAGCTAGCTCAGTGCTAAACCCCTAAATCCCTTATATCACCGGACACGGAAGTTCTCGACTACCGGATTCTAATCACCAAGCCACCTAGAATTAGCTCAACCTAGATGTAACTTGGCTCATGCATTAAGTTTTATGAATTTCTTAGGTTGATATTAGTAGTTAGACTCTTAGCTCAAGGTCCACTTGCTAACGTTGTTTCTACACACAATTGCTCCACGGAATCCCTCCGCAAGGTCTCGTGTTTGCTACTTATGTAAAAAGTCAAGAAACGATTACTTATCTCCTAACTTTCACTAGCTTTAGATCAAATTAACAAATCAATTTAGCGTGCACTCCAAACAATCTATCAATCAATCATGAATGTCTTTAAGATCACTCCTATTAGTAAAAACAAACGATAATTATGTGAAAAACTTCAAGATAGAATTTGAAAACAAAAACTTAAATCATATGTTAAGAACTAGGAATTCATCCTCAATCAATAAGAAAATTAGCTACTCATGTTTTTGAAATTCACACAAATAATAATAATTAAAAGAAGAATTTTCAAATTCACACAAGTAATTAAAAAGAAAAATCTTAGAAAAGCAAGCAAAAACACAAGTGATGTGTGTGTAGAGAGGTGTGTAGAAGTTGTAGAAAACTTCTCTATTTATAAGCTTCAATATTCTCCAAATCTTCTAAGGAGTAGAATCCTTTTCCTTTTGCAATTCAATTTCCAATTCCAAGCTTTTCTCAACTCTTCCACCTCTCTTTCCAAATTTGAGTCCAATTCTCCATCCAATTCCTAGCCCAAGTCTTCACACCCATGAGAGAAGTCCATAGAAAATTCTGGAAATTTTTGCTCGCGGAAAACTGGGATTGTGGCGGAATTTGGTAGGAAAACGTCGTCACGCCACTGGAAATTTCTCCGTCGAGAGAATATTCGACGGAATATTCCGTCGAGTCCACCGTTAGGACTAACGGCCAAAAGTCAAACTTAACGGTGGTCGTCGGGTCAGCGGTCAAGGGAAGTCAAGGGAAGGAAGAGTCAGCTAGGCGAGTCGGCTATAAGTCAGCTCCCTAGGTGGGTGACTCAAATGATCGAGCTGAGTTAGACCATTTGAATCTATTTGATCGGTTATCGCCGAGTTAACTCGCCAGTACAGAAACCGCCGAGTTTTATTGTTTATCGGGATTTCCTGCCAATTTCAGGCCTCTCTGCCGCCCTGTAACAAACCTAACATACATCTACTTCAATTTACTCAACACAATTGCCTTTCGCTTTGTTCTTCATTTCCCAAATCGATGACCACAAAGAACAAATGTTCTCCCTGAATCTGAACCACCAACAAAAACCCATCCTGTTGCTTCTTACCAAGCTCATTGCAAGCAACATCTCAGTCCTGTGCCCCTGACATTGCAACACCACCAGCACCAGAAACCCAGCAACTTAGCCATTTTCTCCTTGTCTTTGCTATTGAGATACTCTCCACTGTCTTTCTCAACTCAAGCACAATCCCTCAGTTGCACTGTCTCCATCATTGCCTCAATACAACTCTGCAATGTGTAATTTCTCAACTGGAGCTGCACAACTAGCCAGCACCAGCTTCATCTGTAACACCACAACCCAGTTCACCATCTCCTACACAGAGCATACTTGATTCAAAACCGGCACATTAACTTCAATTAGCCACAGCTGCACCATCAACAGCTCCCACATCTTCCATCTCCAATTTCTTCTCCCTGTATTGAATAACAGCTCAAACCGAGCTCGATTCCCTGAGCTCTTCAAACCCCAAACCGGCTTCAACTGTTAGCTTCATTGAATCGACAAATCAACTTCATTAATTCAAATCAAACCCAGGCTTACAACAATACAAACCCATTTAATCTCCTCTTTCCGATTTTCTGAGACAGCAAACCCTCTTCTCTGTTGAACTCAAATTCCAGTTCCCTTGATTCTTCTCTGTGATTTGAACAACAGCAGCGAATCGCCTCTCCCTGTGTTGAATAGCAACAATCCATTTAGATCTGAATCTCAACCTTTCTTATCAATCCACCACGAACCCATCTTTATAGATCGAACCCATAACAACGTCTTTTCTCTCGCTTCTTCTATTCAGTTCTCCCTGAGCTCACAACAGCAACAATTTCTTCCATCGCCTCCAGATCGAACTCATCTTCGATTTCTTCTGAGCTCCTGAATCTCTTATAAGAAATTTTAATTTCTCTCGATTTGAATCTCTCAATTTCAGACACAGCCGTTGTCTAGTTTTATTTCTCAATGATGATCGAGTGAAACGAGAGAAAGAACTCTCGAATTTAGGGTTGTATTGATTTGGGTGGATATTTACACCCCAGTGATAAAAACCAACCCACTCATTAGATAAGGGATACCCTAGTGGACAGCCCCTTAACCTTGGCTGGTTTGTATTTAGTACTCCTCCAAGAGTTACCCCTTAACCTGGACTAGGCTCCAAATAGTGTTCCTTCCTTGGTGAAATGACCTTTTTGCCCTTTTGGCTCAAATTGGGTGGTTTCTTCTTCTTTTCTCCCGTGCGACTCCGAAGTAGCTATAAAACTCAAAACAAGCATAAAATACATAATTTACAAGAAAAATAGCAAAGAAAGCATAAACTACTAGATAGTAAATTAGGTGTATTCTACACCTATCGAATGCGAAAGAGCGTAATCATAGGGGACTCGGAGAAACGAACAACATGGTATAGCCGACAACGAAGACTCGAGGCAACTCCACGAGAGGAAAAGACTTATCCAGGGATACCACAACGTCTGCCGGATCAAGAAAGGGAGCCTGCAGCTTACGGATCCCTGCTAGAAGATTTATATCTCAAGACCTTTATCGAAACCCGGAAGATTGTTCAATTTGTATCGACCTCTCAACTAAGTGAAGAAATGCTTGAGGAAGGAGAGATCAATCAAGGAACACGTGAGTACAGAGGATGTGAGCGTTCAATTCGATCACTCAGTGATATTACGATACCTTCCACACCCCGTCACCAGGGCACGCGATCCGCGGATATGATGGCACTCACAAGTCTTCCAACTTCATCTCCGAAATATATTCCACATCGAAACCATGTAGAGACACCACAACGCCCACGAATGCAGAAAAATATAGATTTGAAGTACATACACTTTCCGTTCCCAATGGAAAAGATTTTGGAGTTCTTTGGAGGCATGGGTACGAAGCAGAGAGAGGTGGAGCTACTCCGTATGGCGTCCACCAACCGATCAAGAAGTAATGGAACCGAGGTATTGTCATTTCCACGGTTTCTTCACCACCCTACCAGTGAATGCAACGCTTTGAAACGCATTGTTCAGAAGAAGCTTAATTCATAGGAATAACTTTCCCTATCTGGGAGATCAATGCGGACGATTTCCTTGGAGAGGCTGCTTCGGTTTAATACAAGTGAAGCTTCAAAAGCAAGTAAGTTCTATTCAACAATTTTACAAGAAAGATAGTTTTAGAATTCACTGGGAACTTGGTATCCCTCACATAGAGAAAGAGGCTCAATGATCAAACACCATGTTTGTTTCCATTCATACTTCCCTTTTATGCGACATTTGCAATTTCATATGATATGCAATCATTCATGACCAAGATGCAAATTCCATTTAAAATAACCTCTTTTGAAAAGTTATTCACAAAACTATCTCAAAATAAACCAATTCAATTACCTATTAATTCAAAACCGGAGTCAAATTATGAAAAGAAAATCCTCTTTGTCACTCAAAAGAAAAGCATTTGAAAGAAAAAGACAAGTAGGTAGAGAGAATTCTTCAAGGAAAGTCCTTCAAAGACAACTCGTCCTTCCGGGCAAGAGAGACTTTCATCCTTTGAAGTACAACTCGCCTGACTTCAATTCCTTAGACAACTTTTCAACCTCTTCTTCTGGCGAGTAACACGATTGTTGAAGGGACTTCATCTTGTAATTTTCGGAGCTCCTCGAATCTCGGAGAACCCTTTGAAGAACCAAGGAGCATTTAAGTCATACTGCGCAAACACGTCTCGATGGCACTTCCAGTCTTCAACATCTCCTCGAGAAAATGTTCGACCGGTCGTGACGCTCACCCCATAGATAGAAAATAAAGCTTCTCGGACGCGGTTGACCAACGCAAGACGACTCTTGAGCTTCGTAGTGGTAGCAATGTGGCCATGCTTCTCCCATATCGCCGTGTACAACCCTTGAACCGAGCCGCATTTGAATCCTCCGACCAACACATGACCTGGATAAGGGACAGTAAAGGGAGGATCGAATAAAGCCCCGGGCTGCATTACCAATACTTCACCAATCACAGGAGCCTTGTCAGTTGCAGGAGGCCTTTCAGAAGAAGTCACCACTATAGATTTATTGATTGGAGCCTGCTCAGAACGTTCTTCAAGGGGAGCCACCTCAACAATAGCGGAAGTTTCCTCTCTTACATTCCTCCCGATATCTACTCCGCTCGGGGTGCTAATTTCCATCACGGCCCCATCAACAAGATCACTTAGGAGGCACCTTGTCCAACCGAGCTTGCATCATCTCTCATCATGGTCTCGGAAAAGGAGCGGTTTCGCCAGATTTCTCAAGCATAAAGATCGGTGTTACTGGACTTCGAGGATCAGCACCGCGAGACTTCTCAACATGAAGGCCAACGTTACGGACTTCTCATTACGAATGCGCGCCAACCTTGTGAAGACATTGTCTTTCGGAATTCCCGATTTCAAGCAAGGATCACTCTTAGAAGAATTTACTCGGAGAAATGAAGGAATCAACAGAAAGAGATTTAAATACCTGCATATTGGAGGAATTGAGGATCACCGAACCACATGCCTCGCTCTTAGATCTCTCTCCGCTTGGGGATTGCAATCCTCGGCTCCGGTCCATTTGGTGGAAGTGGCTTCAATCGGAAATGCTTCTTCAAAATGTCGAGAAGATGGTTCACCACGGAATCTGTCACAACATTCTCCGAGAATTCTGGAAAGTCAACGGTTGCCTCCTCCAAAATTCCTTGTACTTATTGGTTACCACCGGGTTTCTCCCAATAGGCCGGAAGGGAAGACTGCGATACCAAGAACACGTCAAAGCATCAAAGATACCCGGAGAAGTTTTTTCTGAGCCTCCGACGGACGGATAAATGGAACACCTGGTCAAATCCCATTTGGCGAGCAACCTGTCAATGTTGTGCGGAGTCACGGTAAGAGCTTCGTTGAATAAAGACGGGATATATCCGAATGCGGTTGTCCGAGATAAATAAGTTCTCCAAATTTCATAGTGTTGGCATCGGTACGCAACGCAACATCAGGACCGTCAGAAGCAATAGCAAAAGTTTTAGGCTGAGCAATGGAAGAGTGGATCGCCCCCATGGACCGAAATTTGAGAAGACACATTATCAAAGATATCCACGAGTTTCGCACCGGTTAGGACGCTCCTCTACCAACGAAGTATTCTCGAGCCACCATACAAATTATTGAGCGAAGTTGCGGGAACAGAGCATAACTTTTGAAATGTTCCCACAAGAATGCTGAAGAAAAGCGAAGTGGACATACGACTCCACCTTCTTGTACCCGTTGGAAACATGCATATCCATTGCTAAGGCGTCCAGATGAGAATACAACGATCCAATGAACAAGGCACCTAAGGGAAGAACTTCGCCTTTTGCTAGCTTTATAGCAATCTTAACCAGAACACCCCTTATGGTTTTCTTTCCAGAACCGTCGTCATATATATCTCTGGACAGCCACAAAGACAGGAGTGCAATCACACTGAGCTCGTTTTCCAACTCCTGATCCGGTTCGGATCTACACGAGAGACCACTCCGATACCCAGCAGTGTAAAAGCATCTTGTATCTTTTTTCTCCTCCTTGTCCAGATCGTCGAATTGTGCCACCTTTTTGGAGTGTAGTGTCATAATCACGTTGTTCCGTGTCAGAAAGCTCATAATAAAAACTCCCAGCGACAGGCAGGTTCATCAATGCAGCTACGCTTTCCTGAGTAATATTCATCACTCCCCATCTAGATATATATGTATGAGTAGAAGGGCGCCACCGAGAAATGAAAGTAATCAAGCCTGCATCATCTTTCTTAATTTCAAGAGTAGCGAGATGCCATGACTGCATTGAGGATTTACGCTTTGGGCAAATTGGCTTTAACGTCCTTATTATTCAACATGCGTCTCATCCATCCTTCATAAGAAGCCAGTGGAGTATGACAAGTCTTGAAGTCGATAGGAGAAGGCGGATATTCATTTCTTCGAAGACAGAACCTCATCACAAGTGCCGAAGAAGAAGATGGATCAGCTTCCATATTTTCTGAATCGGAAAGAAGGACTATCCTGTGAGAGGGATGTTTCCTAATGTTTGGAAAAGACAAGGTGAACAACTCATCAGCAATGTTCGGCATATCTTTGAAGCTGTCAACACTTCCCGACTTGGCACCAGCATTATCTCCAGAAGACATATCAGGAGTTCTTTTCTTCATTCTACAATAAAGACAGGAGTCAGTATTGTATAAAAACACACGATACGTGTGTGAACTGCATTCATGTTGGAATGCACAAAGCTGGGATTGGGTCCAAACACCGCTCATGTTTCAAGTCGTATTGATTTCAAGTCGGTATTGGTTTCAAGTCGGTATTGGTTTCAAGTCAGGCATTGGTTTAAAGTCAGGTATTACTCAAGTTTCAAGTCCGGTATTGGTTTCAAGTATGGTATTACTCAAATTTCAAGTTCGTTGTTGGTTGGGGCACAAGGCTAGTATAAGGTCGACTTTAGGTCAAGCATATGTGGGTGGGACCCACGTTCGGATCAAACGCACATGGTGGGACCGCATTCATATGCACGTATTATAACACGGTTTTTCTTATGTTCATGAGAATTGTGTTTACGAAATTTAAGCCAAAGTCTCTTTCCAAGCTATAACCTAAGAAGCTAGTTTTGCATGCAACAACGAAAGAAGAAGCAAAAACGACATATTCACGGAGTCGCGGACCTAAACCATCCTAGCAAATATGGGCGTTCTTTACTATCAATCTTGATGACAAAGCTAAGCATGATGTATCTTACAAAACGTTTTTACCTAAGAAATTAGGGTTTTCCTAAAAAAAAAAAAAAAAAAAAAAAAAAAAAAGAGAGAAACCGAAACTTACCTTGGCGCGGACGGACGGCGGCAAGCGGCAGCGGAAAACTTCCGTGGCAGAAGAAGCAATGAGCGTAGAGCAGGAACAGCGATGGTAGTCATGGACTGGAGCTGCCAAACAAAAAAATCGTGAGAAAAAGAAAAGGGGTTGGTCTTTTATAGACAAAAATTAGAAAAATCCCAATAGAACAAGGATTCCTCTTTTGTTTGGATTCCTCTTTTGATTCAAATACCCAAATAAGGAAACCGGTCCCATCAAAG
Source organism: Papaver armeniacum (assembly GCA_023531295.1). Classification (NCBI taxonomy): domain Eukaryota; kingdom Viridiplantae; phylum Streptophyta; class Magnoliopsida; order Ranunculales; family Papaveraceae; genus Papaver; species Papaver armeniacum. The sequence goes on from JAJJWW010004864.1 coordinate 202,629, forward strand.
GATTCCATACAAGCACAACGGCATGGACAACTAGCGGTAGGTCAATACTATTCCGGGTAAACTTCCTTTATCTGTCTTTCTCACATATGTATGTCACCATCTCACGCCTACCCCACAATAGTGTAACCATTATGTGCTAGGCGGGGACTTAATGTTGATGGTGGATTTTCATTTTAGGTTAAAATTTTAAAGGCCAAAAAATTATGCGCTAACATCTTGCAAAAGATAAAGCCATTAATAAGTGATGAATACTTCTTCACTTTACTAATTCACCTAGAATAGAGCATGTGGCAACATTCCCAGTATTCTTTGAATTAAATACACAAAATTCATCAGGTTGGAGCATGTAGCAACAATCCCATATACCCTGTCAATTTACAAAATTATTAATTAATGCATGACCGGCCTCGTATTTCCTGTACTCATTACCGGTGCGGCATGACGGCGAGTGTTGTTCTTAGCGAGCAACACGAATCTCCAAGCATTAATAATAAAACATGTACGAAATACCCATACTGAGCTACAACTCTCGGTGTGTTATACTAGCCCGATTGAGCATGTTTGAACACAGGCGGCCATATCGGTCTCGAAACGATCACGACCATCCTCACCAAAGATGATTGGATGGCTTAGATTAAATCCATGAACCCAAGCGGGTATTGGAATATTCACCACCTTAATGACCACCGGCGGAATAGTTTATGCCTTGGTTGGTTGAATATATACCATGCCTCCCAAATAACCACCGAACACCAGCCTAAAGTAGGATGGTTGGACCAGTGTGGAGCGGCTGGAAAAGCTTGTGCGCACAAGACCGCCAACGAGGTCTCAAACGGCCACGGCCGTCCAACTTCACCGGCATAATTGGACGGCGTAGATTACCCAATGACCGGTCGGACAAGCTTGTCTGCACACACCGGCGGGCCCCTTTCTACTCGCATAGCCGACCATCTCATGACCTAACCAGGGAGGAGTGAACGTTCACCCATAAACTGGCTGGCGTGATGCTTTAAGGGTCGCTAAGGGTCTTAAACTGATCACGACCATCCAACCCACGGCGTATCACGGATGGCCTAGATCAAGCCCATGTCCGTCAATCAGGTATCACCATAATCACCACGGTCCCAATATGGGTCCCACATTGTCGGGCTCCCAAAAGGGGGAGCTTAGACTACCAAATCGTTAGGTTGAAGTTGTGTACGCACGACCAATCCAAAACCCTAATTAGGGTTTGCAGCATATTACATGTGTCGCTAATCGATCACGAGCGTCCATTTCCACCAGCTTGGATGAAGGGTCCAGGAATAAATTAAGCAGGTCCGGAGAGTATCAACATGATCAATGTGGGCCAATCTATCTCCATGTCCGACCGACCAAGACAAACCCTGGCTAGATGTTTTGGTTCGTGCTCCCTGAAGGTGGCATGCCACGCCCCTTTAGGAATCTTTTGCAGCATGGGATTTCTATTGCAAATCGATCTCAACCGCTCTTCTTTACCAGTAAACTTGAGTGGCCTAGATCGCATCTTCGTGGGATAGTGAAGTATAAACATGGACACCAGCATGTCGCCTACACACATGCATGATCGGTCCTCTATAAAACACTTCCCATGCTTGGATTCGACCAAGGTGAAAGAAGGAACTTGCGTACCTCTTAAACCCCAATCCGACGGTCGCAGATGAGGGTTGCAAGTCATCTCGTCCGTCCAACTTTACCAGCTTGGACGGACAGCCTAAGACATGAGTTAGGCTATCAATGAGGCATAACCAATCACCGTCCACCACTCTTCCACATGGAGTGATCGGTCAAGTCATGGCTTACCCTGTATAGCCTCCAAACGATCACTCGAAGATGGTGGACATGATGCTATTTTAAGACGCATAAATTCGTGACTTACTCAGGTAAGCCTTAAAAACAGCGATGCTTCATACATGCTGAATATACTCAATGCAGTACCTGCGTAGAATACACACGATACTTCACAAGTATCGACTTCCTAAATAATTTAGTTATTTAGTCTAGCATTACATGCTACTTTCTGTGGGTCCCACGATCCACACACTCGAGACATCAATCATGTCACAAACTGGGGGACATTGGGGTATTGGTCTCGCGCTGTTTACGGCGTGCGGCGTGCAACGCGCCATCACAAGAACGTGTCGAAGTCATGGACGGTTAGAGATGACGGGAGAAGTGGGAAAGGCGGTCGTGTAACATCAACACACAACTCCACTACTCTATCACTCCACTTCCTCCACTTCCCACGAGAGACGTGAATTAGGCTCAAATGACTTGTATAAATAGGTTTTCCTCCTATTTCCAAAAACAACAGAACAAGTCCGGACAAACGAAGCAAGTGTTGATACCATCGTATTCAAACACCTGAACCGATAGCTTACATCCTTCAAGCCGGTTGACTTTATGATACAAATCATACATAGCCAACACCTTCACAATCTCAACACCTTCTTCGCTTCCCTCTCTAAGATTAACTCCATCTCCTTCACTTTGTGACCGAAACAAGTCCGGAACGGCCATTTCTTGGTTTAGGCTGGATTTTCACAGATTGATTTCTCGAATCTACAAGCACTCCCGTGTAGTACATTTGTTTAAGGTTTAGACTCATTTCTCATCCACACACCCCAAATTACCAAAACCGACAGAAATAGTTTTTACCCATAAACAAGAGGATTCCAAGATCTTTGCGGCCAAAGCATGTGCCAAGACGGATCATGCTAAGGAGATAATAAATAGCATGCCTATCGATGATCTAAAATTTGCTCGTGATGAGCTCTTGAAGAGGAAAGCCGGGGAGGAAATAATAGCTGATTATCGAGAGAAAATGCGTAGAATTCGACGGAAAATACTAGAAGGCGAGGAGAAACTCCGATCTCGTCCCGATAGTGTAGCCTCATACTATTATACTCAAGAAGAGGAACCCATATAGGAGCCGATGGAACGCAGAAGTAGGCCATATCCACCGCACAAGGAGATTGAGCGATCGGTTGAGATCGATCTCTTTTGATGGTGGATTTTCATTTAAGGTTAAAATTGTAAAAACCGAGAAAATCATGCAAGTGACATCTTATAAAAGATAAAGCCATTCATAAGTGTTGGATACTCCTTCACTTTACTAATTCACCTAGAATGGAGCATGTGGCAACAATCCCATTCTCGTGAATACACGAAATTCATCCGGGTTGGAGCATGTAGCAAAAATCCCATATACCACGTGAATTTCTAGCATTATTAATTAATGCGCAACCGGCCTTGTATTTCTGTACTCATTATCAGTGCGGCATGACGGCGAGTGTTACCCTTAGCGAGGGAAACACGAATCTCCAAGCATTATAATGAAACCATATACGAAATACCCGTACAAAGTGACTCTCGGTGTGTTATACTAGCCAGATTGAGAACTCTCGGTGTGTTATACTAGCCCGATTGAGCATCCGGATTATCCAGTATCGGTATGGATATGATCTCGATCATCCAACTTCACCAATATGATTGGATGACTCGGATCAATTCCATAACCCCCAGCGAGATATGGAATATTCACTGCTGAACCAACGCGGACCCTGCATGGTCGGCCTCCCCAAAAGATTGGCATAGCTTGCCAAAACGTCCAAACCAGAGAGGTATGGACGGGAAAACCCTAAATTAGGGTTTGCGGCTGTTGATGGTGGATTTTCATTTAAGGTTAAAATTGTAAAAACCAGAAAATTATGCGCTGACATCTTGTAAAAGATAAAGCCATTAATAAGTGTTGGATACTCCTTCACTTTACTAATTCACCTAGAATGGAGCATGTGGCAACAATCCCATTCTATGAATACACGAAATTCATCCAGTTGGAGCATGTAGAAACAATCTCATATACCCTGTGAATTTCTAGCATTATTAATTAATGCGCAATCAGCCTTGTATTTCTGTACTCATTATCGGTGCGGCATGACGACCGAGTGTTACTCTTACTGAGAGCAAAGCACGAACCTCCAAGCATTATAATGAAACCATGTACGAAATATCCGTGACTGGCTGACTCTCGGTGTGTTATACTAGCAGATTGAGCCCCTCTCGGTGTGTTATACTAGCCCGATTGAGCATCCAGACCGACCAGTATCGGTCCAGGATATGATCGCAGATCATCCAACTCCACAAGCATGATTGGATGACCCGAGATCAATTCCATCACCCCCAGCAGGTATGGAATACCCACTTGCCGACCCCCGCATGGTCGGCCATTGGCCTAACTTGCTAAAAAACGTTCATACCAAGCATTATGGACGGAAAACCCTAAATTAGGGTTTGCGGCATATTACATGTGTCGCAAACAATCTCAACCATCCATCTTCGCGGTATAGATGGAGGGTGTAGATGTAGATTCAAAGGGCCCAAAGTACGTCAACACGATCACCATGGGCCCGCCTACACACTTGACCAACCGGTCAAGACCAACCATGCTTGGTCGTAACAAATTCGTGCTCCCAAACAAGGGGTGACGCACGTCTTTGAAATCCAGAATTAGGGTTATGAGCATCACAAGCGTCCATCTTCTCAGGCACGAATGGAGGGTCCAAGATTAGATTAGCAGTCGGTCATACCAGCATGACCACCGTGGACCAATATATTCCCTCACCCGATTGGCCAAGGCATATCATGCCTGGTTAATCCAAAACGCACGCCCAAACTAGCGTGGTCACACCTCCCAAACCTGGCCCGATCTCGACCGCTCAACTTCGCCGGACGATTTGGATGGCTCGGATCACGTTTTTATGGGATATTCGGGTATAGGCGTGAACACCAGCCTACCACCTTCACACCAGGCCAATCGGCCAAGACAGACCAAGATTGGTCGTCTTGGAACGTGTGCCTGAAGTGGGCGTGACGTGCGGCTCTTGCGGCACTAGTTTTCTGTCACAAATCGATCTCGACCACTCAACTTCACCGGATGAATTGAGTGACCCAGATCATACTTTCGAGAGATAATGGGTATAGGCGCCTACACCATCATGCCGTCTACACGCATGTATGGTCGGCCTGGCCAAAGTTGTATCCCATGCTTGGTTTCGACCAAGTCGAAGAGTGATACTGCGCACCTCTTCAAAACCCTAATTTCAATAACGGTCGCAGATGAGTGTCTCAAAGATCATCTCATCCGTCCAACTTCACCGGCTTGGTTATACAACCCTAGTCGGGAGTTAGTTGGTCGGTGAGCGTCATTACCCATCACTTTACCACACCATGATGCGTGCGCATAAAATACACACGATACTTCACAAGTATCAACTTCCCGAATAACGCAGTTATTCAAATTAGCATTACATGCTACCTATCGTGGATCCACGATCCACACGTTCAGGACATCAATCATGTCACAAACTGGGGGGATACATATCGGGGTATTGGTCGCGGTTTACGGCGTGCGGCGTGCAACGCGCCATCACAAGAACGTGTTAGGAAGTCATGGACGGTAAGAGATGAACAGGAGAAGTGGGCAAGGCGGGTCGTGTGGCACCGACGCACAACTCCACTACTCCATCACTCCACTTCCTCTACTTCCCACGAGAGACGTGAATAAGGCTCAATGACTTGTACAAATAGGTTCTCCGCCCTATTTCAAAAATAAGGAAAAACAACGAGAGGCAAGTGTTAATACAAAACGTATTCCAACACCCCGAGCCTCGCTTGCATCAATCGTAAGCTCCGCTCATCTTTCGTTACAAGTCATTCATAGCCAACACCTTCACAATCTCAACACCTTCTTCGCTTCCCTCCCTAAGATCAACCCCATCTCCTTCACTTTGTGACCGAAATAAGTCCGGAACGGCCATTTCTTGGTTTAGGCCGGACTTGCCTGAGATTGACTTAGAATCTACAAGCACTCACCGTGCTTGAGTGCATTTGTTTAGGGTTTAGATTCATTCATAATCCACACACCCCAAATTACCAAATTCAACAGGAGTAGTTTTCACCCATAAACAATTGGCGACCACAGCGGGAGGTTGATCTCTCGGTTACAAAAAATTGAATTCTCAATTTTCGGTTTTCATCTCGCGATGTATCCTCACCAGGAGACCACAGGTGGTTCAGATATCATGGGAAGTGTAGCTAGAATGCTGGAGGATGTCTTGGAAAATCAAGCCGGTATCGCTAGAAGACGAGAGCGAGACATTAGCCTTTTGAATGATATAACATCACAATTACAAGAAGGGTCGGGGCATCTACTCAAACGAGGTGCAAGAAACGATGGATCCTTAGTCGAGTCACACCTTTACCGGTGGAGATGCGAGAAGAGCGCGTAATCACGGGGGGACTCAGAGAGATGAACAACATGGTCCAGCCGACAACGAAGACTCGAGGCAACTCCACAGAGGAAAAGACTTGTCCGGGTACCACAACGTCTACCTAGGATAAAGAAATGAAGCCTGCATCTTACGGATCCTCACTGGAAGATTTATATCTCAAGACCCTTGTCGAATCCGTGAAGAAATGCTTGAGGAAGGAGAGATCAATCAACGAACACGTGAGTACGAGAGGATGGGAGCGTTCAATTCGATCACTCAGCAGTGATATTACAATACCTCCCATTACCAGAGCCAGAGCAGCCACAAATCCTGGCATCTCATCAAGTGTAATACCTCTGGTAGTCACCAGAGCAACAACTTTCACTCCTTCATCAGGACGAGGAGCCGGAGGGACGAGAGAAGGACCATCCCACATTACCATTGCATACTTGATGGAGAAGCGGGGAAGTTCTTGCTAAGACTCAAACGGATATGGCCGCAACTTAGAAAGAGGTACTCACTTTTCTTAAGACATTAAGCGATCGATTTCCACAAGAGCCATGACAGCCCCCTGGAGAAAAAAAAATGAACGCATTCAACGCACTGAGAGAAGGTACTTCAGCGGCGCGGACCTCCATGGACCTTATCAAAGAAGCGACATCAGATATGAGCGGTCACGTTATGGAGACTCCTACACTGGGACTGATCCTCACAACGATCCTCCTCATGTCAATAATTTCACTATGAACCGAGGCCGGTGGATCGGGAAGCGTTTTCTCTAGTGGAAAGTTTATGCGAACTTTCACACCTCTCGAAGAATCAGCGCACGAGACATTTTGCTGCAATCAACCATAGGAAGGTCACAAACGTTCCCTACATGTCACCGCACGCATCAAGGATTCGGGGTTCAAGACGGCCCTTATCGACACAGGGGAGCGTCTTCGAATGTGATTACTCTCAAGACTCTCAGGACATCCAAGGTTCTCCCAAGCAAGTTCGTACGGAAACCTACCACAATGACGGGCTTCGAGGGAAACCAAACCAGCACATACGGGAGAAGCTCCGCGGAAAGAATCAGACAAGTTTGTTGCGTCCCATTCCCCACGTGGGCGTCAATTCGGGAAGAAGATCGGCGTGCATCATTGAGGGCCAAAACCCACGATGCATCTTTGCTAACGAAGCATTGTTCTCCATCCTGTGAAGCCACGACCCACGTTCACACGAAGAGGGAAACGAACTTTTGTGGTGAGTCGTGACCGAAAAGGGAAAACGGTATACCGACACTTCCATTATCAATTAGCAGGGAGACTATTACCCAGTCTCTCCACCCAATGGAATGCTACAACAACAACGAACCACAAGAACAAGTGCTAGATGCTCCACAACAAGCGCAAGAGGGCACCAACTCCACAACTGATGAGATTGAAATCGTTGGGGAATCTCCTAGGCCTATCTCCATCAGCTCAACCTTGAGTATGGATAAACGCACGAAGCTCATGGAACTTCTCAAAGAGTACCAAGACATATCCGCTTGGAGATACGAAGAAATCGGATTTAGATGAAAATTGGTCACCCATCATCTACATGTCACACACGGATCCAAGTCGGTTAAACGGTTTTAGTTCGGATCAGTCTTTGCATAGACTTCAAATACTTGAGCAGTCTTTGCTCCAAAAACGATCATCCTCTACCTAACATCGACATGTTAGTAGATGCAACCAGCGGACACGGCATGTTTTCCTCCATGGATGGATGTAGCGGCTACAACCGGATAAGGATGTACGAGCATGACACAAGTAAGATAGCTTTTCGAACTCCTATCGGAAATTTTTATTATACCATACTCGCCATTTGGTTTAAAGAATACCGGTGCAACGTATCAATGCTCTATGACGGTAATATTCCACCGGAGCCGATACCTCAAAGGAGCAGCCTCAATAAGATAATGATGTCCACGCGTCATATCGAGCAAGATCCAGGAGAGTCACTTTATCAGACAATGGTACATGTCTATCATGCTATGTTGGAGAATCCGCGCTTTTGGTCATCCTCTGGAGCTGTTGAACGCTCATCTACAACAACATATGCCCTGATAGAAAGAACCATGCCTGCGGGTAATGAAGAGCCTCATAATGTTTGTAGGGGAATATATCTCACCAACAGGCGATACAACCTTGGCCTTACATGTAAGCGGTTCCCTGAAGCGAAGAGGAAAACCACCGAGATACAACATCCTGTAGCGTCCGTCAACTCCAACTCCCGGTACCACATGCACGACTCCCATGAAACAATGTCCAAGATATTCCATATCGGCTCGACAACAACCACTACGAAAAAACCATGTAAACCACGCTTGGGGACCGAGGCTCGGCATGAAGTTCCTTCACCGTCGATCAAGGAATTCTTGACATGAGAGATGGTCAGTCAAGAAGCATATAATTCGCAAGGGTAAATCGGACTGAAGAGGGAAACACTTCAACGTTCCCTCTAGCAGAAGCTTCTTCAAGGGTTTATTCAAGATCCACCTCAACGCTCTCTCTGGGACCCACGTTCGCTTCAGAATCCTTCTTCAACACTCTCTCCAGGATTCACCTCAACGTTCGCACCAGAAACCACTTTAGCATCCTCTCGAGCCGTTTCAACACTCAAGTTGCATCAATAATCGCGCTCGGGTCAAGTTATCTTTGATGTACTCATTGCTCAACATACGTCTCATCCATCCTTCATGAGGGCCCATCGGAGCATGAAAAACCTTGAAGTCGATAGGAGAAGGGTTATCTTGTGGAATGAGATATTTTCATATAGTTGAAAGGGCGCGGTGAACAACTCATCATCAATGTTCGGCATATCTTTGAAGTCTGTCAACACCTCCCGACTTGGCACCGACAGATTATCCCCGAGAAGACATCTCAATAGGAGTTCTTTTCTTCATTCTACAATAAAATACATGAGTCAGTACTTGTATAAAAACGCGTGAGATGTGTAGTCACACACGACAGAACACACATTCACGTTAGAGTGGTATTGGGTCTAAACACCGGTATTGATCAAGTCACAAGTCCGGTATTGCTCAAGTTTCAAGTCCGGTGTTGATCAAGTCACAAGTCCGGTATTGCTCAAGTCACAAGTCCGGTATTGCTCAAGTTTCAAGTCCGGTGTTGATCAAGTCACAAGTCCGGTATTTCTCAAGTTTTAAGTCTGGTATTGATCAAAGTCATAAGGTTGGTATTCGAATAAAACATACGCACGTAGCGGGGGCGGTTTTCAGTCGAAACACAGGGTCGACGTTCAGTCAGGCACGCGGCGGGTCCCACTTGATCCCGGCCCAGATTGGTCAAGGCATACAACCGTCCCCAATCAAAGATCTCTCTCGAGGAAGAAGGCGTTTCGGCTCAACACTTCAACGCTCTCCGGGCCTGCTCCGAAGCCGCTTCAACGCTTTCTACAGGAACCACATTTACATTTGAGCACACAAGGTTCATTTTTTAAAAAAACGAGCTTGCTCACATCGGGTCCCACGTTCGATCAGCAGTGCGGTAGCCTCCGAACGAAACAGGCGTAAAAGTCCATCGAAGCGTGCAAGACCGACATAATGCTAGGGAACACTCGCATGGACGCCTCTTGAACGTGACATGCTCCAAGGACAGGATGGCCGTCTTTCCTGGTAACATCTAACTTTGTCTCATAAGCTTTGTCTTTAAGCTGTCATCATCTCATGCCTACCCCACAATGGTGTAACCATTACGTGCTAGGCGGGGGACTTAATGTTGATGGTGGATTTTCATTTAAGGTTAAAATTGTAAAAACCCCGAGAAAATTATGCTTGTTTGACATCTTGTAAAAGATAAAGCCATTAATAAGTGTTGGATACTCCTTCACTTTACTAATTCACCTAGAATGGAGCATGTGGCAACAATCCCATTCTATGAATACACGAAATTCATCCAGGTTGGAGCATGTAGCAACAATCCCATATACCCAGTGAATTTCTAGAATTATTAATTAATGCTATCGGCCTTGTATTTCTGTGCTCATTATCGGTGCGGATGACGATCGAGTGTTACTCTTACAGAGCGGCACGAACCTCCAAGCATTATAATGAAACCATGTACGAAATACCGTCTGGTGACTCTCGGTGTGTTATACTAGCCCGATTGAGCCCCTCTCGGTGTGTTATACTAGCCCGATTGAGCATCCGATGACAGTATCGATCGGATATGATCGCAGATCATCCAACTCCACAAGCATGATTGGATGACCCAGATCAATTCCATCACCCCCAAGCAGGTATGGAACACCCACTGCCGACCCCGCACGGTCGGCCATTGGCCTAGCTTGCTAAAAAACGTTCATACCAAGCATTAAGGACGGAAAACCCTAAATTAGGGTTTGCGGCATATTACATGTGTCGCAAAACAATCTCAACCATCCATCTTCGCAGGTATAGATGGAGGGTGTAGATGTAGATTCAAAGGGCCCGAGAGCATGTCAACACGATCACCATGGGCCCGACTACACACTTGACCAACCGGTCAAGACCAACCATGCTTAGTCGTAACAAAGTCGTGCTCCCAAACAAGGGGTGACGACGGCTTTGAAATCGAAATTAGGGTTTTGAGCATGACGAGCGTCCATCTTCTCGGCACGAATGGAGGGTCCAAGATTAGATTAAGCAGGTCCGGTCATACCAAAGCATGACCACCGTGGACCTATCTATTCCCTCACCCGATCGGCCAAGGCATATCATGCTGGTTAATCCAAAAACGCACGCCCAAACTAGCGTGGTCACACCTCCCAAACCACAAGGCGATCTCGACCGCTCAACTTCACGGACAATTTGGATGGCTCGGATCACGTTTTTATGGGATATTCGGTAGGCGTGAATACCAGCCTACCACCTTCACACCAAGGCCAATCGGCCAAGACCGACCAAGATTGGTCGTCTTGGAACGTGTGCCTGAAGTGGGCGTGACGTGCGGCTCTTGCGGCACTAGTTTTCTGTCACAAATCGATCTCGACCACTCAACTTCACCGGATGAATTGAGTGACCTAGATCATACTTTCGAGAGGTAATGGGGTATAGGCGCCTACACCATCATGCCGTCTACACGCATGTATGGTCGACTGGCCAAAGTTGTATCCCATTCTTGGTTTCGACCAATCGAAGAGTGATTCTGCGCACCTCTTCAAAACCCTAATTTCATTAACGGTCGCAGATGAGTGTCTCAAAGATCATCTCATCCTTCCAACTTCACCGACTTGGTTATACAACCACGGTCGGGAGTTAGTTGGTCGGTGAGGCGTCATTACCCATCACTTTACCACACCATGATGCGATCGCATAAAATACACACGATACTTCACAAGTATCAACTTCCCGAATAACGTGATTATTCAAATTAGCATTACATGCTACCTATCATGGATCCACGATCCACACGTTCGGACATCAATCATGTCACAAATCGGGGATACATGTTGGGGTATTTGTCTCAGCGGTTTATAGCGTGCGGCGTGCAACGCGCCATCACAAGAACGTGTTAGGAAGTCATGGACGATAAGAGATAAACACACATGTATGGTCGGCACGGCCAAAGTTGTATCCCATGCTTGGTTTCGACCAAGTCAAGAGTGATTCTGCACACCTCTTCAAAACCTAATTTCATTAACGGTGTGAGATGAGTGTCTCAAAGATCATATCATCCGTCCAACTTCACCGGCTTGGTTATACAACCCCGGTCGGGAGTTATTTGGTCGGTGGCGTCATTACCCATCACTTTACCACACCATGATGCAAGACTGCATAAAATACACACGATACTTCACAAGTATCAACTTGCGAATAACGCAGATTATTCAAATTAGCATTACATGCTACCTATCTTGGATCCACGATCCACACGTTCCAGAGACATCAATCATGTCACAAACGGGGGGATACATACTGGGGTATTTGTGCGGCGGTTTACGGCGTGCGGCGTGCAACGCGCCATCACAAGAACATGTTAGGAAGTCATGGACGGTAAGAGATAAACATGAGAAGTGGGCAAGACTGGTCGTGTGGCACCGACGCACAACTCCACTACTCCATCACTCCACTTCCTCTACTTCCCACGAGAGACGTGAATAAGGCTCAATGACTTGTATAAATAGGTTCTCCGCCCTATTTCAAAAACAAGGAAAAACAATAGAGGAAAGTGTTAATACAAAACGTATTCCAACACCCAGAGCCTGCTTGCATCAATCGTAAGCCTGCTCATCTCTCTGTTACAAGTCATTCATAGCCAACACCTTCACAATCTCAACACCTTCTTCGCTTCCCTCCCTAAGATCAACCCCATCTCCTTCACTTTGTGACCAAAACAAGTCGGGGAACGGCCATTTCTTGGTTTAGGCCGGACTTGCAGATTGACTTCCGAATCTACAAGCACTCACCGCGCAGTGCATTTGTTTAGGGTTTAGATTCATTCCTCATCCACACACCCCAAATTACCAAATTCAACGGGAGTAGTTTTCACCCATAAACAGCGGCATATTACATGCGTCGCAAAACAGTCTCAACCATCCATCTTCGCAGGTATAGATGGAGGGTGTAGATGTAGATTCAAAGAGCCCAGAGCATGTCAACACAATCACCATGGGCTCGCCTACATACCTGACCAATTGGTCAGGACCAACCATGGTTGGTTATCCCAATCGTACGCCGGATAAAGCATGGTCGCACGTAGTGAAACCCAAATTAGGGTTTTGAGCATCACGAGCGTCCATCTTCTCAAACACGAATGGAGGATCCCAGATTAGATTAATCAGGTCCGGTCATACCAGCATGACCACCGTGGGCCCGTCTATCCCCTCACCTAATCGTCCAAGGCATATCATGCCCGGCTATCCTAAAACGCACGTCCAAACTTGCGTGGTCACGCTTCCCAAATTGCAAACCGATCTCGACCACTCAACTTCACCGGACGATTTGGGTGGCTTAGATCACGTTTTCATGGGGACAGTCAGGTATAGGCGTGAATACCAGCCTACCACCTACACGCCGGACGGATAAGGCAAGACCGACCAAGCTTGGTCGTCTTGGAAGCGCGCCCGAAGTTAGCACGATGCGCGGCTTTTGTTGCACCGATTTACGTCGCAAAATCAATCTCAACCACTCTTCTTTGCCGGTCAAATTGAGTGGCCTAGATCGCGCCTTTATGGGACAGAGAGGTACGGATGTGTACACCGGCATGCTGTCTACATGCATGCCCGGTCGGTTCTTTGCAAAACCCTTCCCATGCTTGGTTTCGACCAAGCTGAAGAGTGATGCTTGCGCACCTCTTCAAAACCCTGATTTCACCAACGGTCGCAGATGAGTGTTTCAAAGATCATCTCATCCGTCCAACTTCACCGGTTTGGTTATACAACCCTGGTCAGGAGTTAATTGGTCAGTGAGGCGTCATGGTGATCACCACCCGTCACTTTACCACACCATGATGCAGTACATGCATAAAATACACATGATACTTCACAAGTATCAACTTCCCCGAATAACTTGATTATTCAATTTAGCATTGCATGCTACCATTTGTGGGTTCCACGATCCACACACTCGAGACATCAATCATGTCACAAGGCGGGGCATACATACTGGGGTATTGGTCTGGCGGTTTACAGCGTGCAGCGTGCAACGCGCCATCACAAGAACGTGTCAGGAAGTCATGGACGGTTAAGAGATGACGGGAGAAGTGGGCAAGACTGGTCGTGTAACACCAACACACACCTCCACTACTACATCATTCCACTTCCTCGACTTCCCACGAGAGACGTGAATAAGGCTCAAATGACTTGTATAAATAGGTTCTCCTCCTATTTTCAACAACGGGAGGAAAAACAACACAAGTCCAGACGAGGACGAAACCAAGTGTTAATACAAAACGTATTCAAACACCCAGAGCCTGCTTGCATCAATCGTAAGCCTGCTCACCTTTTTGTTACAAGTCATAAGCAAGCCAACACCTTCACAATATCAACACCTTCTTCGCTTCCCTCCCTAAGATCAACCCCATCTCCTTCACTTTGTGACCGAAACAAGTCTGGAACGTCCATTTCTTGGTTTAGGCCGGACTTGCCATGATTGATTTCCGAATCTACAAGCACTCACCGCGCAATGCATTTGTTTAGGGTTTAGATTCATTCCTCATCCACACACCCCAAATTACCAAATTCGACAGAATAGTTTTCACCCATAAACAATTGGCGACCACGATGGGAGGTTAATCTCTCGGTTGTAAAGTCAATTTCTTCAATACCATTCATTCAATTTTGAGATGGTTGGTCTTAGGACCACCTCGATGGTATCAAATCCCGATGGTTCCTCCAACGGAGATACCCCTCCTCCTAACGGCGTATCGACGGCATAATCGGAGATTCCCAACATTAAGCGAACTAGCACGGGTATAAGAGATTCACACGAAGAATATGGATCTAATCAAAGAAGCGATAAACGGCATACTTGATCTCCTCATCAAGATGAAGTCAGAGATGAGCGTTCGGAGACCTTTACACCGGGGACTAGTTCCCTCGGATCAACAGTTTTTACTACGGAACCGAGGCGGTGGATCGGGAAGCGGCATCTCTAGTGGAAAGCTTGTGTGAACTCTTGCACCTCTCGAAGAATCAACGGGCAGAGACGTTTACTGCAGTTAATAAAATAGCTCCGGACGTACTGGTAGGCTGAGAAGATGGTCTAAATTTATGCCTACTTGTTATAACCGCAAGTGCACGGTGTATTCAATAAAGAACGAGCAAGTACGGGTCGAACCACGAGAGACTTGTGGTCTTTGTGAGATGATCTATTGGCTTACTAGACTGAATTCAAAGAGGTGTAACACAATATTGAGTTGTTTGTCGAAGCGGGCGAGTTTTAGTGACTCTAAACTAAGGTTGTGAAAATATGGAAAGCACCGGGATGATCAATCCACCCCTAATCTCATGCACAAGCTATATATCTTAAGCTATGTTCTTGTGCCTTCTTATGAAGGTCTACACCGGATGTTCATTAACCAATTTTAGCCAACTAACCCCTAGTATGAGCTATCTTCTTACAGTATAGCTCATCACAGGCTAACAAGCTTCATCAACTAATTAGCAATCCTAATCATTTTATACTCAGCAAAAACACAACTAAAAATAGATATGCTTGACATGAAGAGCAGGGGTTTCATCAACACCCTGGAAAATTTAATTATAACATTACAAAGAAACAAATTAATCTAATTGGTGCTCTGGCTAGCCCAGGCATAACCTTCACATATACACAGTTCATCCTATTTATACATGGAAACCCAAACCCTAAATTTTCTTAAAAATAGAAATTAAATGAAATTAAATGAGAACACTCTCACCCATACTCTCTGAATCATTGTCAGCTCTGTTCAATCTCCTCCGAGAATGCCATGCATGGTTGTTGGATAACCCTAGTTCTAGTTTTCTCTAAGTTAGCTTATAGGGTTGAGAGAAGCTAAGAGAGAGAAAACTAGTTCTAGAGAGGTAGAGCAGGTAGAGCGGTAGGAGGTGGTGCGGTTGTCGGGGAGAGGGAGGAAGAAGGAGGTGGAGACGGCTCTGTAACAGGGGTTTGGTCGGGAGAAAGAGATAAGGGAGAGCTACGCTCTGTCGGGTGAAGGGAAGAGAAAATGAATTAGGTTTTGGTGATGGGAGCTTATATAGGTACTTTGTTGTGAAGCAGGTGCATCGGGATTTGATGAGGAAGGCGGAGCGAGCGTTGGATGTGACTAGGGGAAGATCCCGAACGACTCGGGGAGGATCGAGGCTCTTTTGGTGTTGACGGGAGCATCAAACGTTGATGCGCGTGGAAGCAGCGACCGTTTGATGTGGGAGATAGAAATCTCAACGGCTCCTGGCGAGATGGGCTCGGATCCGGGTCGGGTCTTGGCTAGCTCAAGACCATGTTTTGTAAATGGGTTGCTCCTTGTTGGGTTGCAACTGATGCGCGCGCGGGCTTTGGCTTTCTCCTCCATAGACGCTTGACTCCAATTCTTCGCTCTTTTGGCTCCTCAATTTCTCCGAGCTTTATTTATTACCTAAAAACACAAAATTAATTAATACAAATATTTATTCTTGAAAACAAAGAAAATACAGAATCTGGGATAATATCTGATTTCTGAGCACAAAAGATGAGTAAAATGCCAATAAAAAGGTGTAGAAATATGCAATATTTGGCACTCATCACGTACACCTGATTCCTTCTCGTCCAGAAGTCTTAACTGCATCGAAAATGTACGTAAATAACGTTACATTCACGAGAGGACGACATGATGGCGAGAGGAAGGTCACAACCAAGGCCCTACATGTTACCGCTCACATCAAGGGTTCGAGTTCGGGAGGCCCTCGTTGACACATGAGCATCTTCGAATGTGATTACTCTCAAGACTCTCAAGACAACCAAGGTTAGCCCATGCAAGATTGTACGACAGCCCACCACGATGACGGACTTCGAAGGAAATCAGACCAGCACATACGGGTATGTTAATCTTAATTTATCGGTAGGACCCGTTCGAGTCAAGAGCAAAGTTTGAAGTCATAGAAAAGGAGCCGGACTACCATATGATCTTTGGGGATACCATGGATTCACGACAACAAGGTCATTCCTTCAACGTATCACCGGTGCATGAAGACCATGCTAAATGAGAAAGTCATCCGTATTCCCGCATCATTATCTCCGTGCGCACCAATATGCGGAGTGGAGCTACATTCGAGCCAAAAGATACTTCGCGGGGAAGATCGGACAAAGTCTCGTGCACCCCCGGTACCCACGTGGGCTTCAATCCGGAAGAAGACCGACTTGCGTCGAGGGCCAAGCACCACGACACGCCTTCTCGACAAGGCGTCCATCTTTATCCGGTGAAGCTTCAACCCATGTTCACACCAAAAGGGAACGCACTTTCGAGGCGAAACGTGACCGAGGGGAAGATAATATACCGGCGCCGCTGTTAGCAATTAATAGGAGAGCGGCACCCGGTCTCCGCCCAATTGAATCTTTGCAGGAGCGACGAAATACAAGAGGAGGTATTAGATGCCCGCGACAACTACAAGATGGAACCAATTCCACAACTGACGAGCTCGAGACTGTTAACATCGGGAATGAAGAATCTCCCAGGCCGGTCTCTATCAGTTCGACTCTGTCCACAGAGACGAACGTGCGAGTCTTGTTCAACTAATCAAGGAGTACCAAGATGTGTTCTCCTGGACATACGAGGAAATGCATGGTCTAGATGAAACATTGGTCACCCATCACCTACATGTCATACCCGGATCCAAGCCAATCAAGAAATCTCCGAGGCAATTCAGACATGAAGTAGAAGAACAAATCAAGAACGAAATTCAGAAGCTGCTAGCTGCTGGCTTCATCAGACCTATTCATCATCCGACCTGGTTAGCTAATGTGGTCCCAGTAAAGAAGAAAAACGGACAGATTCGGTGCTGCGTGGATTTCAGAGACTTGAACAAGTGCTGCCCCAAGGACGACTTTCCTCTACCTAACATCGACATGTTAGTAGACGCCACCAGCGGACACGGCATGTTCTCCTTCATGGATAGTTACAGCGGATACAATCAGATAAAGTTGTATGAGCACGATGCGAGTAAGACAGCCTTCCGAACCCCTCTTGGAAATTTTTACTATACTGTTATGCCATTCGGATTGAAGAACGCCGGCGCAACGTATCAACGCGGTATGACGGAAATCTTCCATGACATGATGCATAAACAAGTAGAAGACTATGTAGATGATATCGTGGTCAAGTCAAAGGCTCGAGCATATTACACCAACGTCTTACGGCAAGTGTTTGAGAGGTGTCGAGAATACAAGTTGAAGATGAATCCTTTGAAATGCGCTTTCGGTGTCTCTTCGGGTAAATTTACGGGATTCCAAGTGATCGCAGAAGGAATAAAAGAAGACCCGTCCAAGACTCGGGATATCCTCACAATGCCGCCTCCCGAACCGTGAAGGAGCTCCCGAGTTTCATGGGCAAGGTGAACTACATTCGACGTTTTATACCCTGGTCTAGCCCAACTTACCGCCTCATTCACCCCCTATTGAAGAAAGGAGCCGACTTCGTTTGGACCGCAACCCAGACAGAAGCTTTTCGAAAGATTCAAAGAATACTATCATCTCCAGCCATCATGAAGTCTCATGTACAAGGGAAGCCGTTGTGTCTCTACACTTCCTTCAGTGACACTGCAGTGGGGGCTCTACTCGCTCAGGAAGACGACGAGGGAATCGAACGTCCCATATACTATTTTAGCCGAATATTGAGGACGCTGAACTCGGATACCCCGAGAGCGGAAAAGGCATGTTTAGCCTTGATCCATTCCATTCAAGTTTAGGCATTATCTACTTGTCTAATAGGGTGATACTCGTGTCTAAATCCGATCCTGCAAAGTTTTTACTTTCAAAGCCGGTCTGACTGGAAGGACAGGCAAATGGCTTCTCCAAATGTCGAGCTGGACATAACGTGTGCGCCACCTAAAGCTATCAAGGGTCAAGAAGTTGAGACTTTCGCGGCATTTCCTAGAGAAGGCACTACAGGGCTACACGAAGACCTCCGTGGAGAATTTCAGACGTCTCGTTTTGGAAGAAGAAGTGTGGCTCTTGTATTTTGATGGCTCTTCTACCCCTAAGTGATATCTTGGAGGAGCGGGCGTGGTATTAGTATCTCCAAGCTGGGAAGTATTCTCACACTCCTTCAAGCTGGACTTGAATGCACCAACAACTCGGCGAGTATGAAGCCTTCCTCATAGGGGTGTCAATAGCCAAGCAAGCGGTGAGTCACGCGTCGGGAGATAAGAGGTGACTCCAAGTTACCGGTGAATCGGATGAATGGGGTATACGATGAAGGAGTAACGCTAGATCCATATCGATAAGAAGCGCAAAGGTTCGAGATTATTTTGTTGATGCAACCATAACCCATGTCGGTCGCAAACAACAACAAACACGCCGATTGTCTAGCAACACCGGCTTCCAAATTGAAGTTCGAAGGTTTGGAAGAAACCACGACAGAAAAGAGGAGAAACCATAGAATCGACATGGTTATCACAATACAAAGACACCAAGACCGACGATTGGCGAACTCCGATCATTCAAGAGCTCAACGACTCACTCTCCCAAGGAAAGGTTAGTCTTAAAACCTGTAGAACTTCTTCATGCTTCATGGTATCTTCAGTATTATCGGAACCCGGATGGTTCCCTGTCAAGATATCTTGGGGATGACGAAGCACAACTACTGTTTGAATCATGTTCACAACGAAATTTGTGGACAATCACCGGTGGTAACGCTTTTACCGACGACTTCAACGCCAGGATATTGCGGCCGAGATGGAGACTCAATCCAGACTACTTGAAGTCCTACTCAAATTGTCAAGCACCACCACATTAATTGGAAGTTTTTAACGTGAACCACACTTGGGACCGGAGAGAGCCGTACAATAGTTATCTCCGTGACGGAACAACTCCTCGCCAATCAAAAGGATGCTATCGGGATAAAGCAAAAGGCCAAGCGGTTCGTATTGCATGAAGGGATCTTGTATCGCAAGAGCTTCGGAGGTGATCTACTACGATGCCTGGCTGGGAAGAAATCCCGGTCATGTCAAGGAAACACATGAAGGGGAACATCAAGGGAAGAGGAAAGCTGTTTCTCCGGATACACGAAATACTATTGGCCGACCATGGAGGATGATGCGGCCGCTTTTGTGCAAAGTCACAAATGCCAAATTCATGGGAACCTTTTTCACGCGCCTTCCACCCCTTTACACTCGATAAGCGGTCCATGGCCATTTTACATCTGGGACCTGGACATTATCGAAAAATCAATCCTCCATCATCGAAAGACACGAGTACATCATAATCTGCGATGAATACTTCACCAAATGGGTAGAGGCCATTCCCTCGCGAGGAACTACGGGAGTAACAATTGCGGCGTTCATAAAAGAACATATTATTTGTCGTTTCGAGCGTGCCTAAGCATATAATCACCGATAATGGCACTCCCTTCGCCAATAAACAGTACGAGAGTTACTAGAGGAGTATGGCATTAAACAGATCTTCTCCACCATCTACTATCCTCAAGGGAACGGACAAGCCGAAAGTACCAACAAGACATTGATCCGGATCATCGGTCGAACAAGAAACGAAAATCCTAGGGAATGGCACGACCGGTTACCAATGGCACTATGGGCATACCAGGACATCACCCGAAGCTCCATTGGGGTTTCCCCATACTCACTTGTTTACGGAGCGGATGCAATTCTCCCAGCAGAGATCAAAATCCCATCAGCTAGGATCGCAGCGGCAACCGGAATCCACTGGAACGAGGCTGAAGCCTTTAACTCTAGAGTAGCGGAGTTAGACACTCTGGATTTCAGAAGAAACAAAGCAGAAGAACGTACTCAGGTGTACAAGAATAGAATTTCCAGGGCATACAACAAAACTGTGAAATCACGTGTTTTCAAAGTGGGAGATTTGGTTTTGAAAACGGCCAAACACATCCAACAAGACATGTCCGCACCAAAGTTCTCACCGAAATGGGAAGGTCCTTACACAAATACCAAGGCTTACAACACTGGCTACTACAAAATTATTAAGGTGGACGGAGGCAAATTGGAAGCAAATCATCAATGGAAAGTGGCTCAAGGCATATCATGCACGACCACTATCTCGCTCTGTCAACAATACGGACAATTATTTTCATTACATGTTTGAATCATCAATTATATTCAGAGATGCATCAATGAAAAAACCGTTTCACCAATCAAAACCAATGCAATTTATTCCGCAAAGACGTTCAATAAAATTTGACATAAAGGGAATACGGCTGAATACGACTTAGAAGAGGCCATCTAGAAGATTATAGTTCCTTGAGAGCATCATCTCCGGTCTAGCTTGATATCTTCTCATTCTTTTCTTCAAGTCATGTATAGCCCGCTCTACCTCCTTTGATTCTGCAGCCAGAGCCTTCTCCTCTTCCAAGATATCTTTCGCAGCAGGAACAACATTCACGAGGATGCCCGCTCGATCGACCTTCACTAGTAGAATAAGGGGTTATGGTCCCGGTTGTCGTTGTCACGGTTTAAGCTATAAACGTGACTAAATGTTCGTTTGACACGGTTTCTTGAAATCCCGTGACCAATAATCATGTCTTTGGTCCCGGTATTTGTGTTAGCCGTGTCTCCATGGTCGTCCATATTTTATGGTCTCGAATATTGTATGACGCGTGTCTAGATCATTAGAGGTGTAATTTAACTTGTCGTTCAAATACACGTGTCTAAGCAGTAAGTTTTATCTCGTCTTTCCATTCTTAGGAGAAAAAATCGTGGTGTGGTGGTGAATCTCAATCTCCATATTCCCCACTGCACACTGTAATGGTGGAAAGAAGATTCGAGAAGGCACACCCCAGTTTCCCCACTAATTCAGCTTTTTTTTTTCTTCTTCTTTTTTTTTTTTAATTCCCCATTTTCTATTTTCTGTTCCCCAATTTTCTTCTATCCAGAGAAACTAGTTCCCTCTACAGTCGGAAGATTCGAAACACGGAAAGAGAAACCCTAGTGGAGAAATTTTGGCCAGAGTAGCGGTATAGTTTCATGGTGGTAAGTTCGAATTTTATCCTTGATGTATGAATCTAGGGAACCTAGATTGTTTGTTTTCTCAGGGTTTGAATCATATATATCTATTTATTTTTTTCAAAGCAGATCGTTCGTTGCTCAGTGGAGTCTTCTTGATCGTAACTTCTAGTCAACACCGTGAGCTCTTAATCTTCAATCTAACTCATCCTTTTCTTTTAGGTCGACTTATTTTTAACCTTTTTAATATTTACTTTCCTTAATATTGATATTTGAGTTTATGTTTATCTAACTTTGTGTATTTGTTTCCCATTGTTAATGTTTTCCTAAGTTGTTGATTTCGCATGGATCCACTTGATGTGCTTGAAAAACAGAGGCATAAGCACTTAACGCATCCTTTTCAGTCATAGGTCTAACTTAATTCTCACCCTTTGTTGGGTTTACTTTTCCAAATTATTATTCTGGAGTTTGTTTATCTAATTTTGGGTATTTGTTTCATGATTGTTAGGGTATTCTGCAGTGCTCATTTACCCTGGATCTGCGAGAACAAACTTGAGAAAAATAAGTATTAACTCAGTCATCTTAGAATGGACAAATTCTGGATGAGAACGAATAGATTATTGTCACCCGACGAAGCCGGGATTTAGGATTTTGTCAAAGTTGCTAGTCGAGAAACTATGGTGAATCTTTCGTCTATATGAAGTTTGTGTGTACCTTTCCTGTTAAAATTTACGTTAAGTAAGATATGCTTTTTTTCCCCTTTGGTATTGATCAGAACTATACTTTTTGGAGTTCCCATGGAGGGGATTCTCATGCTAGTAATTCTTTAAGTCATGAGTTCGAAAATAAGCCGATGGCTTATATTTCAAGCCATACTATAGATGATGCTCCTAACTAAAATAAGAGGAAGTAGTTGTTAATATATTAGTTGTAGATTTGTTTCTCTTTACCAACTTCATGAATGATAAGGTCTTAATTTTTATCCTAAAGAACGATCCATACATGACAGACAGTAACATTTTCAGTATTCTTAATTTGCTTGCGTTCTACAACTATCTAGAAACGAACTATACTACCAAGCCTTCAACTCATTATTTTAGGAACACAGGTTTGTGAAGTCACCAAAGTTGCGGGAGCACCAAGTAAATTAAGGAGCACATAGAGTTAAAATATTATTAACATTTTTTGGATCGATGCAGGCTTTGGCCAGCAATCCTGGATACAATTGCCGAGTTTTGAAGGGCCTAGAAACTGCTAAAGCTCTTTTGGAGTAAAACACTTTCCACTTGATACTAAACACATTTTCATCATAATTTTGTTGCTTTCAACATCATGACTTAAATTCTGTAGTCCTATTCCATTGCACTTCTAGTACTTCCTAATTTCTCCAACTCTCTTCATGCAAATTTGCATGATTAGACAATATCCCAGCAACTAATTCAAATCCAGGGGTTGATTTATCGTGACATCTTTCATGTTGATAGTATATGTTGTTAATTCTGAATATATGATTTATCTTCATTTCTCTCTGGTTATATGCATGGGATGAGCTATTTGTAGAGGTGAATACTTTTCTCCCATTTTATTGAAACTTTTGGGCTATTTGAACATTTTTACGTGCTAATTTAACCTTTCCTCTTAATCGGGAAAACAAAAATTCCTTCAATTTGTATAGGACAAATAAAGAGACAGATCTAGCTGTTAAAATCTATTTCTCAGAAAATGTGGGAGTTACTAAAGGTAATGCATCTATCTGTAATCTTTTTCGAAGTCTTATCAAGCTCCGTCGACGTATTGCTTACCATTTTATGTACTAGCTACTTGTAAATTGTAACTATCAGGACTTGAAGCATGGTGTTCTGGTAAAATTGAAGAAGACGAAGACAATTAGCCCAGCTTGGCAGTGCAACTGGTGTCTACAAGATCTAGGTGAAGTACCTAGTAGGAGTGCTACAGGATCACAGGGATATCCTAATTGATTGTTTGCTCATATCATTTTTAAATTAATTTTGGTGGTCGTTTTACAAATTTTGGATCACTCTTAATAATCATTACTCACTGTTTTTTTCGATATTGCATCTAGTGCCTTTAGCCTTCTCATCAAATCTATTTAGTTGATTTGTCACATTGTGGGATATCATTGTGTTACCAATTGATCCATTACTAATGATAGGACAGATATCACTCAATGACACTAAGTGGTAAGTTGGTCATTTATTTAATTACCTGCTAGTTCCTTAATTGTACTGTTCTAATTTTGAATTCATCAGACAAAAGAGCAAGTTCTGTTTTCAAAGAGGCAGGGAATATATATACATCCAAGATGTATTTATTCAACATTCAATTTTAAGAATTTTCTGTTTTTTCCGAAGTTGGTTCTTAGTGGATGTCACGAATGTTAGTTCACTGCTACTGAAGTTATGATTGTATTCTCGAACATGTATTTCATCTTTAACTGCGATTTCTTGTTGTTTTCCTCAAGCTTGATGACATACTACTTACTGAAAATTTCAGGTAGCTTGATGTCTTCCACATCTCCATGCATTATACACAAGAAAGTACAACAAACTTGAATTTAAAAGTTTCTGGCGACAGATGAGAACTTCTGGATATCTTATTATTCCAAGTACTTTCAGCATTTTATAGTTCATCCATTTTTTGTTCGTTCATGTTAACACTATGTTGTATGCATTTATGGAATATTGAGGAACTAACAGATCCTAAATTGCACCCAAAATATCATGTACTCTGTAACTTGAGACGGGAAAATGTGACTTCGTGGATATGTTGTTTGATTTGGAATCTATGTTCTATTTGTTGTCAGCTACTTCTTTGTCTGTTTCCTTTCTTAACGTATGTCAAATGCTTGACCAACATGCAAACTCGTCACGGGGTAAATGTAAAACGAGACCAATGAGCTAACTTGGACACGGTGGGAGCTGTAATCCGTGACCAATGATCAAATTAGGACACGATTTCATATAAAATTCCGTGACTAAACAAATTTTGGTCACGGTGAAATACCGAGACTATAAAAACATACTTTTTGGCCTCGAGGAGCTTTGGTCACGTTTTTTTCAAAAATGGAATACCGTGACTATAAACCTTTGGTCACGGTAATTTACCGGGGCTGAAGGGCCTTTTTGTACTAGTGCTTGATAATATCAAGATGCTGCCGCAACCAGCCCACGTTGAACTCCATGGATTCGCAGGTAGATACCATATTCTCCCACTTTTCGAGGCTTGATTCAGCAACGTTGCGGATAAAAATATTCTCCATCTCAGCAATCATGGGAAGAAGGAAGTTTACCGCAGTGACCAAAGCAGATGAACGGTTTCGGACCACATTCCTGGTTGCGATATGGCCGTACTTCCTCCATAACTTTCCACCGACATCTCGGAAATGGAGGATAAACATTTCATGCGAACATCGAAGGAAAGACTGCATTGGGGTATTCATAAGATGAGATACCCAGATCAAAGCATCTTCGAGGTTCACGGGGTAGGTGTGTTTGAGTTTAAAGGAAGAATTTGGTTAATTCGTAAATCATTGATAACCGTCACACATGTTCCGGTAGGGTATCTCGCGAGAATGAAGAGATTATTCACTGATCATTATGAAAGACAAGCAAATGTTCGAGTAAAAGGAAAAAGGGACGAACCGGAATGATCTTCTTGACGCGGAGAACACGAGCAGGGGATTGATCATGAAAGTCGGACACATGTCGTGCACGTTTAACGGAGGATCCTGGATGGTATGAAGAAGACGATCCACCGGTGTTCGACATGATGAGGAAACGGAGTTTCGCGAGAAAGCCCTATTGCAAAATCGTAAAAGTGGTTCAAAATCTCTATACCGCATATATGCTTTGAGGAAACCCCAAAACGATTACGGTGCCCGATATATGGGGATTCGACACCGACCAAGTCGGGCTTTCTCTTGAGCCCTAATCGGAAGAGCATCTGGATACACGAGCGATTCAACCCAGCGGTGTGTAAGCACCCACTTAGGAATCCCAATAGAAGAAGAATCTTATCCCTAACTCAAACACCTAAGGGAGAAGCCGGTCCATCAAGGCTTAAGATCGCGCACGTATGGAGGATTGCCCACAACCAGAATCCCTCTAGGTAGGCTTCCTTTATCTTGTCTTCTTACGTTTGTATATGTCACCATCTCATGCCTACCCCACAATAGTGTAACCATTATGTGCTAGGCAGTGGACTTAATGTTGATGGTGGATTTTCATTTAAGGTTAAAATTGTAAAAAACCAGAAAATCATGCGTTGACATCTTGTAAAACATAAATCCATTAATAAGTGTTGGATACTCCTTCACTTTACTAATTCACCTAGAATGGAGCATGTGGCAACAATCCCATTCTGGGAATACACGAAATTCATCCAGGTTGGAGCATGTAGCAATAATCCCATATACCCTGTAAATTTATAGCAATATTAATTAATGCGCAACTTGACCTTGTATTTCACCGTACTCATTATCGGTGCGGCATGATGATTGAGTGTTACCCTTAGCGAGGCAACACGAATCTCCAAGCATTATAATGAAACCATGTACGAAATACCCGTACAGGCTGACTCTCGGTGTGTTATACTAGACCGATTTAGAACTCTCGGTGTGTTATACTAGCCCGATTGAACATCCGGATTGTCCGTATCAGTCTGGATATGATCTCAATCATCCAAATTCACCATTATGATTGGATGGCTCAGATCAATTCCATAACCCCCAAGCAGGTATGGAATATTCACTGCCGAACCAACGCGGACCCCACATGGTCGACCTCCCCAAAATATTGGCCTAGCTTGCCAAAACGTCCAAACCAGAGCGTATGGACGGGAAAACCCTAAATTAGGGTTTGCGGCATATTACATGTGTCGCAAAACAGTCTCAACCATCCATCTTCGCGCAGGTATAGATGGAGGGTGTAGATGTAGATTCAAAGAGCCCGAGCATGTCAACACAATCACCATGGGCTCGCCTACATACTGACAATTGGTCGGGACCAACCATGGTTGGTTATCCCAATTCGTCTGCTGGATAAAGCATGGTCGCACGGCCGTGAAACCCAAATTAGGGTTTTGAGCATCACGAGCGTCCATCTTCTCTGGCACGAATGGAGGGTCCAGGATTAGATTAAGAAGGTCCGGTCATACCAGCATGATCACCGTGGGACCTTCTATTCCCTCACCTGATCGGCCAAGGCATATCATGCCTGGCTATCCCAAAACGCTTCCAAACTTGCGTGGTCACACTTCCCAAATTGCAAAGGCGATCTCGACCACTCAACTTCATAGGACAATTTAAGTGGCTTAGATCACGTTTTCATGGGACCGATCGAGTATAGCGTGAATACCAGCCTACCACCTACACGTCAGACGGATTGGGCAAGACCGGCCAAGCTTGGTCGTCTTGGAGCGCGCGCCCGAAGTTGGCACGATGCGCGGCCTTTTGCGCACCCGGTTTTGTCACAAAATCGATCTCAACCACTCCACTTTGCCGGTCAAATTGAGTGGCCTATATCGCGCCTTTATGGGACAAAGAGGTACGGACGTGTACACCGGCATGCTGTCTACATGCATGCCCGTCAGTTCTTTCCAAAACCCTTCCCATGCTTGGTTTCGACCAAGGCGAAGAGTGATGTCTGCAAGCACCTCTTCAAAACCTTTGATTTTACCAACGGTCGCAGATGAGTGTCTCAAAGATTATCTCATCCGTCCAACTTCACTAGGTTTTGGTTATACAACCCTGGTCGGGAGTTAATTGGTCGGTGAGGCGTCATGGTGATCACCACCCGTCACTTTACCACACCATGATGCGATGCATAAAATACACATGATACTTCACAAGTATCAACTTCTGAATAACGCGAGTTATTCAATTTAGCATTATATGCTACCTTTTGTGGGTCCCACGATCCACACACTCGAGACATCAATCATGTCACAAACTGGGGATACATCTTGGGGTATTGGTGCCGGAGGTTTGACATGCGGCGGTAACGCGCCATCACAAGAACGTGTCGAGAAGTCATGGACGGTTAAGAGATGACGGGAGAAGTGGGCAAGAGCGCGGTCGTGTAACACCAACACACACCTCCACTACTCCATCATTCCAATTCCTCCACTTCCCACGAGACGTGAATAAGGCTCAAATGACTTGTATAAATAGGTTCTCCTCCCTATTTTCAACAACATGAGGAAAACAACACAAGTCCGAGCCAGGAGACGAAACCAAGTGTTAATACAAAACGTATTCAAACACCTAGAGCCTGCTTGCATCAATCGTAAGCCTGCTCACCTTTCTTTTACAAGTCATAAGCAAGCCAACACCTTCACAATATCAACACCTTCTTCACTTCCCTTCCTAAGATCAACCCCATCTCCTTCACTTTGTGGCGAAACAAGTTTGGAACGACCATTTCTTGGTTTAGGTCGGACTTGCCGCATTGATTTCGAATCTACAAGCACTCACCGCGGTGATGCATTTGTTTATGGTTTAGATTCATTCCTCATCCACACACCATAAATTACCAAATCCGGCAAGAATAGTTTTCACCCATAAACAATCTCCAAGCTGAACGTGATGAAGAAGACTACTGGGATGCAATGTATAGTGATCTCGATGAGGAAGAATTCCCCAGTTCGGACAGTGATTCCGAGAAAGAGTCTGAAGAAGATTCCATGGAGGATGATGATGACGGCGACGAATCCAATAAATTTGACGAGATGTTGAACTTAGAAATTATTTTTTGAACAATAATTCCTTATTGTATCTTCTGCCAAATCTTCTTCATACTTTCAATTGGATGAGAAAGACCAATGTCATGTGAAAATTAACCACAGTCTTTTGAAGTATGACTGCACGAGCAAACTAAGGAACCATGATTTGTACAGATCATCAATCATCGAAATATTGACTGCGCTTGGTTGAATCGTCAGTCCCCAGTCCCCAGTATTGTCTCTTTTCTTCCACATCACCAATACAATCTAGCTTGAGATTGGAAGTCTCAGTAAGACTCGCAACTGATTTTGACCATCCGTAGAAGATAAACATCCACCGTCTTGTGTTTTGACTTTCAAAACTTAGGGTTTTCTAATTATACAACATATCTTCTTTTTCTCCTGCATATTTTCAGAAGAAATTTTGATCATGATCATTGATCGCTGTCGTATGCGTCAAAAATAATTTCACTTTCCTAAAGTATATGATAAGAAAGAGTTCGTTTCCACAGAGAGGCAATTGTAGTTATTAAGTATTCAATTTACTAAAGTAACCAATTGGGGAGATTTCTGATTTGTATGTAAGCAATTAAAGTAAATCAAAAGCAAAGTAAATTAGTGAAGTAATCAATGAGAGAAACATATTGGTCAAGGAATTCATCTTCAATCTTAAACATGTGCTTGCATATATTATTAGAATTACAATTTAATCTCTTTATCATCAAAAGCCTAGAGCATCAAGAGAGCAAGATAATCTACTAATTTTCTAAGTTCATCAACACACACATTAGAGCTGCGTATGTGAATTCTACCTAAAGAATAACCTAACGCCTTGCGCTAATTAAGTTCAAATCCTAAGAGCATTAAGTTTGGGAAATAGGCTAATCAATGCAATTGTCATCCATTGCGCATGATAATTCGAACAATGGTCAAACTCTACATATGATTACAAGAGTGTATCACAACAAACCGTAATCATATCATGCTACTTGTATTCGGGGTTATCGCTTAATGAAAAACCCTAAATTAGCTATGGACTAGGATGTGAATTCAATTTATTGGCCACTCAACTAAACAAACATCTAAATCCTATCACAATACAGCAATCATGTGATATTAAAAACAGTATAGATGTGAACGATAATCAAGAGAGAAAACTAATACATAACTCAAGCACAAGTTTTAGAAATAGGATTACATCATTAACCAATAATATTAAATTAGCTACTCATAGCTATGGAGTTCATCATAAAAATATTAATTGAATAGAAGAAGATGAACAAAGCAAACCCTAGTAGCGTAAACAAAGCGGCTCTCTCCTTAGCTCCAAGAATGATACGTGATTTCCAAAATTGTAGAAGTCTTCCTTTTATATCTCTCTTGTTCCAAAATTAGGTCTAGTCTTTAAAAGTCCATTAGATGAAAATCCACCAAGCCCATATGTGAGAAAAACCCATGTAGAAATTATACCAAAAATATGCCGCCGGAAAACTGGTGTCACGCCGGAAATAGTCGGAAATTAGCTCAGGTGACCGGCAAAGTCCACCCGGTCACCGGTCAAGCCTCGAGTTAATCGGGTTAACTCGGGTCAAGCACCGAGTCAATTCAGAGTCAGCTATTCAGGTAAGCTAACTAGGCTGACTTATCTGACTTGCCATGGCCTAAGTTCTGTTGCACAATCATTGTGTTCCAGTACTGCTCTCCATCCATGATGGCTATACAACCTGCTAATCCTGCAATCCTTAGCCATTACCAGTCCAATCTGCTTCTGTAATCTTCATTTCTTCCCTATTTCAGCTCCTTGACAGCAACAAATTATCACTAACAACTCCAACATATTCATACTCCAATTGTTTGCATATTTTGCCATTTCATCTCGGCTTCCAATCCTTGTTAGTGCAATACTCCCATTGCATTTCCGGTACCACCAACTCATTGCTTCCACTAAATACTTCAGCCATACTCCACTGCAAACATCCTGGCATTTATTCCCATCTTTTTCAGTTCTCAGTCATGCATAACTCAATTCATCTCAGCTGCTCTTCTTCATTGAAACCACATCCAAGCTGCAACATCTTAGTCACCACCAAATCCTTCCTCTTGACAGAACATTGCCTGCAATTTCAACTTGAGCACAACAGCAACTCCAACTGCAGAACAGAATCACCACCTGCAATCTCTTGTCACAAACAAGACCATCTGCATTCCAGCCTTGCCTCATTACAGTTCAATTCCAAGACCTACATCCATCCATTTGTATTTCAGCTCATTGCATACACATAATCTCCTTGATGAGCTCATACCTGAGCTGTAACTACCTACACCAGTTCAACTGCATCTCTAACTCTAACCAACACCTCAGTCTCAAGCAAGTCTCTGCTTTTCACTGCCACTAGTCACAACTCCTTGCATCATACTTCTCTTATTCTTCCAACAACTCATCACCACAGCATCGACTTCTGTTGCAACAACTTCTCATATTCCACCTCCTAGTACACTGTGACCACTGAAATTTCAATGAACTCAGCCACCAACAAATTGCAGCTCAATCTCATCTTAATCACCAGCAAGAACACCATCCGAATATTTTCAACCCACTAGAACCAGCAATCTCGGGTGCTAGACTATCACTCAATCGCCACCTTGTTCCTTGAATACAAACACCTACTAAAGGTTCTCGGTACCTTCTAGCCTCTTTATTGAACAGCAACAACATTCTCGAGTTCTCCTTATAGCCACCATCCATACCGGCTTGCACCCCGGTAAACCTATCTTTGAATCATTCCCATGAAAATCGCCACTGAGACTCTTCTCAAAACTGCAATTACCAACACTTCTGTATTGTTCTTCCTCCATATGAACTCCTGCTTCTTTTTCGAACGCCAAATCTCAGAGATACAAGAACCATGGACTTGAACTCTCCTTCTCATCTACAAAAACCCATTTCTCCTCTTCAATTTCTCAATCTCAGATTCAGACACAAATTGAGAAACCCTAACTTCACCATCTCAGCTCCATCCATCGATCTGAACAAAACCCATGTTAAATTTCTTCCTCTTGCACTCAACAGCAGCACCAGCAAACCCATATGCTCAATCGACAACAACGGAGACAACTCCATTTCAATCTCCATCGATTCTTCAGTTCAGCACAGATGAACACCATCACCATCTCAATCTTCCGTTTCCTCAAACCCTAGCTTCTATTTTGCTATCAATAATCGAATTACTTCAAACCCACTCTTCCAATCCTTCAAAATCGAATTACTCCATTGAATTTCACAGTTTCACCAAAATCCTCATAAGAACCCTCATCTCTCATCAAACTCCTCCTCTTTCTGAAATTAACAGCACATCCCCATCTAAGCAGCAACAACGAATATCTATCTTCTTCTTCTGAGTAAACCTCAACATCTCTCGCTCCGATTTCTCATCAATTTCCTCTCTTCACTCGACTCGAGCATTAGCGCCTCCATTTCTCTTCTTGAATTCAGGTAGTGTATAATAAGAGAGAATACTTTTTCTCCAACTTTTATGGTTGTTGCAGAAATGTAAATGGCTAACCCCACTCAGGTGAAGTAGATTGGGGGGTACACAGTGATTGTAAGCACCCACTCATTAGATAATGTCCACCAAAATGGCAGCCCTTCTTTAATGCTCGCAAGACCACGAGATAGTCCGCTTTGTGAAATGAACTTTCTGCCTCTTTTTGCTCCAATTGTCTCCTTTGCACCTAATAAACTCAAAAGCAAACATAAGATACATAATTTACAAGAAAACTCGCAAAGAAAGCATAAACAATGGATAAATATCAAGGTGTTTACAACACCTATCAAATTCCCCCACACTTAGACTTTGCTAGTCCTCGAGCAAATCAAACAAAACTTATTCTAAAGCATACATACAACTCCGTGTCGTCGAGGCTACGGTCACAATTAGCATGTATAACAAGCCTTTGAACCCCTAGGTGTCCCGAGTGGACGAGTTATTGTCTCGCGAGGGCTTACTAGAGATATACCCACAAAATCTAATTTTCCAACTTACTAGTTCTTGAAATGATAGCATCCAACGCGCTAATAAGACATAGAAATTATGCACACTAGTAATAATAAGTTAGACACATATATGAACACAATCTCATCCTTAAAATTGAGAGAGAAATAACCATCCCTTCTCGAAAGAAATTCGGGTTCGGAGTGATCAAAAGTCTCGACTTCTGCCTCACAAGAAAGGGTTTTATGAAGTTGCTCTCAATAATAAACAACTTTTTATGGGTCACACATGTGTCCAGGTAGAAATGAAGAGAGAATCATGCGACGTGTTGAATAGTAGGAAGGCAAAACCCTCCGAATTGTTTTGAAAACCCACATCTTTTATTCATTTTGAAAAACCCTTTTTTTGACGATCTCTAAGAAAGGAAATCAACCACTTAACGAAGGTGGGAATATGCTTACTTACCTCGTTATCCGTTCAACGTGCAGTTAGCACTACTCTCACAGTATCCATAGAAACGTCTTCGGTCTTCAATCCTTGTCTTCATCTTCGTCTTCGGTCTTCAACTCTTGAACTTCGTAGAATCTTAACAATGTGATTCTTTCCTCTAATTCCTTGTTGCTTGAAACTTCATTATGAATATTCTTTCTTTCCATTGGCTTTAATGAAAGAACAAAACTAAAAACAAACTATACAAACCCAAAATATGATACAATGAATTTTTTTGTCTTTTTTTTTTTTCTTTTTTATAAAACAAGAAAAATAAAACAAATACAAAAATGAAAACAAAACAAAATAAAATAATAAAACTAATAATGCACCTAACAAAATTTTCTCTTGTCTCTCAAGAGAAAATGAAATACAAATAAAGATAAAATAAAAATCCAAGTACAAAGGCCATGGTGTAAGTACTTTACCGCTTGATTCTTCACAACTTGTATGTCTTGATATCATAAACTTCTCGAACTTTCATCTTTTATAATCTTCGCTCTTGTACATAAAGTCTTCAACTTGTAAAAATTTTGCTCATTGTCTTGTTGCTTTTTGGAATCGAAATCTGCTCATTTTAGTACCGTTGGTTGTAAACCTTGAACGTCTTCAACTTTCCTTGAATTTTTGATGCTCCTCTTGTTGATGATGATGGTGTTTCTATGGACCTGTTGGTGTAGAGAGAGATAAAGTGGATGGTGCTAACTGCGAACAAGATTACAAGTGGTATGTAAGTTAGTAATTCGATGTCACCATCATGATTGACAAAATAACACTCAAGAGATCAAAGTAGTGCTTCTATTGGTGGGAGGTTGGGTAGCTCACCATTACGCCGGAGTTTACGTACGGTGACACACTCTAAAAGCACATATTTTGAAGGTCGGTGCCTCACATTATGTAACATGGGTAGTCTCCACTATAGGGGACCACAACTCTAATACCAAATTCATTACGCACCTTATTTTCCCTTGGCATGGTTAAATCCAATTTTAACTCTCATACAAGTAAGAAACCCGATCATGTTCTCTGTCATCTCTAAGTTCAGTCACTCTTATGAGAATCTCGATGTAATCTTAGCGACGTGTATACTATGTGACTGTACTAGCTACAAGTTGGAGTTTTTTCATTCACTATTTTACACAAAAGTTGAAAATTTATGAAAAATTTACAATGCAAATGCTTAACCCCTCCCCCACACTTAAACTTTACATTGTCCTCAATGTAAATTAAATCGTCCAAAGAAAGACAATGTGCCAAGAAATCAGAAAAAGTAAATTCATGACAAGAAAAGAAAATAAAAGATAAGAGATACAAAACCTATGGGTTGCCTCCCATTTAGCGCTTGGTTTAAAGTCGTCGGTTTGACTATCTCCTTGTTTTCTATGACTCCTCCGAGGGAGTACTTCCACAAGATTAACTCCTTCCACGACATCAGAAGAATAGTTCTCATAATATGGTTCCAACCGGTGCCCATTTACTTTAAGTTCATTTCTGTAGCTAAACTACGAATTTCCACTGCACCATGAGAAAACACATTAGTCACAATAAAAGGTCCAATCCAACGTGACCTTAATTTACCCGGAAATAATTGTAAACGAGAATTAAACAAAAGCACTTTCTGCCCAATGCAAAATTATTTCTTTGTGATCATACTATCATGAAATTCCTTCGTATTTTCCTTGTAAATCCGTGAGCTTTCAAATGCATCATTGCGAATCTCTTCTAACTCTTGGAGTTGCAACTTCCTTTGCCTTCCAGTACCATCCAACTCCATATTGCATTGCTTAATAGGACAAAATGCCTTATGCTCAATTTCAACGGGTAAGTGATAAGGTTTACCATAAACAATCCTAAAGGGAGACATCCCACTAGGTGTCTTGTATGCGGTTCTATAAGCCCACAATACATCATTGAGTCGCGAACTTCAATCCTTCCTTGTTGGATTCACCATCTTCTCTAGAATGGATTTCACCGCTCGGTTGGAAACCTCGGCTTGTCCATTTGTTTGTGGATGGTAAGGTGTTGCAATCCTATGCGACACAATGTACTTCCTTAACAAGTTTTGCAAAAACTTGTTTTTGAAGTATGAACCTCCATCGCTAATTATAGCCCTTAGAATTCCAATCCTTCCAAATATATTTGCTTGCACAAAATCTGAAACCACTTTAGAATCATTAGTTGGGGTGGCCTTAGCTTCCACCCATTTCGAGACATAATCCACAACAAGTAAGATATAATAATTCCCACTAGAATTGATAAAAGGGCCCATAAAATCAATTCCCCATACATCAAAAACCTCAACAAATTGAATAATAGTTTGTGGCATTTGATTTCGAGCACCTAGATTTCCTGCTCTTTGGCATATATCACATGTGGTACAAAATGCATGTGCATCCTTAAACAAAGTTGGCCAAAATAAACCACATTCTAGTACCTTGAGAGCGGTTCTCTTGCTCCCAAAGTGTCCTCCACAAGCATATGAGTAGCAAAAAGACAAGATAGAATTAAATTCAAATTCGGGAACACACCTTCGTATTACTTGGTCACTACAATGTTTCCATAGGTATAGATCATCCCATATGTATTGGTTTCCTAACTTCTTAAGTTTGTCCCTCTAAGCACGAGACAAGTTCTTTGGGATTTGTTTAGAAACTAAGTAATTAACAATATCAGCACGTACCATGGTTCCCCAAAAGCAATTGAGAATAGTTCTCATCCGAAACTTTCACGCAACGGGATAGTTTCCTTGTCCAAAGCAAGACGGCTCAAGTGATCCGCAACGGTGTTCTCAATTCCTTTCTTGTCTTTGATCTCTATATCAAATTCTTGCAAGATTAAAATCCATCATATGAGCCTCGTTTCGCCTCTTTCTTTGTAAGCAAGTACCTAAGTGCTGCATGATCAGAAAATTTAACAACTTTTGTACCAATTAGATAAGAGCGAAACTTTTCCACAACAAAAA
Organism: Papaver armeniacum; assembly: GCA_023531295.1. NCBI lineage: Eukaryota > Viridiplantae > Streptophyta > Magnoliopsida > Ranunculales > Papaveraceae > Papaver > Papaver armeniacum. The sequence continues at coordinate 238,721 of JAJJWW010004864.1, forward strand.
CAATGGCTAACAACTCTTTTCAGTGGTTGTGTAGTTTTGTTGGGCTTCATTGAGTGTCCTAGAAGCATAGTAAATATCATGAGGTATCTTCCCCACTTTTTGCCCAAGCACCGCACCAACCGCATAATCATTTGCATCACACATGAGCTCAAAAGGTTTGCTCCAATCCGGTGGTTTAATGATAGGGGCTGATATAAAAGTTCTTTCAAACGATTGAATGCCGCCACACACTTTTCATCAAAGTTAAAAACCACATCTTTTTGCAATAAGTTGCAAAGTGGTGATGCTATCTTGGAAAAATCCTTGATAAATCTACGATAAAACCTACATGACCAAGAAAAGAGCGTATCTCCCTCACCGTAGTGGGAGGGGTTAAATCACGAATAAGATCTATCTTAGATTTATCGACTTTCAAGCCTTTAGAAGATATTATATGGCCTAAAACTATGCCATGAGTTACCATGAAATGGCACTTGTCCCAATTCAGCACAAGGTTTGTATCAACACATCGTTCAAGGATTAGAGACAAGTTGTTCAAGCAAAGGTCAAATGAATCACCAAAGACACTAAAGTCATCCATAAACACTTAGATTATGTTTTCAACATATTACGAAAAGATACTTACCATACACCTTTGAAAGGTAGCTGGAGCATTGCATAAGCCAAAAGTCATATAAGCAAAAGTACCGAACGGACAAGTGAAAATGGTTTTCTCTTGATCCTCCGGCGCTATCACAATTTGATTGTAACCTGAATAGCCATCAAGGAAGCAATAGTAATAGTTTCAAGCTAAACGTTCAAGCATTAGATCAATAAATGGTAAATGAAAGTGATCTTTTCTAGTCGTGGTATTCAATTTTCTATAATCAATACAGACCCTCCAACCGGTTTGCACACGAGTTGGGACAAGTTCATTCTTATCATTTTCCATCACCGTCACACCTGATTTCTTTGGTACCACTTGTCTAGGGCTTACCCACTTGCTTTATCGGATATGGGGTAGATAACACCCACGTTCAAAATCTTGAGTATCTCCTTTTTCACAACTTCCATCATGGGAGGGTTCAAACGACGTTGGGCTTCCCTTGTAGTATTTGCATCGTCCTCCAAACGGTTCTTGTGCATGCAAATGGTAGAGCTTATACCCTTGATATCGGCAATTTTCCATCCTATGGCCGTTTTGTACGTCCTTAGCACCCTTAGAAGTTTTTGCTCCTGTAATTCACTAAGCTCATTAGAAAAAATCACGGGTAAGTATTTCTTGTCACCCAAGTACAAGTACTTTAAATGACTTGAAAGAGGTTTCAATTCTAACTTTGGAGATTTAACAATTGAAGGCGGCACAAGCTTTTCATCATTGCAAGGTAAAGAAGCATAAGAAATATTTTTAATTGCTGATTTTTCCGGTAATGAGTCAAGAGAACCAAGGGTTTCTTTAATCTCATCACCATACTCATAACCATGGTCAATAGGTGTAGTGAGCATGGTTTCCAAAGTATCAACACCATTCAACTCAAATATTTTTTGCGCCAATGTGTCCATCACATCAATGGAGAAACAAGAGTGGACATCACAAGGATATCTCATCGTCTCGAAAATGTTGAAACGAATTATTTCTCTATCAATTCCATAGTCAGCGTTCCCTTGTCAACATCAATAATGGTTTTCGCCTTTTTCATGAAGGGACGCCCAAGTAGCAATGGAAGAGACGAGTCCGGTGAACCTTCATCCATCTCTAACATGCAAAATTCATCTGGAAATACTAGTTGGTTAACCCGCACAAGAACATCCTCAACAATACCCATTGGGTAGACATTAGAGCGATCGGCTAATTGCAACACAATTTCGGACTTTTTAAGAGGACCTAAGTCAAGTGAATTATACATAGACGCAGGCATAACATTAATGGATGCACCTAAGTCCAACATAGCTTTGTTAAATGTGGTGTTACCAATTGTGACTGGAATGTCAAAGCATTTCAGTGGGAGTTTATGTTGTAAGATTGCCGAAGCATTCTCCCCCACACTTAGCACTTCATTACCTTTGAGCCTTTGTTTATTGGTACACAAGTCCTTCAACACCTTTGCATACTTTGGAACTTGCTTGATTGCATCTATGAGTGGTATGTTCACATGAATCTTATTGAGAATGTCTACGATCTCCTTTTCTAGCTCCTCCTTTTTGGAATTTGCAAATATGCGAGGAAAAGGTAAAGGAGGAACATAAGTTGAAACCGGAGTTTTAAAATTAGAAATAGGTGCCTCGAAGTTTGGGGAGAATCCTCATTCTTCTCCTCCAAAATAGGTTCCTTTGGAGCTTCCTCTTTGCCCGAATCAGTAACTTCGGGTTGCACAAGTTGTGTACCACTTCTCAACGTAATTGCATTGACACCCTCTTTTGGGTTGATAGGTTGATAAGGGAGTTTCCCACCATTTTGTGCCTTCAACTGGTTCAACTCAATAGCCATAGAACCAACTTGGGTTTGCAACTCCTTAAGTACTCCGTTCTTTGCATAAAGATTTCAGCAACTCTTCCATACGACCCACGATTTTGAGGTTGTTGTTGTTGTTGTTGTTGATGAAATTGTTGTCGCAGCTGGAATTGTTGTTGTTGAGGTTGAAATCCACTCGGATGGTTGAAATTAGGTTGTTGAACCGCTCCTTGCTTGTTCGCATAGCTAAAATTAGGGTGATCTCTCCATCCGGATTGTAAGTGTTGGAGTAAGGATCATATCGTCTTTCTTGATTTGAAAAGACCGCACTAACTTGCTCCAACTCTTCATCATGTGAAGGTAAAATAACCGTAGCCATCTTTTGAATCATTCGCTCTATGCTACCCATCCTTTGATCATGGTGTGATGATGAATCACTAACTTCATGCAATGACCGAACCATTGGTTCACCTCTTGTGTAGAATTGTTGCGAGTTCGCAGCCATGCTTTCAATCAACTCGGTAGCTTGGGCCTTTGTCTTGTTCACTAGTGCACCACCACCCGCGGCATCGAGGAGATATCTATCACTTGTTTGGAGGCCTTCATAGAAGTATTGGATTATCATAACGTCACTGAATTGGTGGTGTGGACAGCTTGCCACTAATCTCTTGTATCGCTCCCAATATTTATACAAATATTCTCCACATTTTTCTTTATCCCACAAATCTCCTTGTGAATTTGAGTAGCCTTTGATGCAGGAAAATATCTCTCGAGAAAGAGTTTCTTCAACCCATTCCATGTTGTGACACTTCCGGAAGGCAAGTAATACAACCATTCCTTAACATTGCCCGCCAAAGAGAACGGGAAAGCTTTCAACATTGCAACATCCGCATTGGTCTCCGGTGGAAGCATGGCCGTGACTATGGTATGGAAGTCCATAAGATGCTTGTATGGGTCTTCATTCACCATGCCATGAAACTTTGGTAACTCTCTAATCAACCCCGGCTTGATCTCGAAGGTTGAGTTTGTTTGAATACACCATTATTGTGTATCCAACTTGTGAGAAGCCAAGTCTTTGAGTGTACGATCACCCATTGCTTCTTCTTCTTGCTGGAAAGTCTATTCTTCTACTTCCAACTCTTGTTCTTCCGTCTCGTCAAGTCTTGCTTGAAGTATTGTTCCTCTACGTGTAGATATCCCGCACCTTAGATAATTCCAATTCTTAGGAGCCAGGGATTAGTACCTGAAAAACAATCCTCACAACTAAGTCAGAAAAACGAGACAAGAAACAAAAAAAATATGAAAGCGAAATAATGATAAGAAACTAAAAACTTAATAACTAGCCAGTATGCCTCCCAAGAACGGCGCAAAATTTGATCGATGTCGTATGTCGTCAAAAATAATTTCACTTTCCTAAAGTATATGATAAGAAAGAGTTCGTTTCCACGAGAGGCAATTGTAGTTATTAAGTATTCAATTTACTAAAGTAACCAATTGGGGAGATTTCGGATTTGTATGTAAGCAATTAAAGTAAATCAAAAGCAAAGTAAATTAGTGAAGTAATCAATGAGAGAAACATATTGGTCAAGGAATTCATCTTCAATCTTAAACATGTGCTTGCATATATTATTAGAATTACAATTTAATCTCTTTATCATCAAAAGCCTAGAGCATCAAGAGAGCAAGATAATCTACTAATTTTCTAAGTTCATCAACACACACATTAGAGCTGCGTATGTGAATTCTACCTAAAGAATAACCTAACGCCTTGCGCTAATTAAGTTCAAATCCTAAGAGCATTAAGTTTGGGAAATAGGCTAATCAATGCAATTGTCATCCATTGCGCATGATAATTCGAACAATGGTCAAACTCTACATATGATTACAAGAGTGTATCACAACAAACCGTAATCATATCATGCTACTTGTATTCGGGGTTATCGCTTGATGAAAAACCTAAATTAGCTATGGACTAGGATGTGAATTCAATTTATTGGCCACTCAACTAAACAAACATCTAAATCCTATCACAATACACGGCAATCATGTGATATTAAAAGCGGTAGAGATGTGAACGATAATCAAGAGAAAACTAATACATAACTCAAGCACAAGTTTTAGAAATAGGATTACATCATTAACCAATAATATTAAATTAGCTACTCATAGCTATGGAGTTCATCATAAAAATATTAATTGAATAGAAGAAGATGAACAAAGCAAACCCTAGTAGCGTAAACAAAAGCGGCTCTCTCCTTAGCTCCAAGAATGATACGTGATTTCCAAAATTGTAGAAGTCTTCCTTTTATATCTCTCTTGTTCCAAAATTAGGTCTAGTCTTTAAAGTCCATTAGATGAAAATCCACCAAGCCCATATGTGAGAAAAACCCATGTAGAAATTATACCAAAAATATGCATAGGAAAAGCGGTGTCACGTAGGAAATAGTCGGAAAATAGCTCGGGTGACCGGCAAAGTCCACCGATCACCGGTCAAGCCTCGGGTCAGCCCAGGTTAACTCGGGTCAAGCAGGAGTCAATTCAGAGTCAGCTATTCAGGTAAGCTAACTAGGCTGACTTATCTGACTTGCCATGGCCTAAGTTCTGTTGCACAATAATTGTGCTTCAGTACTGCTCTCCAGCCATGATGGCTATACACCGTATAAGTCCTGCAATCCTTAGCCATTACCAGTCCAATCTTCTTTTGTAATCTTCATTTCTTCCCTATTTCAGCTCCTTGACAGTAGCAACTTATCACTAACAACTCCAACATATTCATACTCCAATTGCAGCTGCATATCTTGCCATTTCAGCTCAGCTTCCAATCCTTGTTGGCTGCAATACTCCCAGTGCATTTCGGTACCACCAACTCATTGCTTCTACTCAACACTTCAGCCATACTCCACTGCAAACATCCTGGCATTCATGCCCATCTTTTTCAGTTCTCAGTCATGCAAAACTCAATTCATCTCAGCTTCTCTTCTTCATTGAAACCACATCCAAGATCGACATCTCGATCACCACCAAATCCATCCTCTTGACATAACCTTGCCTGCAATTTCAACTTGAGCACAACATCAACTCCAACTGCAGAACATAATCACCACCTGCAATCTCTTGTCACAAACAAGACCATCTGCATTCCATCCTTGCCTCATTACAGTTCAATTCCAAGACCTACATCCATCCATCTGTATTTCAGCTCATTGCATACACATAATCTCCTTGATGATCTCAAACCTGAGTTGTAACTACCTACACCAGTTCAGCTACATCTCTAACTCTAACCAACACCTCAGTCTCAATCCAGTCTCTGCCTTTCACTGCCACCAGTCACAACTCCTTGCATCATACTTCTCTTATTCCTCCAACAGCTCATCACCACAGCATCGACTTCTCAACTGCAACAGCTTCTCATATTCCACCTCCTAGTACACTGTGACCACTGAAATTTCAATTAATTTAGCCACCAACATATTGCAGCTCAATCACATCTTAATAACCAACAAGAACACCATCTGAATCTTTTCAACCCACTAGAACCAACAATCTCAGGTGCTAGACTATCAGCTCAATCGCCACCTTGTTCCTTGAATAAAACCACCTACAGGTTCTCAGTACCTTCTATCCTCTTTATTGAACAGCAACAACATTCTTGAGTTCGCCTTATAGCCACCATCCATACCAGCTTGCACCTGTAAACCTATGTTGAATCATTCCCATGAAAATCTGCCACAGACTCTTCTCAAAGCTGCAATTACCAACACTTAAATCTTGTTCTTCCTCCATCCGAACTCCTGCTTCTTTTGAACGCCAAATCTTAGAGATACAAGAACCCGGGGACTTGAACTCTCCTTCTCGTCTACAAAAACCCATTTCTCCTCTTCAATTTTTCAATCTCAGATTCGGACACAAATTGAGTAACCTAACTTCACCATCTCAGCTCCATTCATCGATCTGAACCAAACCCATGTCAAATTTCTTCCTCTTGCACTCAATAGAAGCACCAGCAAACCCATATTCTCAATCGACAACAACGGAGACAACTCCGTTTCAATCTCCCTCGATTCTTCAGTTCAGCAAAAGATGAACTCCATCACCATCTCAATCTTCCGTTCCTCAAACCCTAGCTTCTATTTTGTTGTCAATCATCGAATTACTTCAAACCCACTCTTCCAATCCTTCAGAATCGAATTACTCCATTGAATTTCACAGTTTCACCAAAATCCTCATAAGAACCCTCATCTCTCATCAAACTCCTCTTCTTTCTGAAATTAACAGCACATCCCCATCTAAGCAGCAACAACGAACATCTATCTTCTTCTTCTGAGTAAACCTCAACATCTATGCTCTGATTTCTCATCAATTTCCTCTATTCACTCGACCTAAGCATTAACAGCGCCTCCGTTTCTCTTCTTGAATTCAGGTAGTGTGTAATAAGAGAGAATAGTTTTTCTTTAAGTTTTAGGGTTGTTGTAGAAATGTAAATGGCTAACCCCACTCAGGTGAAGTAGATGGGGGGTACACAGTGATTGTAAGCACCCACTCATGAGATAATGGCCACAAAAATGGCAGCCCTTCTTTAATGCTCGCAAGACCGCAGATAGTGTTCGCCTGTGAAATGAACTTTTTGCCCCTTTTTGCTCCAATTGTCTCCTTTGCACCTAATAAACTCAAAAGCAAACATAAGATACATAATTTACAAGAAAACTCGCAAAGAAAGCATAAACAATAGATAAATATCATGGTGTTTACAACACCTATCAATCATACCTCTCATCATCATGTCTAGTACCGGTGCTTCCTCTCGAAATGAATCTCTGGCAGAGCATGCAGTTGGGGCGTCCATCTCGGTAAGTTTTACGCTTTTCTTACTTTCGTGTAATCGGAACGCTTAAACAAAGAAAGTGATTTATTATAGGGAAATATGGAGAATCGACTTTCTTATTCCCATAGTTTAAGGCCTAAGCGGTGATTTGTTAGGGCTCTAGCTCGTTATAGGTATGCTTGTGTTGGAGGTCTTTGGAACATCCGTGAGTTCTTGACTGAAGATTTCCTCCGATCAAGCATTTATCTGATTTTTTGAAGTTGAATATTTTGTCGTCGCAGGTTGAAGTTCATGTTGTTGTCAAAGCCAGGAAAAGAAAGAATGAAAAGTCTGTGGTTGCAGCTAATGGTGATAGTGAAAACTGTGTTGAAGAAAACTCAAACAACTCTGTAGATGCTGATTCCAGGGTTTCTATTCGTGAGTACCCGGCGGTTGGACTCCCATTTGATACTCCCATGGTTAATGCTTGCCCATACAATCAACTAGTTGGTGGTTTCATCGTCCCTAAGTGTTATTCATCTCTTTTCACTAGGATCTGAAAGAGGTACGGGCACGTTGCTACAACTGAAGCATGGAGAGGTTTTATGCCAACTCTATTAACCACAGTCGCTGGATTATTGCATGTTATTGATGAAATGAACAAGATAAACCTGCGAGATATCAAGAATGAAGAGTTGCACAGATGGGATGATATGATATCGAACTGTGAGATCTTGTGATTCAACATAAGCTAGCTCCGTCGTCGACTCGAGATCATCAAGGTTAATAGGGCGGCTGCTTCTACAAATATGATTTCTGCTACATCTGCCATCATAGAAGAGGATAAGGCACTTGCTCTGGAGTCGGCAAGGGTTGAGAAAGGCACATTCGGGACTTGAGAGTGAAGAGCGAAAACTTTCAAAATAGGCTTGACATGGTTTTCAGTAAGAACTATTCATTGTTGGATGGTTTGCTCTGAATGAGCGTTTGAGAGATGTTTGTTGTTTTTTTTTTTTTTTTTTGTAAACTTGAGACTGGTTTTAAATAAAGTAGGATAATTGAAATAATTTTGTGAGATTCATGAAATATATTTTGAAATTTGAACGAATGAGCATCTTTGCATACTCTTTGGAGGAATATTATAAATTACATTTAGAAATTTAACATTTTATTGATTGTTCAAGCATAATATGCCTTGAGCCACTTGACATTGATGATGTTCCCTTCCACTCCTCCATTAATAGATAAGATTTTGTAATATCCACTGGATACTGCTTTGATGATTACATAAGGCCCTTCCAATTTTGGAGAGAACTTGGGAGAGGACATGTCTTGTTGAATATGTTTTGCTGTTTTCAAAACAAAATCTCCTACTTGAAATGTTCGAGGTCTTACCATTTTGTTGTATGCCCTGGAAATCCTCTGTTTGTAAGTTTCCACATATTTTTCTACTTTGGACCTTCTCGACTCGAGCATGTCCAATTCAACAATACTTGAATTAGACACTTCGGCTTCATCCCACTGCACTCCACTGGATGCTGCAATTCTTGCAGAAGGAATCTTGATCTCAGCTGGGAGAATGGCATCGACACCATAAACGAGAGAATACAGTGAAGTCCTGATTGAACTTCTTGGTGCGGTGCGGTAAGCCCACAAAGCCATGGGCAATTCTTCATGCCACGTTCGTGGATTGTCATGAACTGTTCGACTAAGAATCCGGATCAAGGTCTTGTTGGTTCTCTCCGCCTGTCCGTTTCCCTGGGGATAATATGGTGTGGAGAAAATCTGTTTGATTCCATATTCCTCGAGCAATTCGTGAACTTTTTTGTTGGCAAAAGAAGCCCCATTATCTGTGATAGTAGATTTAGGAACATCAAATCTACATATGATGTATTCCTTGATGAAAGCTGCAATCGTGACTCCAGTGGTGTTTCGAAGGGGAATAGCTTCAACACATTTGGTGAAATACTCCGTTGCTGTGATGATGTATTTATGTTGTTTCGAAGATGCTGGATTGATTTTTCCGATGATATCAAGTCCACAGTGTAGAAGGGCCATGGACTGCTCACATAACGTAATAGGAGACAAGAAGTATGAATGAGGTTCATAGTGAATTTGACAATGATGACATCTCTAAACGTAGGCAAGCTGCATCGTCTTCCATGGTCGGCCAATAATATTTATCATGGATATGGAGAAATAATTTCCTCTTTCCTTGGTGTTCTCCTTCGTGCATCTCTTTCAAGATTGTTGGAATTTCATACCCGACCAAGAATCTCAAGAGATTCCCACCGAAGCTTTTGCGATACAAAATCCCTTCTAAGTAGACAAACGTTTGGCTCTGCAGGTGAGTTTAACTATGTCTTTATTTTCGATGGTAAATCGTTATCACGAAAATATTTGATGTAAGGTTCTCTCCAATCCCGATTATGGTGGACTGTTAGAACTTCCAAATGATGATGTGGTGTCTGACAATTTGGACATGATCCTTGCAACATTCTTGATTGAGCCTCCATGGAGGGCCAGTAGTATCCGAGCCTTTGAAGTGTTCTTTAAAGTGTGACCCATTGTAGTAAAAATCTCTCTCCAAGGTCGATTACATCGAGTAATCGCTACATGCTATATGGCCGAGGCGATTTCCGATTCCAAGCTATTCTCGATTTTTTCGATTAAGGCGGCTGATTTAGACAGATTTTTGAGCAAAACGAGTTAACGATTTTTTGAGTTGGCCTTGAATGCAGTAAAATCATAAAGAAAATTTTCCTAACCCCTCATATGGGAGTTATAAAATAGAAAAACCTCTAAATACGTGGTAAACACGTTCAATATAACAATATTACACCTTTAATTATATGATAGTACAAAATTTTAATTTTAATTAGGTAAAAATCATGACTTATGAGAAGCAATATATAAATTATTAATAAATAGATTAGAGTATTAGACCGAGTTTTGGCGATTTCCAAGTCCGAACTTGTTGCTCCTCACTCCAAGCTCCCCAACCGAGTAGGACCGAGGAGCGATTTCAATTACTTTGTGTGACCACTAGGGTTTGTCGCATATTTCCTCATGTATGCGTACGAATTGCTCGCTCGCTTCCTCATCTCCAAGGCATCGTGACAAGGATCCATCGGGATTGCGGTAATACAATACTCCATGTAGCGGGAAAAAAGTTCTTCAACTCCTTGAGACTGATTTTCTCTTCCGTGAGAGAAGCTTGCTCAATTCGTGAATGATGGGTGCCCTCCAGTCGCTCGCTTGATAATGGGATGTCGTAGGCACAACAAATTAATAAATATATTTCCCACAAATTAAACTGGTAATATAGCGGTAGTAAGAGATCGTTCCCACGAGAGATGTGTAATTGATAGGTTATTTGAAATAGCAAAATAAAGTAAATAAGGGGGTTTTGGTTTATAAAGTATAAATTAAAAGACAATAAAGAAAAGAGATGATCAAGGAATCCTTCGCCTTTACCAAGCGATAACTATATACTTATCTATTGTTCGTAAGAACCATTCATCACCAACCGTGGAATAACGACTAGCTCGGTGTTATCCCCAAAACTCCTTGTACCACGGATACGGAAGCTCTCCAATATCGATTCTATTCAACTGAACCACTAAGTAGTAGCTCACTCAAGGTGTAATCCAATGAATTCTTTAAGCTTTGTGAATTAGGTTATTCCCGTATTTAAACTCTTAGCTTAAGGTTTACTTGCTGGTGTTGTTTTACACGATTCCTCCACAAAATCCCTCTGTAAGGTCACGTGATTTCTACTTGTGTAGGGAGTTATTCGACGATTACTTATCTCCTAACTTCTACTAGCAATAGAACGATCAATAGACTAATCTAGTATGCATCCCAAATCAATCTAAGAATCACTCATAAACCCTAGATATGGTAAAGACAAATGATGATGATAAAAACTCTCAATAGATTTGTATTATTAATAAAGCTCCACGCTTTGAACATTAAATTCATCCTTAATCAACAAAGGATTTAGCTACTCATATTATAAAGAAGATGAGTAATGGTGGTTTCCCCTAATGGGGTAAACCCTAGCTTTTGATATGAGATTGATCGATGATATGTGAAAAGCCTAATACATATTTTTATAGGTTTACATTGCTTGGCCTTCACGTATTTAGTTCGGTTTAAGAACCCGACCCAAAAATATGAAATAACGACCCCAAACGTGACCTTAGGCCTTCCAAGGTATTAATACACATTTTCCTACTTGCTAAGTATGCGTACCAGTCCATGAACTTCAAGTTCCAGCAGAAATTTTCGGAATTAAAGTATGCATACCCGTCCGCATACTTTCTTGTCTTCGGTATTCAATACATGCTTGTTTTGGCCACAACTTCTTCATCCGAACTCGAAATGACCTCATTCTTTTTGAATTCTTTTTATCTTTCAATTATCTTCAAGATTATGATGAGAAATTTGAATGAGTTAAGATCGGTCTTTGGCCCTTCTCTTGATTTTGAGCGTTTTGCACCTTTTCGTCGCACTTCTTCCACTTCTCTTGGACTTGGACACTTGGATACTTGGGATACTTCTCTTCCTAGATCTTTTTATACTTTTGTAGCTCATTTTTGGATGATTCACCTATTAGAGGCAAATAAGAGAAAACAATAGTAATAATACAAATACATATAAGAATAATAGCTAAAACAAGTATGGAATGGACACTAAAATCATATGAATTATGCACTTATCAAATTCCCCCACACTTAGATTTTGCTAGTCCTCGAGCAAACTAAATCAAACTAATCCTAAATACAACAAATCCATGTCGTCGAGAAAACGGTTACACTTAGCATGTATAACAAGCCTTTAAACCCCTAGGTGTCCGGTGTCCCTAGTGGACGAGTTATAGTCTCGTTAGGGTTTACAAGAGGTATACCCACAAAGCCTACTCCAATTTCTTTCCTTGGAAGAACCACTAAGGATAGACACAAAGTACAAAGCTAAATAATTAGCTTGCATAAGTTCTTTAGATGCAAACATCCCACATACATTCCAATCATCACACACAAGCAATTACTTCAGTGTGACATTCAACCTGCTTGAAAAACTCTACTACGATAGTCATTGTACTTGTTGCAACGTTTATCACAACACTCCATACTGAAATCACATGGATAGATAAGAAAATGGAAATAAAAAAGTGAAGTGTGCAAATGTTGACTTAAGTGAAAGATGTTACCCACAATACTTGTATGAATGTCGTCAAAGGACTCTTATTTATAGTGCAATAGTTGAGAGAAGCACCCATTTAACTCGACCACATGATTAGATACTCTAAGCGCATGTTCCTTTTTAGCAAGTATGTGATAGTTTCCTTGGATTCTTCATTCCACGCTTGTTTAGGAGACGGAGACGGGGACAACGTTTCACACATACTGCTATCAAAGTGTCGAGAACCTCATCATTAGTCTTTTCGACTTGCTATATAATGATGATATGGTTTTTGTTTTCATCGACTATGATTAGTCCAAAATTCCGTACCTATCATTTATTAGTGTCGATAAATGAAGAGGAGCCTTATATATACATTTTTTTCTTTTTTTTTCTCTTTTTCTTTTTTACTTTGGCTCACTCTTTATGAGTGTTAGAAACCGTCTATGGGGATTTTTATATACTCAACCAATTATTACCTTGCTACAACATCCACGGCAGTATCAGGATCCCACCAAATCACTTTAGAGAAACATATAACTGCAAAAATAAAAAGAAAGTGATTCAGTAATGATTAATTGCAAGGATGAATCTTTCAAACGACTACCATGCTATTGCTAGCAACTGAGTTTCACAATCAATTATGAACGTATAAGGATTGCAAGAAATGAAACTTAATTTATAGTCTTAAGAACTGTCAACCTAAAAAGGTTTAGTGTGTCATCCTAAATAGATCATAAGTAACTCCAAGAGATGGTGATCTGTTGTGATAGTGCATCACGTGGCAACCCAAGCCAAGCTAGTTCTGGTGTTACTTTTAGAGATTCAAATTCGGCAGTTCTTGGCATTCTTTGTGTTGGTCTTGGCTGGCAGACCAATTTTTATGCGGAAGTTTGTGCGGTTATTTATGGTGCCATGGTTGCCAAAAGGTAGAATGTTACAAATCTATGTGTTAGGTCGGATTCTATGAGTTGTATCCTAGCTCTTCAGAAGGGTGAATTTCCATGGCAGCTAATGCGAAGTGGAAAATGGCGAAGTTTCTATACAAATATACGATATGTTCATAGCTATATGGAAGTTAATTTTTCTGCAGACGCTTCGGCTAAACAAGCATGTTTGTTGGCTGAAGATGATTATGAGTTTTATGAGGGTAGGCCAGGTTTTATTCTTTCTGTAGAATGGCCTGGAGAGGTTTATTTTCGTTTCAAATAGGTTTTATTGGCGTGTAGCCTAACGGCTAGGCGCTAGTATGACCTCGACCATGTACAGTTCCGCTTTTTTACTTTTAAGTTATTGTTGACCGAGTAAAAAAAAAGTAACTCCAAAAGATGAAGTCTCAAGAATGCAAGAAATCAAAGAGTATTATTTTTTTTATTATTTTTATAGGTTTTATGAAAGCCAAACATTCTAAACTAATCCCCCACACTTAAACTCAACATTGTCCGCAATGCTCAAAACCGAAAATTCTGATTTCTGACATAACAGCCCTGAAAAACTCGAAAACTGTACAAATTGGTAGGGAACTAGGAAAACCATCCTAAAGAAAAGTTGTTAACCTACGTCTTTTATATAAATTGTCAAAAGGGAACAACGTTTCTATAAAATTTATGACTTTAATGGCCTCCGATTTGTGGACATGCAATCTGAAAAAGTTCGGAAAAATACCGAAACTCAAATGTCCAGGACAATCGCTCCAACTTAACAGACTCCGAATTCATATTTTCTTTTTGTAAAAGAAAGGTATGTCTGTCCTATTTAAAATTTGGGGTCAACCACTCAAATCGGACTCCGTATGAAGTCTCGAGAGATATTTTAAGTAACAAATACGCAATCAGAATTTTCTCGACGAGAATTGTTTCGTCAAAACTTTCATTATAGATATAGGACTTTGTAAAATCTAAGATGGGAATGCAATATATGATATGAAAAACTAATAAAATTAAAAACAAAAGGGATAGAGATACAAAACCGATGGGTTGCCTCTCATGTAGCGCTTGGTTTGCGTGTATCGGCCGACGTTATTGTTATCGTCCGTACACCAACAATGCGAAAATTTGGTAATCCTTCCAAATAACAATCTGCAATTCAAATAATAGCTTCACAAAAACATTATCACAAAACATAAATATTGAAACTATCACTTTATTGAAGTTTCCCCCACACTTAGTCCTTTCTACACTCCGAAATGGACAAATAACGTAGAATTTGGGAACTTCAAAATGTTCCTCAGCTTGTTGAACCTGCACAATACTCGAATCAAACACATCAAGTGGTGGATACTTAGAATTAAATAATTCTTAAGATTTTTAGAAGCACAAATACTCAATCCTTCAATTTGGGAAGGAGGATCAAAAGATTTAGAAATATGCAAAGGATTAGACAAACCTTTAACAATCTCTTGTATTAGAGGATCCTCATCATTCTTAAAGAATTGCAATGAATTATTCACCTCAATTGTATCGTGGTCCTCTATCAAACTATTTTGCCATTTTTCGTCTGCTTCAACCGTAATCTCAACATTATAATCTTTGGCAAGCTCAATTGGGTCATTCACGACTTTAATAAATTTGGTTTCATCCTCAATCATCATCTCTTCAACTTTCTCTTTATCGGAATCGGAATCCTCTCCTAAAACGTCTAATTCGTTGATTCAACTCCTAATTTCTTCGTGTGAGTACGTTACACCATTTATAACAATAGATATGTCATACCCAATCTCCTCCTTTTAAATAGGCGAAGGATCTTTATAATGATCCGGAGTTGGAATACCTTCACCATTATTGCAAGGACTTTCCAAAGGTTGCTCATCTTCAAGATATTCATGAATCGTATATCCATTATTGATCATGAGAACATCGGTATTGATTTGGTTTTGAGGCTAAACTTCTTCCTATGTTATTTCCTTCTTAAATTGATCCATGTCACTTAGGTTGTCAATAACCTCTTGAAGTTCTTTAAGTGTATCTTCAGTCTTTTTGTTGTACACATCCATAGTTTAACGGTAGTCTTTCATTGTTTGGTTATTTCGATCCAAATTATCCATAAATTGGTGCATTAGATCTGCAAGACTAGAATAATTATCATTAGAAGCACAACCATTCCCCATCCTTGTGTTTGCTCACTTACATACTCGTCATAAGGTTGTTGATATGTATGAGGATAACCATAGGATTCCATAGGATATTGATCATACCCAAAATATTGGTTTTGATTATACTCATAGGATGGTTGGTAAGTTGTCGTAACTTTGAGATTGAAAATCATATTGATTACCGCTATAATGTGATTGATCTTGTGCTATGTACATGTTATTTCCGAAAGGAAACATGATGACTAACAAGATAGAGAAAATAAAAAAAATCTAAAAATAAAAACAAGCTAAACAAATAACAAATCAATTAGCAAGCGCTTCCTTGTGCGCCAAGGAAATTTGATGGGTTGTCGTAGGCACAACAAATTAATAAAGATATTTCCCACTAATTAAGCTGGTAATATAGCGGTAGTAAGAGATCGTTCCCATGGAGAGCTGTGTAATTGATAGGTTATTTGAAATACCAAAATAAAGTAAATAACAAAGGGGGGTTTTGGTTTATAAAGTATAAATTAAAAGACAATAAAGAAAAAAGATGATCAAGGAATCCTTCGTCGTTACCAAGCGATAACTGGATTAATATACTTATCTATTGTTCGTAAGAACCATTCATCACCAACCGTGGAATAACAGCTAGCTCAGTGTTATCCCCAAAACTCCTTGTACCACGGATACGGAAGCTCTCCAATATCATATTCTATTCAACTGAACCACCAAGTAGTAGCTCACTCAAAGTGTAATCCAATGAATGCTTTAAGCTTTGTGAATAAGGTTAATCCCCGGTAGTTAAATTCTTAGCTCAAGGTTTACTTGCTGATGTTGTATTTACACACGATTCCTCCACAGAATCCCTCTGTAAGGTCACGTGATTTCTACTTGTGTAGAGAGTTATTTGACGATTACTTATCTCCTAACTTCCACTAGCAATAGAACGATCAATAGACTAATCTAGTATGCATCCCAAATCAATCTAAGAATCACTCATAAACCCTAGATATGGTAAAGACAAGCGATGATGATAAAAGGGTTAATTGGAGCTTGGTACTTACATTTTGTCCAATGTTAGTGTTTGGTCTAACTTTTGTCCAACTTAGGGGTTGGTACTTGAAAATAACGTTGACTTTGGTTGACTAGGTTAAGTTTAATTTTATTAAATTTAAAATCCAAATATTTAACCATTTACTATTTTACCCTTTATTTTGACTAAACTACCCTTACCGTCGCACACACTTTTTACACGCGTGAAATTCTAACCCATCGTAACTCTCACACCCACTTTCTTCTACCTTTCATGCTTCTCTTTTCGTCATCCCAGGCCAGTAACTGCACGACACACCGTAAGAATTTGGTGAAAATCGAACAAACACATATCAATGAAGAACAAGTGAACCATAAATACCTAAAATACGATCGGATGAATTGAAAGGGGTTTCGTATAAATCAATCATGCTTGAAGATTTAGGTATAATTGAGATGAGATTTATATATGAATTATCATGTGAAACTATGTCGGAATGGATATTGGTAGCAATCTTGTTTATTAGTGGTTTAATTGCGTTTGTAGACAATGAATTTGCTCAATACTGGAATCATTAGTTCAAGATATTCTACAAAAGCGGAGGGGCTGTTGTATTTATGGGTTTTCAATTCAGGGATCAAATTGGGGAAGAACGTATAATAAGGTTTCTTCAATCTTGGTCATTAATCATCTTATGTATAAATTGGACGGTCCATGGGAATGATAGGTTAGGGACTTAGGTCTGTCATTCTTAGTAAAGTTAAACATAATTTAGTAATTCGGGATTTAGTTGACAGAAAATATTACACGTCACTGATTAACTAAGTCAACCAAAGTTAACGTTATTTCCAAGTACTAACCCTTAAGTTGGACAAAAGTTAGACCAAACACTAACTTTGGACAAAATGTGAGTATCAAACGTCAATTACTCTCAATAGATTTGTATTATTAATAAAGCTTCATGCTTAGAACATTAAATTCATCCTTAATCAACAAAGGATTTAGCTACTCATATTACAAAGAAGATGAATAATGGTGGTTTCCCCTAAAGGGGTAAACCTAGCTTTTGATATGAGATTGATCGATGATATGTGAAAATCCTAATACATATTTTTATAGGCTTACATTGCTTGGCCTTCACGTATTTAGTTCGGTTTTAAGAACCCGACCCAAAAATATGAAATAACAACCCCAAACGTGACCTTAAGCCTTCCAAGGTATTAATACACATTTTCCTACTTGCTAAGTACGCGTACCAGTCGCGAACTTCAAATTCGACAGAAATTTTCGGAATTAAAGTATGCGACCCGTCCGCATACTTTACATCTTCGGTGTTCAAAAAAGCTTGTTTGGCCATAACTTCTTCATCCGAACTCGTAATGACCTCATTCTTTTTGAATTATTTTTATCTTTCAATTATATTAAACATAATGATGAGAAATCCTTAATTTTAATGAGTTAAGATCGGTATCTGGCCCTTCTCTTGATTTTGAGCGTTTTTGCACCTTTTCGTCGCACTTCTTCCCACTTCTCTTGGAATTGGGCACTTGGATACTTGGGATACTTCTCTTACTATCTCTTTTTAGCACTTTGTAGCTCCATTTTGGATGATTCACCTATTAGAGGAAAATAAGAGAAAACAATAGTAATAATACGAATACATGTAAGAATAATAGCTAAAACAAGTATGGAATTGACACTAAAATCATATGAATTATGCACTTATCACTTGAGCATATTCAACTCCGAGTGATCCAGGTAGATGATACAAATCGTCTTTGCCACGATGATGGATTTCTCGACCCCTCAAGCTGCGGTTTAGACGCAAGAGTTGCTGAAACGATCGGCATATGCGTGGTTGGTATGGCAGATGAACAATTGTTGCATCGAGAGAAATGAGTTAATAGTTTTTGCTCTTCAACCCTGAATGGAGCGAGTGTTACTTCTTTGATAGAGTACACGCCATTCATTTGATTGACCAGCAACTTTGAGTCTCCTCTTATCTCCGGGTGCATTGCTCCTGCTTGCTTGGCCAAAGATAATCCTAGGAGAAAAGCTTCATATTCTGCCGAATTGTTGGTGCAGTGGAAATCCAGATTGAATGAATATGAGAATACTTCACCGGATAGATATACTAGCACAATGCATGCACCACCAGTATCATTTCTCGGAGTGGTGGACCCATTAAAGTACAATATCCATGTTTCATCCTGAAAGATTGAGATATCTGGAAACTCATCGGGCACTTCTTCATGCAGCATCGTGATGTCCTCTCCAGGAAAAGCAGCAAGTAATTCTGCGACTTCTTGCCCTGTGATCGCTTTAGGCGGGACACATGCTATGTCAAACTCTGACATCTGAAGTAACCATTTTGCTAGCCTCCCAATCAGTGCAGGTTTCGACAGTAAGAATTTTATGGGATCGGCTTTCGCCACCAACACAAATCTGTTTGATAGTAGGTAATGTCTCGAGGAACTTGGATCGCATGAACCAATGCTAGACACGCTCTCTCAGCTTTTGGGTATCGGAGTTGAGCATCCCTCATCGTACCACTGAAGTATTAGATTGGGCATTCGATGCCTTTTTCATCTTCTTGAGCGAAGTGCTGCGATAGCGGCGTCGATGGAAGCTGTGTAAAGTATTAATGGACGTCCTTGCAATTTGAAGATTTCATGACAGAAGGTGATAATAGTATTTCTTGTATTTTATGAAATGCCTCATGTTGAAACGGTCATCCATGTAAAACTTGTTCCTTTCTTGCAGAGGAGTGAACGAAGCAATGAGTTGAGCTAACCCGGGAATGAAATGCCAAATATAATTTACCTTGACCATAAAAATCTGGAGCTCTTTCATGGTGCATGGAGGAGGCATAGTAGTGATGGATTTTGTCTTGTATGGATCTACCTTGATTCCTTTGCAGTGACCATGAATCCTAGAAACTTTCCAGAGGAAACAACAAAAGCATATTTCAGATCTTTAACTTATATTCCCTGCATCTTTCGAAAACTTGTCTCAGGATTTCCAGGTAAGATGCTCGGGTTTTCGACTTCACCACCACATCATCGACACAATCTTCCACTTGCTTGTGCATCAAGTCATGGAATATCGTGGTCATGGCTCGTTGGTAGGTGGCTCCTGCATTCTTCAGTCTGAAGGGCATCACCGTTTAATGAAAATTTCCAATGGGAGTCCAGAATGCGGTCTTATTAGCATCATGTTCGTACATCTTGATTTGGTTGTATCCACTGTAACCATCCATGAATGAGTATATGTCGTGACCACTAGTTGCATCAATGAGCATATCAATGTTAGGTAAGGAAAAATTGTCCTCCAGGCAGCATTTGTTCAGTTCTGAAGTCCACACAAGATCGTATTTGACCATTATTCTTCTTGATTGGGACAATGTTCGCCATCCATGTTGGATGTTGAATGGGTCCGATGAACCCGGCTGTTACTAGCTTCGGATCTTGACTTTGATTTGTTCCTCAACATCATCCCCGAACTTCCTTGGCGGTTGCTTGACGGGTTTTGAACCGAGAGTGATGTGTAGATTATGAGTGACTAATTTGTCATCTAGGGTGGGGCATCTCTTCGTACGTCCAGCGAAGAATACTTGATACTCCTTGACAAACTTATCAAACCTTCTCGTTCCTCGGATGAGAGAGCAGAACTGATTAAAATAGGCCTTAGGATTTCATCTGTTCCGATGTTGATAGTCTCAAGATCATCAGTTGTGGAATCCGTGTCATCTTTCAACTGTCGTGGTGCATCTCGAATTTCTTCATCAAGCGATTGCTCATTCTGGCATGATTCTTCAGGGCGAGGATACTTTTCATCGACCTCCCCTGCTAATTGCTAATGTTTTCGACGGAGATAAATGACTCTCCCTTTCGCATCATAATCAGTAATAAAATTGGATTTTTTTGAGTCGTACCTTGACCCTGGCGACGCTTGAGCGGTGTGGTAGATGGTTTGACATATTTAGCATCTGTTGATGACGGTTTGTCGGTTTATTCATTAGATTTCCAACCTGGGAGTGGAGTACCGTAGATCTTGCTTGGAGGTTCGGGGATACTCTTTGGAGGTTCCAGGAACTCAGCATCATATACTGGATCATAAGGAGAAACCGAGGCCGGAATGCGGACGATCTTGTTGTTGAGCAAAGCCTTCATGCATTGATAGTAAGTCGATGGAACAACCTTGTTATCATGGAGCCACGGTATCGTCCGAGTATCATGTGATAGTCAGGATCTTTCTCAATCACATGAAGTTTGGCGGTGGATGGAATCGGCCCTACTTTCGGATCTACATAAACGTACACGTATGTGTGACTGCGCTTCCTTCAAAACCCGTTATTAATATGGGATGATGTACGATCTTGCTTTGCGTAACTTTGGTCTCCTTGAGAGTCTTCATAGTGATGAGATTTGTAGAAGCGCTTCTATCGATGAGAACTCTCCCCGAACTCGGGAATCCTTGATAGAAGCAATTACAAACAGGGCTCGGTTATGTCCTTATTCCGCCATTTGGTCTTCCTCAGTAAAGGTAATGTTGTTGATCGAATGTTTAGATATCATGGACACCTGTTCAACTAAGATATGATGGAACTATTCGCGCGTCAGATGATTTTTGGTTGAGTGCGGCAAACGTGTTCGTACATTGATCTCCGGAGAAATGCGGAGTTCACCGTAGGAGCAGAATATCGCAGCAACCTTCACTTACGAATTATTAACGACGCAACATAATAATGTCGCGAGAAGAAATATTAGAAGCAGCACGCAACAAATGACATTAGCTTAAATATGAGAAAGGTGTGGCGATTCTACGAAGAGTCAAGAAGACTTGCGAAGACTAACATTTGTTGACTGCGAAATGTCGCAAGGTAAATCCGAAATTAAAGGAAATATTAGTTGTACATGAGTTGTCATCCACTATGTAATATCTATATAAAGAGAAGGGCATGAGAGAGAAAAGGAGGTTACACTTTAGAGAGGAAGACAATTTTGTAAGAAAGAGTGGATACAAAATCGGGAGAGAGAGTTTATTTTCTTTATCATCTTCTTCCTCAAAACTAGATCTAGAAAGCTCCAAATACTCATTAATGGAGATTCTAAATGTAAACTCATGTAATTACAAAAATCACTAGTGAAGAACCATGGATGTAGATCACATTGATCGAACCATGTAAAAAATCTTGTGTCTCCATTTATAATTTTAGCACTTTTATCTTTATTTTGATTATTAAATAAGTTTAGATCTAGAAAATATTATCATAATATCACAAGGGGTGTGTTGTGGGATTTCAACTACATTTGGCGCTAGAAACAGGGGAGAGTAATGGATTTTGTCATTCTGTAATTTTTGGTTTAAGAAATTTCCATGAAGATTAGCTACATTCATATTTATTTTTAGATCTTAAAGTTTCAGGAGAAAAAACGGAAATTTCATGGAAGAAGTTACACTTTCAGGGAGTAAACATCATCAACAATTTAAAGACATGAAAAGAAGAAGAGGAAAAAATTAGTTTCTGTGGTGAAATTCACGGAAGAAAATCAAGGTTTCAATGGAAGATTTCCATGTTCAGGAGAAAAAGAAAGAGAAAAATTGTTGAAGGAAATAAAGGAAGGCGAAGAGAAGATAAAAGGCGGCCATTTGTGATTTTTATCACAAACAGAAATTCGCACAGATGGTTTGAGTTGGAGCGAATAAGCAAGAGGTCACTTGTTCGATTGGCAGAGACACATATTTTTATTTTTCGTGGCGAATAAGAGAATAAATAAAAAGTTATGAGTTAATTTCTGAGAGAAGTTCTTGAGCAGGTTGGTCCAGAGAGAAATGTGTGCGTTCGTGGTCGCAAGTTCGAATTCACTTGCGAGCATAATTTTCTTCTTTTTTTTACAGAGGGAAAAAATGGATAATTTCGTAAGGTTATTTCATTATTTCGCAAACAAGAGGCAGCACAGTTGGTTATCTGCGAAGTTAATGAGTTCATGGTCGCGAGTTCAAATCCCAACGAACGTCTATTTTTTGCATGGATTTTTCGCAAGAGTATTTCACAAGAAGAAAGTAGGTGATTATTTCGCAGAGGCAGGGCTAGCACAGGTTGGTCAGGAGGCATGAATGCAAGCGTAAGGTCGCAGGATCAATTCTTGCTTCTCGCACATTTATTTTTGTTATGCGAAATTTCGCCTGAGACTTTGCCTATTTCGCAAAGAAGAAAGTTGATGACTATCTCTTAAATTAATTTTGCAAGAGAGGGTTAGAACAGTTGGTATGGTGCGAGAATATGCAAGAGGCGGAGTCAAATCTCATTTCTCACACTTCTTTTTGCTACGAGATAATTATATTTTGTGCGACGTTTATACATTTCAAGGATGCTAGCTTCAAGCAAGCAAATCATATACTTAAGTAAAGAGACAACAACAGTGAATCACATAAAATCTAAGTACCACTTTCTTTGAACATTTTACATTTACGTAAAATAAAAGATTTTTGATTTGATTTACAAAAGGAAGAGATAATCGCGAGAATTACAGTAAAATTTCAGAATTACAAAGATTCCACAATTACAAAAGAAACCGAGAAAATCTCGCACGAATCAATTTATATATTTCCCTTAAATACTTGCTTTGTTTCAAATGAGAATGATATCCAACATGGAGAGTAGTAGCGGGCAAACCTTTGTGGCGTACACCTAGTTCGCAAACAATATTCGCAAGAGGCAATGTACCTAAAGTGCGTCATATAAGGGGGTACCTATTAGGATCATTTCCATGAAAGATGTTTATCGGATGAGACGAAACAAGTTATACAAAGGAAATCAAAACAAAGAAAAACGATTTGAACTTGCAATTAAATGAATATTTTTGATAAAAGAAATGTTGAATACTAATCTAAATTCTTATTTGCATTACAGCATAGCATGAGGCAAAGAACATGGAATGAGAGTTTCGCATGATGGATTCGCAATACTTCTTATATTTAGAGGATTGAGTACTTCTTATACTTCAAGGGTTGATACTTCTTATTTATTTCAAAAGCTTCGGAACTCCGCAAAAGAATAGAGGCAAGTACGTACTTTTCAAGAAAAGTATTCTTTCGCGTAGTTCCTTCATCAACAAAGGTCAAAGACTATTAAAACAACGGATTTTTCCTTAAAGATCGCTCTTCAAGCAATATTCAAGGAAAAAGAGGCAAGATGTAGAGCAGAATATCGCAAAGCAACCTTCACTTGCGAATTATTAACGACGCAACATAATAATGTCGAAGAAATATTAGAAACGACGCAACAAATGACATTAACTTAAATATGAGAAAGGTGTGACGATTCTGCGAAGAGTCAAGAAGACTTGCGAAGACTAACATTTGTAGACCTGCGAAATATCGCAAGGTAAATCCAAAATTAAGGGAAATATTAGTTGTACATGAGTTGTCATCCACTATGTAATATCCTATATAAAGAGAAAGGCGGGAGAGAGAAAAGGAGGATACACTTTAGGGGGAGACAATTTTGTAAGAGAGAGTGGATACACAATCGAGAGAGAGAGTTTATTTTCTTTATCATCTTCTTCCTCAAAACTAGATCTAGAAATCTCCAAATACTCATTAATGGAGATTCTAAATGTAAACTCATGTAATTACAAAAATCACTAGTGAAGAACCATGGATGTAGATCACATTGATCGAAACCATGTAAAAAATCTTGTGTCTCCATTTATAATTTTAACACTTTTATCTTTATTTTGATTATTAAATAAGTTTAGATCTAGAAAATATTGTCATAATATCACAAGGGGTGTGTTGTGGGATTTCCTGCAACTATATTCACATAGACTCTCAATCAAATGTGTGACTTCCTTCTCCACCGACTTTTATAAGTGGTGAAAGTTGATTCGCGGATGATCATCGGTTGAAGGATCATCCATCAATGTCGGAATTCTTTGAGCATGGGCGCCGCTCAAATCTGATGTCAGCCTGATGAGGAAATTCAATATGTTGTTTAGCGTCTCCTTCATCAGGTCCACGTTGCTTATATGAATCCCCTGCACTCACGCCAACTCGAACAAGGTCGATTTCCGCGTCGACTGTATCGTTGGATGGAGTGTTGGATGGAGGAACATTTTCATTCGAAAGATTAAATTTGGAATTTGGATCAGTTGAGTTAGACCTAAGACCAAACATTTTGTGAAAATATGAGATGGCAACCGAGAGATTAATCTCCTACTGTGGTCGCCAATCTGTAGATAGGGAAAAATGATTTGCTGGTTTCTTGGGAAAGTGAAGAGACGACGGTTTGGGCGGGACTCCTCAACCAAGCAAACTGCTTAACCTCACACAGATGCACTTCACGGGAGTGCTTTTAATTTCGAGAGATCAATCTGTAGGACTCCGGCCTAAACCAAGTCAATGGCCGTTCCAGAGTCAACTCGGTCACAAAAAGGGAGATGGGTTGATCTGTATGAGGGAAACTGAGAATTGTGTAGGATCAATGATGATCAAGGATTCTGGATGTGTTGAAGGTTTCTGCAAGTGTGTAAATAAGTTTCGAATGATTGAGAGAGTATTGCTCACACGATGATTCTTGGTTAGACTATGGATTTCCTGTTCAATATGACGTGGATTTTTTGTGTGTTGTTCAATCATGGATTTGAGGACTTATTTATATTGTCAGAGTAGTGAACACATTGATCCATATAAATGTGACGGTTTCTTGAGTGAAAGATTGGGAAAGTGGGAGATCGTGGTCAAACCAGTTTCATGTCGTGTGGAGACTTGGTTGATCATCCACCCACTACTTTGCTAACTCCTTCAACCGTTTGCACGACTTACTCACATTTCTCGTCGTGGATGAACACACGTGTCGTAGGGCCGCCGGACAAAACCTAATTGATATCCCCATGTGACGTGATTGATGTCTCACGAACGTGGAGTCTGCGAAGAAGAGTGTATTTGATTAGACAGTGAGTCTAAGTTTTTTTGAACTGATCATGAGTGACGAATGCTCAGTAATTCATGGATTGAACATGTGAGATGTATGTTGATATTGAGTTGGATCAATATTTGCCCAATATTGATAATTAGGTTAATATTCGAGTTACTCAATTCGACGAATTACTGAATATTTATAGTTGGGTCAATAATATTCCGTTAATTGAGCAAGTATTGCTCGATTCGATTTAACGACTTGAATATTGATAGTTGGATCAATATTCGAGCAATCGAGCAAGTATTGCTCAATTCGAAGAATACTTGAATATTGATAGTCGGATCAATATTCGAGCAACTGAGCAAGTATTGCTCAATTTGACGAATTGTTGAATATTGACAGTTGGATCAATATTCGAGCAACTGAGCAAGTATTGCTCAGTTTGACTAATTGTTTAATATTGACAGTTGGATCAATATTCGAGCAACTGAGAAAGTATTACTCACTAATTACTGAATATTGATAGTTGGATCAATATTCGAGCAACTGAGCAAGTATTGCTCAATTTGACGAATTATTTATTGGCGACGTGACCCAATAAAATATTAATTAAAATATTGGTATACTACCAAATATTATATAATTAATCCAGATGTTGATTGCTGGATCAACATAAATTTATTAGTGTTTGAACTTGCTCAGAGTGAAGATTTGTGGAGCGTTTGTTCGAAACCCTAATTTTGATCAATTGTTCGTCAATTGATGAACTGATGAAAATAGGTCATGAGTGAGGGAGGGACCGACCACATGGGATGATGAATGACCATGTGGTACCCAATTGTTGATGAAAATAGGTCATGAGTGATGGAGGGACCGACCACATGGGATGATGGATGACCGTGTGGTACCCAATTGCTCGAGTGAGCGTTCACCAGGGCCCTTAGTTGACCGGTTGGCGAAAGAATGATTATAGAATGCCGGTTTCATCATTTATTAAAATAGTGCCCGTGTGAGCGTTAGGTGATAAAACCTAATTATGGAGAAGTGAGGGACCGACCAAGGAGGCATGAAACCGGACCTTGGTGGTCGTGGGACCAGCTGATGGTCGTTTGAGCAAATTCCAAGTTGTTGGAAAGAGTTTGGACCCAATATGAGCAATTGAGCAAATTAGGTAAAAATTATAAGAATGTGTGGGACCGGCTCCTTGCAAGCCTCAGGGCGGCCTTGGTCGGTCAAGTAAGCATGCCCGTGTCACCATAATGTCAGTGTCTCAGTCCTGAGAGTTTCAGTATTTTTTGATGTGCGTTTGAGCAATATTTTGTATTTTCAGAAGAGTTTGATCTTGACTGACATTCTAGATTTTTGCTCGAATGAGCAAGCAGAACTTAGCTCATTTGATCAAAATTTGGAGAATATTAAAATAATAATATTTTAATACTTGGCGTGAATAACCTAGTCGGTTATGTGGCCATTTGACTTTTTGGCTTTTTCATGATTTGAGCAATGTTTTAGAAAATATGAAGAAACCATGATTCTTGCTCAAACGGAGGAGTTTCATGAGATGAGAGAAATAATAATTATGAAAACATTACAAGGTGTGGGACCGGCCACGGCTAGGGCATGGCCATCCAGATAGGTAGCCCGGTCCCGCAACACCTTTCCTATTTTATTATTTTCATGAAACCATGAAAATATGGAGAAACGAAGTGAGTTTTGCTCAAACAAAGAAAGTTGCTTGAATGAAGGAGTTTTCATGAGTTCATGAAAATAAATAAAATAAGAAAAATAAAAGGAAGAGGCGTGGTGGACCGGCCACGACGGCATGGCTGGCCGTCGGTGGGCCGGTCCCTAGGCGCCTCTTTTCTTTTTTTTATTATTTGTTCTCTCCTGTTTTTTGTAGGATTCTCGTTTGTCCATATTTTCGAATGCTCGTTCGTGCATTTGGGTGCTCATTCGTGCATCATTGTCGAGTACACTTGCACCATTTTATTGGGGCTTACTCGGTTATAGTCCGGATGCCGTTGTTGAGTAATTATTACTAATTCATGAAATTCAGCGGAGAATGATTCATGAAACGGAGCAATAATCATGAATTGTGCATCCATTACTAATCCATGAATCCAAATGGGAATTCAGTGGAACGGAGTAATGTTATGAATTGGTTATCTATTACTAATCCATGGAGTCATCGGGGATTCATGGAACGGAGTAATGAGATATAATAGATTATTTTCTAGGAATTCAGTGGCGAAGTCACGGTAGAATTAATCTATTGTAGAATCGAGATATGAGATAGTTGAAGAATCATACTCGTTCCGGGAAGGTACATAGTCGGGTAACAATCGTGCGGCGTTGTTAACGTCACGAAGGCGTTTAGCCCCTCAACAAACAATTATGTAGGAGAGCGCACTTTGAATTTATACACGGTCTCTACATAGTCAGGGAACAACGAGTATCGCCGACGTCCTGAAGGCGTTTTACCCTCTCAACAAACAATTATGTAGGAGGAACGCCCAATGTTTCTTCTATGTAGAGAGGTCATGATGAAATGCACAACATCGAACGCTCAGTTAGTGGGAGGCCTTTCGAGAATCATATTCATCATGGCTCTGAGAGGTACTCGATCAGCGATCGTGAAAACGGTTCACGTATCGTAGATGCATGAATTGTCACATGCGTTCCTGAAGCCGGGTCAGAAACATGCAGTATAATGATTTTACGATTTTGACCTTTGTTGAAAATCCACCATCAACAAACCTATAAGGGACACAACCAGCAGTGATGATGATGATGAGTGGGAAAAATTTCCTGAATCGGCCCGAGCAGGTGGCTCATCCTCACAAGCAGGTGGCTTAGGACAACCTGATGTCGGAGTTGAAGCCCCTAAGAAAAAGGGAAAGGAACCCCGACCACCGCGATGATGGGAAACAGTGGGGTCAACCTACAAACCCGCAACTCTTATTTGGTTACAAGCACTCTTGGGCTCGTTGGATCTATCAAACTTATGTAAGACTTTTGCATCTTGTTATTATATTATTTACCTGTGATCAAGTGAATTTAATTTAGTTTTGTGTATTTTTATAGGATCACAAGAAAGCCTTCCGTATTAGCCGCCATCAATTAAGTGATATATGTCCTTTGGAGGAAGAGTGTCCCAAGTTCAAGCAATAGTCAGAGCATCTAGGTTTTATTCCTGCAAGTAAAAAATTATGTGGCCACTGATCCTGTCACTGGGGAACCGCTTTTGGAGAGGTTTTTGGTGGCGATACCATGCATTTCCCTTTTGGCGAGATGACCATTATCCCGAAGATGTCCAAAGAATACTAGGTCTAGAGGTTCTTGGGAAAGCCGTTAAGGAAGGAGATGAGTGTAAGGAGCTAAGATGGGACAAGATCTATGAGATGACTAAAAAGTTATTTGGGTGGGACAAGGAAACGACTATGGCAAATATATACAAGACAGACCGTTCCCGAACAAGAACTATCACATTCGTCAATCTCGTTCGATTGTTTGGATTTACGAAGGACAAGGAATTGAATCCCGAACAAGTTCGGCAAACTGTCGCTGCTTATATGTTGTTCATCTTGGGCTCCATTATATTCCCTGACGCTAATGGTGACAGGGTGCATATGAACAATCTACAATACTTGGATCCATTGGATAGGGTCCATGAGTATTCATGGGGCACTGCTTTCTTGGCACATTTTTTGGCAAAAATGCATAGAGCTTCTAAGGAAAATGCCCGTCAATTTAACGGTTCTCTCACTTTAATTCGGGTATAGTGAACTAGTTATTTTGGAACTTATTTTGTCATCATTGTCATTCATTTTGCTAGTTTCCAATTATTTTGTCATTAATTTTTTTCTTATACATTTCATTGGCATAGGTGTGGGCTTATGAACACTTCCCAAAATTGTTCATTGGGTATAAAGGATTGACGATTTGTACGTGAGTATCAACAACATGATCCTCTAGCTCGGAAATGCTTCTTCAACAATGCCCCGAAGCCCAATAACATGAAACGGTTATTCGCAATGAGATTGGCTTTGGACTCCACGGCTGTCCAAGATGTTGTGTTTGACCCATATAGGAATGCCAGAGGAGTTTACTTTGAAAGGCGTGACAATGTTTCATTTTACAACATACCATTATTTCATCCAAAAGGATTTGTTATGCACAACACTCGCCGTGTTATACGCCAACTTGGGTACAAGCGAAAGGTCTTACGGATATATCTTATCGTAAATTCTCTCATGACTTTCCTCAATGCCAAGCAAATGAGAACCAAACTCAGTAGTTTACGACCCAAATCCCATTCTTGCACATTGGAGTGAAAGGGAAGAATGGGGACTTGTGTTGGATAGGTTTGGTTGGGAATTGGCGGAAAACGGTTATGAGACCGAACCAACATTTCTCTGAGGTCATCGTAAGTACTCACATCCTTATGTTGTGCGCCTGGATAACATATAAGGTCCTCCACAAGCAGCACCTCCCTCCAAAACTCCGGCTGAAATTACTGTGCAGGACTACAAAATATCCTTATGTTGTTGGTACGTACGTCTTGTTCATTTCCTATTCTTTTAATCTACATCTATGAACTTATATAAGTGTAGATATTAAGTACATGTTTAAAAATATGGCAACAACGTCAGCGGATAGGAAATTTGTCAAAGTTCTTTAAGAAAAAGAACAAGAAAGTAGAGGTGTTGACCCAGAAAAAAATGGAAAAAGTCGAGCGAAAGATTGAGACTTGTGGGACGAAAAGAAAAAGAGGGTACACAAGAAGACAAAGACCGAGTGATCGTGTGTTTCTTCTATAGTATTATTTTGGTCTTAAACAATCTAGTGTTGGTTTATGCTTGTTTGTGTTTCTTGAACAATGTGTTTGTTTGTGTGTCTTGCTAAACTCTTTGCTTGATTTGGTTTATGTTTGATTTTTTTTCAGTTAGGAACCTCTTAACTTTGGAGTTTTTTTTTATACAATCTAGTGTTGTTATTTGATTTATTATGTTGATAAACCAGTGTCAAATTACATCTTTTACAGAGTTTGAATGTGCCAAGATCACATAAATTTCTAAGTTTTTCTTAACTTCCGGCATGGTCGAAAAGCGTCAAATCAATGCCGGCACCATGAATTTTCAAAATCACAAAAATTTCAGAGTTTCGGCATTGAAGGTTTTTTTGGCTACCATGCCGGCAGTCTGTAATTTCCATGTGCAAAATATTTTTGTCGAGGAGTAGGAACATTTTTAAATTACTTTCAATGCCGGCACATTTACTAATTTCTCTGGATGTTTTTAAGAATTTCCGGCAGTGTTTCAAAAGTGTAGTTCTACGCCGGCTCAGTTGTTGCGGCGTTGTAATGATGAAACATAACCATGCTGGTATTGGCATCAAAATATGATTTAATGTTTACAATTCACACTTCTAAAAAAAAACAAAATGTTGCATATCAATGAACCACATATATCCAAATTACTCATCGTAGCTTCCACACGTATGAAGTTGCATCTTCTCCTCTTGGAGAGGTTTTTTTGATAAGGCCAACGCATCCCAAAATTGGTGATTCTCCTCAGACAATGCCATCCATTCCTTCCAGATATTGGGATCTATATCCTTGTTTTTAATCATCCCACAAATAGGTGGCAATGGACAATTTTCCTTGAGTTTTAGAATAAAGAAATGATTACCGTTCACGAAAGCAAAAACAACTCTTCTCTTCTTAATGGATTCTTCGCATTTTTGCCACTTTGGTGTAAATGATACTTCTACGGTGGGGGTAAAATAATGAACAACACAATTAAATGTATCCGCAACTAGATGCCCACAAGCGGCATTCTCATCTAATATTGAGAAGGAAGGAACTTCATCTCGCTTTTCGGGGCCTAACACTTGAGCATACATATTATCAAACCCTTCATCATGACCAGCCGTTGCTCATAAAATATCTTATTTTTCATAAGTTGTTCGGTCATCCTCTTTCTAGCATATCGTCATGGTGTCATCCCTTTACTAATCGCCGTTTGAGAGATTCCTAATTGTTCGGTCACGGCATGATAGCCACAATTTCCATCTCGATAGACATCATCCATTATATACAATATACTCGCTAATAACCTCGGGAAGTTGGTCTATGTAAGACTATATCTTGGTATGATAACTTCTAATGGTCCTACCTGTTTTGGGATCCTTATACATCTTCATAATACCCTTTTCTAACTTAATTATATCCAAACCATCCTCTGCAATCTCTACACTTCTAATGTCTTCAGTATGTGATGGGAGTCCGTACTTTCTTGGCCTACCCCTTCCCCTTGGAACCGAAACTACATCAACTTTGGTCATGCCTATGGAGTTGTCACCATCGTGTTGTTTTTGACTAGATATGGGTCACTTACCTTTGCTATCACTTTTGTTTGGCACCGACGCCTCATCACCTTGTTGTTCTTTGTCACTTGATGTTGGTACCTTTCGCGGCCTACCCCTTTTCTTTGGAACCTCCGCTAGATCGACTATGGGTGTGGCTTAGGAATGCTCACCTTGTTGTTCCTGGTATCTTGATGTTGGTACCTTTGGCGGCCTACCTGATAGACACATTTTTGTTTCTAAATTGATCTCAATGCTTTATATTTTTGGCACTCGATTTTGTACTAATTTTGGTGTTTTATGTGTTTGTAGGTATTTTTTGGGCAATAAACATTTTTGGAAAAATCGGCTCGAAAAGTTGTCTAAAGCACCCGGAGGACACGTGTTATTCGGACTCTCAATGTAGGATAAGGGGCACCTCAATTACTAAGGGGCACCCACAGGATATGCGCACCAAGCATTTGGATAAGGGGCAACCTCATCTCCTTCGTTTGAAAAAAGAATTTTGGCGGGAAAAAAAAGTTCTTTGACTGGCAAAATTAGGGATGAAAATTTGAAGCGGTTTTAGGGAGATTCAATGGCTGATATTCTTTGGGATGACTTGAATTAGCCAAACAGGCTTGGTAAAGGCCTTTGGTTCGATCCAGTTGGGCTGAATACTCCAATTCAAAGTAAAACAAGGAAGTAAGAAAGAGGAAAATATTCACGGGATAGCATGACTGGCCGAGAGTTTGTGATGTGCATTTCTCGAGTTTGGAGGACTTGGGAGACTTTATGGAGCGTGCAAGAAGGTTTTCGCGTGTTTGAAGTGTGCAAACCACGAATGAGACGCGAGAAAGACATAATAATGGAATATATTACCGTGGAGAATAATGGAGTGAAGAGAGAATATTTGCGCATTAAACAAGAGATATTGGGTGCTTCGAGACTATATAATGAGTTTACGGGAGTCACAGAAGAGGGTGGAGAGTTAGGGAGAGGTACAGAGCCTCAACAGAGCCGGAGAATCAAGTTCCAGAGAAACACCATTTTAGCTGCTATTTCAAGAACACGAAGAATATAAGACGACAAGCGACCGTCGTTCTTCAACAGTGTAAACGATCGCCAAGTGTGGGTCGTAATATAGAAGATGATCTTAAAGCAACAGCTACGGTTTATCATTATCGTTCTCAGAACAGTTGGTTTGTAACAAATATAAGTGTTACAAACCCGGTTTTTAATAGTTTTTCTCCATTTCATCATTTGTACACCTCCTTTGAGCAATAAAAAATGGATTTTGAGTGTGTTTCCAACATGATGAGCTAGAACCCATCACTTTGGGACGAAGGAGGAAGCAACTTTTCATGATTGTGGTAAATGAATTAATTTTTTATTTGACTTTTTGCTTAGATTTAATTGTTTTATGATTTCTATTAATTATTTGTTATCTTGTCTGATGTCGCATGCTTAGTTTAAATTACTTTTGATGCGTCATGCTTACGACTTACATATAATGTTTTATGAAATCTATTTTGTCAAGGATTTAGAGTCACAACTTCTTTTGTTTGAGCTATATTGTCTAGAGTTAATGACTGAACCACAACAATATGAAAAGTAGTGAAATCCTGCGTCTCAGTGTCTCTTCATCCTGTGACAATACTTGTATATATTTTTCTTTTATTTTCTTTTATTAATTCTTAAAATCAATCCCATCAAGTCTGAGTGAACGACAACCCCTATTACTACAACATCATTGAAAATAAACCATCAATTTTTGGCGTCGCCGACGCGGACTTGTGTATAGATTTGTTTTTAGGTTTTATTTTTATTTTTATTATTTTTGTTCTTTTTTACGCCTTTTGGTATTTCTTGTTTGTTTTCAGATTTGGAACCAGAGCTAAAGAAAAAGGGAGAAATCGGTGAAAACAAAAGCGAAGCCAAAGAAAAAAAAAGAGGAATCCAAAAGGAGTAGAAGATTTTGTATATTATTTTTTTATTTTTTTTAGAAACTGTAATTAGGTAATTATTTTTGTAATCTTTTATTTTTGGACATTTTTTTTTTTTATCTTTTGACTTGGACATTGGACATTTTTTTTTAAACCCTAAGGAAGGGTTATTTAAATACAAACTGCATTGCAGTGAAGGACGACGATTACGATATCGTCTCGGCCCCTCGGGTTCGTACATGACATAGGAGTCGTGGCCCGAGTCGACTTCAACGGTTCATCCCTGGCCCTGGAACGGGAGGTAAGAATTCTAAACACCCGCGAATCCCCGCGGCGGGTTTCTTGGATGATTTCGTGTGAATATATGTCGAGGAACCGAATCCATTTGTTTTAATTTCTTAGTAAAGGGCAAGGACTGACCATACAAGATAAGGGTTCGGATTTCATCACCGATTTCTCTTCTTGCCCGCCTTAGGAAAACGAAACCAAACGCGAACCTAAGCCTAAAATTTTGAATAGAACGAGACCGATAAGGTAACGATCTTAATAGGAAAGTCATTCGAAAAATATTGGTTACTCTTTAAGCATACTTCGAAGTTCATGATGTTTTCTGTGAGTTGAATGCGTGACTGCGCCGCCTTGTAATGCGGTGAGGCCTTGGGTATCAAAGCTCCACGCAGCTTCCCTCGCCTCTATTCAAGCTTACTTAAACTCGGATTGATTCCGAGAGGGTTTGCTTAAATTGTAACGAATTCCCTTTCGAAGGATTAGAAGCTGGTTCAGAAATAATCTAAGTGGAGCCATCATGCTTTTTGTTTGCTAGAAATCAGTAGGTTTGCTATGGTTGAGTCAGCCTTGTTTGTGTTTGTGTAGAATTCCCTTGCAGTTAGGATGTCAAACTGGTATTATAATAGCCATCACAATGAATATGAATATCCAACTGAACAATATGGACATCACTCTTTTTATGACCGAAATATGAATAGTGGTTGGGAACGCCAACCTTTTGAAGATCGTGGATCATACCACGGTGAGCCCAATTACTATTCACATGAATACCGGTCATACGAGCAAAATTCCTATAATTCCTCTTCTCTAGATGAAGCACGTAGGATACTTGAGTCAACGTGTAAGTTAAGCGAGTCAACACGTGAGTTTCTTTGAGACAACACGTAGGTTAGAGTTAGAGACGAAAGAAAGAATTGCTCGAATTACTCTTGATTTCCAATACATTCTTTCCAATATCACCCGTGAAAATGAGAACAATTTTTATAATCAGGATGACGAGGTTAGAATTGGTAACACTACTTGTGTAGATGAGGTTCAACCATTTTCATGTTGTTATAATGATGATTATGATAGTGTTGATGAAGAATTTGAAATAAATAGGCATAGTGATCAGGAAATTGTTACCCCAATTGAGCTTTATAACGATAATATTATTTCTAGTTCAAATCCAAATAATTTTAATAATTATTCACCTATTCAAAAGGATAAGGATTTTACTAGAGATACCCCCGTTTTAGACGATGTAGTATTCCCTTTTGATTACGGAGCCAATGATGGTTTAGAGGAACGAGTATATTTTGAGTCTAGCGATTTAGAAACAATAGACTTAGAAAAAGAAAATGAACTCGTAGAGCTTTTAAATATGAGTGAGGATGCATCACCTGAGTATAACCTAGAAGAAGCAATTGACCATTTTCAGGATTCCGATGATCTAGAAATTAGGAAATTGTAGCTAGTCTATCTAGAGACACCCAAAACTCTAAGTTTGGGGGTGATTATCATTCTCCTTGTGCCTTACCTTTAGCTCTTACAGAGATCCCTCACTTGGGACTTGACATATGTGCCTCAACCATTTTACAAGATTATCTTCATACACATTTCACGAACCTAGTTGTGTCCATAAAGAAGTTCAGTTGTTAGAAACCCATCCTCTGGTTGATGTGGTTAACCCAGGCTATGATACCACGATCGACTTTGTTTTCCCACCAAAAACCTTCCTTCCAATTGTGGGAACATATAAGTTTCAGATGTGTCAATTATTAAGTTTTGAGACTAAACCTAATTACTTTAGGATATTAGGGTCGACACATTTGCTTAAGGAAGACCACCAATCTTATTGTGGTCAGCTGTAAGTCAAAACTGATTGACTTAGAGGATCCTCAATTATCGGGTTATTATTATGTGCTTCTAAGTTTTTATTTGAGTTTTTCCAGACTCTAGAACCTGAACATTCGGATCTAACTCTTGAGGAAACGCAACCCATGAAAATTTGTTATCTAGACCCTTTTATAAAGCCTGAACCCGAACCACAACTAGATGTAGTTGTCTTAAAAATAAATAAGGGCGTGTTGGATATCTTCCTGGTCTGTTGCAGTCTCCTCTTCTTGTGGTTAGCACTTTTTGATCCAGATGACCCACAGTTATTCCATTTGTTGCTATATGATTCTTCGAGGTGACTAATCCTTTCCAATGTCCTGGGTCAAGACTTTAAACTTAACACTTCTTGGGATGTAACCCATGCTCTTGCAACACGGTAATATCTTTCCTTAACTCTTTTGCTTCAAGTGGTAACGGTTTCTCCTTGTTCATACTTTTAATTTTATATTTAGAACATTGAGGACAATGTTAGATTTAAGTTTGGGGTATGGGAGAAACTTTTTTAGTTGCAATAAATAAACTCCGAGACTAGAAATTTATGCTTATTAAGGTTGGCACTAACTAATCTAAGTGGATGGGAACATCTTGGTTGTAGGAGTTGAGGAACCAATCGATTAGATGGCAACATCTAAAGAGTCTATTCATAAAAGCACGAGCTCGAGTGTTAGAAATAACATGATAGTTTCACCATATCTCGTTGAGTCCTTTTCACTTGCTTTTTGTTTTGTTCTTTTTAAACTATGTTTCTCTAAGTGATTAGGTGGGGCCCACTAATAAAGTTGTTACCAATGCTAGGGTGAATTAGTGTGATTGAGATACTAAAAAAAAAAAAAAAAAAAAAGAGAGAGAAATTGAGACCAGACCATCGGACCAAAGGAATAAATTCAATAAAGTCGACCACTTTGGAACCCTTGTATATGCCAGTTGTGTTGACCTAGAGTTAGGATTATCGACCACTTTGGTTCCCTTGTATATGCCGGTGTGTTGATATTAGTCGAGACTAGTATCTCGGTCCATTAGGATAGGTTCATTTTGGCGGAGGCCTTGAGACGGATATGGGAAACACCGTTCACTTAGTAAACATCAAAACCATCTATGTTTTTCTCTATATCCATCTTCTTGATCTATCCATGTGATTAGTTTTGACTCAGGGTATTGATGTCCATAGTGCGACTATCGAGTAGAGCTACGTGACTTATATATGAATTTTAGTATGCTTGAGTGCAAACTCGTGTACAAAGAATTGGAATTTCGCATCGGGGTACTTCCTCCCGTAGTCAATAAGTATGCCAACCAAGGAGATTCTTTAGTGCCTTCCAAGGTTACGCGTAG
This sequence comes from Papaver armeniacum, assembly GCA_023531295.1. NCBI lineage: Eukaryota > Viridiplantae > Streptophyta > Magnoliopsida > Ranunculales > Papaveraceae > Papaver > Papaver armeniacum. The sequence continues at coordinate 275,967 of JAJJWW010004864.1, forward strand.
ATAGCTAGGGTCCTGGATTAAAGGTTTTGTGGGTGCACCTCCAGTAAACCCTCAGGAGACAACACTCGCCACTAGGGCCACCTAGGGGTTCAAATGATTTTTATTTTCTAGAATAAATTTGCTCGAGGACTAGCAAATAATAAGTTTGGGGGTATTTGATAGACACATTTTTGTGTCTAAATTGATCTCAATGCTTTATATTGTTGGCACTCGATTTTGTACTAATTTTGGTGTTTTATGTGTTTGTAGGTATTTTTTGGGCAATAAACATTTTGGAAAAATCGGCTCGAAAAGTTGTCTAAAGCACCGGAGGACACGTGTTATTCGGACTCTCAATGTAGGATAAGGGGCACCTCAATTACTAAGGGGCACCCACGGGATATGCGCACCCTTAATTTGGATAGGGGGCAACCTCATCTCCTTCGTTTGAAAAAGAATTTTGGCGGGAAAAAAAAGTTCTTTGGTGACAAAATTAGGGATGAAAATTTGAAGCGGTTTTAGGGAGATTCAATGGTCGATATTCTTTGGGATGACTTGAATTAGCCAAACAGGCTTGGTAAAGGCCTTTGGTTCGATCCGGTTATTTGAATACTCCAATTCAAAGTAAAACAAGGAAGTAAGAAAGAGGAAAATATTCACGGGATAGCATGATTGGCCGAGAGTTTGTGATGTGCATTGCTCGAGTTTTGAGGACTTGGGAGACTTTATGGAGCGTGCGAAGGTTTTCTGCGTGTTTGAAGTGTGCAAACCACGAGCAGAGACGCGAGAAAGAGATAATAATGGAATATATTACCGTGGAGAATAATGGAGTGAAGAGAGAATATTTGCGCATTAAACAAGAGATATTGGGTGCTTCTGAGACTATATAATGAGTTTACGGGAGTCACAGAAGAGGGTGGAGAGTTAGGGAGAGGTACAGAGCCTCAACAGAGCCGGAGAATCAAGTTCCAGAGAAACACCATTTCTGCTGCTGCTGAAGAACACGAAGAATATAAGACGCACAAGCGATCGTCGTTCTTCAACAGTGTAAAACGATCGCCAAGTGTGGGTCGTAATATAGAAGACAGTCTTAAAGCAACAGCTACAGTTTATCATTATCGTTCTCTGTAACAGTTGGTTTGTAACAAATATAAGTGTTACAAACCCGGTTTTTAATAGTTTTTCTCCATTTCATCATTTGTACACCTCCTTTGAGCAATAAAAATGGATTTTGAGTGTGTTTCCAACATGATGAGCTAGAACCCATCACTGGGACGAAGGAGGAAGCAACTTTTCATGATTGTGGTAAATGAATTAATTCTTTACATGACTTTTTGCATAGATTTAATTGTTTTATGATTTCTATTAATTATTTGTTATCTTGTCGATGTCGCATGCTTAGTTTAAATTACTTTTGATGCGTCATGCTTACGACTTACATATAATTTTTATGAAATCTATTTTTGGCAAGGAATTAGAGTCACAACTTCTTTTGTTTGAGCTATATTGTCTGAGAGTTAATGACTGAACCACAACAATATGAAAAGTAGTGAAATCCTGCGTCTCGGTGTCTCTTCATCCTCTGACAATACTTGTATATATTTTTCTTTTATTTTCTTTTAATTCTTAAAATCAATCCCATCAAGTCCGAAAGTGAACGACAACCCCTATTACTACAATATCATTGAAAATAAACCATCACTACCCCTTTTCTTTGGAACCTCCGCTAGATCGACTATGGGTGTGGCTTGAATGATCACCTTGTTGTTCTTGGTTGCTTGATGTTGGTACCTTTAGCAGCCTACCCCTTTTCTTTGGAACCTCCGATCCATTGGCTTTTGGTGTGGATCTTGAATCTGTCGTTTGTTGTTGACTTGATAGCGGTTCCTTCCTCGGCCTACCCATTTTCTTTGGAATCGGCGCTTCCGCGAACCTTGCTTCCGAAATCTCACATGCGGTTAGATCTCGTTTCTTACTTACCGCGAGTTCTTCTTCACGTTGAGTCATTTCTTTCAATTATTTCATTTGTTTTCTCCTTGCTGTTTTAGTTTGTGGTCTACCGGGAGGATCTCCCTTTGTTGGCTCTTTACTTTGTGCGATCCATGGGCGAGTAATTAGCCTTAGTTGGCTCAACAAGACTTGCCGGCTTACCGAGTTGCCACGTGAGTAAGCTTCGTAGAATTCCTTTGCTTCGTTCGTATCCCATGGTGATTGTACGGATCTTCCGTAAGGGGAGGGTCGAAAGATATTTACTTCCAAAACGGATCAATAACCTCAATAGGTATCACTTCTTCATACTTCACAACCATATGACGACACGGAAGCCCAATGAAGACACGTCGGGACAAATACACACATCACCCGGTTTTCCGTAGTTTATCTCGTATTCAATTTCTCTCATCATATGTTTTATTACCCAATAGGAGACGTTGAATTCTATTCCTTGGAGAAACTTACCATATTGAAGAAATGGAGTCATCCTATCCATTGAGCTTTTCTCAACAGCCCGTTTGATCCTATCGATCCAATATCCAATATCCAAAGCCCATTTTCGAGAGCACGTACCAGGTTGGGCAGAGATAAACCGCATAACGATCTTATCTCAAGATATGGTTAAGTTTCTACTGCCGGCTCACTGCACGGGCAACATCGATCGAGAGACATTATTAGGTCCTTGACACCTTCCGTGCCGCGGGTGGAACAGAAGCGGTCACACCATTTTAGTAGGGTTTACGCATTCACGACCGTTAAAATAGCATGCCCACTTTATCCCCGCCCGGAGCGCGCGGGGATACAGGAGGCGTCCCCCTTTCACAATCCCCGCTTTGCCTTGCATAGACACAGGAGAGAGTACCTCCTTTCACATATGCTAGGATGGTTTCACATGTTCAGCATTATAAGGGACAATAGTCGATAGCTTTTCGGCAATTAGCCTAAGTACAGGGGGACCAAACTATTCTTTCCTCGGATGACCGAGGGAAAAGGTCAAGAGGTAGTCGGGCTTGTTGTCGCCGCGTGTAACGGGGGCCAACCAAAGCACCAAAGACCAAACACCACTCATACGCCAACACGTATTGTCCTTAAAGGAATGACTGTCACAGAAAGAACTAGCAACTCATGTCGGTGGTGACATGGAGGAACACGAGCTCCCGGGGCAAGTCATTCCCAATGGACACGTCGTGCGCGAAAAGTATTGCTCCATTTCCTCGGTGACCGTAACCACGTTTCCTTGGCCGGATGAATGAGATCTTTAAATCTCCCATGAACGGACTCCGCATTACACTAGTTTCTTCATTCTTGTAGTATCTATACCGGTTTGTCCATGCAAACACAAATATTTCCTTGAACTTATCCAACCATTGAGTCTGACGATACCAGACGGCAGTCGGTTAAACTTCGTTACAATCGGCAATAAACTTGTCCAATCTCTTAGAAATTCCAACCACTTTTTTTGATTTTCCGCATGTTCTTTGTCCACTCACTCTTTTATCTTGCCTCTTTCATCTTCCTCTTCTTCGTGGGATAGTTTGTTCTTGCGAACATCTTCCTCTAATTGAAAAATCATTCTCTTCTTAATATCCGCCTTAGTGGGTTCAAACAAGGTATGGCAAGTTTTTATGATATTTTGACGTATATGATATGTACATAGGAAATTTTGTGCGTCCGGAAGACGTCGGATATTGAATTCATTAATGCGTCATCTTGATCGGTTATGACGACCCTCGAAGTTTATTTTCCGGAAGAATAATTTCAATTGTCGTAATGCCCAATGATAATTATATTCCCTCTCATTTTCCATTAAATATCAAGCCAATGTGAATGTTACCTTGTCTGATGTTAGCCCCACGATGTTGAACAACGACATATTGTATTTTTTTGTCTTGTAGGTGCAATCCATCAAAAGAACACCACAACACGTATTTTCCAATTGTTAAAGCAAAGGATGCGAAATGAATATTTGAAGGGGCTTGTTGTCCGGCCCTCTTTTAATGATACGCGTGTAGTTGTGATCCCAAACTATCTTCTCAAATTCTTGCATAACGGTCCTCCCTTACCATTCCACCCTTCTAATAGTTGCTTGTGCGCTATAAATTGTACGTAGAGAAGACACGTTTGTCTCATCCTTTTCCTTGATGCCTCTGAGAATTTGTCTCGGTTTGATAAGTGCTTTGGTCAATCTCTTTAAATCCTCGAATTCATGAGGTTTTAGCTTCACAGCTAGGGAGTGACCAACAAAATCTTTCAGATCACGGTGGTTATGACGGCCGAAAAACACCTTACAATCCCATTCATTGTCCTTGTCTTTTAGATAGAATACAAGCTTAAATGGGCAATTATCCTTCCTCGTACGAGTCTTGTATACCCTATTAGTCTTCTTTGGATATACATAACCCTTTCTATTGTGGCTATTCTTCTCCTTGTATTGCCTACTTCTCTCGCAAACCATCTCAAAACGATTATTTGAACGTTGGGTATTCCTCACCAACACACACATGTTCTTAAGAGTCGTCTCTTTAGCCCAAGCAATTGCTTCCTCTGGAGATTTTATTCCCTACATAAGGACAACAATGGGAGATTAGAAGGTTCATTACAAGCAATCCATTAGTAAGGTTCAAGATACTAGGTGAAAAGTATTCTTTGGTAACATACCGGAGGCATTTTATAGTATTCCGACGTATCCCGACCAAGCGGTTTTGCATTTGTTGGATCAGTATATGTCACCACCTAAGGATCGAATGAAAATTAGTTACAAAAGAAATTAAAACACTATGCCGGAAAACAGTTCCGTCATGCTCGACCAATGTTCCGGCATGGTCAAACTGAACAGAAACTGAAGACCAAATTTGAAACCTTTTCCGACATACAAATTTCATTAGAAATCAACGCCGGAAACATAGGTGACGATATTCTCGCAATCTATGGTTTCAAGCCGGTACATGTTTCTGGCGTAACCCACAATTAATACACCATGCCGGTATTTAGCTTTGAAAAACACTCCTTCCTGTATGTTTTTTTATAGGTACCGGCATGATAATGTTATAATTAAACAATGCTTGATATCGCCAGCATTGTTGTTATCTATGATTCCACACCGGTACATGTTTCCGGCGTGGTAATTAGTTATTTTTCTATGCCAGTATTTAGCTTTGAAAGGTACCGCTGTTGATGGTGGATTTTCGTTTAAGGTTAAATTTGTAAAAAACCTGAAAAAATCGTGCGCTGACATCTTGTAAAAGATAAAGCCGTTTACAAGTGACGGATACTCCTCACTTAATTCACCAAGAATGGAGCATGTAGCAACAATCCCATTCTGTGAATACATGAAATTCCTCCAGGTTGGAGCATGTAGCAACAATCCCTTTCCCGTGAATTTCATATCAGCCTTGTATTTCCCGTACTCATTATCAGTGTGGCATGACGACCGAGTGTTACTCTTACGAGTAACACGAACCTCCAAGCACTATAATGAATCCATGTACTGAAATACCCGCATGGTGATTCTCGGTGTGTTATACTAGCCCGAGACCTCTCGGTGTGTTATACTAGCGATTGAGCCCCTCTCGGTGTGTTATACTAGCCCGATTGAGCATCGGACTTGACTTGTATCGTCTCCGGATATGATCTAATCGCAGATCATCCAACTCCACAAGCATGATTGGATGACCCACAGATCAATTCCATCACCCCAAGCAGGTATGGAATACACGGCCTTAGCCTGCCAAATATGATTCGATCGCAGTCATCCAACTCCACAAGCATGATTGGATGACCACGGATCAATTCCATCACCCCAAGCAGGGTATGGAATACACACGGCCTTAGCCTGCCAAATATGATCTGATCGCAGTCATCCAACTCCACAAGCATGATTGGATGACCACAGATCAATTCCATCACCCCCAAGCAGGTATGGAATACACATGGCCGACCCGCATGATCGACCATTGGCCTTTGCTTGCCAAGAAACCGTCCATACCAAGCATTATGGACGGAAAACCCTAAATTAGGGTTTGCGGCATATTACATGTGCCGCAAAACAGTCTCAACCATCCATCTTCGCAGGTATAGATGGAGGTGTAGATGTAGACTCAAAGGGCCCGGAGCATGACGACACAATCACCATGTGACCGCCTACACACTTGGCCAATCGGTCAAAGCCAACCGTGGCTGGTTGCAACAAAACCGTCCGCCCCAAAAGAGCATGGTCGCGCGGCTTTGAAAGCCAAAATTAGGGTTTCAAGTCATCACGCGTCCATCTTCTCCTACACGAATGGAGGGTCACAGATTAGATTGAGCAAGGGTCGGTCACATTAAAGCATGACCACCGTGGGCCCATCTACCTCCTCTTGCGGTCGGCCAAGGCACATCATTCCGGCCAACCCAAAACGCACGCCCAAACTCGTGCGGTTACACTCCCAAATCCTAAACGATCTCGACCGCTCAACTTCACTTGGGATGATTTGAATGGCTTAGATCACGTTTTCATGGGATAATCGGGTATAGGTGTGAACACCAACCTACCACCTACACGGTAGTATGATCGACCAAAACCAACCAATGTTGGTCGCTTCAAAACGCGTGCCCAAACTAGGGAAATCACGCCGGTCTCCAACTCCTTTGCGGCAAGGAATTTCGCCGCAAACCGATCTCGACCACTCCTCTTTACCGGTCAAATTGAGTGGCCCAGATCGCGCTTTTCATGAGAAACGGAATACGGCGCCCACACTATCATGCCGCCAACACGCATGTATGGTCGGTCCTCTCTAAAATCCTTCCCATGCTTGGTTTCGACCAAGGTGAAGAGTGATGCTTGCGCACCTCTTTTAAAACCCTAATTTCATCAACGGTCGCAGATGAGTGTCTCAAACATCATCTCATCCGTCCGACCTCACCAGCTTGGTTATACAACCCTGGTCAGGAGTTATTTGGTTAGTGAACAGTCATCACACGTCACTTCACCACACCGAAACGCAGTACCTGCATAAAATACACACGATCTTTCGCACAAATATCGACTTTTCGAATAACGCAGTTATTCAATTCAAGATTACATGCTATCTTTCGTGGACCCACGATCCACATTCCAGACATCAATCATGTCACAAATCAGGGGATACTTATCGGGGTATTGGTCCGAGCGGTTTACAGCGTGCAGCGTGCAACGCGCCATCACAAGAACGTGTTAGGGAGTCATGGACGGTTAGAGATGAACCGGAGAAGTGGGCAAGACTGGTCATGCGTTACCAGACACACAACTCCACTACTCCATCATTCCACTACCTCCACTTCCCACGAGAAACGTGAATGAGGCTCAATGACTTGTATAAATAGGTTCTCCGCCCTATTTTCAAACAACAACAACAAGTTCAACAAGACAGAAAATCAACATCCAGAGCCTCCTTACATTAACCGTAAGCCTGCTCACTTTTCTGTCACAAGTCATAAGCAAGCCAACACCTTCACAATCTCAACACATTCTTCGCTTCCCTCCCTAAGATCAACCCCATCTCCTTCACTTTGTGACCGAAACAAGTCCGGGAACGCCATTTCTTGGTTTAGGCCGGACTTGCATGAGATTGATCTCTCGAATCTACAAGCACTCATCACAGTGCATTTGTTGTAGTTTAAATTCATTCCTCATCACACCCCAAATTACCAAATTCGGGCAGAGTAATTTTCACCCATCAACAATTGGCGACCACGTTGGGAGATTAATCTCTCGGTCGTAAAATCAATTTCTTTGAAATCCGATTCAATTTCATCAATTTCAAAAAAGGGTAGATCTTAGAACCAATTCAATCAAGGCAATTCATTTCAAGATGGTGGAACTCGTGTCCGGATCAAGCAATTAATTACGATGGAGCCGTTGTGGATAACAACTGGTGTTGAAGTACCGCGTTGGAGCTACCGTGGTCAACACATCTCGTGGAGCCGTCACTTCTACCACCAACACCGGTAGCAATGGATATCCCAAAGAGGAATAACTCCTCCCATCACCGAGCCGAGCAGCTGCGAATCCTCGGGCATCTCTTCGAGCGTAACGCCTCCGGCGGTTGCAGCAACAACTTTCACTCCTCCGTCAGGACGAGGAGCCGGAGACACAAGAGGAAGACCACCGTCTGGTACCATTGCAGACTTGATGGAGAAACAGGAAATTCTTGCTAAAACTCAAACAGATATGGCCGCAACTCAGAAAGAGGTACTCACTTTCCTTAAAACTTTGACTGAACGATTGCCGCAAGATTCACGGCAACCCTCGGAGTCGGCAAGAGATGCATTCAATACACCCGGAGCAGGTGTTTCCACTCGGACTCACATGAATGAAGAAACTCGTGTTGCTCCTGAGCGCCAAGGGGAGAGAGGCCAGTCTTCCAACTTCATCACGCGTGAAGATCTAGAGCGACTTCTCCAAAATCGAGGAAAAGGGGACCGAACGGACGTACACCAACATCAGCCGCCGTACCCTCAAGATGTGCAACGGATTCCTCTACCAAGAGGTTACACCTCTCCCCAGTTCTCCCTCTATGACGGTACTGGTAATGCTCGTGAACACATTTCTCGATTCTTGGAAGCCTTGGGGGAACATGAATACAATCATGTTTTACGCCTAAAAGAATTCTCAAAATCACTCACGGGGGGGCATACACCTGGTACAACAACATTGCGCCTAACAAAGCATATCCAATTGGAGCGAGATGGTCAGTGCTTTCTACAGAAAGTATTTCTTCGTGTCTGAACAAATCACATTTTCAGACCTGGGAAGAATTCTTCAGCGGAATAATGAACATCCCAACGACTTCGTTAAAAGATTCAGAACCCAAGCACTGGATTGTCACGACCCGAATGTCACCGAACGGCAATTGGTGGAATCATGCATCAATGGGATGATACCCATATACCGCGCACGTTAGAGAACCCGGGATTTCAAACGTTCTCTCGAACTCCATGAAGCCGCAAAGCGTTAAAGCAACAACTGCACCAAAGCATTACTAGAAAGAACTGGGGTTGTTCGAAGTGAAGATTTGCGCAAAGTCGAGGAAGCGGCGTCTCACAAACAAACAATACAACACCGGCCCTTCTGTGAGTGTGGTATGCGGAGGAGAAAAGAGGAAAGCTTCGATAACGGAACAACAAACCAAGCGAACATCCTCGGCACACACAAGACTTCGTCTCGAAAAGGAAAGACAAAACTCCGCACAAAACGACAAAGACACGGGTTTTCCTTTTCCCATGAACGAAGTGATAGAGCTCCGGGAAGCGTGGATCCAAGACGATATTTGTAAAGCTCCCCCTATCAAAGCGTCCTCCGACCGAGGAAGAGATGGAAGATCCCGGATCTTTGTTGCTATCACGAGGGTTCGTCCATCATCCAACCAAAGATTGCAACAAGTTGAAACAAATATTCGGGGAAAAGGTAGAGACGGGGGGAGCTCCCGGCTTGGAAATGAAGGTGTTCATAGAGATCCTCTACCTATCGAAACTGCATGATTTCTGGGGACTCTGTTCGCAAGACCGTACAATCTATGATGGAGCGCATATGTGAAATCTTGTATTTCTCCAAGGGACAGCGTCAAGACATATTTGCGGCCCTCAATCACGTTGTGTCAGGCAGGCGTTTGCATCCCGGAGCAGTTCAAGAACCTCAGACTCTCCTGCAAGACGCGAGCAAGGGAAACTGGGGACTCCTAACCGTCGCTTGTTTAAGGGGCGTTAAGTTCGATAGCGTGTTAATTGACACGGTTTCCGAATTTAACAACATAAATGTCAAGACCTTGAAAGCGGCAAAGATTTCGAAGCAGGAAGCTACTCGTCACCCAACTGTGGTCAAGGATTCAGGAGGAGAGCTTAGAGATGCGTATGGATACGTCAATCTCGAAATCAAAATAGGAGACGCCTCGACGCAAGCAAAATTCTACGTGGTCAAAGATCATCCCGGCTACGACATGATCCTAGGACGCTCTTGGATACGGGATAACAAAGCCATACTTTGGAAGTCTGTCTCTCTGGACGGTCTCGGTACTGAAAGAATCTCCAACATGCCTGCTGGACCACGATGATTGTCATTGCCGCACCAAAGCAACTTTCAACATGACGCAACTTCAGGAGAGAGCACGTCAAAGATACATGGAAAAGTTCCAATCTCAAGTAAGTCTCGTCACGCAACCTTCCTTACAACCTACCGCCCCCTCATTTTGACAAGTCCCTGGGACTGGCTCCAACCAACAAGCCAACCCCGGCTAGGAGATGTGAATGGGAAGCCGAAGCCCTTTCAAACGTTTTATCAAGAGCATAGAGGCTGTCTTGGTCAAAGACAACAAGGTCAAGGTCCAAGTGTCCGCACGCTCAAACCCATTCGGAATTGGAGACCCGGTGACGAAGGTGACTACGTTCAATGTTGGAAGCATGACGGTAAAGATGACCACTCCACCTGACTCACCCGCCAAAAGAGAAGATGAACCGTACCTGGTAGCAGATGTTATCCTAGGTGGCTACTGCAAGCTCATCAACGCCGATAACGGAGGGCATAACAGTTCACTCGCGATGGCTCAAACCTTACCGCACTTAAGATACCGTGCTATCACTTTCCAAGCATCTTCCACACTTTAAAAAAAACGTTTGTGCTATTTTTCCAAAGCGTGTCTCCTTATTATAATTTCGTGTCACACTTGTAATTCCTCGAGGAAAATGATTGCAATACTTGCATTCATAGTTAGGTTTCAATTTTCAATTCTCAATTCAATTGAAGTATTATTTCCATCCGAGAATCTCTCTACTCCTAAAGACACAAAGTCCGGTCAGCCTAAATCAACTGGAGCAAAGGGAAACCTAAGCAAATACTTGAAATAGGAACGTGTGCGCAAGAAGTGATTTGAGCCATCCGCCCAGCAAAGCCAGGAAGATATCGCATCACAGCTGCCACTGAGTGCAAGGGAGATATTCAAATGTACGGAACATGCTTGGAAAAGAAAGAAGGAAAATTCTAATCGCCAAGAGAGTCAGCCTCGCCTGCATCACTGTCAGATTCTGCTCCATCACCCGTTGATGCGCCTCCCTTCGAATCTCCTTCAGTTTCTGCATCAGGCATCTCCGCAGCAGCAGCAGCAGCAGCGCACTCCGTCCCAACATCTTCAGCAGGAGAATCAAAGGGCATAGCAACATCAGGAGCCGCGCGGGTTGCTTTCAAACGTTCAGGCTCGTCTGTATCGGAATCAAGGATTATCACGCCGTCCTGAACCGGGTAATCACACTTGCCTTCATTCAGAGGTCGTTCATGCTCAACCCTCCGCCTCTTCAACCGCGCTGCAAATCTCTCTGCCCTTGTGCTTACTAGTGTCTCGCAGCGTTTCCTCGCGCCTCGCGCTCGCTCCTCCATGTCAATCGCAGCCGAAAGTGCACAGATACGCCCTCTGGCAATACGAAGATGTGGGATAGACATCCCCTGGATAGCACGGCCGACTTCGCGAAGTGGAAGATCAATCCTAGCCATTACTTCTCCATGCGCGTGGTTTTCAGGCTTGTCAACTTCAAAACTTCTTTCTGGGGAAGCAACAGAATGAGCGTCTACCGCTTCCATGATAACCTGCAGAGAAGAAGAGGTTATGAGCACACACAAAGAAAGAAAGGATCATCAAAACTATCGATCAGCTAATCAGAAAATCAGAGCAGTACCTGAGATACCTGGGAAATAGAATGAACGACCACGTTGAGATGATTCTTTATAATCTCACGAGTCGACAGAATCCCAGAAGGAAGAGAAGTCTCTACTTACCACCTATGAAGGCTACTAATTCGGGATAACAATCAACAAGGCTTATCAAATATACCTGATGAAGGCCGTGTATAACTAAGGAAGTACACCTGAAGGAGCGGCCGAGCTCATACATGTACAAGAGGAACCAAAGCGACTCATCGGATCAAGTCCTGCTTCCTTCGCATCCTTAATCAAGACCGACCAGTTCCGTGGGAAACGCGACAATGTGAAACTATCCTAAATATGTATTCACTCTAGCTTGGTCATTTTCGTATGTCACCATCTCATGCCTACCACACAATAATGTAACCATTATGTGCTAGGCGGGGGACTTAATGTTGATGGTGGATTTTCGTTTAAGGTTAAATTTGTAAAAAACTCGAAAAAATCACACTTGACATCTTGTAAAAGATAAAGCCGTTTACAAGTGACGGATACTCCTCACTTAATTCACCAAGAATGGAGCATGTAGCAACAATCCCATTACGTGAATACATGAACTTCCTCGAGGTTGGAGCATGTAGCAACAATCCCTTCCTGTGAATTTCATATCCGCCTTGTATTTCCCGTACTCATTATCAGTGTGGCATGACGAGTAAGGTGTTACTCTTACGAGTAACACGAACCTCAAGCACTATAATGAATCCATGTACGAAATACCCGTACGTGGCCGATTCTCGGTGTGTTATACTAGCCCGAGACCTCTCGGTGTGTTATACTAGCCCGATTGAGCCCCTCTCGGTGTGTTATACTAGCCCGATTGAGCATCCGGACTTGACCGTATCAGTCTCCGGATGTGATCTAATCGCAGTCATCCAACTCCACAAGCATGATTGGATGACCACAGATCAATTCCATCACCCCCAGCAGGTATGGAATACACACGGCCTTAGCCTGCCAAATATGATTCGATCGCAGTCATCCAACTCCACAAGCATGATTGGATGACCACGAGATCAATTCCATCACCCCAGCAGGTATGGAATACACACGGCCTTAGCTCGCTGAGATATGATCTCGATCGCGGTCATCCAACTCCACAAGCATGATTGATGACCACAGATCAATTCCATCACCCCAAGCGGGTATGGAATACACATGGCCGACCCGCATGATCGACCATTGGCCTTTGCTTGCCAAGAAACCGTCCATACCAAGCATTATGGACGAAAAACCCTAAATTAGGGTTTGCGGCATATTACATGTGCCGCAAAACGGTCTCAACCATCCATCTTCGCAGGTATAGATGGAGGGTGTAGATGTAGACTCAAAGGGCCCGGAGCATGACGACACAATCACCATGTGACCGCTACACACTTGGCCAATCGGTCAAAGCCAACCGTGGCTGGTTGCAACAAAACCGTCCGCCCAAAAGAGCATGGTCGCGCGGCTTTGAAAGCCAAAATTAGGGTTTCAAGTCATCACGCGCGTCCATCTTCTCCTAAGCACGAATGGAGGGTCAAAGATTAGATTGAGCAAGGGTCGGTCACACCAAAGATGACCACCGTGGGCCCATCTACCTCCTCTTGCGGTCGGCCAAGGCACATCATTCCGACCAACCCAAAACGCACGCCCAAACTCGTGCGGTTACACTCCCAAATCCTAAACCGATCTCGACCGCTCAACTTCATAGGATGATTTGAATGGCTTAGATCACGTTTTCATGGGATAATCAGGTATAGGTGTGAACACCAACCTACCACCTACACGGTAGTATGATCGACCAAAACCAACCAATGTTGGTCGCTTCGAAACGCGTGCCCAAACTAGGGAAATCACGCCGGTCTCCAACTCCTTTGCGGCAGAAATTCCTTGCCGCAAACCGATCTCGACCACTCCTCTTTACCGGTCAAATTGAGTGGCCCGGATCGCGCTTTCATGAGGAAACGGAATACGGGCGCCCACACTATCATGCCGTCAACACGCATGTATGGTCGGTCCTCTCTAAAATCCTTCCCATGCTTGGTTTCGACCAAGGTGAAGAGTGATGCTTGCGCACCTCTTTTAAAACCTAATTTCATCAACTGTCGCAGATGAGTGTCTCAAACATCATCTCATCCGTCCAGGCCTCACCAGACTTGGTTATACAACCACAGTCGAGTTATTTGGTTAGTGAACGGTCATCACACGTCACTTCACCACACCGAAATGCGTAGCACGCATAAAATACACACGATCTTTGCACAAATATCGACTTTCCAATAACGGTTATTCAATTCAGCATTACATGCTATCTTTCGTGGACCCACGATCCACATTCCAGACATCAATCATGTCACAAACCCGGGGATACTTATTGGGGTATTGGTCGGCGGTTGGCGTGCGGCGTGGCAACGCGCCATCACAAGAACGTGTTAGGGAGTCATGGACGGTTAGAGATGAACGGAGAAGTGGGCAAGACTGGTCATGCGTTACACGACACACAACTCCACTACTCCATCATTCCACTACCTCCACTTCCCACGAGAAACGTGAATGAGGCTCAATGACTTGTATAAATAGGTTCTCCGCCTATTTTCAAACAACAACAACAAGTTCAACAAGACAGAAAATCAACATCCGAGCCTCCTTACATTAACCGTAAGCCTGCTCACTTTCTGTCACAAGTCATAAGCAAGCCAACACCTTCACAATCTCAACACATTCTTCGCTTCCTCCCTAAGATCAACCCCATCTCCTTCACTTTGTGACCAAACAAGTCTGGAACGGCCATTTCTTGGTTTAGGCCGGACTTGCACAGATTGATCTCTCGAATCTACAAGCACTCACCGCGCAGTGCATTTGTTGTAGGTTTAAATTCATTCCTCATCACACCCCAAATTACCAAATTCGGCAGGAGTAATTTTCACCCATCAACAACCGCTTCCTGTATGTGTTAGAGCAAGGCTCGGTTGAACCCACTAAGCGTTGGTATGTCAAGTTTGTTTGTCATATTTTATTGAATCAATACTCATGTTAAGAGTCGCTTGATTATGTACTAGAGTTAAACTTCGTATAGGTTAGCTTGAAAGTATTAGGATATGAGACATTACAAGTATTGCGAAGACTTGAAGATGTGAAGAAGCAAGGAGCTACAACGAAAACAATCATCCTTCCACTTGAGGTTAGTGATATTTTACTTGAACTATTTCATTCCTAACGTATCTTTTCAAGTCGTGCATATTGAAAACATAATCGTGAAGCATATTTGAACTCTAGATAGACATAGTATTAAGGAATACAATACGAGGTTTATTGCTTAACCATTAAACTTTGTAGATAAGACATCTCCATAATCATTTGAATGCTATTGTGATTATGTATGGGTATGAGGTGAGGATTTCATCCTAGGGAACAATGTTTACATGTGTTCTAAGGAAGTAAGTTCATAAACTTGTTTGTGAACCGAAAAGGAAATTTCAGTGTCATTGGTTTTGTTATTCATTGCATATCTTATGAACAACCAATATGTGTGATAGAGTATAATCGCTCATAACTTGTTGTGTTCTTGGTAGAACTGTTCACAAAGGCCCGACTTATGTATTGGTATAATAACTTTTATTAGTAAAACCGATCTTAAGTAATCACCTGTGGTATGATCGGATTTTGTATGTTTGACCTTGTAAGGGAAATGGAATCGATCCTTGTAAGGGAAGGGGAACCGATCCTAGTAAGGGAAGGGAACCGATCCTAGTAAGGGCTGATGTACATCAAAGGGAATAGATCCTTGTATGGGGTGCGGCAAGGTTTATAGCAAAAAGGGGAACCGATCCTATGGATATGTGCAACACATATAAGTTAGATACCATATATATATGGGGAACCGATCCTAGTAACTAGTCAACCGAATTTTGGGAAGCTAGTGTGACTATGCACAAGATACTCACATGAAGGTAGAACAGAAACTTGTTTTGGTAGAACCGAAGTAAACCCATGATTGTGATTGAATGTTGGTTTGATCAATCACATAGTTCTTGAAAGTCGATGAACCAATTCTAAACTTGTTTGGAAGTGTGGAAAATCGGTTTCAAGGTTGTAAGTGTGAAAGAGAACTTACAAAGTTAAGATGTCGACAAACTTTGAACACGTGATGTGAATGTTTATTTTCGTAATTGTTCAAAGATATTCCTTAACGGCTAAGGGAAGAGAATCCCAGGATCGAAACATAAGTAAGTTAAGAATCTTTTAATTAAGGTTATTAATTTCATTTTGTAGGAAATTACATAATTAGTAATATGCATTTACTAATTATATTTTCCGAGAGATTTCGATCGTTATTTTTGGATGTAGCATTTCCGGGAATTATGGAAACCGAATTTGTGCTTAAATGAATATCTTGAGAATATTTTCGGTTTTGGAAATTCCTTGGTGTCCAAACTTCCTTGTCTATAAATACACGAAGTTTGCCTTTCTAGCAACTAATCCTTGTGTAACAAATGATTTACTCTTTTTGTTGTTGTTTCGTGTAGCCGCCTATTCGGAGAGGAGAGTAAACCTAATTAGGCGAAATCTCTTACGGCCGTTCAATTTAAAATCTTCTTTGGGATTGAGAAGCTCTAGCGCGACCCGGTGGTGGGAAACTAGACAATTGCGGTTTATCTTTGTTTTCGATTGATTTGATTGACTAACGGTGGTTGAAATCTGATTGCACCTAGTTTGTTTATTCTTGAGAATCTTCTCTTCTGATATAAGATTCACTCAAACTAGTTCAGAGTTTCAACAGGGATCTTTAGACTGTTGTTAGTTCTAAAGACGATCTTGTGATAATCCATTGTTAATGCATTCGTTACATGCGTGCGTGATTGATCACAAGAGATTCAAGTGATTGTGTGCGGGTTTTTATTGAAGATTTAAGAAGATTTGAAGACAAAGAAGATATTGAAGATATGACTTGGGTTTTATAATCTTTGGTGTGCACAATACTTGTTTCGGTAAAAGAGGATCCAATTAATAATCGGTTTATTCTTGTGGTAGATTGGATTGATTAATTGAGTAGATCGGCATCAATACGTTTCCTTGTGATTAAAGGTATTGATTGGCTTAATCTTAAACGATTACCTTTAGGTGATTTAACATAAGATAGATCTAAGGGCCCGACGAAGGAGTTTATATTAAGATAAACAAAAGAGCCTTTGTCCGACTCATATCACTTGGTTGAATAGAGTTGATACCAAACAGATTTGTTGTTCCTTTACTGTTTGGAATACGAACCAAAGGAATTTTTCCAAGTACGTGACTTATTCACAAGTTGGAGGCGTGGGAATACAGACGGAACTAAGTGAACTATAGGGTTAGTTACTTGGTCTCAACTATACGAAGTTAGGTGTAATTTTGTGTAGCGGCTTAATCCTGAGAGTATTCAATTCTGGACAAGGTCCCAGGGTTTTTCTGCATTTGCGGTTTCCTCGTTAACAAAATCTTGCTGTGTCATTTACTTTTATTTTCTGCATTATAATTGTTTTATTATAATTAAAGTAAATCACACAAACGTTAATTCCTATTTACTTGATAAGCAATCCTATTGTGTTTGGTTAAGTCCGAACCTTTGTATCAAGTAAACATACTTCGTTGTTGTATTGTCTCGATCTCGTATCCATAGACGATCACACGAAGTGTGAACCGATTAGTTGTATTGTCTCGACTCGGTCCATAGACAATCACTTTCGGAGAGAAAGGACTTATAGGTAGGAAAAGTTTTAGCATGAGGTATATTTGGGTACCCTCCCCTTTTCAAGTATGTTTTTCATGCGAAAGTGCATGGTAACCTTAGAATATAACCATGCCGGTAGCATATTCCGTAGAATATTCCTTGGTAGGTGAAAAGTAACTTTTGTGCCGGCATAGATTTTTAGTTGATTACTATGCCGGTTTGAATTTCAAAATGGGGGATATCAGTTTAGCAGCATGGCCGTAATATGAATACTATCTTAGGTATGTAGGTTTTAGGCATTGTATTCATACCACTACTATGCCGGCACCGAGCTTTTTTAGAAAAATGGTGGGTTCAAAAAGAACAAAATCAAATTTTCAACCTCTAAGCAGCTTTACCTGTGTATTGGGGATGCTTGCATGTTGTGCAAGTTTGCTTTCTTGTGTAGGTTCTTCAAAAACTCTCCATGCTCGTAAAAATCACCATTCAAGGGTGTTGGTTCCACAAAAACTTGCAATTGTGAGTTGTTGTCATTAGCAGAAAATTGAGGATATGATCCTTATTGTAGTTGCGCTAAAGATTCAAAGAAGCAACAATTCTCTCTTCACAATCATCCTCCATTTTCACCAAAAAAAAAAATTCCCTCACGAAATTTTTTTCCTCCTTCTACTCTCACCTCACTCACCCAAATACAAATAAAAATACACACTAATCTTTTAACAAATACTTAAGATTTTTCCTAATTATAATTAAACACTAAACCCGATTAGTGAGAGGTAGATTAAGAATTATGTAAATTACTTAGATAAGGGGTGACCCAGATTTGATATTTGGATCCAATTTTTTGTCCTTTTCCTATATCCCCATTGCGCATTCTTAATTTGTTGTCTCATTGAGAATTGTCCGTTTTCCTACAAGTTGTCTTCCGTTATGCAGTGTGATTAATTTATGATGTGCGCGGAGTTGCATCAATCGAGCATAATGCATATTGCACCAAGCTCGTTGAGGTTGTGCGTAATTTAAACAAAATCTACAAGAAGAAGAAAATAAAAGAAACAAGCAAGAAGAATAGAAAACAGGAAGGAGGTCCCGCAGCAGAGACTCCCAATCTAGCAAGGCAACGAAAAATTTATATGAAAATTGCAGTACCGGGTATCCATATATATCAGTTTTGAAGACATGTTTCGGTTGGAAAATTCTTGGCAGCACCCGAGTGATTTTGCAGCTGGAAGCAGTGGCTAAATCAATCTTCCCGATCCTGAGTTTCCTGGAAACCACCAGCATCTTACTACAACATCCCAAATCTGCAGGAAAAACCCATGACCACACATCGGTAGGAGTCGCCATATGCCAAATTCGCAATCTTAGAATGCAGTAAAGTGTGGTCAACACTCTCTTTTCCCTCTCCACAAAGAATACAGCAGAATATGACGGTGTTTAAGTTCCAATGTACTGCACTCCACATGGTATTATTCCATACAAACTTAAATGAGGAAACTCATTGATATTCTGACCTGCAATGAAATGAGCATAATGTGACTTGGCAGAAAAATGTCCCACTCGAGTCAAGCCTCCATTTTCTCAAATCCGGTCTGAGCACTGGTGGCAATGAGCCAATCAACAGCAAAAGAGAAGCACACTTTTGAATTTCATCCTCCTTGAGATTTCGTTTAAAATCAAGTACCCAACTTCTGTCATCTCGTCAAGAGGCAAGAGTCATTTTGCTGTTTGCAATGAACACCTGAAGTTACAACCGTCGAGAGAGAATGAGAAAGATGCCTTCAGCAAAGAGTTCAACATGGGATTTGGATCTCCATAGCCTTACTCCTTTGGGAGTTGAACAACTTCTAGTCTTTGTTAGAGAAAACGCTTACTCTAGCAGTACCTTAAAGTAAAAATAGGATTGAACACTAGTGAGTAGAACTTGAGTATGCACTATTATGTCACACAATCCTATATTTCTTCTTTCTTCAAAACACCAACAGCTGCTCCTGTTTAACTGATGAAAAAGCTTTATAATTTGCAAAAGAAACATGGAAAAGATTCTTATTTAACTGTTTAGCAATAGTATTGGTAACTATATATCTTTCGACAATTGATGCAAATACAGAAAACACACACAAGAAGTTCTTAATACAGAAAACTCAGTTAACTTCTAAAAATGTAAAACAAGGTTTAGGCTCACACCCCAATTCGTCAAATATGAAATAGTCCGAAGAAGAACACCTAAGCTCTAAGAACATAATAAACGCTCCTGACCAAAATCAACTCAATGAAACACACACCTAACCCTACGAACGTAAGTAAAACACGAATCTCTGAAGGTGCACACACCCAAGCCCCCAATCGAATTTGCACGAAGTAGAACGTGGAGAGCCCCATAAAAAGAACAGCGAGCATTAGAATCACAACACAAACTAAGAAAGACAGTCTTAACCTGATCTTCATTTCCCTTTCGGCCAAATCCTCTTGGGTCCATCCCCGAACAGCAATTGTAAGTGGAATCGCCAAGAACAAAGAAATCCAGAAAAGAACGAGAGAAGCAATAGCATACTTGACTACTTTCACTGACATTCCAGTCTCCGCGTCACATATATTGGAGTCGCTAAGTGATTTCGAACCAAAGAGACCGTAACCGATGAAGGCAAGTGTGGTGCCAACAACTCCACTAGCAGAAGATATTAACAATATTGTAAACGAATCTATCCAATCTTGTGCCTTCCACTGAGGTCCCTCGGACCTGTCACAAAAAAACCACAATTCAAGATTGTTAATCAACATGATTCGCCACTACGTACGTTTATACCATACAAATAATTGTTTTCCCACATAATTGTAACACTAGTACTACCTGGTTGTTGTTGCTTCCCTGTTTTCTCCTCCACCAGCTCTAGCCTCCCTGTTTTCTCCTCCTCCAGCTCTAGCATCCCTGGTTTCTCCTCCACCGGCTCTAGCCTCCCTGTTTTCTCCTCCACCAGCTCTAGCCTCCTGTTTTCTCCTCCTCCAGCTCTAGCCTCCCTGTTTCCTCCTCCACCAGCTCTAGCCTCCCTGTTTTCTCCTCCACCAGCTCTAGCCTCCCTGTTTTCTCCTCCACCAGCTCTAGCCTCCCTGTTTTCTCTTCCACCAGCTCTAGCATTGGTGTCAGGAGCACCAGCATGCACCTGTCTTGGCATTCCTGGTTCAAAAAGCTCGTGTATCTCTGGGTGGCTGCACCAGATATCGATTTCTAATCAATGTGTGTATTAATGTTAGTTTTTGGGACCCTAAATATGTTTTGGTAATTTGTGACTATGCTTATGGATCAAACTAGTAGCAAAATCTCTTCAAACAGATTACACACCTGCGAGCACCAGGTTCAGATTCCGCTATAAATCGTCCTGCTCCTCGTGATTGATCTTCTGTTCCTCCAAATTGGTGTCCTTGGGTGACTCCATAAGTAGTTTGTGTCTCTTTTGGGCTTCCTGAGCTCTCATCATCAGCAACTGGGGCATGCCAGTATGACCTAAGAGGATGAACATTGATGTTTACTATAGGATTAAATGACTCAAAAAAAAAAAAAAAAAAAAAAAAAAATCAAACTTGATTACCTGATATAATCCTAGCACTCTCCTCTCCTTCTCTTATTGCTTCCTCTATTCTTCGCATCGTTTCCTCTTCATTCTCTGGCATACTTGGCCTGCAGCAAAAATCGCTTTTCAATCAATTATGTGAATTGCATTTTGGTTAATTGAGATGTGAATGGAATCGACTTCTTATTAAGATTAATACAACTATGTTTTGGACAATTCAATTTGTCTCAATAATTCAGAAATGCGAGTTCGAATCACTCCCAGTTGCACCAAAAATTAGTAGCCAAAAAGTGACTACAAGGTTCAACTTGAAGACTGAAACCCAATAAACAGGAATCTTTGTTTATGTTTTCTCACATTCTTATGGTATTTGTTCACTCCTTACTATGTCAAGCTCTCAATCAAGCATTCAACAATTAAAAGAACCCACAGGGAAAAACAAACAAATGGGTCATATTATAACCAAGATTCAGGAAACATACTAATCGGTCATCAATAGAGTCGAAAGCTAAACCCTAAAATCTAACCCCGGCATTGCACATTATACAAAAAGATTACTGCTGGCTTTAGATCCACCTCCTAATAACAGATTATATAAGTTCTTCTAATCTTTACCCCATTAACAGGTTCTAGTCAAGCAACAACCAAATTAATAAAGGCCACAACCTCATACAGATCTTCCTAGACAAAGCAACAAATGGGAAAACAACCAAATGGGTTGTAGAAGGATATTGCCATTGAAGTAAAGAAGAAACAGATATAGGAGACTTATTGAGTTTTCAAATGGTCGACTAAGAGTTGTGACAAGTTACACCTATTCTCTGGCAGAATGCACATTCGAAGGCCTAAAGCTGTCTCGTAGAACAAGCAACAAGTAGGACACTCATGCTCTAGGTACTGTAAGTCTTTTTTGTTAAGCAAATGGTTCATCAAAGTTTAAAATATTGACAGATTGTGTCTGCATATTGGGCCTCTCAAGGATTCTGAACCACCACAACAGACATGATTTCCCATAACAAAACCTTAATAAAGAGGAGGTCGTAATAAAAATACGCCAAATGGCTACAAATAGAAAGGATTCCAAAGACTAGTAGAGGAATTCATAAAAGCAAAAACCATCAGAGACAAGAAAACAATGCTGCAACTACTAACGAAACACAAATTGTTATGATTTCTCCTAAACCAAATGAGACTTACTTGCAAGAAAACAACCCTGACCAAAATCTAAGACCTCAGATTATTGGTAATGGCATTTATAAGCTCAGACCAATGCTCCAATAGGGCCTAAACCCAACACCCAAACAGAAATATCACTTGGACGACTGTTAAAATTTGTTCCTATGCGGCATTGTGATACAGCATTGACTCTAATCCCCTTTTTGAAACTCAAGTCAGATGAAAGAAACCCAACATTCCTATTTCAATGAAAGACAAACCCTTTTCATACCTTGTTTGAGATGATTCTCCAGGTTTCATAGGTTTCTCCACCGTTTCAATTGTAGTTCGTCCTGTGTTTTCACCTTCAAAACGAGTAGCACCAGCATTGTCCTGATCTCCTTTGATTTCTTCTTCAAAAAACTCATTCATCATCGGCCTCATATAGGTATCTTGTATGTCTATTCGGACATCATCGGCAATTGGATCATGCCAGTACCTAGAACATGAAACATTAAATCACATACCAATTCTAAATTGAACAGAAAGAAAAAACAACAACTTTTGTAATTTGAAAGAAAGAAAATTAAATCACCTTGCATATGATTCAGCAGGTTCTCCATATTTCTTTTCCACACCGGTGGTACTGCTGTTAATCGTCTTCAAACCTTGTTCATCATTTTTCTTTTCCATACTAGTTTTGTCGATCTTCTTCTCAATTCTTCTCAAATTTTCGTCATCATTCTCTGGAATACTACTACTGCTGTGGTCTTTCTTCAAAACTCGTTCTTCTTGGATCTTCTTCTCCATTTTCGTTTTCAAACATCAGAAAAGAGAAGAAAAATATGTAGGGGGTATTGGGGAGAGGATCTCTCTACAATCTCTCTACAATGTTCTGTGCACATATTCCAGAAAACTTGATGCCTTGCAAGTTGGAAGTTTGGGAACTTGGAAGGAGTTGAGGAATGATTGTTACTGACTCTACTGCCCCTATCTATCAATTTAGTATTTACTTAATGCTTTCGAAAGGGACACTCCACCGCTCTTGTAGCCGTTTGGACTTTGAATGCCAATATGGATATCTTACAACTTGAACTTGCAAGCGTGAATGTATTTTGATTTTAACTAACTAGCTAGCAGTGAAATATGGTGGGAATTATGTGAAGCATTGGCTACTGGAGAAAATGGTATTGTATGACCACACTTAACTTTGACGATCTCGTGTCTTTAACCCTGAATATATGCTCCGTAATACATAATCTGATGCTATGAACTTAATAATATATGCTCCGTAATACATAATGTCAATGTCCTATCCATCTACTGTGCTGCTCTCTTTAATACAAAGAGTAGCGATACAAGGAGGAAGATGACAGGATTGCCAATGTCTCTAAAGCATTGGCTTAAGGAAGCGAATTCTGCCAACACATGAGCCACTTGGTTGGCATTTCTCTTCACAAAGCAATGCCATCCATATCTGATCTTGAAAACTTGCCATCTGATCTTTCTCGGAATGGCATCGTGCTCTCTCTTTAATATGCTAACCAGCTGTTTTGCATCACTCTCTATAATTCTATTAGTCATCTTTTCCTTTTGGCAAAGCTCCAACCCGAGAGTAAATGGTGACTGCGAAAGTTATATGCTGGTTATAGGCTTGGCAGTTGGCACCATTTGTCTCGCAGATGTGGTGGTGGACCTACATCTTGTTTGGGACTTAATCCTAAACTACTATCATCAATTCAATGTCCACCAACTTCAAACTATACAGTAACAATCTTGAGAATTTTAGAGAATTTTTTTAATGAGAATGCCACAACCAAAATTCCATTATGGATTTTATTTGTACTCCAGGTAACCCGATACTAGTTTATTGTAACAGGTAATTTTCAATCCAACACCATATTTTTTCCTCTTCCCCACAAGGCTATGGCTATCAAACACAATGTACAATTCCATTTTTTTCTCGTAATATATATCATTCATGTATGTATGTGGTGAACGGTGATGGGTGTTTTGATAAGCAAGGTTCTTTCTCAGAAAGTTTTTGCAGAAATTCATTTGTTTTGTAGTTAATAATAATAATAATAATGAATACAGAGGAGAACAATCATCATAATTTGTACTTTAGTGAGGAACTGAGAATCTGACACTCAAAGATCCCAAAACTGGGGAGCTGCTGAGAAAAGTGGATAGGTGGGGCCAAAACCTAAAACTATAGTTACAGTTAGGTGGCTCTTTACTGACTCTTTTAGTGTAAAAACTAGAAAAGATGTAAAAAACTAAATATGCAAGGATCATGCTTGCTGCCAGTCCAGTGCTATGCAATCTGCAAGAGAATCATGCCCGCATTGGACATAACTAGGCCATGTTTAAGTTTTATTTTTCCAGAAACTACAGAGTATTCTCGTGTATGAGTCCTAATCAAATGTTACAAAATGAACATTAATTAGAGTTTGATTTGCTAATGCTAATGATGGATTATGTATATATAGGCTGGTCATCAGATGATGGACAAGGCATATGGTGCTTCTGTTGCCATCAAGGGGATGCTAGTCGTTGGATGATTTCTGATAATGACAGACAAAGGTCCTACTGCTGTATAAACCATAAATGTAAAAACTGGGGGCTGAGAAAAGTGGAAAGGTGGGACCTAAGACTATAAACTATTGGAACAGAAACTTTGATGGGTATATGGTGATGTTTGGTGAGTTGTTTTGGAATTTGATTTAACTACTGCTTCGTTTTTGTTTCAGAGAAATTTAGTGTCATTGCCAGGGAACTAGTGCTGGAAATTTTATTTTTATCCCTCTGTTTCTCGGCACATCTCTCTACAATGTTCAGAGCCATGAGAGGCTCTGCTCATGCTTCTCTTTAAATTAAAGTGATATATGGGTGGGATGAGCATAATTACCCCAATTTTATCTTTTATGTGCATCAACAAAAAGCTGGTTTTGTTCTTATATAGGTTGATCTTTGACTAGTAAGTAAAAGTGCAGTACTTCTCTATTTGTTAACACTGATTCAAGTCTGAGGTGCCTGTGAGTTTGACTGATACAGGTGGTACTTCTCTGCACTTATTCCATATAACTTTAATGTCTAGGTCCCAAGGAAGGTGTATCCACTCTACTGCCCTATATATATCATGGCCCGCCCCTATCTACTTAGAGCTCTCATCTATATTTACCATTTACTTATTACTTCTTCAAGTAACACTCAACTGCTTTGTGTTAGCCGTTTGAATGCTTTAAATCTTGCAAGTGTGAAATCAATGTGTAATTATGTGAAGCAAGACCGTTTGAGAAAAAGAAATTGGATGGAACTAGGGCTGCACAAGAACCGGTTAAGATGACTGGACCGGATCGAACCGGAAATCTGGGACCTAAACCAAATAGGGAACCGGTGTAGCAGTATAAGGACCGTCTTGGGAAGTTGAGAACCGGGATACACTAGGTACATGGACCGGTTCTTGGATTGGGACCGGCTTGTACCGGACTATAAGTACCTAGGTTAATATAAGTCGTTCAGATCTTGAGCTATTCTTAATCTAACCGTCCATCCTAGGTAAAGACCTAGCCATTTTCACTCGATTCTTCTCAATTTCTTTGTTCTTCTTCACTTCTTCGGTCTCCACAGAGGAACCATGGATGCCATCGCCACCGCCATGAATCCACAAACCCTCTCCGACACCGATATCATCTTACCTCTTGTTTCAAATCTCCATCTCCTTCAACATTAGTAACCCGTCTTTTCATTAATATCATTAATCTCTCAATCTCCAAAACCCTAATATATCATCACTATTCTCATCCCTGTTACAGACTTACTCAAACCTTTTTAATTCTCGCAAAATCCCTCATGATTCAAACTCATCTCAAATTGTAAATCTCTTTGCTTTTAATCTCCCTAAAACTGTTTATTTGATTGTTTCTGGTTTCCTTAAAAAAAATTATCGATGATATAGAGAGATTTTAAAGAGGTGAGAAATTCTGGTGGTTGTTTTTGAAAAATTGAGAGGGGTTTTGATTGTTCTTTGGATGATGAAGTTTAGATAGGTGGTATTTCAAATTAGGTTTTGAATCTGTATGGATTTGATGCTCGACATGATTGATCTGGTGGTATTGCTGCAGGAAAATTAGTGAATTCAATTGTTGATAGAGGATGAGAAGAACTTGGGAGAAGAAATGGAAAGATAGATTTTTGATGGGTATTTTGGTTTGAATCTTACAGTGGTGATTGAACTGGGGTTGATTTGGGTAAGAAATGGAAATTAAGGTTCTTAGATATAAAATTGAAGAATTGGGTTATGATATTTGTGTTCAAAGAAGCAGGAGATCGAGATTACAACAATTTTTGGGTTGATTGCATATGTTTTATTAAAACTCATTGCTTCTGTATATTCTGGAATCATTTTTTTAACGGGTAAAAACCCGGTACCGGTCTTGTACCGGACCGGTACCGGAGGTACAGGTACAACACTAGGTACAGGTATCGGTCCTCAAAATGAGTTATTGGTCAACACCAAGTACAGGAACCGATTCCATAAGAGAACCGGGACGTACTGGACCATGTGCAGCCTTAGATGGAACGCGATGTTGCCAATTAAAAGCCCTTTAAATTGGAAATGTGTAATGGAACCGGAACCGGAACGCGATGTGCTGCGACATAAAACAGGACTATAAATTCCAAAATCTACATGGTGACTTTTTATTTACAACCCGACCTATAATATATCTAGCACGCAACTTGTCAATACGATCCAAATCAAAATGGTATCTCAGTTATTTTGTAACTCCGAACTTGTACCAGACCACACATACCACATTGTTTGTTGCATGGCAAACAACGGGTTTGGTAGGCGAAAAACTTCCCCTTGCTCAATGTTTGTCTGGTTTTTGAATTCTGTTTTGCAACTTACATTATGGCCAAAATTTGCCAGATGATCCAAAATTGTAGAAGTTGCCTCGGTATCAATATTTGTCTCGTAGTTTGAGAATATGAAGCGAGTTTCACATATGACACAAATTTCGACGGGACCCAAAGGATGGAGATTAGTATACAGAGTGATATTAACAACTTGCATATTATGTGGAAGTTGCCAATGGAGCCCT
The DNA here is from genome assembly GCA_023531295.1 of Papaver armeniacum. Classification (NCBI taxonomy): domain Eukaryota; kingdom Viridiplantae; phylum Streptophyta; class Magnoliopsida; order Ranunculales; family Papaveraceae; genus Papaver; species Papaver armeniacum. The sequence continues at coordinate 303,159 of JAJJWW010004864.1, forward strand.
TTGTAGTTATCCAAAATCGGTGAGAGACTAAAAGTGGGATTCTAGGGTTTCTGAAAATGAGTTACGGGAGGCTGAGCACGAACAATCTTCGCCTAAACCACGCATCGTGGGCGTTCAAAGGCTGTTGTAGTCACATGGAAGAGATTTAAGGCTGGTCTTAGGGAGGGAAGCAGATGAAGAAAAAGATCAGAGAATTTTGGGGTTTGAAGAAGAATTGCTCTGAGAGGTTACGAGAAAGATGATTGTAGCTTGGAGAAATAGATGACATATTTATAGCTGAATTCTCTACTCTCATGTCGGTGAAGATAAGAATTGTTTTTCGTGACGTGCAGAGCAATTCTCCTATATCTTCGTAAATAACTAGCTAAGGGATTTTTAGAATTACTTTATAATAATTTCTTTTTATCTTCTAATGGTTGGACTCAATTAGATCTTTTAGGTCCCAAATTAGCAAGGTTTTTGATGCGCATTACCAAGAGGATGGTTTTGTTCCAGTATAGTTTGATCTTTGACTAGACACTTGGCATATGCTGGTGCACTGTTTCATATATTCATGGTGCATTCATGGCTAGAAAAGATTTGGTTTCACAAATACTCCATCAATCCGTTGGAATACAGGTGGTACTATTGCACTTGATGTCTAGGAAGGAGTTGTGAGGATTATTGAATTACTGCATGTTTGTACCATGAGTAAATGCCACCTAATGGGCCAAATTGCTACTTGAATCACCTTTTGGCCCTCATCCAAGCCTGCCGTGACCAATTAACCGACGTAGCTACCAGCTAGTCCAAGCGTTTCGTAAAGTCAACGACCGGTCAGTAGAGAAAGTCAACATACGGTCAATGGTAAAAGTCAACCGACGGTTAACTATCGAAGCCAAATTTCCAGTCGCACTTCTAGCCAGTTTTCGCCCATGTTGCGGCGATCTTTGCCAACCAGATTCCCGACCATCTCTCTCGGGCATGTCCCCTCGGCCAAGTTGCTAAGCCATGTCCTGCGAAATTCTCACATCCATATTTCCAGCCTGTTATGCATGTCAACCAGTCAAGCCGATCTTAGCAGGTCATACCATTCAAAGCTTGACGGTCGAAGTCAACAACAGAAGGAGCCATGCAAGGCGGGTTAATGCCGGGAGGCATGCGGGGCGAGATCAATGTCGGGAGCCATGCGGTGAAGATTAATGCCAGGAGCCATGCGGGCGGTTAATGCCAGGAGCCATGCAGGGCAGATTAATGCCAGGAGCCATGCAGGGCAAGTGAAGACGATTCATGCCTACCTCGAAATTAGAGGAAGAGCCTAATTCGCAATTGTATAAATAAGGGGAATTATAACCCTAAGAGGGAAAGCTGGATAGAGAAAAATAAAGGAGCAAACCCTAAAAGGGATCAGAAATTATTGTAACCGATACATCAATAAAATATCTCTCCTACGGGATTCGTTCGTGGATGTAGGCAAACCATGCCGAACCACGTTAAATCCGTGTCTATCATCTTTAAGCTTGTTTTGTGTATAATCCAAGTTCTAGTTTCGATTATCATCACGAATATCATCTTGTTTAGTGCCTGGAAATATTTTTGGGTACAAACATTGCTATATCTGTCTACCTATGTACTTATTACTTTCGGAAGTGACACCCCACCGCTCTTTTGTTAGCCGCTTGAAGTTTTGAAATGATGTGAATTTACCGTCGGATGTTACCGTTGCAACCCCCGCACACAATATCTGTCATTGAATGCACTACAGGGAGAGGAAGGAGGGCCAAGGCTTAAACGGTATACATTTGGTTAATGTTCGAATAACAACTCTAAGAATCGTCTGTGTTTTCACTACGATTTAAAAGAGTCGTTAACGATTCTAAGTGTTACCATTTTAAATGACGACTGTAAAATGGTACATTTTACTTTCCGAAATGATACTCCTCACTCTTCTGCTCTTTGTTAGTGGTTTGAAGTTTTGAAATGGTGTGAGTTTACGATCTTAGGGTGAAAAGTTGATAGCCAAACTAACTTCACAGGGGAATAAAAATCATGTGAAGCAAGGGTCTTTTGGGAATAAGAAATTGCATCCATTATCTGTCATTGAATGCACAACAGGGAGAGGGAGGAGGGCCAAGGCTTAAACGGTATACATTTGGTGGCGCATGGTTTCAGAGTGGCGTTTTAATGGGAATCTCCGTACCTGACTGAGTCTAAAATGTAAAACATGGTCCAGACTCCAGACCTCAGTCTAAACAAAGGATACTAGGTAGGTAGTCAACTTGGTCCCTACAAATGGCAGATGCAAAAGGCAAGTGGTCCGTTACAAAATACAGTATCAATCACCAACTACGAACAGTAGTAGTATTTTTTGTTAAAACTCTTACGCAATGTAGGTGTAGCCATGGCCCATGAGTGTTATCTAATGGGTGGACCCAAACGTCGGAAATGCTCATTTTGGTAAATGGACTAGAAATCATTTTGCAAATGTTGCTTCTGTGAATGTGAATTTGTCTGGTAACCTCAAATGGCATGAACAACAGTCTTTTGGCACTTGCAGAAACAAGGTGCTCTTTAATTTTTTGAGAAATTGCAAATGAATAAAGCAAGCATATGAAGAAGGATTAAGTCCATCTATTATGACTTTATGCAGTTCTCAACTACTAGTACTTCGCAGAGTTATGTTAACAACCTTCCAATTACATGTGGAGCTTGGCAATTGAGCCTTATATCAAGCTTAACTTTGATTTGATGCATCATTATTTAAATTAATACAAAAAAATGGTTATGCAGGATTGGGGACTGATTTACAAGTAATCTGCATTACTTTTGCAGAGGAACAAAATGGAGTCCAATTGCCATTATTAGGTAAATTCAGAAATAGATTGGGTATTTGGAAACCAAAACATCTAAATTCAGCTCGTAAAGTTGTTATGTCTCAAACTATTCTAGAAATATTAGCTTCACACCATATGGCAGTATTTCCTATGCCAAAGGATCTTACTAGGAGAATGGATTCCTAACAGATGCGATTCTGGTGGAATCAAGATCACAAATCTAGGAGTTTAATTCTTAGAAAATGGGACTATGTTGCGATTTCCAGAAAATTTGGTGGTTTGAATTTTTTTTTTTTTTAAAATGACATTTTCAACATTGTTTTGCTTGTTAGGTTAGCTTGGAGGATGCTAGAGCAGCTTGATGCTCCTTGGATATAATCCAAAGAAATAGGATGTGGATAAATGATTTAATCGCAAACCACTTTTCAAAGTAGCGCAAACCATTTTCCAAACATATGCTCAATCACCCACATAACTTTGTGAACCAACAATTGTCCAATGACCCAAAATTAGCAATGCCATCCAACAAAAACATCTCGTGACTTAGAAATTTCACGACCAAAAATCAACCTTGCAATTGAACATAAATATGTCGTTGTGGTATGAAATAGTGTTGGAAAATTGGGTTAAACTAGAGGATGAAAACAGAAACAGAAAAATGGTGTACCCCAGACTTCAAGGTTCTTTCGATTCTTTTAGAGAATAATTCGACCTTTCCCAATTAACTTGGCGAGTACAACAGGTCCGTCGAATTATTCCTTCAGGATTCAATGAAGCCCTAACACCGTAATCGAATTCAAGGATTGTACTTCCTTGACCCGGCCAAGAACACACTGTATAAGGTTACGATGATGTTAATAGAGAAGAAGAAAACAGATTGATTAGATGTGTTGGAATGGGAGAAAACCTTCGTTATTCAAAGAGGGTTTCATTCCTTTTGGAGATGTCTCTTCATCTCTAACAGACGCTTTCAACAGGCATCCATTAATGGTATCTCTTCAGAGAAACCCTATGAAAAAAGACGCAATCGCAGAAATTTCTGGAAAAACGGAATAGGTTTTGAGTTTCAAAACCAGGAAAAGACGGGATCAGAGAAACCCTTCAGGTTGAACACAGCCAGGAGGGGCTACGACCCCCGTACCCCACGATAGCGGCAAACATTTATGAAAATTTCCAACAAATATAACGTAAAATACCTCTGATGAGAACCATCGAGTGGCATATTTATAGTTTTGAAACCAATATATCTCCACTCTAGCTCTTTCCCTACAAACTAAAAAAAAACCCTTCATCAAAGCATTAACACTCACTCGCTTCGGAAGATCTGGTCCATTTGGGGCCGATTTCCTTCTTTTCCTTGTTTTCATAGTTTTTTTTTGACACAAAACAACATATTATATATATTAAGGAAACCGAGAAAGATTACATAACTTCATTACATATCCCTTAACATAGCAAAGTGTATTTTCCAGGGATGGTACCAAAAAAATGAAATAAAGATCTTACTTTCCTAATAGATTGGCAAGTTTATGAGCAGCTGTATTTGATGTTCTCTTAGCATAGTTAACAGAGCTACAACTGATCGAACTAAGGCGGTGCTTTATTTCTATAAGTAGTCCCCGATTTTCCCACTTGTACATACAGGGTTGCACCTTTAAAAGAGATAACTACATTTATACAAATCGATTCAAAGATAACATTTCGGAGCTTCAAAGTTTTTGCCCAAATGATTGCTTCTTTAAGTGCAAGGCATTCAGTGTACTCTGCATTCAGTCCTCCATTTCAGTGGCTGCCTCCGATTCCCCTGCAGGTACCTGTAGAATCTGTTATTATTAATCCAATGCCATAGGTTTTGTTGACATTATTAAATGAAGCATCAACATTGATTTTAAAGTGATCTGATGGCGGAGGTTGCCATGTAGAAATTTTTCCGATGAGATCTTTGAGAACTAGGTTTGAAATTAGATGTTTCCATTGAGCTTAAACACTGTGACATTAGATGGTTGATATTTTGCAGAGATCTTCTAACATTTGGAGTCTTGTTTTGAAACACCTTATTGCATCTAGATTTCCAAATCTCCCAAACTATAATCATTAATCGATAATCCAATTATTCCCCTCGGTAGGATTCATATATTGGTTGACTCAGAGAGAACAGACTAATAATCCAGTTTGAAAGCTGTGATAATTGAGGATTGTATTAAACTGACATTGAGATTCATAGAAAGCCAAATTGCTCTAGCTGAGTCACATTCTAAAATAAGATGCTCTAGTGGTTCTGGCTTATTATTGCACAAAGGACAAGTTGTAGTTAATTCTTGTTTGTGGAAGCTAAGCTTCACCATTGTTGGAACTATGTTTCTTAGACATTTCCATATGAAATGTTTTACCCTGTGAGGTGTAGACACCTTCCAAAGTTGTTTCCAAACTGATTTAGGTACTATATGAGATTGTCTACTCACTGGTTTAATCACATTGTATGTGGATTTAACAATGAAGACTCCTCTTTTATCAGGTTCCCAAATCAGAGTGTCTTCCCCATTTAACTAAATGCATTTTAAGAATAAGATATGTCGTATCTAAATCAAACACAGCTTTAACCAGACTATCATTCCATCTTCTTGGATTCTGAAGCATTAGATCACAGACAAAGACAATTCTAATTGGCTCTGCAAATGAAACATTTGGAGTAGGAGGTTGGTTTAACCCCTTAATCCATTTATCATACCAAACTAATGCCTTTGTGCCACATCTAATATCCCATCTATGATATTGTCTTACAATATTAATCCCATGTTTTATCCCCTTCCAAACCCATGATGAATTAGGATGCTCTTCTTGGAGATGTAGAAAATGACAGTAAGAGGAATATTTAGGTTTTAGAATTTTAACCCATAATTGATCTGACTCTGTGCATAATTTCCAAGCTAACTTAGATAATAAGGCCAAGTTAAAATATTCCAAATTTCTAAATCCTAAGCCACCTTCTAGTTTCGAATTGCATAGACAATTCCATACAATGATATTAATGCCTTTATTAGCTTTATGCCCCCACCGAATCTCTCCGTTGGATTGCATCAAGTTGCTGCAAAGTATGTTTGGGTAATCTAAAATTACTCATATAGTGTGATTGATACATGTGTATCTTCTTCTCTCCAAGAACTAGTGATCCTCAAAAACGGAGTGAGGATAGAATTGTAATTTTGGGAAGGAATACTCATTTTTAGGCAGTATTCTTAGATAAGGAAATATTCCAAGACAAGGTAATATTCTTAGATAAGGAAATATACCTAGAAAAGTAATATTTCCTAGACAAGGTGATATTTCTAGATAAGGAAATATATACTTAGAAAAGGAATTATTCCTATATAAGGAATATTCCTATAACAAGGTAATATTCCTAGAAGGAAATATACCTAGAAGGGGAATTATTCTAGATAAGGAAATAGATTCCTATAAGGTTTGGGAAATAGATTCCTATAAGGTTTGGGAAATCTAGAGAGTGTGGTTTGACACCTAGAAAAGGAGGTTGAATGCACATACATAGAGATAAGTTTGTGAGGTAATTAATTATTGTAAAAGCAAGCTTAAAAAATATTTGAAGGTTATTTACCTAGAGAGGTTGTGAGCGTAACAAAGAGAAAATTGTAATAGTTTTCTTGTTCATAATCTATAGAAGATATATTTCTTCGAATCTGGTTTCTAGTGTGTTCTGTTTTCTTAGTTTCTCGTCTATTATTATTCTGAATTCCGCCTCTATAATAATAGTCACCAAGGTACAGAGATCAATATGTATCAAGTTGGTATCAGAGAGAAGTTCGTTTCTTTTAAGGAAGATTCCTGTGGTTTATGGTCTTCACTAGATCTCTCTACAAACAACTTGGTGAGTTACTCGAAAAGCAATAATACGTTAAAAGAACAAGAAAACCAAGGATGACAAAATCAGACGATGAGTCTAAGACTGATGAACCAAAAACTACCAACAAGAAGGTGGTTATGTTAGAAAAAGTGATGAAGAAGATTCAAACTACCTTGGACGAGTTGGTTTCTTGTATTCGTTCAAATACACCAAATATGAAACTTGCGAAAAAGAAATCTCCATATTGGGGTTCGGAAGAAGAGGATGAGGAAGAAAAAGAAGAAAGCGAAGAGGAAGAAGAATATGAGATTCCTAAAGGCACAAAAGCAACAAAACCTCATGGTAAGTTTATGAATCATGGTAAGAATCTAAAAATTGATTTCCATGTTGATATTCCACTTTATGATGGAACTGTCGATGTGGAGAAATTAGATGATTGGATAGAGCGTCTAGAGACGTACTTTTCTTTCTTTGAATATGGTTCGAAGGAGAAGATATCTTTTGCGGCATTGAAGCTTTCAAAGCATGCTCTAATATGGTGGAATGCTTATTAAAGGCAATACCTAAGTAAGGGAGCATTGTCGTGGAACGGATTCAAGGAAGTTTTGAGGAAACAATTTTATCCAGTTGGCTACCTTGAAGAGACATGGTTCAAGTGGTACGACTTGAAGAAGTCCTACAACCAAACCGTGCAAGAATATACTTCCGAATTTGAGAATCAAGCTATGGTTTTGGATTTAGACTTGGAAGATTATGCTATCTATTTGAAGTATATTTCCGGGCTTCATGAGTATATACGGAAGGAGTTGAAGATGTTTTCGGTGGATACTATCTCCGAAGCAAGCATAAAAGCTAATGCTATCGAAGGCAGGCTTAAGAAATCTGATGTTGAGGGAGACACCAAGGGGAAGTCTAGAGGTTTCTTCGCTAAAGGAGATGAAAGGAGCAAAGTGGATAGGAAGTCTAAAGACAAAGAAGGTTTGACTTGCACTCATTGTAAACAAATAGGACATGTTGTCGACAAGTGTTGTATGAAGTATCCTAATCTAAAACCAAAAGGGTTGTAGAATAAAGAAGCCAAGAAGGCATCACTAGTCGTACAAGCTCCAATAGAAGTCCAAGGACTAACGGAACCCAACTCAAAGCTCTCTCTTATGGCAGGAGCAAAAGAAGGACCTTTAAAAGATGACCTTAGGGAATGACTTTTCACAGTTAAGATGCAGGTTAAGACAACACTTATAGATGTTGTTATTGACCCGGGAAGTCAGAAGAATTTACTTTCACATTCTTTGGTACATAAGTTGGGTTTGAAGACTTTCAAACATCAGAAAATCTATCCTTGAGGGTGGCTTCAAAAGGAAGGTGGGCTACAGGTAGCAGAGCAGTGTACGTTCAAGTTTGCTTTTGATGAGTCATACATTGATGAGGTTACATGCGATATGGTTCCATTAGATGTTTGTCAGGTTGTACTTGGTAGTCCTTACTTGTGGGATCGAGATGCGGTTTTACATAGGAGAGACCAAAAGTATACCTTTACCAAAGATAGGAAAGCTTTTGTAATACGAGCTATAGACTCTCCACTTGAGGAAGCGATCTTGATTACAGCCACTCGGGCTAAACGGTTGGTGAATGCTAGTACGAAGTTCATTCTCCTTGTGGCCCGTTCTCTTGACGAGAAGCCGAGTAGAGTTTGTGTGGAAACCCTAACCAAACAACAACAAGACGACCTAGGAAGGTTGAAGATGTTTGAACCACCATTACTAGATAATGACAGAGATGACAAGATAATCTTACCACATGTGGAAGACTTGTGGTTTGATAGAGGAGAACCACTCGAAGAAGATTGCGTTACGGAGCGAAGAGAGACTAAGACAAGACAAGAAGATAAGGACGCTTTTCTAATTGGAGGTCGAAGTCAAGTTCCAAAGAAGAAGAGATGGTTCAACATGGAGAAAGGAACTCTCGGGTTCCCTAACCTCCAAATCTAACTTTTACAGGAGTTCAAGTTCTTGAGTAGGGGCGCATGATACATGTGTATCTTCTTCTCTCCGAGAACTAGTGATCCTCACAAACGGGGTGAGGATAGAATTGTAATTTTGGGAAGGAATACTCATTTTTAGGCAGTATTCTTAGATAAGGAAATATTCCAAGACAAGGTAATATTCTTAGATAAGGAAATATACCTAGAAAAGGAATATTTCCTAGACAAGGTAATATTTCTAGATAAGGAAATATATACTTAGAAAAGGAATTATTCCTATATAAGGAATATTCCTATAACAAGGTAATATTCCTAGAAAGGGAAATATACCTAGAAGGGGAATTATTCCTAGATAAGGAAATAGATTCCTATAAGGTTTGGGAAACCGTTAAAGCTATAAATAGAGATGATTAGCCCATAGCTAAGACAATCTAGAGAGTGTGGTTTGACACCTAGAAAAGGAGGTTGAACGCACATACCTAGAGATAAGTTTGTGAGGCAATTAATTATTGTAAAAGCAAGCTTAAAAAATATTTTAAGGTACCTAGAGAGTTTGTGAGCGTAACAAAGAGAAAATTGTAATAGTTTTCTTGTTCATAATCTAGAGAAGATATATTTCTTCGAATCTGGGTTTCTAGTGTGCTCTGTTTTCTTAGTTTCTCGTCTATTATTATTCTGAATTCCGCCTCTATAATAATAGTCACCAAGGTACAAAGATCAATACGTATCAGTGATGGAACTGAGTTTAATACTGACCTAACCATGGTTGTCCTGGCTGGTTGGTTAAGCAATTTAGAGTTCCACCCACTGAGTCAATTATTAAAAGCATCTCTAATTGACTCAAAAGAAGTAGTTTTAGATTTACCTAACAGAATAGGTAATCCCAAATACTTATCAGATTTGCATAATTGTTTGACTCCTAAATTGTTAATAATTTCCATTTTCTTTTGATGTGAAAGATCTCCTGTAATAAAAGCTGCAGATTTAGAGATGTTTATCATCTCGACCTGATATGGTTCCAAAATTGGGCAATATATCAAGAACAGAAGATATTCCTTTTTCATCATCTTGAAAGAAAAGAAACAATCATCTGCAAATAGCATATGATTAATTGGAGGAGCTTCTTTCGCCACTTTAATACCCCTGACTAAATTATGTTGTTGGGCTATAAAAAGTGATCTGGATAAGTATTCCATGGCAATGATAAACAAATAAGGAGACAATGGGTCCCCTTGACAAAGACCACACGAAGGATGATACTGATCTCAAGAGTTGCCATTCAACTTAACAGATACCTCAACTGTTGATATACATTGTTGTATCAGTTCCCGCCACTGTTGATAGAAGCCTAATGATTGAAGCATATGATCCAAAAAAGACCACTGTAGTCTGTCGAAAGCTTTCGACATGTCTAATTTAAGAGCAATGTATCCTTTCATAGATTTATACTTCTTCATAGTGTGGATTAACTCATGTGCAATGATTATATTGTCATTAATGTACCTCTTAGGAACATAAGCAACCTGAGTAGGAGATATTATTTTATCCATAAGAGGTTTCATTCTATTGACAAGGAGCTTTGATATAACTTTGTAAGAGTTGTTACATAGACTTATTGATTTATAATCAGTTGGTGTTGAGGGATATTGAGTTTTGGGGATGAGACATATTGATGTTTGGTTAATATGATCTGGTATTTTCCTAGTTTGGAAAAATTGCTGGACCATGTTGGTTATGTCGTCTCCTACTGTGTCCTATTGGGTTTGAAAGAAACCTGCGGGAAAGCCATCCGGTCTCGGAGAATTCCAACTGGGCATACTCTTAACAACATTATAAATTTCCTCCTTGGTGGGGATTATCATCAAAGATTCATTATCTGATGAAGTGATAAGCTTGTGCACATGATCAAAGGCCGAATCCGATAATGATGGATTGGTGGTGGTAGCTATTGTAGAAAAGTGACTAGTAAGGAGCTCAGCTAAGTCATTACTAGTATGATACCATTTGCCTTGAGACTCTTTTAGAGAAACAATCTTATTTATAGCTCTCCTTCTGTTAGCAAAAGCATGAAAATAAAAGGTATTATTGAAATCTGATTTATCTCCTCAACTGATTTTCAATATATCCAAATTTTTGTTTTTTCCATTTGGACAAAGTTCTTCTAGTGTTAACTAGTTTTTGCTGTACATTTTGAGGAGAATCAATACCATTTTGAGAGTTCCAAGAGCTAGTGATTACTTGGGAACATGAAGAGTCTCTAAGCCGACATTTGTAGAATTTCCAACAATTTTTTGGTTTACTACAATCTGCTTCAGTAACTAGTAATATCGGACAATGGTCTGAACCCAAGAAAGGTAAATGATACAGAGTAGAATCAGGATACTCAATCTGCCAATGAGAATTGTATAGAGCCATATCTAGTCTTGATCTTTTATAACCCTTTCCATTTATTCTGTTTGACCAAGTATATTTAGAACCAATATAACCTAAGTCTAGTAAACCAGCAACATCTATTGTAGAAGAAACCCAATTATTGATAGATGAAGTATTTGAGGACTGTCCCTTAGCCTCTATGTGAACATTAAGGTCCCCCAAAACCACCCATAACTGATAAACATTTTGACTCAAATCTTTGATGAAATTCCATTGGATTTTCTTCAAATCATTGTAAGTTGAACCATAAATGCATGAAAGAAGCCATTCTTCCTTACGGGGATTATATTTCACTAATAGGTTGATCATATTATCTTGTGATGATACTACATCACATGGAAAACCATTTTTCCATAAGAGTATGATACCCCCAGACAGACCCTGTGAACTCACAAATAAATAATTTGGATAATGATACTCTCTAGTAAGGACTTTAGCTCTTTCCTCGTGTATTTTAGTTTCAACTAAGAAAATGATGTCTGGGTTATGTTGAAATATGATGTCTGATAAATTATCTCTAATATCTTTGGATGAAAATCCTTGAACATTCCAACTAAGTATTTTTATAATTGTGAGATGAATAAAATGCAAACTAAGATTATGAAATTGAAGAAATTTTGGTATGCATAAAATTACTTGAAGAGTAGTAAAAGATTCTATTAGAAATTACCTGATTTCCTGCAGCTGAGGAGTTGCCCTTGAATTCCTTTGAGTAGTTTTGCTCAGACACTGTCCCATGATAAGATGGAATGGAATTAGGTGAATCAGTTTGAGACTAACTAAAATTCAGGGTACCTTCATTAGATTAGTAATTTTTGCTAGCTGAGTTATGATTGGATTGTGTAGATTGCTCAAAGCTTCTGATAAGACTTTGTAAAGGTTGTTTGAAACATCTGGTAGGGTGAATATGATCTGGATCTAAATTGTCAACATTGTAATTGTCAAAAGTGACATCAAATTCACCCATTGCAAGGTAACCCTTTAGCAAAGCTCGATCAACCCTTTTATCTGAAATAATGTTGTTGCTGCCCTCAATATTATCTAGGTTGTATCTAGGATTTGAGATATACTCTAAGATATTTGAGGGTTCTATGTTGATTCTGGAGATGGTGAGGAATTGGTACCCCGATAGTTACTAGGACCTCCTTCCTCCATTCTAATTCTCTTTCCTTGTCTATGAATGAAAGTATCCTTATCTCTTCCACGACTAAAATGAATTTGTATCATACCTCGGTCATTACAACCTTATTCCACTTCCGATTTATTGCGATTCTGCGAGTTGACTCCGTGATTCAACGGCTGGTTTTGTTGTGTAGCACAACTCATCACCCGAGAAGAAAGATGTCTTTGGACCACATTGATTAACAATATTTTCCTCGCATTTGGTGCTGGTGGTAATCGTTGAACTTCATTAACTATTTGCATGCCTTCATTATTCACGTCCACTGCATGCTCTGGTTCTGCATGTTCGATTTCTTGGTTTATCATGATTTTAGGAGCTTTATTTGCAGCTGTCTTTGTACCTCTGTTGTCATGGTTGGACCAAGAAGGAGGATCTAGAATGGAATTTGAAGAAAGGTAGCCTCTTTGTTGATGAAACAGGAAATAAACAATTGTTCTGCACTCTTCCTCTTTATGATCAATAGTATAACAGAACCCACAAATATTAAACGGTTTCTTCTCATAGAAAAATCTAATCCAAACTTTCTCACCCACCGCATTAGTTAGCGTAATCCTCTTCGTAATGGGTCTCTAACATCTATCAGCACCTTAACCTTTTGAACCTTACCGTTTGCAACAATACAATCGGAGGATCTAATTCTTTTACCTCACCCATAGCTGATGCAATCTTCTTGACTATAAGACTATTAGCAAACTCGGCTGCATGTTATATAACCGTAGCCAAAGAAGTCTGTTTGGTTAGATCCACAGAGCTTTTAGGAATGTTAGGGTTCCATGGTTCCATTACTAGTAGATCACCCTCTACGAGCCAAGGTCCGAGCTTGAAGACCATATCATACTCCTCCCGCGTGTAAAACTTAATCATATAGCGAGTTATCTTTCTCTTTTTTTTTATATACAAATCTTTGCTTTTTTGCATTTTCTTAAGTTCCTTGTCTAGATCAAACAATGATATAATCCTTGCATGAGTAAACTTTTCCTAAAAAGCGTACTTCCATAAAGTAGCTCCTTGTATCGATTCTCGGTTGATAAGATGGGTTGCTTTAGAGCACGTAGTTTCTCCGATAAGAAGTCCTTTCCATAACTTTTTGGACCTCTAAAACTTGGTGCTCCATCTGGGAAGAAGGATTGATAAGAGTAATATTATTTGATAATAGAAATTGATAAAGGAAGAGAAGTGTGGTGAATGATATCAACTTGCCGATGTTTCTCTGGTGAATGTTGTACACTTGGCCATTGAGAAACCTGAATAGGATAGAGAAAGAGAGAAGAAAAGGCGGCTAGTTGTGCAAGTTGCTTCAAGCGTGCGAGATAAAATAAGAAACAAGAAAACCAAGAAGGTGAGATGGAGATAGTGATTTAATGAAGGATTCGAAATCGATAATTGGAAAATCGATAATCTAAGTGAGAATCAAGCAAAAGGTGTGATATAAAGTCGAGACAGGATAGGCAAAACTACTCTATGAGTCTCCAGGCAAATCCCTCAAACTGCTTCGGTCGGGCCCTGAAAATTAAAAAGTGAACATTAGTGATCAACAGTGATTATAAAGACTGAATCAAGTAAATTAAAAGAGGAAAAAAGGTGATTAGGAATCAAAAAGTGTAGATTTTCTCGGATTGAAGACGATAGGGAATAGTGAGTTAGCGTCGAGTCAACGATTCCGAAGCTTCTCTAGAGAGTTCTCGGTTCCTTGTTTTCATAGTTAGTAGTCTAGGTTAGATGTTTTTAAGTTTTTGCTTTAAACTCCATTCCTTTTAGGAGATTTTTATGGCGGTTTTGTGGCTTTTTTTGCCCCATCAAAAAAGAGAAATATGTCAGCTGACTCAAAATTTGATTGGGATACAAATGGATCCAAGGCCCAAAATTAGCCATTTTGCCCAGATTCATGTTGAAACTCATTTTCCAACAAGGCCCAAAATTAGCCATTTCGCCCAGATTTATGTTGCTTTTTTGTTTTTGTTTTTTTTTATAGTTAAACAACAAAAATACTAGAGAGGGAAGAAGCTCACTTAGCAAGTGAGTGAGATACAAGAGAAGCTCATGCTGTAACTCACTCAGATTCATGTTGAAACTCACTTTCCAAGTTAACAACGTATGTACTCTGGTATTTCAAAATGGTTGATCAAATTGAACAGAAATTCCTAATGGCAGCAACATATTAAGAACAAATAAATTAGGGGATGCGAGACAATGGTAAATTAAGAGATTTTGGTTTATTCTTCTGGAGTTTAAATGTAGTAACCTATTGAAACCATTTCAACTAAGACTTGGATTGCTAACTCGGAACTCAAAGTGATATATTACAGTTCTGGACATTATTTATGCAGTCATGCATTTGACGTTCCCGCATTACTTATGCAGACTTCTGATATTTGGGCCTAACCCATGAACTTCCCATGTCACAAAGTAAACGAGATCAATTTTGTCAGTGGTCAGCATAAGGATCTGTACAAGAATTTGTACTTCTGGTTTCAGAAATTAGAGATGAAGTTACCAGATGTCAACAACGTTACTAACAGCTAACAACAAAATCTGTCAAATAGTCGATAGACGATCAAAGATAGATGCCAAAAACCCTAACCCCATTGGAGGGAACAAAGGTCATCAGAAACTAACACTTAATGTCTTTAAGCATGTATACCATTTACCAGCTGATATTTTAGCAAAATATTCTTCTAAAACATTTAGCATCGTAATTAAAAAAATAACTTGTTTCATACTAATGAAGCGCTCCTGCACATTCACTTTATGTAAGAGCCTAGCATAAAGATCTCATTTTAGCACTTTCACTGACCAGGTACAGAAAAAACGGGAATACTAAACAAACAGCATACGCAATATTTATGACTGCTCTTTCCCTTTTCAGTGGCAATAGCCTGTTCAAACGATGACGAAGCCTCTTTAATATTACCCTGTAAAACCCGAAGGCAGGGCATAAATTTAATAAATATGATGCCGAGACTAATGGAATCTACTAAAAAGGCTGTAAGAAATCTTACTAGTCGATGTTCCATGTTGGCATGCTTAATATTTGCAGCACGAGCTTCCTGAATATCCCCTCTCCCTTCTCTAAATCGAGCTGCGAAAAGATGAATTTCTGGATGTTGCTGTTGAATATGCATGACACTAACGAGAGATTAAAAAAAATGCTACTATGTAACTTTTGCAAGAATATCACTATTGATGTGCATTTGACTTCAGAAATGGAACTGTAAAACTCATACAGAGCAACCTAAATTCAAAGTCATATTGACAACAAGGACACAGCACTTTTCAGAATTTTTGTTGTGTTGACACCAACACAACAAATATGTAACACGTCCTGTGTACATTTGAAGTGCTGGGCATAAGATGGAGATAGATACTAGTTTTTTTTCCCAACTAAATGCCTAGTAAAAGAATACTAGATCCCGAGTTCAGTACAAAATATGTGCCTGTACACAAACGTCCTCATTTAAGCTTTCTTCCAACTGATACCATGTATCAGTGTCCTACAGGGGAACACATGTATCCTAGATTCCTAGTCAGACAAGGGTCTCCAACTATATTGGTATAAAATGAAACAACGAATACTGGATAAAGACAACTCTAGAAAAGTGGAACAGAAGTGTGGAATACCTTGACAAAGACTTGAGTAGCACGAGCAAGAGCATTAATTGCATGATCCATTCTTCCTTCAACTTCCATGCTTAAAACATACCGTATCCAGAACTCAGGATAGTTGGCGCACGCAATTAGGCATCGTTCATATAACTTGACAACCTACATAGCAATGCACAGTGTCAAATTTTGATTTAATATGTACAAGAATAGAAACTAATATAAAGCATAGAACAAAGAGAGTAGGCCCCTCAAATACGGGAGGGACCCTCCTTCCTTAGTTGAGATAGATGATTATGGAGATAAAAATACCAGCAGGTATGATATTCGAATATTAAAAGGATAATATTTGCTATGCAACAATGTATCATAAACTTTGAACATCCACTGACAAATGAGGGTGGAAGTACATAGCCTAACAGAAACCAAATGGTGGGACTCATGCTTTGGCATCAGTAGTTCATTTTCCCGTTTAACAAGTTGCTTCATCCAACGTTATGGCCAATGCATGTATATAAGGAAGCAATATGACTTAGCTGCAAGTCAACATACAGTTCACAAGATAGACGAACTAAAATCTACAACCAACTGAAGATGTGATTGTCGCGGGGCTGCTACATGTACTTATTCATACCTTGTTAAAGTCATCTTGTCCTTCTATAAAATCAAGATAGTTATGCCAATTTTGAAGCTCCGAGCTTTTGAGGGGGTACACATGGAAGTAAGGCCTCCTAATAGCTTTCTCAAAACCAACGATCTTGGTATCGAACTCTTTAGCGATCTTATACATCTCTTCCCTAATGGCGACATACTTCTCCAACTCCTCTGCACAAACAGGTTTAAAAGAATTTTCTGGATCATCAGGGTGAACCTCCCATTCAACGCCCTGGCCACTAGCTTCAGCGGTCCTAATTTCTGATAAAGGCCTATCTTCAGCCACCTCCTTGAAGCTGAGGACAACAGAATAAGGCAAAAAAAAATCAGCAGACAAAAAGCATCATGTATAAAACAACACACTTGAGTACTACTGCCTCCAGGTAATTGATCAAAGACTTAAGATGAGAGTGATTCAGCTTCTGTCCAGTAGCTTTCACTATTTGGTGATTGTACTTTTTTCAATTCTAAGTGGTTCAAACTCTATACCAAACAATAAAACGATGATATATGTAAACTATAAAGGGTAGATTGCATATGACACCAATACACCAACATCATGCGCAAAGGGCAAGAGAGTGGTGCCGACCAGGCCCAAGCATTATCAATATAA
Source organism: Papaver armeniacum (assembly GCA_023531295.1). NCBI lineage: Eukaryota > Viridiplantae > Streptophyta > Magnoliopsida > Ranunculales > Papaveraceae > Papaver > Papaver armeniacum. The sequence goes on from JAJJWW010004864.1 coordinate 320,295, forward strand.
ACAAAAATGAAAATGCGGAAACAGTAGTGAAGCAATACCAGTAAGAGCTCAAAATAACATAATATGTCGATATCTCAAACAACAAGTAGGTACTATAAGTATAAACAGCACTAAAAAGGGTAAAAACTAATCCAACACCGCATGCTTAAAAGAATTTCAAATATGCTACATCTTGCAACTGAATAAGTTGTGTAACGCTGAACTACCTGGTGAAATAGCGATCAAGTTGTTGATTAGGATTTTCCAGAACTTTCGTGTAAATCATAGCAATGCGACCATAGTCACCATACTCCTGCTGCGAGTATTCGTTTTCGATGAATTTATCCCAAAGAGGATATGACAGATAATCAGTCCCGACATAAGCCAAACCCCTTTCGAACAACCTGAAAAACCACATGAACGTGGAGCCTTATCACTACAGAACACAGTTCACCAGTAATAGTAATGCAACCATGAGGGCTAATCAGAGTGTGCTGAGAAAATTCACATAAAGGGCCTGTGACAACCTGCTGCACTTACCTACCTGGAAACAAAAACCAAGCAGAGATAGGCCATCTTAACCCCTAACTAGATATGATCTTACAAGCGGCATTTTGTATATCGATGCGCGCACGAAAGTGTGTAACGTGCCAAATTTAAAGAGAGCAGTAACAGACTGAGAACTATATGACTATTATAGACGCCTTTGGAGAAAAATAAAGGGAATTCTCAAAATGAGCTTAAAGTACTGTAATAGAAAGTCCTATAACTACTAAACCTATTTAATAGCCTTGGGACAGGGTTTGCAATTAGAAAATCACTATTCTAAAATGCATCCCCATCAAGCCTTCCACCAAAAATCGGAGGTAACACTGTTGCAGGCACACCGAAATAAGATTACGTTGAAACAGAAAATCAGCAAATTCACATCTCAATGAAAAAATCATGTGTACATGACTTCAATCTCCAACAACTATATGTCTACCAAGAAGAAAGAAGACAATACCTTCTAACAGTTTCAGGATCTTCATTATTCAACGACATGGAAAACACACAATAATGCAACCAAATGTCCACAGAGTAAGTCACGGATACAACTGCCCGCTCATACACCTCTAGGACTTGTCGACAGAAGCCAGGCGTGCTACATGGTCTGCGTACTTCTTCCAGTAACCATAACACAACGGGAATTCTGCTAAATAGGCATCATAAACCTTCTCGATTTTTGATATATAGTCCTGCCAACAGGAAGATATGAGTTTATTAATCCATAAGGAATAACTACCTAAATGGAGAGGTGACTCTCAAGCAATTAGAAAAAAAAAAAAAAAAAAAAAAAAAGACTATAAAGCAATGCCTCCCAGTCATAAAATAACCCAGTCAACCTTGCAAGTGAATAAGAAGATCTTAGTTAAGATAACACTGCATTAGCAGAAAGACGTTTTTGTATCTAGGCTAGCTATGTATGAGCCATTTCAGAGCAGGTAATTAACAATGGACGTATTAAGTAACTGAAAGTAAGGCTCCAGATAATGGTCATAATGGCATAAAAACACAGAGGTGGAGCTAAGTCAGGGGCCTTCTATGGAAGGATGCTGAAAAGATCTGAGACCAAATGTCTGACCACTTCAGCGAATTCCAGACCTGCGGAATTAACTGTAGGAATTTCTAGAGTCTGGCTGAACAATAAACATACCTCTGCCACCTTCTCCGTCTCTTCAATTAGTGCTGTCCAAGCATTGAAGTCTAATGAGTTGGACTTGACTATGCTCCACAGTCGCTCTTCTGCAGTAGAAACTGCTGAAATGTTAGACATAATAAATAGTTAACCCACAGCATCCTCACTGTAATGACACGACTTTCAAATCATTTTCCTCGTTTAACGCCTGATGCGTGAAAGTTATGTTGTCCCATTTCATGTCATACAAGTTTCGCAAAACCTTACTGATCAACTGCCGACATAATATACTTGCATGGAGCTAAGGGCCAACAAAGGATTGTTTAAGCAACTGAAATCTCATATAGCCTCCGACGGTTGCTCACCATCCATATCGTGATTAGTTGTAGCATTGCCTTTCATAGTAGAATCATAAAATCCAGCTTGCAAGTTTTCTTGGCTAACGTTATTGTGGCTAATATGTATTTTTATTTTTATTTTGAAGCAAGTGGCTAATATGTATACCTGTTGTTTTACCGCCATCTTCGGCTGAGGTAATAGGTGCGTCTTGCATAATCATACTGGGATACCTGCTCTCATCCTTTAAGATGGCATTTGAGGTCACATGCTTGTAATCACCAGACGGGTACTCCATATTAGCAGACACCAGTGTAACTAGAGTTTCACTATCTCCCATTACTGTAGTGAGAGATAACTGATGAAACTGCAATCACACAGTCCGAAAAATGAACAAGTAAATAACACACGATACACAGAAATAATGTAGATATTACAAAGGACTAATAACAGCGATAAATGGATGGATATAATGAATCGGATGACTTGATTTCCCAATTAATCGACCAAATTAGCAGCAGACGAATTAAATCTTTTAAGATGCTTACTGAGAACTGTATTTTATGAGTGATTAACTAAACCCTAAAACTACTAAACAACATTACAATAATTGAGAGGAGGACGTACCAAAAGAAGCAAAATGAAGATTAGAGGAAGAGAACAGGAGATGTTATAGACATCCTTCATTGGAAATGGATCAATCCTCTCTGTTATAATTCTAGTGGAGATTTTCTTCTAGTTTTTGCAATGCTCGTCCTTCCAGCTGATAATCAATGAAAAATAACCAATAATTAATACTGCAAGTTGATCACTATGACAATAAAATAAAGAATTAAAAATGTAATTTAGAAATTAAATATGTATCTCAATCATCTCACTACTTCTGTAATCTTAAATTATCCCAGCTAGTTAATCACCGTCATAATTTTCAGTCAAATTGCCGAGGTAAAGCTTAAACTGATGCACCTTCATTGCTATTACTACTGGCTTCTTCTTCTCCCAGTACTTGATCACCACCACTGGGATCGGCCACTTCAACTATTCTATCTATCTTCTTGACTATCCTCATTTGTTTTTCCGTCCTCAGCTGGTGATCATGTTCCTGACGCTAATTACAAAATCAGCATTGTTTTTGTTGATGAAGCCACGGGACATGTATGGGTAGTAATAGTAGATGCATGATCCTAGGGCTGCTCCATTACCACCCTAGGGTGTTCTTGCTAGGGTGGTAATGGAGATGGTGGTTTATTCTGTTATGAAGTAATTGGGGTTCACTTTTTTGTGTACGAAGAGAGAGAGAGGGAGGGAGGAGTAAAATGTGTATTGAAGATACAGCTCTTCTAAACAGATCGTGGAGAAAAACAGAATTAAAACAAGAATCATATTTTGGGGACCATGTTTTTTTGGGGGCCTACTGATTTTATTTTAGGAAAGACATTCAAAGTAATCCTAAGTCACCCCTTATCTAAATATTTTTCTTAATACCAAACTTACCCTCCTTAATTAAATGTTTTGTTTAATGATTAATTAGTTATTAGATAATGATTAGTAATTAGTATGATTAGTAATAATTAGTTACTCTATTACAAAAAAGTTAGTTAATGATTAGTATCATTAGTAATGATTAGTTGCGGATAAGAAGTTCGGTTACAAAAATTGAAAATTTTCCTTACGATCAAACCGAACTATATAGTTCGGTTACAAAAAAAATTTAAGACTTTTTAGGACCAAACCGAACTTAAAGTTCTGTTTCCCAAATTTATTACCAAGAACCGAACTTAATGATTAGTAATGATTAGTATGATTAGTTACCAAGAAGAAGTTCGGTTAAAAAAATTGAAAATTTTCTTGCGATCAAACCGAACCATATAGTTCGGTTACAAAAAAAATTTAAGACTTTTTTAGGACCAAACCGAACTTAAAGTTCGGTTTCCCAAATTTATTACCAAGAACCGAACTTAATGATTAGTAATGATTAGTATGATTAGTAATGATTAGTTACCAGTAAGAAGTTCGGTTAAAAAATTGAAAATTTTGCTTGCGATCAAACCGAACCATATAGTTCGGTTACAAAAAAAATTTAAGACGACCAAACCGAACTTAAAGTTCGGTTTCCCAAATTTATTACCAAGAACCGAACTTAATGATTAGTAATGATTAGTATGATTAGTAATGATTAGTTACCAGTAAGAAGTTCGGTTAAAAAAAATTGAAAATTTTCCTTCCAATCAAACCGAACTATATAGTTCGGTTACAAAAAAAATTCAAAAAAAATTTAAAAGTTGTTACGATCAAACCGAACTAAAGTGTTCGTTCCCAAATTTATTACCAAGAACCGAACTTAATGATTAGTAATGATTAGTATGATTAGTAATGATTAGTTACCTGTAAGAACTTTCCCAAATTTATTAGTGATTCGTATGATTAGTTACCAAAAATTAAAATTTTTCTCTCGGTGGTAGTCGGAGGTGGTGGTGGTGGTGGGCGGTGGGAGGAGGTGGTGGTTATATATAGGTGGTGGTGGTGGGCGCGGTGGGAGGAGGTGGTGGTTATATATATATATATATAGAGAGAGAGAGAGGTGGTTATTAGGTTAGTTTTAAATTAAATTAGGTTAAGGGTAGGTTAGTCATTTCCACACTTTAGGACACCCCTTATAACTATAGGGAAGGTGGCCTAATAAGACCATGGTCCCAAAAAAAAACCATGGTGCCCAAAAAATGGTTCTAAAACAATCCCTCAGAGAAATGTGGGCCGCAGGATGGGATTAACAGGGCCCATTATAAGAAAAAGATGTGAGGAGCGGTTTTAATTTTGTTCTTATCCTAGACGCTAAGAATTTTTATTAAGATAAACCTAGAGGCCGGAGGGTGAGTATTTTTTTATTAAAAAAAAAAGAGTAAAAAGAAAAAAAATACAGATTAATTAAAGACTCGTTAAATAAGGTAAAACTATTTTACTTCGGATCTATCCTAGGATTGGAAATCCTCGAGATAGATTATCGAGAGAGAGAAGGAAATGATTTTGTTTTTCCTAGCCTCCTTAGTTATTTTATCTACTAAGATAAGAATTTCCTAATTAGATATTTAAACACACTACAATACATGCATAATATATATCCAAGGGATCGTCAAATTAGGATTTAAGTCTTCATCGAGAAAAGTAACCAGATTCTCGATAGGTTTAATCGTAAACTACAATTGCTCAATCCCAAATCCTTAATCCAATTGAGAGCTTCGAACACGCTTTTGATTCAAAGCATCTAGGGGTTTCTTCGCCTAGCTTGGACCTCGCTTCGATGTGTCTTCTTCGACCTGTGATATCCATAATATAAACCGCAAAGCCCATAATATATTTAGCTTCAAGAAAACCCGGTCTGGATTTTGAGGTTTAAGGAATTTTGGATAGTAGGACTAACATTGTGATGTGCCTAGTAGGTTTATCCCTATAATTGTAAAGATGATATAAGTTTATGATATTAATGGGATCCCTAGGATTAGGACTAATATATTCAAAAACGACTTTATTTTTTATTTCCATATGTATTAGGATGATGCAAGCTATTTTAAGCCAAAACTCCGTAAGTATATTATCATTCATCCAGAAAGTAAACAACTTTTGAATATCATTGTTATGATTTAAAATAAAACCAAAATACATAGCAAACCAAACTGATTAGTAAAATTACAATCTACAAACAAGTGAGTTTCATCCTCGGGGATGTCGAATTACATAGTTTGCAATAGGGATCAGACTCTTACTTTATACACTCATTCGTTTTCCAAGAGGCGTAACTCGGACATCACTTTCCATTCAAACATACGTATCTTAGGTATAGGATTGAGATTCTCGTATTTTTTTTCGAAACTAGTAACATTACGACTATAAATATATCCGTAAATGTACTTATAAACATAGCTAGTAGTAAATTCTCTCGTAGGATTAAACTTCCATCCGATTTAATCTTTCTTCGCAATATTTAGAGTTATCGACATAATTTTGTAAACAACAGTTTGATCAATGTGTTTGTTTATAATGTCTAAGTTCCAGTTTCCAAAGTTATCAATCGGTTGGCGAGACTAATATGTGTGTGTTGTCATCAATAATTTTTGGGGTTATAATAGAATCTTTCTTGGGTAACAAGAAGTCGGACCAAATCCCGATATTTTCACCATTGTTAATTTTCCAAGTGTTGTTTTTACTTATAATTTGCAAACCTTTCTTGATACTTCTTCGTACCCAATACATGTTACTTTTTTTAGTCTTCATAAGGGGATCATCATATAATAATCGAGAAATTGCAATAGAAAAGATAAAAGGGGGTTTGTGATGATTTTGAAATCTTTTCTACTAGGTAATCTATTATCCTTATGCATGAAGATAATAAATTAGGTCATTGTGGTCGGACTCCATTATGGATTTCTGACCACATTCTCCATAGGGCCCTCTTATCTCTTCGTTCTCCGAGCTCGGGTTATGGAAGAAGTAACCGAGAAGGAGGTATCAACAACAACGGGTTTTATTACGGGACAACTCATGATGTTCATATCGATCTATTATGCGCCTCTCCATCTAGCATTGGGTAGACTTCATACAATAATTGTCCTAGTTCTACCGTATCTTTTGTTTCATTTCTTCTGGAACAACCATAAAACGTTTTTGACTATGGATCTACTACCAAAAACTCAATGCGTAATCTCAGCATTCAATGTGTATTCCTGAATAATCCCATTTTTCAATTATTCAACCATTTCATTTTACCGAGTTCAACATTAGCCAGATTAGTCAACATTTATATGTTTCGATGCAACAACAAGATGTTATTTGTAACAAGTAGTTTTGTTGGTTGGTTAATTGGTCACATTTTATTCATGAAATGGGTTGGATTGGTATTATTCTGGATATGGAAAAATAATTTTATTAGATCGAATAAGTACCTTGTGTCAGAATTGAGAAATTTTATTGCTCAAATCTTTAGTATTCTCTTATTTATCACCTATGTCTACTATTTAGGCAGAATATCGTCACCTATTGTTACTCATAAACTAAAAGAAACTGCCGAAACGAAAGAAAGGGGGGAAAGTAAGGAAAAACAGATGTAGAAATCGAAAAATTTTGAAAACGAAGGGGACTAAACAGGAAGAAGGATCCATCGAAGAAGACTCTTCCCCTTCCTGTTGTTCGGAAGAAGATTCGAAGTTAGAAATACTTAAACTTAAAGAAGATAAAGACCTCCTCTATCATAAATTGTTGGAAATTAATATTAATCGAAAATTAATAAAAAAATGAATAGAAGAATTGATAAGAAGATATTCTTCTGCCCCCTATATTTTTTATCCCCTCTCCTACAAATAAACTTGTAATACCGACTCCATTTGTAATTTTTTCAATTACTCGTCTATCAAAAAAATGAGTGAAGCCAACCAGTCTTCTTATACCGGTATTTAAGGTTACTGCATAAAAACCATCTATGTAACCACGATTAGTATTAGAATAATATTTAAGTTTTAGAATTTTAACCCATAGAAAATCCTCATTATTAATCGTTCTCCGCGCCAATTTGGTAAGAAATGTATGGTTTTGATTACGAGTGTCACGGATTCCCAGCTGGGAAAATCGGATTGAGTAAGAAATACAAAGAAGTCAGAGTCAAACAACTTGTGAAGATAAGAACATTGGATATTCTCTCTCTCCTCTGCAAGTCGGGAGAAAAACTGAGTTAACCCAGTTTTTCGAAAATTTCAATTCACTCCTTTCTTAATGCAATAGTGAAATCTCTCTAATCTCTCTACTTTAATATGCTTATGTTTCCTCACACCTTTCTATTTTGATTTCATAAGTTTACTCATTTTGTTTAAGTCTAATTCGAAATTTTTACATTTTTCAAATTTGATGATGTCTCGACTAAATCCATTTCTCCTCTTTGTGTTTACAAATTTCTTTGTCCAAATATGACGTTTGACTGGGTATCCAGTGTTAACTAATGCGTTTGTTGTTGTTGTATTATTGCTTGTTCAATCAAAAGTTTCTTCGTGATCCTCATTGTTGTCGGCTTCTTCATAGGAGGAGATTGGTTTTTCACCGATCCAACTAGGAATAAACCCACACATGGTTGTTACACGTGCAAAAAATACAGAGTATGTTACAAGTTTTAAATGTTAGTATCCCTCTTTCTTCTTTGGTCAAGTACAACTCATATCCTTGCCTTTTCTGTTTCAACCGATCTGTATCGATATCGTATCGGTCGGGTCCGATACACCTATACAAAAGATAATATCGGTTTTTTATTGGTGATACATCATCAGGACTAAATTTTTGAAATATCCATAAATGTTTCAAATTTAAAAGATTGTTGTTATATGATGCATTAATTCTCACGATCAAAAGCTTCACAATACAAATTCAATCTCATTCCACTTTCTATCCTATATTTACTACATCTATTTCAGATTACCATGTCGTTACTACTAATTTAATGATGTAGAAGATAAAAGCGTCAACAATAATGAATTCTCAATTAATAAATCTTCAGAAGAAAGAGAATAAGCAATAAAGAATCATAGTTGTTTTAAGGATAAGAAACTCATTAAAAAAAAAGTGAAATAGTTGAAAATTTCTTTACTGAATGGATTGAGTTTTCAAGGGTACAAAAGAAGGAGATTAATAGGAGGAAGGTTATTGTTTGCATATTTTGAGATTTATATAATTTATTCAACCAAATTACCCTTACCGATATTATTAGTGTATCGGTGAACCCGATATATTGGTTTATACCGGCTGATATGAGCGTTTTTATCGTTCACTCATTGTATCGCCGATATTTTAGATATCGTAAAGGTTTTTTTCGATACACGATAAAAACCTATGGTTCCATAGGATAGATTCTCTTTATCCCCTGGATGGTACATGGTGTCAAGACAGAGTTTCTATAGAAAATCTTCTTGTTTCTCATTTTAAGACGATTAGTTCTACATCCAGACAATGCGCAGACTACTCAGTTTCTCCAACATGTCCCAAGAGTAATTACTGATCAAGACAATGATGTATTAATCTTCATTCCTTCAGAAGATGAAATTTATAGTGCTTTATTTAGTATGGAACCATGGACAGCTCCTGGTCCAGATGGATTTCCACCTGGATTCTACCAAACACAATGACAAGTGGTTAAAGAAGATGTTTGTAAGATGGTTAGGTCTTTCTTCAATTCAAAGGTTATCTTCTCAAGAAATTAAATAATAGTAGAGTTACTCTGGTGCCAAAGTCTACAACAGCTCAAAAAATTGAAGATTATAGGCCAATTGTTTTATGCAAAACTGTTTATAAACTGATCTCTAAATTATTGCTTTAAGGCTTAAAAAGCACATGTCTGACATCATTTCTCCTATGCAGACAGCCTATGTTCCTGGTAGGTTGATCTCTGAAATATCTGTTTAGATTCGGGAATTGGTTAAAGCCATGAAGAATAAAAGTGGAAGAACATGCCTTCTAGCCATTAAAATGGATATGTCAAAGGCATTTGACAGACTGAAATGGGATTTTCTCATTGAAGTTCTAAAGAAGTTTGGTTTTAGTGAGAATTTATGTCATCTAATCCATCGAGTGTATCAATACAACCGTAATTGAAATCTTGATAAATGGTTCTCCTTCTAAATCCTTCAAACCAACAAGAGGAATTAGGCGAGGAGATCTCGTTTCTCCCTACCTTTTCATCTTAGCTATGGAAGCTTTTTCAAGACAACTGAATCACTATGAGATCAAAAACCAGTTAACATGCATGAAAATTTTTGGATCAGCATCAAAAATCAACTATCTCTTATTTGCAGATGATTCTCTTCTTTTTTTGCAAGGCAAATCAAGTTCAAGTTAACAAACTACTTCAAGTCATACATGATTTTAGTCTCTGTTCAGGTCAGCTCATCAATTTTCATAAGTCAGTTGTTTACTTCTCAAAAAACATGAATCCAACAGCCTGTCAAATTATCAGTGGTACTTTACAAGTTAGACAACTTGACATTAAAGATGAGAAGTATCTAGGCCTTCCTTTCTTTGTGGGAAGAAATAAAAAAGTACCATTTTCTTCTCTTATAGATAAGATGGTTTCTAGATTGTCAAGATGGAAAAGCACAAATATGTCGGAAGCTACAAGATCTGTTATGGTAAGAATGTCACCAATGCTATCCCAGTGCACAACATGATCTCTTTTAATCTTCTAGATGTTACTATCAAAGAAACGAACTCGGTTCGAAGAAAAGTCTTGGAGAAACAAAAAGACAAACAATGGCAAACACTTCATCTCTTGGAGTGGTGTCAATAGGCCAAAAGAAGAAGGTGGTCTTGGTTTTAGGGACTTGGAGTTGTTCAACAGATCTTTATGAGCTAAATCTGAGACTATGCACTGACAAAACTTCTATTTTTGCTAAGTCTTTACAGGCTAAATATAATCCAGATGGAGAGGTATTTAATTCTCAAAGTAATAACAAATCCACTTGGTCATGGAGAAGCATCGGCAGTGAGTTAGACTTTGTTAAAAGATTGAGATGTTGGAGTTTGGGTAACGGTTAGAGATATTAATTTGGAAGCACAAATGGATATCTCGGTTGGATAGTCCTCTAATTCCAAAAGATGAAGTCGCAAATCACCTCAACTATGGCTATGTTCATCAATTGTTCTCTCAAAGTTCGGAGGCCGAGATTATAATCCGATACTTAGTCTTTTTGACTCGATTACAACAAGGTACATTCTCAATATATCCATTCATCTCAACCATGAAGATAGATTGATCGGGCCATTGAAAAATCAGGTTTCTTCTCGGTCAAGTCGAGTCTATCGTAGGATGTTTGAAGAAAAGAACTCTCATGCCTTAGTAGGGCAACATGTGAAGTCCATATACAAGAAACTCTGGAAATTGCCTCTTTTTCCTAGAATCAATCAGTTTGCGTGGAAATGTGTTAAGAATATCCTTCCCACAAGAGATAAATTAACTCATGTCATTCATACTGGGGACATCGGTTGTCCAATTTGCGCTCAATGTGATGAAACAACGACTCATTGTATTCTAGAATGCGATACAACTAAAAGGCTTTGGTTTGCTTCTTTGGGACTTTATGTGCAGAATAGCATGACCTTGCATGATTGGGTTTGTGGTTTGCTGGAGAAACATCTTACTAACCATATTCAAGAAGATGAAATCTGCAGAATGATCATAGTGGCTTGGCACATTTGGAATAAAAAGATGTGACAAGGTCTTCAAGGGGCAGTAATACATCTCCATATAAAATTATTTTCCGTGCCAAGAAAGAGCTAGCTGAATTTGAGAGGAACTGCAATTCTTCAGGAAGTTTAATTAGTGTCCATCCTTGCATAGAACCTCATTGGTCTCCGCCTCCAAGAGGGTGTTATAAAATTAACTGTGATGGTTGTTTCTTGTATGCTAACAATACTGGTGGCATTGGCTTAACAATTCGTAATTTTGCAGTTAGGGTGTTATAAAATTAAATGTGATGGTTATTTCTTGTATGCTAACAATACAGGTGGCATTGGCTTAACAATTCGTAATTTTTGCAGGCGATCACATGGTGTCAAAATGCAACTACTTAGCAAATTCAACAGGTCCAGATCAAGCTGAATGCAAAGGATCGTGGGAAGCATTTCAATGGGCTAAGAATAGTTGTTGATGCTGTGAACAAAGAGTCATTCAGTATTGATTGGAGATTTCGAAATTTGGTTTTAAACATGAAGTTAGTCAGTTCAAATTTTGGAAATGTAGCTATATTCCAAAAGGAAATAGTCACATATATTCTGTCAAAATTTGCCAGAGTAGATAGATTGTGCGGAGTTGGCTGTTAGTCCCTCCTAGATAGATCATAGATCAGTTGCAGGAGGATAAAAATTACGTAATAAATTCTCTATAATCAATTCAATCTTCAGTTTCAAAAAAAAAAAAAAAAAAAAAAAACCAGAATAGTACCAGCAGTAGAAATAAAAGGCATTGGCACTGCAAACAAGCTCTACAACCCACATGCGGTTGACCCTAATAATAATACAAGGACGGAAGAACAAAAAAACAAGGGAAAGTCGAGACAGTCTACAGTGGCAAAATTGGGGTGATATAATCAATTTTGCTCATCTCAATAGTAACTCCCGCTATAGTAAGGTGCTCCCGCAGCCTGAGGGACTGGAGCCTGTGGGTGAGTTGGAACAACTGCTGCTGCTGCAGACGCCACTGGCTGTGCATAAGGTTGTTGCCCATAAGCCTGCAAAAACAGAAACAAACCACAAAACAGTTACCTTCCATTTCCCTGAAAAAATAGTTAACTTCTCAAACAAGTGAACTAAAAGCAAATCTAGACAGGTTTTAACTGCAGCAAACAACCAATCTTAATCTAAAGTAAAAAGTTCAGCAGAAAAACAATCAGAGACATATTGAGCAAAACCACAAAGGACGAAACAATGTCGCCACTCCTACCCGGTATAACCACGCCCAGGAAGAAGCATTCAAAGACGATTAAGAGACATGGGAATCATGGATGATGGAGCACCATTGAAGGCAACCACATAAGAGATAAAGTTACCAGGTGTCAACTATCCCCACCAATAAAAAAACATATAAAAATCAAACAATAATTTTTACCTGAGTTGGATATGTTGGAGCAGGAGTATAAGCACCATAGGCTGCAGCACTTTGAGGTGCTGGGGCAGGCACCTGAGGGTGAGCATAACCGCCTCCATAACTACTATATCCGGCATACCCAGCCTGTAAATAGAAGAAAACAATAACACACAGTTAGTATATCAAAAATTCAAAAAATTCAATATCGCACCTAAACCTCTATGACAAACAGTAAGTATATCGAAACCAAATCGACCTCCAGTCTACCAAAGAAAAGATAAAGATTAAACCACTGAACCTATATCCTGAGCCAACAGTGTCCCGGGAATCATAGGAATGAGCTTGGGCAGTGAGAATTGTGAATTGCAAAGAGAAAATAGTAAGCCTTTAACTATGAATTCCCACCTGTTGAGTGTAGCCAGAGTTCCATTGTTGTCCCTGTGCTTGTGAAGCCTGGTTCCAAGCCTGTGGTTGAGATCCATAACCTGCAGGCCACACGTTTTGCGCTGCCGGATATGCACCCATCGCAGATGGAGCTGGTGAGGAGGACCCCCATATGACTTGACCAGTTTTGCTTTATCAGATGCCAAAAGATCTTCAGCAGACCGTTTTCTCGATTCGGTAGTGCTCCTGTGACATAGAAAGAGCTTTGAATGTCGATCCTCAGCCTTCTTGATTGACTGTGTGTCTCCAAAAAAGACCCAGAAACTACAAAAGAGAAACATAAACAACCTCAAACTTGAGTTTTCCATTCATTCCAACCACACTGAGAAAATAGTTGTTAAGACCAGAAAATTCAAATTTATGAGTCCCTTCAAATGTTTGGAAACATTTGAAGAATCGTAAAAAAATCTGTCACAAAGCAACAACAATGCTATTGCTGGTGAACAGGATAACATGAAACTTGTTGACTTAGGTAATAACAAATAACTACCCTTAGACTATGCCTATCACTTCATGAGGTATTATTGTATAACTTAGAATCGTGACACTTGAGTACAATCTTCAAAGAAAAAGTTATTATCTTATCAAACAAATGACACCGCCATGTACTGTAATACACACAAGATCCTTCGCCAAAATAATGCCTGAGATTGTAAACATCATCATTTACCCTGACGCCATAAGGCCATTTCACAATATCTTACACACTCTAGTTTAATGAAACTCATCATGATTAGATAAAAGTCCCAGCCAAGTTACTCCTTTCCAAATTCTAGCAGACCAATTAACTACCAGATAACTACCAGACAATGAGCATAAACATTTAAGCTTACTTAAATCATTATCTTGATACGGACCTAGGAATAAATGTAACATAACTAATAAAAAATTCAACATTTGAATATTCTTGTAAGTTTGACTTTTCAGTTTGAGGTGGTGTCTCGGGCTCCCTGACACCACCTCAAACTGAAAAAAAAAAAAAAAATGCCAGCAATTCTGATTTCGTTTAGCACTTGTCGCAAGAGCAAATTCCTTTTCAAAGGCCAAGATGCAGCGTGCATCCAGTACACATTCTAAGCACCCGATGTTTTTCACTGGACAGAGGATTTCAGTATCGAAATGTATCAATCTTCCAAGGGGCCCAACTGAGGGCCCCTTCTAACTTTAGGGAGTTTCTACATTGGCATCACACTCACAAAAGATCAAATTTCAACCCCCGGAAAGAATTTTTGACAAAGGACAGTTTATGAAAGTATATTTCTATCAATACAGGTGAGGTCAAAAGGCAGGAAGCTAAATATTATTAATCGTTTCTTTACCATCTTGCTAAGCAAAAGCTTACCTCTATAAATATGCTAGATATTTCTTCTCTGTCAGTTGTACTTGCGCCATTATTATTATCAGGGCTAGGCATTATGTACTTCTCTACCAACGAATCTAGATAATCTATCCTCTTCGGAACTGACTGAATCAACTCGAGAAGTATAAAGGCCTGCACATACCAAAGGAACACATCAACCATGATTAGTATAAAAGCACGTTAGACTGTTTTGAACTGATGAAACAAGAACGACAAAGATATACCTCCAATATTGATTTCGACAATTTTATGTGCTCTAGAGCCCCAACAAGAACTTCTCTAGATTTATCCACCTCACCGGCAACCTGCAACAGTAAAATTTAACAAGCAGTCATATTACGCAATATAAAAACTAACATGTTTCAACATTCATAAGTGCTCCTGCACGTATGCTTTATGTAAGAAATAAGAATCCTAGCATACAGAGTCGATTTTTAGCACTCCCACTCACCAGGTACAAAAAACGTGAATACTGAACAAACAGCATAGGCAATATTTGAGACTGCTCTTTCCCTTTTTCAGTGGCAATAGCCTGCTCGTACAATGAAAAAGCCTCTTCCGTATTACCCTGTAAAACCCGAAAACAGCATAAATATAAAAATTATGAAGCCAAGACTGGTGGGAATACTGGAATCTACAGAAGGCTGTAAGAAATCTTACTAGTCGATGCTCCATGTTAGCATGCTTATTAATTGCTTCTAGTAAACCGGGTGAGATTCCAGAATGCACTAGTTGATATGCAGCACGAGCTTCCTGAATATCCCCACTCTGCTCTCTGAGTCTAGCCGCAAAAAGATGAATCTCTGGCTGTCTCTGTTGAGCATGCATGACATTAATGAGAGATTAAAAAACTGCTAGTATGTTTACAGAACTTTGGCAAGAATATTGACGTTAGAAACAAAAATTTAAAACTCAAAACCACCCACTAATACAGGGCAACCTCAATTCAAAATTATATTGACTTTATCCACAACAATGAAAAACCTCTCTTAGGATTTTTGTTGTGTTGACACCAACAAGGAAGGGCTTGATCGTGATAACGTTACATGTGTGTGTATCATTGCAGTTCAATGCACAAGATGGGGATAGATACTAGCAGTTTTTTCCAACTAAATTCCTTGTAAAGTCATACTAGATATGTAGAATTGTGAAATACCTTGACAAAGACTTGAGTAGCACGAGCAAGAGCATTATTCGCAAGATCCATGCTTCCTTTAGCTTCCATGCTTAGTACATACCGTATCCAGAACTCAGGATAGTTGGCGCATGCAATTAGGCATCTTTCATATAACTTGACAACCTATGTAGCAATGCAAAGTGTCACATTCTAATTCAACATGTACCAGAATATAAACCAACACAAAACATAGAAAAAAGGGATATGCATAAGGAGTACTCCTTCAGCCTGTACAAGGAGGCCCCTCAAATACGAGAGGGACCCTCCTTTCTTGCTAGAGATAGATGGTTATGGAGATAAAGATACCTGCAGGTATGAGATTCGAATTTTTAAAAGGATAATATTTGCTATACAACAATGTACCATTAACCTTGAACATCCACTGACAAATGAGGGTTTGAAGTACTTAGCCTCACAGAAACCAAATGGTAGGACCCATGCTTTAGCATCAGTAGTTCATTTTCCCGTTTTAAAAGTTGCTTCATCCAACGCTATGGCCAATAAAGTATATAATGCAGCAATATGACTTAGCTGTAAGTCCATATCCATTCGAAGCAGTACCAGAATATACAGTTAACAAGATAGAAGAACTAAAATCTACAACCAACTGAAGATGTGATTGTCACGGGGTTGCTAAATGTACTCATGCATACCTTGTTAAAGTCGTCTTCTCCTTCTATAAAATCAAGATAGTTATGCCAATTCTCAAGCTCCGGGCCATTGAGAGGGCGCACATGGAAGTAAGGCCTCCTAATAGCTGTTTCAAAACCAACGATCTTGGAGTCAAACTCTTTAGCTTTCTTGTACATCTCTTCCCTAACGGCGACATACTTCTCCAACTCCTCTGCTTCTGTTAAGCCAGCATTAACAGGTTTAAGAGAATTTTCTGGATCATCAGGGTTAACCTCGCTTTCAATGCCCTGGCCACTAGCTTCAGCAGCAGAAACTTCCTCAGCGGTCCTAATTTCTGATAAAGGCCTACTTCCAGCCAACTCCTTGAAGCTGAGACAACAGAGTAAGGCAATAAAAGAGATTAAAGTAGACAATAAGCATCAGGTACAAAACAAAAAATTTGAGCACTAATAGCTACAGGTAATTGATCAAAGACTGAAGATGAGATTGAATTTTTTTTCAATTCTAAGTGGTTTAAACAATAAAGAGATGACAAGTCTAGACTACCAAGGGTGGAATGCATCTGACTCCATCATGTGCATGGTGCAGGAGGAGATATTATCAAAATCAACAAAAAAGAAATTGCAGAAAGCCAGAAACAGTAGCAAAGCCAAACTAGCTAGAGCCCAAAACATACATAATATGTCAATATATCGCAACATGCTTAAAATAAAATCAGAATATGCTAATTCTTGCAACTCACTGATACACATAACATGGAAAAAAAGAAGATGACATAATTTACAGCTCATGTAAGGCAGAATGTCAGATGGAGGAACTGTTAACGCAGAACTACCTGGTGAAATAGCGATCAAGTTGTTGATTAGGACTTTCCAGAATTTTGTGTAAATCGTAGCAAGGCGACCCCACTCCTGCTGGGAATATTCATACTCGATAAATTTATCCCAAAGAGGATACGACAGATAATCAGTCCCGACATATGCCAAACCCCTATCGAACAGCCTGAAAAACAGAACACGGAGACTTATTATGTACAGAACACAGTTCGCCAATAATAGTAATGCAACCATCAGAGCTAATCGAAGTGTGTTGAAGATTAAAAAAAAAAGAAAATTCACACTAACGGCCTAGGACAACCCACTGCACTTACCTTCCTGGAAACAAAAACCATATATGTCCGTAATGAAGCAGAGATAGGCCATCTTAAACCCCTAACTGAACATGATCTTCCAAGCAGCATTTTGTATATCGATGCACGCATGAAAGCCACAACGTGCCAAACTTAAAGAGAGCAGTAACAGACTGAGAACTATGTGACTACTACAGACGCCTTTGGAGAAAAATAAACGGATTACTCAAAATGAGCCCAATGTAATGTAATCGAAGTCCTACAATGGTTGAACCTATTAAATAGCCTTAAGATAGGTTTTGCAATTAGAAAATCACTATTTAAAATGCATCCCCATCAAACGTTCCACCAAAAAAAAACGAAGGTAGCACTGTTGCAGGTATACCGAAATAAGATTAGATTGAAACATAAAATCAGCAAATTCACATCTCCATGAAAAAAACATGTGTACGTGATTTCATCTCCAACAAACATATGTCAACCAAGAAGAAAGAAGTCAATACCTTCGAACAGTTTCAGGATCTTCATAATTCGACGACATGGAAAACACACAATAATGCAACCAAATGTCTACAGAATAGGTCACAGATACAACTGCCCGCTCATACACCTCCACGACTTTGTCGACAGAGGCCAGGCGTGCCTCATGGTCTGCATACTTCTTCCAGTAACCATAACACAAGGGGAATTCTGCTAAAAATGCATCATAAACTTTCTCGATTTTTGATATATTGTCCTGCCAACATGAAGATTTAAATTCATTAATCCATAAGTAAAATGATACAGTAACCCAAGTGAATGAGAAGCTATTAATAAAGATATCACTGCTTTAGCAGAAAGACGTTTTTAGCACTAGGCTAGCTATGCTTAAGGCATTCCAGATTAGGTAATTGACGACGGACATTTTAAGCAACAGTAAATAAAGCTTCAGACAATAATCATACTGGCATAATAATACAGAGGTGGAGATAATTCAGGTGCCTTCTTTCGTAGGAAGCCGAAAAGATATGAGACCAAAAATCTGACCAGTGTAACGATGCTAAGGAATTAATTGTGATTTCTAGAGTCTGACTTAAGAATAAACGTACCTCTGCCACCTTCTCTGTCTCTTCAATTAGTGCAGTCCAAGCATTGAAATCTAATGAGTTGGACTTGACTATGCTCCACAGTCGCTCTTCTGCAGTAGAAACTGCTGAAACGTTAGGACATAATAAAATCGTTAACCTGCATGATATCATTTTTCCTCGTTTAACACCTAATGTGTAAAAGTTATATTTTCCCATTTCATGTCATACAAGTTTCACAGAAACTACATATCAACTTCCACCATAATGTACTTGCACGAAGCTATGGGACTGAACAAAGGATTATTGAAAGAAGAAAAATCTCAGGTAATGAAAAGAAAAAGAGAAACATACCAGAATCAGCCTCCAACGGTTGCTCGCCAACAGCCTCTCCAGATGCATGTTGAACGTTTCCATTGGCATCGTGATTACTTGTTCCATTGCCGTTTACAGAAGAATCATAAACTCCAGCTTGCAAGTTTTCTTCTATGGTTCTACCACCATCTTCTGCTGAGGTAATGGGTGCTTCATGCATAATTATATTGGGATCCGCAGTGTATGTAGTTTGATCACCTAAATTCTGATCCATGGCATTTGAGGTCACATGCTTGTAATCACCAGACGGGTACTCCATATCAGCAGAGGCCGGAGTAACTAGAGTTTCACTATCTCCCATTACTGTAGTTGGAGATAACTGATGAAGCTGCAATCACACAATTCCAGAATTTAACAAGTAAATAACATGAAAATAAATTAAAAGGACAAATCACAGTGATAGATATATACAGATTGAATCCAATGAGTTGATTTCCCAATTAAGCAACCAAATTAAAATTAGCTGCAGAATATCAAAATCTTTTGATGATGCTTACTAGGAAATTGCGTTTTTCTGAGTGATTAATTAAACCCTAAAACTACCAAACCAACATTAGAATGAGATTAAACCTTACAAGAAGAACGTATACCTAAATAAAAACTAATCTCTATAAAGTTGTCGGTTGAATATAAACCCTAAATCTTCACCAAATAACAAAACCTAGGGTTTTAAAAGGAAAACCTAATTCGAGGAACAAAAATACCAAGAACAGATTAAAAAAAAAGAGAGTAAAGAAAAGAGAGTTTAGTTACTTGTAAAGAAGGAGAGAATTACGTAGCAAAACAAAGACTATGAAGAAGAATCCAGGAACAGAAGGTTACTATCGATCCTTAGATGGAAGCACCAGCAGTGGTGTTTACTCGATTGTTATAGTAGAAACGGAAGTAGAGAGGGCACTGGCGGTGCTGGTAGAAATCAAACTCAAGGGACAATCCACTTCCTTATATTTTCAGCAAGGAGGGAGAGGAGGAGGAGGATGTTGTTTGCCTGGGAAGCTGGATGAATGGATGGATGGGTAAACTGCCCTAGATCCTTCCAATTATAACCACTGTGATGGATACGTGTGACGTACGCGTGTCCGATTTCTCAACCAGGCGGGCCTATGAGGGTACGTGGGCATGCCCAGGGTGATGGCTACTGAAAGTATTTGAGTGAGCATGCTCAGGATACATTTGAAAAACACTTACGGTAAGAACCTTTGTTTGCTCGATCAAAATTGATAATACTAAAAATTTTAACTCACAATCAATATTTACAGGATAAGGGCACATTGAAAAAATTAATACTTGAAAAACAACTTTACATGATCCTATGATACTTCGCACCAAGAAATCTCACTAACATTGGCTTCCCATGGGATCATTCACACTGTCCTTCATTAAGAAATGCTCAAATAGAATTTCTTCATAGTAAACATGCTCAAATAGAATTTCTTCATAGTAAAGTTTGATTCTTCTCGATCTTGACATCACAACCCACAGACAACTCTCTTTTAAAGGTCAGAATAGCAAAGAATACTTTGATTTTTCTCCTTGAGAAGAACCATAATGCAAAGGAAATTGGGCCTATTAAACTTCAGTGTGGATGGAAACTCTTGTAATCTTCTTTGATGACACAGATCAATTTTGGTCTTCGATCGGTTCCAATGCCAAGAACATCCATCAGGACTGCAATCGAAAAGACACGAGTACAATTAGACCAGGTCATAGCAAACATGAGACAAAACCCCCACCACTAGGTAATGATTTTACATGCAGCCCTAAATGTAGATGGACTAAAGTTCTAAGAACAACATTAGATATCAAAAAAAATATACTTATGCACATAAAATAGATTTAAGTACCACAGACATAGATAATAATGGATTAATACAAGTGTTAATCAAGACCCTCGCTAGCAAATATTGTTTCTCCACAACTAGACGCTAAAAAGAAACAAACAGATCAAATCATACACTGAATAGTGAATAGTGAATAGAAATTCTGTGAAAGCAAATTGATGGATACTATTTTTAAATGCATATAAATATTGCAGACTAATCTTCAGAACATGCCTAATTGTCCATTTTCGGTTTTTATATCACTCAGGTTAAACACATAATAAACTTTATCAGAGAAACCATAAATGTCAGAGTTCAAAAACGCTTACCAATTGTCTCAAATCTCGGATGACTCATTGCGCATGAAAAACACCACGAGTTTGTCAGCAGCTTTTCCAAGTTGAATCAACGAAAATCTAGATTGAATCCACATTTACTTGACATGTTCCTCATCTTGGAGACACCGATCCTTTTGATAACCAGAAACCCATTTTCTTATGAACGTGTTTATCAGGAACGGGAAACCACAGATTATATGACAGCATATGAAAGATTCTTCCCTCAGCAAATCTTAATTCTGCACTGTCTTAAACATGGCATCTGTTGCATTTCAGTCTGATTAATACTCCAGATTAACCTTTTCCATTTCTTTCTCTTATTTTCTTTTATGTTCTCTTTTCTTCATTCTTCTTATACTTTTCTTCTTTTCCTTTTCCTCTCCTGAACATTGACATGGGTAAATAAGCAATCCACCCCAAAGGAACCAAAGCTGCAACAAACTGTAGTATAATGCCCAGTTTCAAATTCAAGAAATCGCCAGATGATACTCCTAACAGAGAAGCCAATCCAACACCTAAAAACCCACTAATTATTGAAGACAAACAAAGGCTGAGCCTAGGAAGGAAGCAAGTGACCCTTCGAATCCTGGTGGGCAGAGATTCATAAATAACACTGAGAAAGGTAGGAGCCTAAACTGAGCAACAGTTTCTGCTAAGCCAGATAAGCACAAAACAAAGGCCTTGTTTGGAATTCCAACTTTGAGATTTATCTGCCCTACAAGTATCAGATCAAGGAGAAGCAATGTTGCATACACAATCTGAACCCTGCTTATAAGCGTTCTTATTGGAATTCTTTTCCAGTATCGATCATATAACACAGTTGCAAGTAGAAGCATCAGTTGACCAACAACTTTAGACATCCCAATAACTGAAGCATCCAGCTTTAGGCATTGTGTTTGATAGCAGAAAACGGTTCCTGATAGAATGGGAACCACGAGAATTGAAGCTACAATCCAACAGAGAGGGCGTAAAATACTCTCACAACTTATAATCGTGATGATATCCAGAAACTGCTTCTGTAGATTTTGAAAGAATGACTTCTTTAGGATATAGTTAGCCGAGGGTCCTGGTAAGCCAAGGGAATCCTCTCTTGATGTTACGGAAAGTGCTAGCTGACAAGAAAGTAAGAGCGTGAACAATAGAAACATCAAATTGGGTTGTTGTGTTTTGCTTAAGAAGTATCCACCAAATAAGTTTCCAAAGATTCCCCCAGCAGCGAGAGCCATGAATGCGTAAGACTGCAGGCCTCTAAATTTTCTGTTTTTGTCCATACTCCGCAACAAGGGCGTCTTTTGTAACTTCTGTAATGGATGCTCCAAGGTTACCAAGCAGCATACATGCCATCAATATTGGAAGTACATCCCTTAACTGGGATTAATGCAAGTGAACCCCAAGAGAGAACCTGCAAAAGTGCTGCACAATGTAATCCAATAATCAATAACTTAAGATACCCTGAAAACGGACGCACTCAAAAAGCCTCAGAAAGAATCAAAACCCACACAGTGTATCTAGATTAAAAAACAAAAAACAAACACTTGACGAGAAGTAGATAAAGCAAATCTTTTACATTCAAACAGGAAGCTTGGACTCCATGATGTGCCATACTTGATGAAAAAGAATCTCCTTAATGTGAGTACCGAAACAGCCTAGTATCTTTAAAAGTGGTCATGAACTAGACTACTACTTTAACAATTTATTAGATCCATTCTTATTACAGATCCGCGAGCTCCTAGTTCAGACCTACTAGACTCGCCCCATGCTTGGGCAACATTTCACACGCAATCAAGGGTGGATTTATTAGTTGGCTTCCCCTGGCTATAACCAGTTGAATAATTTTGCAGAATCAAGCTTTACATGGCCCTTAAGTTACATAGACTTCGAGCAAATATTCTATACTTGGGAGTACATCACAACTACAAAAAGACACCAAGCAGTTTCTTCCCAGAAGGGCTCGACATTAACTCAACAGTTGATGATGCAATGCATATTTAACACATGACTTAAAAAAAAAAATCATTACAATAGAATCCCAGAAGGAATCTTTTAATTACAAATACATTTTATTAAGCAAACAAATCTAGATGGTATCCTCCTGTAAACGAAACCAGTCAATGCCAAAAAAGAGAAAATTACATATAGAACGAAACTAAAATCAGTCTACAACTCAATGGTTGATGCAGGAGAAAAATTAGTTACAGAATTTAAGAAATGAGGATTCAGGACAAACCTCCAATGGAAATATAAGGCAATCTATGCGCCCCACCAATGTAGACAGCATCAGATAAAATCCCATATAGAGGTTTCGCAACCATAGGCAAGATAGCAACGTTCTGAACCAACTGCAATGTTGATGGATTTAGGTTAAGTGTATTAGCCATATCAAAATTCAGTCCTAACCATGGAAAACATCTAAATCCTTGTACCCAATACCCAAATCCACACAAAATCAACATCCCACGACCACTACTACCTACTTTCAACAACTCCGCTTCATCCTCTTTTTCAATTCTCTTCTTAACAATTCTTGTTTTCCTCGAAGGGAGTTTAGGTGTCAAAATGATGGGTTTTAAGAGTTGGGTTTGGGGATTTAATGGATTATTTGTTGTTGGAATCTGAATCGAAGAAGAAGATGAAAGGTTTGGGTTTTGTTTGCCATGAGAACTGAGGATGATTGAATTTGATTTTGTGGGTGTTTGAATGATGATTGGGTTTCTACAACTAGGTCTTGATAATACATTAATCATGATAAAAAATTATACTGTACAGAGATGAAACCCAGGTTGGTTTGACTACAACCCAAGTACCAATAAACAGAGACAAAGAAGAAGAAGCAGGAGAGTGTACACGTAAAGTGGTGACGATGCCAGAGAAAGAATAATAATAATATCTTAAGAGAGGAGGAGTTCAGAGAGCTGCAGAGTCATGTTAATGGCGTAGGGACATGTGGAGAATGCTAGAAGGTATCGACTTTGTCTGGAGCTGGATTTGCTCATTTTGGGGAAACTAACGAATCACGTGTCTCACATATTACAGGAGAGATGTCGGACCGATGCGTTATTCTGCGAATAAAACCAAACCTGTAAATTTGTACAAGGTGGTCCGGGTCCAGGACTTCTTAGTTTTATTTGAGGGTGGTCCTCTCGAAGATTTGGATCCACACTCCTGAGTCTTTTATATGCTGGCTGGGACCCGAAATTTTGAATGGAGAATAATAAGTTTTCATGGTAACCCTTTGTAGGTACCGACGTATTGCAAACGGGAAATAGTTTTTTCTCTCTTACACTTTCACTTTCACTTTGAGTACCAAGTGGCTCCAGTACCAAGTAGGCGGAGCCACTTGGGGAGCATGTACATGGGTGTGAAACAGGTATCTGGGTATCCAACTATAAAATTTTAAACAAAGTAAGCTTATAAGCACATTTACAACACGTATGGATACTTAAAACATAAATCGAAGTAAAGATTTTGCTTCACAAAAACCTGGCTAAATTGGGGCCTGTACCACTTAATTGGGGCCTATAGCTAGATGACAAAAAAGGTCATTAGAAATCACTTATACACCACCCCTTATCAAAATAATTACCTAACTTCTTATTTTACCCCCGATTAATTAGTACTAATTAATCGTATTAGGGTTTAATTTTTGTTTTGGATGTGAGATTAACTAATGTTAGAGATTTCATCAAAAAATCAAACAACTTAAATTTTTTGATTTTTCGTGAATGTACGAGAATCGGTTTACGTTCATGCACTCATGAACCAGGTTCTGGGTTGGTGTTTCAGAAATTATCGAGGACTTCCAAAGCGGTTGACTTTGGCATATGTAAAATCAATTAGGATAATCGGGGTTTTATGTAATTTTATGGGTGAAAACTATTTTCTGGTTTTGGTAATTTGGGGTGTGTGTATGAGAAATGAGTCTAAACCTTAAACAAATGCCTTACTTGCGGTGAGTGCTTGTAGATTCGAGAGATCAATGCGTGTAAGTCCGGCCTAAACCAAGAAATGGCGGATTCAGGACTTGTTCCCGGTCACAAAGTGAAGGAGATGGGGTTGATCTTAGGGAGAGAAGCGAAGAAGGTGTTGAGAATGTGAAGATGTTGGCTATGTATGACTTGTATCGGAAAGCCGTAACCGGCTTGCAGGTGTAAGCTATCGATTCGGTGTTTGAATACGATTGTATCAACACTTGCCTCTGTTGTCCGGACTTGTCTCGTTTCTCCTTGTTTGGAAAATAGGGAGGAGAACCTATTTATACAAGTCTTTTAGCCTAACCTTCGTATCTCGTGGGAAGTGGAGAAAGTGGAGTGATGGAGTAGTGGAGTAATGTGTTAGTGTCACACGACCGGTGCTTGCGCACTTCTCCTGTCATCTCTAACCGTCCATGACTTCGACACGTTCTTGTGATGGCGCGTTACACGATGCACTGTAAATGCGAAATGAGACCAATACCCAGTATGTATCCCGGATTTGTGACATGATTGATGTCTCGAGTGTGTGGGTCGTGGGACCCGAGAAAGTTGCATGTAATCTAGATTAAAGAACTAAGTTATTTAGGAAGTCGATACTTGTGAAGTATCATGTGTATTCTATGCGAGTACTGCATCATGGTGTGGTAAGTGATGGGTGGTGATTACCATGACGCCTCGCGACCAATTAACTCGACTAGGGTTGTATAACCAAGCGGTGAAGTTGGACGGACGAGATGATCTTTGAGACACTCATCCGGCGGCCGTTGATGGAATTAGGGTTTTGAAGAGGTGCGTAGGCATCATTCTTCAGCTTGGTCGAATACAAGCTTGGGAGACGATTTTGGCCACGCCGATCGTACATGTGTGTAGACGGCATGACGGTGTAGGCGCCCATACCCCATTATCTCACGAATATGTGATCTGGGCCACTCAATTCGTCCGGTGAAGTTGAGTGGTCGAGATCAATTTGTGAGAAACGGGTCGCAAGAGCCGCACATCATGCCATTTTTAGGCGTGCGTTCCAAGACAACCAATTCTTGGTCGGTCTTGGCCGATCGGTCTGGAGTGTATGCGGTAGGTTTGGTGTTCACGCCTATACTCGATCGTCCCATGAAAACGTGATCTAAGCCACTCAAATCGTCCAGGTGAAGTTGAGTGGTCGAGATCGGTTCAGGTTTGGGAAGTGTGACCATGCTAGTTTGGACGCGTTTTGGGATAGCCGGGCATGATATGCCTTGGCGATCAGTGAGGGGATAGACGGGCCTACGGTGGTCATGCTAGTATGGCCAGGACTCGCTTAATCTAATCTCGAACCTTTCGTTCGTGCTTAGGAGAAAATGGACGCTCGTGATGTTTAAAACCCTAATTTTGAGTTTCACGGCCGTGCGTCATGCTCTGACTCGGGCGCACGGAGTGGGATGACCAACCATGGTTGGTCTTGACCGTTGGTCGAGGTATGTGGCGGGCCCTCGGTGATTGTGTTGACATGCTCTGGGCCCTTTGAATCTACATCTACACCCTCCATCTATACCTACGAAGATGGATGGTTGAGGCCCATTTTGCGACACATGTAATATGCCGCAAACCCTAATTTAGGGTTTTCCGTCCATACCGCTCTGGTTTGGACGTTTTGGCAAGCTATGCCAATCTTTTGGGAGGCCGAGCCATACGGGGTCCGCGTTGGTTCGGCGGTGAATATTCCATACACGCTTGGGGTTATGGAATTGATCCGAGCCATCCAATCACGGCGGTGAGGTTGGATGAACGAGATCATATCCGGTCGATACGGACACGGTCAGGATGCTCAATCGGGCTTGTATAACACACCGAGAGTTGCGGCTTGTACGGGTATTTCGTACATGCTTTCATTATAATGCTTGGAGGTTCGTGTTGCTCTCTGCCGAGAGCAACACTCGATCGTCATGCTTGTGATAATGAGTACATGAAATACAAGGCTGCTCATGCATTAATTAATAATGCTATAAATTCACAGGGTATATGGGATTGTTGCCACATGCTCCAACATGGATGAATTTCATATATTTAATTCACAGAATGGGATTGTTGCCACATGCTACATTCTAGGTGAATTAGTAAAGTGAAGAATTATTCAACACTTATTAATGGCTTTATCTTTTACAAGATGTTAGCGCATAATTTTTGGTTTTTTTACAATTTTAACCTTAAATGAAAATCCACCATCGACATTAAATCCCTGCCTAGTACATAATTGTTACACTATTGTGGGGTAGGCATGAGATGGTGACAAATTTGTGTCTTGAAATGACCAAGCTAAAGTGAATACATATTTCTAGGATAGGTCGACATCGTCAGGCGTTGCCACAGGACCTGGTTAGTCCCGATTAAGGATGTGAAGGAAGCGGGACTTGATCCGGTGAGTCGCTTTGGTTTCCCTTTATGTATATATATGGATAGAGCTTGGCCCCTTCCTTGGGTCGAGGTGTACTCCCTTTCGTCTATGACTTTCCTCGGATGTATCGATAAGCATCGTTGATTGCTATCCCGAATTAATAGCCTTTATAGGTGGCAAGTGAAGACTTCTTTTCTCTTGGGATTACGTCGACTTGCGAGATTATAAAGAATCATCTCACGTAGTCGTTTATTCTATATCTCGTGCTTTTGTTCCACACTTATCGATCTTCGATTGGTGATCGATTGATTTTTTTTTGTGTGTGCTCGTAACTTCTTCTCCTTTGGAGTTTATCATGGAAGCGGTGGACGATCATTCTTGTCACTTCTCCAAAGAAGCCGAAGTTGACAAGCCCGAAACCCATGCACATGAAGAAGTAATGGCTAAGATCGATCTTCCACTTTTCGAAGTGGGCCGCGCTATACAAGGGATGTCTATTTTGTACCACGTATTGCCGTGGGACGCATCTGTTCACTTTCGGCTGCGATTGACATGGAGGAGCGGTGGAGGCGCGAGGAAACGTTGCAAGCACTAGTAAGCGCAAGGCGAGAGAGATATGTAAGCGCGGTTGAAGAGGCGGAGGGTTGAGCATAAGCGACCTACGAATGAAGATAAGTGCGATTACCCAATCCGGGACGGCGTGATAATTCTTGATTTCGACACGGACGAACTCGATCATTTGAAAGCAATCGACACGACTCTAATGTTCTTTGTGTCCTTTGATGCTCCGTGATGATGTTGGGATGGAGTGCGTTCTTTGTGGAGATGTCACGATCGATGAGAAGTTGAGGTAGATCAGAAGGAGGAGCATCAACGGTGATGGCGTTGAAGAAGAACCTAACGGTGGTGCGAGGGCGATGTCGACCCTCTTGGCGATTAAAACTTATTTTATTCTTTTCCGCTTTCAAGTATATTTCGTATATTTGAACATCTTCCTTATACTCGATGGCAGCCGAGTTCAAGGTTTTCTTCTATTTGATTGTTTGAATAAAGGTTTGTTTTTTTAATAACCCTTTGTCAAGGCGCAATTGAACCTTCTCGGGCGCAAGGGTGTGCCTTCACACATAATTCTTTGTGATAAAAGAAATAATGCCATAATGGAATACCTACGGACTGTGTTCACGATGCGAGATCTTCCAGCCTTCTTGGGGTGAGTGGCTCAAAGCTTCTTCCCTTCCGTGCATATCTTTTCCTCAACTCTTTTCGGGATATTTTTGTTTAGGTTTCAATCCCGACTTTTGCTCTAGTGGGTTGATTTAGGATGGGCTTTGTGTCTTTAGGAGTAAAGAGGTTCTCGGTGGAAATAACACTTCAATTAATTTGAAAATCGAAAATTGAAACCCTAATTATGAATGCAAGTATTGCAATTATTCTCTAGAGGAATTATAAATATGATGTGAAATTGTAAAGGGAAATACGCCGGAGGAAGTAGCACAACGTCTTAAAGCGTGTAGGATCTTTGGAAAGTGATAGCACAAGGCGTCTTAAGTACTGGTAGGGTTTGAGCCATCGTGAGTGAATTGTTACGCCTTGGCTTGTCGGCGTTGATGAGTTTGCGGTGAGCGCTAGGATGACATCTGCTACCGTGTATGGTTCATCCTCCTTCTCGGTGGTTGAATCGGGTGAGGTAGCCATTCTCACCATAATGCTTCCGCCTTGAATGCGGTTGTCTTCGTTCACTAGGTCCCCAATTCCAAACGAGTTTGGGCGTGTAGACATTTGGGTCTTGGTTTGTCGTCTTTGATCGAGACGACTTCTAGACTCCGATGAACTTGTTTGAAGGGTAGGCCTCCCCATTCGCATATATTAGCCAAGGTTGGTTTTGGCTAGAGCAGGTCCCAGGGACTTGTCGAGAATGGAGGGCGGTAAGTTGTAAAAGAGGGTTGCGCGATGAGACTTACTTGAGATCGGAACCTTTCAATGTATCTTTGGCAGGCTCTATCCCAGGGAATTTGTGTCACATTGGCAAGTTCTTTGGTGCGGCAGAGAGTGGAGTCATCGAGTCCGAAGGCGTGTTGGAGATTCTTTCAGTATCGAAACCGGTAGAGAGGACAGAGACTTCTAGTATTGCTTTGTTGTCATGCATCCAAGAGCGTCCTAGGATCATGTCGTAGTTGGGATGATCTTTGACTATGTAAAACTTTGCTTGTGTCGAGGCATCACCCAATTTGACTTCAAGATCGATATATCCATATGCATCTCACGAGTTCTCCTTCGAATCTTTAACCACGGTTGGGTGACGAGTAGCTTCCTGCTTTAAAATCTTTGTTGCTCTCAAGGTCTTAACGGTAATGATGTTAAATTCGGAAACCGTATCAATCAACGCGCTATCGAACTCAACGTCTCTCAAACGGGTGACAGTCAGGAGTCCCCAGTTTCCCTTGCTCGCGTCCTTCAGGAAAGGCGGGATTCTGGTACGCTTTTGGATACAAACGCACTGCGACACAATGCGGTTGAGGGCCGTAAATATGTCTTGATGCTGTCCTTTGGAGAAATACAAGATTTCACACAAGTGCTCCATTGTAGATTGCACGGTCTTGCGAGCATGAATCCCCGGAAATCATGCAGTTCTACGATAGGAAGAGGGTCTCTATGAACACCTTCGTTTCCAAGTCGGGAGTTCTCCTGTCTCTATCTTTTCCCTGAATATTTGTTTCAACTTGTTACAATCTTTGGTTGGATGATGGACGAATCTGTGGTAGTGTGGTATTTGGGATCCGCCATGTCTTTTCGGTTGGAGGACGTCGATAGGAGGCGGCTTGATGGCATCGTCTTGGATCCATGCTTCCAAGAGTTTTATCACTTCATTCATGGGGAAAGGAAAACCCGTATCTTCGGTGTCTTGTGTAGGAGTTTTGTCTCTGCTCCTTTCAGAGACGAAGTCTTGTGTCTTGGGGATGCCCGCTTGGTTTGTTGTTTCGTGTTTGGAGCTTTCCTTTTTCTCCTCCGCTCACTACACTCACTGAAGGACCCGGTGTTGTATTGCTTGTTCGTGAGACGCCTGCTTCCTCGACTTTCACGTGAATCTTTACTTGAACAACTCTGGTTCTTTCTAGCAATCTTTGGTGCGTTGTTCTTTGAACGTTTGGCGGCTTCATGGAGTTCAGAGAACGTTTGAAAGCCAGATTTTCTAACAAAGCGCGGTATATGGGTATCATCCCATTGATGCACAACTCCACCAATTGTCGTTCGGTGACGTTCGGGTCGTGACAATCTAGCGCTTGGGTTCTGAACCTTTTAACGAAGTCGTTGGGATGTTCGTTGTTCGTGAAGGATTCTTCCCAGATACGAAAAAGGTTATCTTGTTCGAGACACGAAGAAATACTTTACGTAGAAAGAGCGACCATCTCGCCCCAATTGCATATGATGTTAGGCGCGATGTTGTTGTACCCAGTGTACGCCCTCCCAGTAAGTGACTTTGAGAATTCTTTTAGGCGTAGAACATGATTATATTCATGTTCCCCAAGGATTCAAGAATCGAGAGATGTGTTCACCGAGCATTACCAGTAACGTCGTAGAGGAGAATCGGGAGAGGTGTAACCTCTTGGAAGAGGAATTCGTTGCACATCTTGAGGGTACGGCGGTCGATGTTGGTGCGCATCCATCAAATTTCCTTTGCCTCGTTTTTGGTAAAGTCGTTCCAGGTCCTCACGTGTGATGAAGTTGGATGGCTGGTCCTATATCATTGATCGTTCGGGAGCAACACGAGCTTCTTCACTCATGTGGAGTCCGAGTGGAAACGCACTTTGTTCCGAGTGCATTGAAGGCATCTCTTGTTGGCTCCAGGATTGCTTTGTGAATCTTGTGACAATCGTTCGGTTAAGGTCTTAAGGAAAGTGAGTACCTCTTTACGAGTTGCGGCCATATATGTTTGAGTCTTAGCAAGAACTTCCTGTTTCTCCATCGGATGCAATGGTAATGGACGGTGGTCCTCCTCTCGTTCCTCCGGCTCCTCGTCCGGATGAGGAGTGAAATTTGTTGCTCGGGTCACTGGGAGGTGTTACACTTGAGGAGATCTTAGGGATTTGCGGCTGCTCGGCTCCCAGTGATGGGAGGTGTTACACTTATCTGGAATATTTCACCTTCTGGCGGGTGTTGATGGTAGAAGTGACGGCTCCACGAGATGTATTGACCACGGTAGCTCCACCAGTACTTCGACACCGAGTTGTTATCCACACTAGCTCCATCAGAATTGATTGCCGATCCGGACCTTAATTCCACCATCTTGAAATGAATTGTTGATTGAATAGATTCTAAGATCTACCCTTTTGAAATTGATGAAACCGAATCGGATTTGAAGAAATTGACTTTACAACCGAGAGATTAATCTCCCACTTTGTGGTCGCCAATTGTTTATGGGTGAAAACTATTTGGCGGTTTTGGTAATTTGGGGTGTGTGGATGAGAAATGAGTCTAAACCTTAAACAAATGCCTTTGTGGTGAGTGCTTGTAGGTCGAGAGATCAATACAGGTAAGTCCAGGCCTAAACCAAGAAATGGCCGTTCCGGATTTGTTTCGGTCACAAAGTGAAGGATATGGGGTTGATCTTAGGGAGGGAAGCGAAGAAGGTGTTGAGAATGTGAAGATGTTTGGCTATGTATGACTTGTATCGGAAAAGTCGAGGCCCGACTTGAAGGTGTGTAAGCTATCGGTTAGGTGTTTAAATACGATTGTATCAACACTTGCCTCTGTTATGCGGACTTGTCTTGTTTCTCCTTGTTTGGAAAATAGGGAGGAGAACCTATTTATACAAGTCTTTTAGCCTAACCTTCGTATCTCGTGGGAAGTGGAGAAAGTGGAGTGATGGAGTAGTGGAGTAATGTGTTAGTGTCACACGACCGGAGGCTTGCCCACTTCTCATGTCATCTCTAACCGTCCATGACTTCGACATGTTCTTGTGATGGCGCGTTACACGCCGCACGCTGTAAACCGCGGACCAATACCCGGTATGTATATCCCGGTTTGTGACATGATTGATGTCTCGAGTGTGTGGATAGTGGGACCCATAAAAAGTTGCATGTAATGCTAGATTAAATAACTAAGTTATTTAGGAAGTCGATACTTGTGAAGTATCATGTATTCTATGCGGAGTGCGCATCATGGTGTGGTAGAGTGATGGGTGGTGATTACCATGACGCCTCGCGACCAATTAACTCGACCCGGGGTTGTATAACCAAGCGGGTGAAGTTGGACGGACGAGATGATCTTTGAGACACTCATCTGCGGCCGTTGATGGAATTAGGGTTTTGAAGAGGTGCGCGGGCATCATTCTTGACTTGGTCGAATCCAAGCTTGGGAGACGATTTTGGCTAGGCCGATCGTACATGCGTGTAGACGGCATGACGGTGTAGGCGCCCATACCCTATTATCTCACGAATATGTGATGGGCCACTCAGTTCGTAGGTGAAGTTGAGTGGTGAGATCAATTTGTGACAGAAAACTGGTGCCGCAAGAGCCGCACATCATGCCATTTTCAGGCGTGCGTTCCAAGACAACCAATTCTTGATCGGTCTTGGCCGATCGGTCTGGAGTGTAGGCGGTAGGCTGATGTTCATGCCTATACCTGACTGTCTCATGAAAACGTGATCTAAGCCACTCAAATCGTCCGGTGAAGTTGAGTGGTCGAGATCGGTTTGCGGTTTGGGAAGTGTGACCATGCTAGTTTGGACGCGCGTTTTGGGATTACCGGAGCATGATATGCCTTGGCCGATCAGGTGAGGGGATAGACGGGCCCACGGTGGTCATGCTAGTATGGCGGACTGCTTAATCTAATCTCGAACCTTTCATTCGTCTTAGGAGAAAATGGACGCTCGTGATGTTTAAAACCCTAATTTTGAGTTTCACGGTCGTGCGTCATGCTCTGTTCGGGCGCACAAGTGGGATGACCAACCATGGTTGGTCCCAACGATTGGTCGGGTATGTAGGCGGGCCTTTGGTGATTGTGTTGACATGCTGGGCCCTTTGAATCTACATCTACACCCTCCATCTATACCTGCGAAGATGGGTGGTTGAGATGTTTTGCGACACATGTAATATGCCGCAAACCGTAATTTAGGGTTTTCCGTCCATACCGCTCTGGTTTTGGACGTTTTGGCAAGCTATGCCAATCTTTTGGTAAGGCCGAGCCATGCGGGGTCCGCGTTGGTTGGCAGTGAATATTCCATACCTGCTTGGGGGTTATGGAATTGATCTGGGCCATCCAATCACGCTGGTGAGGTTGGATGAACGAGATCATATCCAGACTGATACGGACAGTCCGGATGCTCAATCGGGCTAGTATAACACACCGAGAGTTCTCAATCGGGCTAGTATAATACTGCAAGAGTTGTTGCATTTTGTATGGGTATTTCGTACATGCTTTTATTATAATGCTTGGAGGTTCGTCTTGCTCTGCCTGAGAGAAACACTCGGTCGTCATGCCGCATCGATAATGAGTACAAGAAATACAAAGCTTCTCACGCATTAATTAATAATGCTATAAATTCACAGGGTATATGGGATTGTTGCCACATGCTCTAACCTGGATGAATTTCATGTATTTAATTCACAGAATGGGATTGTTGCCACATGCTCCATTCTAGGTGAATTAGTAAAGTGAAGAAGTATTCAACACTTATTAATGGCTTTATCTTTTACAAGATGTTAGCGCATAATTTTTCGGTTTTTTTTTTACAATTTTAACCTTAAATGAAAATCCACCATCAAGAGTAACATATATAAACCGATTATTTACTTTCATAAGAAATCTTTTTTCATTCATTTTCATTATTGTAGGATGCATTTAGCACATGCATCAAGCCTTTAAACCCTAGGCGACCCTAGTGGACGAGTTATAGTCTCGTGAGGGTTTACATAGAGGTCTACCCACAAAACCTATACAAAAACTTCTAAAGCCATCAATCTTCCTCCCGACGAAGACGATATAGCATCCAAGTAGTCCGGGTTATCCTCAGGGATTCTTTACGCCAAGAAGTGATAGCTTGCATCGAATGCGAATGCTTCCCCCTTTTCCTCCAAGTAGCGCGCTTTCACGACTTCGAGCTACAAAAACACAAAAACAAACTTACATTTATTAGTGGTGTTTCATTGGAAGATAAAACAACACGGGTTACGTAAAATAAACCACAAAATTACTTACAAATTGTGCAATGGACAAGGAGAAGGGGCGAGTGTTAAAAATCCGAGGTTGGAGAGCTAAAAAAGCAAGTATCGCACTTTCGATTACTATGTGCCTAGCGTGTACTTGTTGAACACTTCTTGCATTAGGATTCCCAAACTCTTGGCTAAATTTGTTGTGTACCCTAGCCCAAAAGGTTGTGGAATCCACCCTTTCGGAGGATTGACGTCTAAGTCGTTTTTCCGCATACCAAGCTTTGGTGATTGCCAAATCTTCGAGTCCAATGATGTCATTTCTTGTATGTATATGTATGAAATGAGTAGTTATGGAGTATATGGAGTGAGGGGGATAAAATGATCAATTTTGGGGAAAACGGGGTCCAAGGGTGAGGTCTCTATTTATAGAGAAAGTCCCTAACAGCTAATTTTTTGAAAAACGTGAAATAATTTGAAATAATCGGTCTTTTTGAAGGATTGTAAAACTCGATTGTATTTACATGGCACAAGGAATCGGTATTTCTTGAGACCAATGTAAACCGATTAAAGACAGTTTAAATTTTAAATTTTCACCGACACAAATCGGTTTATATATTTCCATATGTGATCCGATTCTAGCTTGGCTTAAAAACATCCAGGAAGAATGGCTTGCACAATCGGTTTATGTGGCCATATCGAGTAAACCGATTGTTGGCATGTCAGGCTAGAAAAATTTTAAACATTAAGTGCGTTAAGTTCAACACAAGATCATCCAAAATAAAAACATCAACCACACAAATATCATCCAAAATACAAACATCAACCATCCCAAAAGACTTAAAACAACCACAAGTCTTATAAACTTTAAGTTTTAGTATTTAAAAAGTTAAACTAGAAAATTTAAGGAGCACCAGGAGCATTTATAAAAACAGCAAAGATCGGGGAGCATTTGCAAAGCACCAAAGATCGGGAGCAGCTCAAGACCACCAAAGACACCAGAATTTCAAAAGACCACCAAGAAAGATCATCATCAAGAGCGTTAAACGCATCATCCATGGCCATAAATTCAACAATTTCTTCAAACATACCTTCCAATTCTTGGTGGGCATTCTACCAAACTGAAAAAATATTTCTCCTCATCTTTGGAACTCTTTGTGGTTTCCTCATAATATCCTCAAGGTTAACTCTCGATTGTAAAATGGTAGGTGTCGAAGTCCATTCTACACAAAAGATAAACAAAAAATCAAGTAAGAAATCGGTACATATACAAACATAAGTAATCCGATTCTGGGGAGACAACAAAAATCGGGTTATGTGGTACATGTATAAAACCCGATTGCGGAGAGGAAGATCAAAAGACTATATTAATATGATTATACATATTGCATATATAAACCGATTCTGGTGATGAATTTTCATATTTCATTTCTACCTCAGAATCGGGATATGTTAATCATCATGTAAACCGATTACTGTGCATGCTCTTCATGGTCGAGAACAAAACCCAGAATCGGTTTATTCGATAGGTCAATAAAAACCGATTCTGGGTGTAATCAGAGTTTTGATTTGTCAAAACGAAGATTTCAACAAGTAAATCAATAAGATAAAAAGAATCATAGAATGGGTTGATGGAGATTTACCTTCTTCTTGGTTGGATCGAAGATCGTCTGAGAAGAAGATGAATTTTTTTTATTAGGGTTTTGACAATTTGGAAAGTTTATGATGGAAATAGATTTTTTTTTTTAGGTTTAGGTTTTAGTTTTTGGATTTACTGAAAATGGAAAGATTAGAATTTATATGAGAGAGATTTAGGAATTAATGTGGGGGTAAATTAGTATTTGTTAGAAGTTTGGGTGCCTGTAGTAATTGGGTGGCGTGGGAATGAAATTTTGATAGGCCCCAATTAAGTGGTATAGGCCCCAATTTAGCCAGGCACAAAAAGCCAACATTTTTTTGTTCTAGAAGTCGTTTTGAAGTTTAACACCAAAACTAACTTCTTGCCTATTCCCGGATGTTTGTTCTTCTAAGAAAACTTTCACTTTCTCATATTCAAATTTTGCAGGTTTGTTCCTGGTTTTAATTTTTAGGTTAGCAACGCTAAATGTCAGTTTGAGTTAGGTTTCAATTGGCCATTGTTTCCATACATTAAAACTCCACAAGAATAAACTGAAATCTCTCCTAATTTGCCATTGTCTGGTATATCTCTTAATTATTTTTTTTTATTGTGTTGCTGCTATTAGGAAGGAATTCTCTTCAACTTTGATCAACCATTTTTAAATACCAAAATAAATATGCTACGTTAACTTGGAAAGTGAATTTAAATGTGAGTTACGGTAGAGGTGGTTAATTTCGGACCTTGTACTGTAATCCATTGGTGTCCAAATCAAATTTGGATCAGCTGACATATTTTATACTTCGACCAGTTAACGAAATATCTAGGTTGAATACCAAAGTTGAATTTTGGTTGTCAAAATTCTAGGTCACAAGGATCGTGTCGTTGATTTTGACAAGATTGCTAACAACAGTACCGATTTACTTAGGAGTGTACCAAATTCCATGAAAGAGAAAATAACATTCACCTTTACAGTGGTACATACCAAGCAAATCAGTACCCCTATTACCAATCATGGATATATTGGTATATTGGTCATTGAGCATATTTTGCTCACAATGTAAAAGTTTGGGATGCAATGAAGAAAGTACGTAACTAAATTAATTGGGTCATGCAACAGTGTTTGGTGCACCGACCCAACTTCGATCACGGAACAAAAATTTGGGTGCAAGTGATTTATTTTGTGTTATGATGTAAATTTTGAATCTCTCGGGTAGCCATTAGATTACATGAAAATTTTTAAGCTACAGTATAACCCCTATGAAATAATAGTGCTGGGACTGGTAAAATGTATTCATTTATCGCTATATTAAATTATCACTAGAAACATTGTATTATTCATGTTGCTAATAACTACATCAAAGATGCAACCTTTATGGCACAATGATTATAAGAGCTTTCAAGATGCATTATCGTCGTCGATTTATTGTAGTCATTTGTAGGGTTATGAAGCAGTGGGACCAAATCCCGAGAAGATTAATGTTTTAAACACGATGAACCTTGTTTTAGCTTAGAAAATAGATGTTCAATGAATGGCACCGTGTCGTAGAATTCAAGTGAAATGTTAGGAAAACAAAGGTACTAGAGAACTACAGAATTTAATCAAAGGACAAAACATCACAACGAAATGGACGTTGAATCCCTTTTGAATTACTCTCAAGATAATGTTATTTCGGATTTTGGTGACGAGGAATGAACTTTGAGTATCATGGGAAAGGATAAAAGTGATGATGTGGAAGTCGAAGATGAAATTGTAGTATAGACCCACCTTCACGTTAAAAAAACTATTGAAGGTGTGAAGACATTGAATAGTTTTTTATTGCATCGCCAAATGACAACACCAAAAACTCTTGTTAAGGAAAACCCAAGATGATATTTTATGTGACATCAATTTTAAGAAAAACCAAGTCACAATAAATTAACAATAATGTAAAACTAATTTTTTGTAAACTAGAGAGTTATTAATTTATATATTGGAAACGACCTATAAAAAGTGAATGTTTTATAATTTATAAATTTAGCGTGTTGTCCCCAATGCAAGGCAGACAAAACTTATTAACATATCGTAGTTATTAATTAATCGCGGATTAATTTATAGGGGGTTCTAATGTATAGGGAAAATATTTGGGGGCATGTACCCATTAGGTGTCAAGGTCAATATTTTGAGCCATTTGGTATATTTTGATTTGTAGAATCACAATAATCTTTGTTACAATGTGGCTCGAGTTTCGAGTCTTCAGGTTATTTTTTTTCTTTTAAAGCAATGCTTAAGGAGATTTTATTGATAAAAATCAAACAAAATAGAAGACAAATTTGCAAATCAGAGCCATCTACACATCTTAATTTTCTTAAGAAAAAAAAACTAGTCAACGAGAAACCTAAATTTCTCGAATTGCCCCATGAACCTTTATAGCCTAGTATGAGAAAAGAGAAGTATCTTAGTAGTCTAATTAGGATATGTGGTGGGTATATAGTTCCTCATTCTCTTTCCTGGGATATTTTTCACAATTCTCTTAAAGAACACGAATTATTTTAGTAGTCCAATTAGGTTCCAATTGGTCACTGTTTAGGTACATTAAAATTAGGAAGAATAAGTTGAAATTATGTAAATTATCATTGTCTCCTTTCTTCTAGTTTATTTTTTCTTGTTGTGTTGTTGTTATTAGGACTTTATACTTGATCAACCATTTTGAAATATTAACCATTTATTTATTTTGTAAAAAGAAATAACAAAAGCTCATGAGGAAATTTTATTAATAAAAAGTAAAGAAAAACGAAAAGAGGGGGATTAGGCCAAAACCTCTAAAGGAGCGGAATGTTGGAGGTTTGGAGCCATCTATATATGTTAATCTTGCAGAAGCAAACTAGCCAACGAGAAACCTAAATATCTGGGAGTGCTCCATAAATCTCTTTGTTACAATCTAGGATGAGAAAAAATAACAAGAGAACCACACAAATGCAAGTCCTAAACAAAAGTAACAAGTAAAGTACTCACGGATTTAACGTACGTGGTACAACAATATACATAATGTGTATATTGTATACTTCCACCAAGAAGGGTACAACTCTTTCTTTATTATACAATCCTCAGCGGAGAACTACACATATAATTGACTAATTAACCCATCGACTCACCACAAGATAACCGAAAAAAGAAAAAAATCATAAACTATATATAACTATAAACTAATATTTTTAGCCCAACGGGATAGTGTTTACCCCTTTGTCTCTCACAAAGAGATGATTTTTTATGCAAAAGTTTATATGTAAATTATTGATGGACTATTGGCATGAATAATGTAATCCAGCACCACCAAGACGATCTTCTCCTAAAATGATGTCTCTAAACATTTCCATTTGAATACTTCATATCAGCATATCTTTCGACATTGATGAACACTTCATAAACCCATAATGATGTATTACTTCCACTATAATGGTCTCTCACATCGACCCCAAGAAGTGGAATGCAAATTTAGTTTTTGTCTTCCATATGTCGTTGCATTTGATTCAATTCAGGTCAATTTTATTCATAACAAGTATTCAAGATGCAGTATTTCAGTCTGCAACATAACACTTAACAAATTACAAAATTTAACAAATCGTAACAAAAGACTAATCTTTTTTAAAAGAGACGGAGGGAAAGGATGCAAGTGGGGTCACTTGCACCCGCTAAGTTTTGAATTTTAGTAAGAAGGGCTTGGATTCTTATGCAATTTCAATTAATGTCTCGTGGGTGCAAATAATAATAGTAAAATTGAAACATGCACTATATTATTTTATTTTTATTTTTGAACCACAGGACAAATATCGATAACCGAGGCAATGTTCGTTGGATTATCAGACAAATTTTTGGCCATAACGTAATTTTTGGGTTGCAAAGTACAATTTGAACAACAGGGCAAACATTGAGCCAAAAAAGTTTTTTCCTTACCAAACCCATTGTTTTCCATGTAACAAACACAATAGCTGGATACAATTTTGGAGTAACGAAATAACTAAAATACAATGTTGATTTGGATCGTATTGACAAGATGCGGGAGCAATATATTCTAGGTTAGATTGTAAATTTCAAGTCACAATGTAGATTTTGGAATTTATAGCCCTATTTTATGTTGCATGTCAAACTTTGGCTCGCCAAGCATAATATTAATTCATATCGTCAAAGACACGAGGAAGAACTTAATGATTTTTATTTTTTATTTCTATTGTAGTCGTTCCTACACTCAAATTATAAAGTTGTTCAAGGGTTTTATACCAGAGCGCAAGGAAGCAACCGGTGTATTTTTCTTTAAGGTTTGTCTTTCTTTAAAATTCAAATCAAGTTTTATTTCATCCCTAATAGTTTGTACTGCACTCAAAAGATCCGGAATCACGTTGTTGTATTGCAGCAAGAAGTGTTGAAGTGTGATTGCTACTTAGAGTGCTTGTATTTATATTGTAATTAGTCAATAATATAATATCTCTACAAAATTAGTCGATATTGAATTACAATCTACAATTATTATTCAACCTCCAAACTATAAATTGCTTTTTATAACAACAATATCTTATTTAACTACAAAGTAATAATAATTTATTGTATTATTTTATAGAAGTTATACTATAGAAGTTATACTATTTTTCTTTTGCTCACTTATAGCGGGACTTTATAAAATTATCTTTCCCGAGGAAAAAAAAATTACCAAGTAAATATCCTCAAAAGTTTATATAATCTATAATTTAGGCTTGGGTTAACTTTTCTGAGCTTCCCATATTTTTACTTTATAGTTTATACCGACTTCAGCATTAATTTGGGACCCTTGTATATCATACTCATACACCATTGTTGTTATCAAATAACTTTCGATGACTGTCGATTTGTTTTGTCCGTTTGATTGTTTCGAATAATAATGCCAATTTTTTAGTTTACCCTGCATCAAAAGGCTTTATTTGGGCATCATTTAGTTCCATGATATGTACCCAAATTAAATCGACCTAATCTTTCATAACCATTCTTTTTTAATGATGCATCGAACCAAAGCTAAGCTTAAAATAAGGCTCAATTGGTAACCCCACATAATAAGCTAACTCCGTATATTGGTTTAAGGACTGTACAGAGTCATCACATAAATACTTAATCCTTCTTACCATGTTTGCTTCTTCTTTCGTAAATTCTCATGAATTAAGGAGCATCTTGCTTTCTACAATTGTCAAAGCACTGGTCATGCCATTTTGAGGTTAATGAACATAAATCAAATACGAAGTAAAAACGATTTTTAGTTCATTCAACAAAAATAAGCATTTTCAATGTTTTATTCCAGCCATATTTAATATCATTAGATAACACATATGGCTAAAATGCGTGAAAGTTTTGACATTTGATAATTTGAAATAAAGGTGATTAATAACTGGGAGTCTGGGACCACATGGTTTTTGCACCTACATCGGATCATATGTATGAATTTTGTGTATTTTTCATTTCTCGTACTGAAATGGTTGATCAGATTATTTAGTTGTTCATTTTTCCATCTATTCCTAATTATAAATTTGTTACTTTAGACTGAAATGTTAGACGCAAGAGAGTTGTTTACTCTGTTAGCTAAAATAAAAGACATGACTTTAAAACTGACAAATTTGTTGTTTGAATTTCCAAAGAAAATAAAGATATCATATGAATCAATGGTATGCAACATTTAACAATAAACAAAGATTTATTTTATGTTATTTGTGATACACATATTATAGACTGAAATGTTAGACGCAAGAGAGTTGTTTACTCTATTACCTAAAATAAAAGACATGACTTTAAAACAGACAAATTTGTTGTTTGAATTTCCAAAGAAAATAAAGATATCATATGAATCAATGGTATACAACATTTAACAATAAAAAAAGATTTATTTTATGTTATTTTTGATACACATATTATAATCACAATATATTTTTGGAACAAATTTTTATATATATTCACAGGGTGAGTTTCTGATCTTGTTCTCATTTGTCCATCCATTTTTTTCGCTCTTTCTTCTTCATTCTCTTCCCATTGGTCTGCAAAAAAGCAATATTAATTTTCAATTAATTGGTGTGCATCTCTTCAATCCTTTCAATATCGATTTATTTATCATGTTTATGAGTATCTAATTATTCATATACTTTCCGGTTTGGAACTTTTTTTTTAATCTAAAAAGGTTAAAATTTAGAAAGGCATTGTGAGAATTCGGTGGAGGGAACGTCGGAAAGAAAGACAGAAGAAGTCTCTGAGTTTGTTTTGAAGCCATTTCATCACTGATATGCGCTTCGTAGATCATAACTTTCCCTTAATCTCCTTAAATTATACCCCATTTTTTTTCGAGAAGTGGAATCAAAAGAAGAAAAAAATTCACTAGAACAAAGAGAGAAAAGAAAAGTCATTCAAACCTTGGATTGGGTTTTGATGTTTCTCCACGTTCCATATTAGTGCTAGGGTTGTCCACCGTTTCATCTTCTTTCGCTTGTCTCCTTAATATGCAACAAAAAGTGATTTAATTAGTCTGTGTACAAGTTTAAATTATACCCCATTTCATCAAGAAGTGGAATCTAAAGCAAGTTTAAATTATACCCCATTTCAATTAGCTGAATGCACTTTCTTTGTAACATAATATGACGGTCTTTAGGTTCCAATGTCTTTGACTTTGTCATCCAAAGTGCACCTCCAGAAGTTCATTTTCTGTAATAGATAATTTCCAAAGGGTATAACACAAGCTTCCCAACATGAGTAAGCAATATAGAAATAATCAACTGCAATATCTGGATAACTTCCATTCTCCAAATCTTGCCTGCAATAAC
The DNA here is from genome assembly GCA_023531295.1 of Papaver armeniacum. Taxonomy (NCBI): domain Eukaryota; kingdom Viridiplantae; phylum Streptophyta; class Magnoliopsida; order Ranunculales; family Papaveraceae; genus Papaver; species Papaver armeniacum. Next base: position 363,150 of record JAJJWW010004864.1, read on the forward strand.
CTACACACAAGTTGATCCTTGACCATCATGTATACTAACAAACAACAATTCTGTGAATTCCTCTAACCAATACTTGATGAAGGAACAATAAACACAATCTATCTCTTGTCTCTTCAAACACCAACAATAGTTGATTCTATTTAACTGATGAAAATGTTTTATGACTTGCAAAAGAAACATGGAGAAAATCCTTATTTAACTGTTTAGCAATGGTAACTATTTGTCTTTTGATAATGCAATTACAGGAAACACACACAAAAAAAAAATCTTAATACAAAAAAAACTTTAACTGCTAAAAATGCAAAAGGTTTAAGCTTACAACCCAATTTGATAAATATGAAGTTGTCTGAAGAGAGACACCCAAGCTCTAAGAACGTAATAAGTGCTCCTAATAAGAACCATCTCAATGAAATCCACACCTAACCCTATGAACATAAGTAAAAAATGAACCCATGATGATGTACAAAGCAAAGGCCCCAACCGAACTTGCACAAAGTATAACGTAGAAAGACCCATAAAGACAACCGCAAACATTAGAACCATGGCACTAAGTAAGAAAGAGTGTTTTAGCTTAGTCTTTATTTCCCTCAAATCCTCGAACACCAATTGTAGTTGCAAACGCCAAGAATAAGGAAACCCGAAAAAAAAAATAAGAGCCAATAGCATGGGAGATTACCTTCACGGATAGTCCCGGTCCCCCATCACATATATTGAGTCATTAAGAGGTTTAGTGCCAAAAAGACCAAAACCGACGAAGGAAAGTGTGGTGCCAACAACTCTACTAGCGTAAGATATTTGCAATAGTGTAAATGAATCTATCCAATCTTGTGCCTTCCACTGAGGTACCGTAGACCTGTTACAAAAGAACCACAATACAAGATTGTTAGATCGACATAATTTGCCACTATGTTTATATCATACGAGTTCTCACTTAACGGTAATACTATTACTACACAGTAGCAGTGGCTTCAATGTTTTGTTCTCCACCGCTTTAGCTTCGGTATTTTGTTCTCCACCGTTTCGGTGTTTTTTCTCACCGGCCGGTGCTTTGTTCTCCATCGGCTCCTGGTTCAGTGTTTTCTTCCCCACTGCTTTAGGTTCAGTGTTTTCTTCTTTGTTGTCTTGTCTCCTACAACAAAAAGCAACACTACAAGAAAATTGGGATTTAGCGACTACTCTAATTCAGTGGGTACAAGGCCGTTTTCCGCGACTGGAGCTCTGTAGCAACCAGTTCGGCAACAGACATGCTCTGTGACTAAAGCTTGCTTTGTTAAAGACCTGGACCAACCATGTTGCTGGAAGAGATATCTTTCAACTATAATAGACAACGAAATATTTGGTCGGTTGAAATTTTCAATAACTGCTGGCTATCGTTGGTAAAAGCATAGAGTACTTGTTGCTGAAATTTTTCACCCGCAAAATTAGTTGTTGCTGGAGACTAATACATCATTGGTAGAGGTGGCAGTTATATAATGTCGCCAGCTGCTAGAGGTTTTAACTAGCTGAATTTCAGTTGGTGAAGGTGTTTGGTGTAGTTGGTAAAGGATTTTCACCACTGCAATTTTGGTTGGTAGAGCTGTTTCGCCGCAAAATAATTGGCTGGTTAAGGCGTTAGGTGCGACGTTGGTGAAGAATTCGGTCGTTGACGTGAAGGCCCTCAGCCAACGAATGTTGACTTTGAAAGTGATTTACAAGTGTACAATGCAAAAACAAAATATAGATTTTATTCTGAAAATAATACAATAATCATTGTACTATTATTGTATTATTAATAAGATAGCAAAAAACTTGGTACATATGTGTGTGCTAACATCCAATAATCATTGTACATTAAAAATAAAAACTTGCCGAAATACTAAGACATCAAGGACACATGAGATAGAATGTTATTGAAAGTCAGGATCTGGGTTTGTACTCACTAAGCTCCGCTTCAGTACGTATGCGTTCTGCAGGGTCTAGGAAGAGAGGCGAAGCATTCAAACCTAGTCCAACTCAAGAAACAGCTCACAAGCTGCATGAGTCCACACAAATGCTTAAGCGCGGCAATGAGAGATTTCCAAATCAACAAATGAAGCTTTTTGCACACTTCCTGCAACCACCTTCACCATTAAGTTCGTTCCACTGTGGCAGCCCAATCATGTTGGAAACTAGAAACTCTTATTCACAAACATGTGAGGCAGATAATAACTAGCACGCAGTATCCTAGATAAACACTAACTGCAAATACCCATTATATAAATCTAAACCCTAACAGTTAAATAATTTAACCAAAATAGAAACGAATTAAAAAGAGATAGAAACCAATGAAAAGAATAGAAGAAAACACTTCAGACCCTAAATTTCAACTCAGAAACATCATCAATAGAAAATGAAAAAACATAAAATTCAAATCGTTCTTCAAATTATTCCAGTACTAAAATGCTTTACCCGTTCAATAACACAGAAAATTTTGAAATAAAAACCAGTTTCAACCCTTCAATGATCATTAGAGATGAAATCTTGGTTGCAATTAAAAAAAAAAAAAAAAAAAGACTGAGAAAAAAATCCCAAAATTCAGTTGAAACTTTTTGGTGGTGAACGTTTTTAGAATCGAGAAAACAAAATCACAGTTGAAATTTAACAGACAACCAAGAGTTATGCTTTAAGGGTAAAAGCTGAAATAGATGTTTCTTTCTGTGGATTATGTGCTCTACAAATAGAGATATCATACATCTTATGGTACTTGGATTTCAAGCATTCCTCTCTCCTGAAAAAACTTTGTTACTATTTCATCAAGTTCAGTCTGCAATCAAGGAACAATTATGTCAGAAACCCATTGTTGATAGAATCGAAGACCTACAATCAATGGATTTCACTAGAGAAAGCAAGCACAGACCAAATACAAGTTCAAATAATTCTGAAATGATCGTCTGCGGCCAAAGTAAACCAGTGTTTGTTCACCCTCCTTTGTTGTGGAAATTTCTTGCGCGTTAACCAATATCCTGTTATACCATTAACAAATAAAATAAAATCATATTCGAATCCAATTACATTCGTCAAAGAATACATATATGAAACTATTTTTATAAGTTGATACCGATCCCCAGAAAATGAAATTAATATATTCTAAGGACAGAATAGTCATCAGTGTCGTCGTTAACCTGAATGAAAAAATCATCCGATGTTCCTCGAGATGTCGAGGACTGTCAGCTCATCGAGCTTACTACGAGTAATAACGTAATACTCACTATAAAAGTATTACGTCAAAAAGACTTATTATTCTAAATTAGGTAGAAAGAGATTATAACTGAGGGATAAATAAGTGACGCTATCTGTCATACTAGCGCACAACGTGGGAGATCTAAGTAATCCCAACTGTAGTATAATTAGCAAATATGATGTCATGTTAACAAATAATTAACAGAATGCTGATCAATTTCTACATTGTTGGTTACATTGGTCAACGGAAAACTTGGTGATGCATCAGAAGCAATAACTAATACATTTGATACATCAAGAAGCAATAACTAATACATACATGATGAATATAGATCAAAAAATATCGTAATCACCTGGTCACCAGCTGAATCACATCAGATTGAATCAGATATGGAGTATCTAGTTGGAGTTTTGTTTACTTGCTCAACTGGAAGAACCATACCAAGCACATTTGTTGCCAGTTCCCATTGAGAATTAATTTTCCTTGTTCCTGCAGTTAGGCACTTGCATAAATTAGAAAATCAACAAGGTAACTAAGAAAATGTAAGAGACTAGAAAATCAGCACAAGGTAACTGAGAAAATGTGAGAGTCAAATGTCTCACCATGCTGATTTGTATGGAACACCTGCTACGAAGTACAACCTTTTTTTTAGTCGAGCTGCTTTGATACCAAGTGAAGAAGACAACTTACATGGCCTACTAAGTTGGGGACTGCATCAGCTGGCTCCAAATGAAGCTTGTAAACTAAGACAATGGGTTTTGAAGTGAAGAGAGAATATGATTCTCTTGAGAAGGCCTCAACCCACATATCATCATCCACAAATTCTTGTGCTTCTGTGTTACGACAATGTTCTCCATTGCTGGCGTACAAAAGACAAATACATAAAACATCAAAACACAAATATAGTGTTCAGAAGATACCCAAACAATACTATATAAAACCGTAACTTCACCACAACAAAATAATTGAAAAAACAAACTAATTTTTTAACTCCAAAAACAGAAGATGAAACCCCTAAAATTCATAGTCAAAACTCTGCTCAAGACTAACCCAGGACGGTAGTTGGTGCAGACTTACATGTAGCCTTGGTAGCTAGCTGCTTCGTTGGTTCCTTCCCTCCAGTTGACTTACGAGCAGTTTGCGATACAAGCCATTTCTGCAAATACCAAATCACCAAGATTAATACTTCATAGCATAAATCAGTAATCATACTATTAATTAAATTACCTTATTCAAACACATTCAATACTCATATACATTCAACCCTTAGTATTACCTGCTTGTGGATCTGTTGTTTGGCACGCTTCTCAAGAATTGTTTTTTGGCAGCCTTCATAAAATCCAAAATCATCAAGGATACATTTCTTGCTCGTATAATCTTTGAATATCTTGATCAATTGAAGTCCCTGTTCGAATTTGACCTGCAAAAGAAAAGTCCGGCTAAGGTACCATTGATAACATTAATAGAGCTATCTACATAATTAGGGGTTGGGAAAGATTCCCACCTCTTGAGTGTGCCTGCTGTTTGTCACAGGTTTGTTGTCATTGTTCTCAAGGGTGATGTGTTTCAAAAGACTGTTGGGTACATCTTTGACTATGTGTCACTTCACAGGGAAACAACCATTCCACTTGTCGACACTCTTATTGAAATCAACAGGACCAGTCATCTCAGCAAGCCCAACAAATTGACCACTTGTGTTAACCTAAATATCAAGGAAGGAACCCTTGGTTAAGTCATGGTGAAAACAAACTTACATACAAACAGCCAAAAAAGAAAGAATATACTCACAGAGAAGAGCAAGAATACAGGGCAACCACCAGACTTCTCTTGGGCCTCCTTGTATCCAGAATCCAACAGTGCTAGCCCAAACACTGTATTTAATGCTCTTGTGCACATCATCTTCACTGTATGATTTAATAATGAAGAACTTTGCGTCAGTATACTTCTCTGGGAAGTCTTCGTTGTTGTACTCTTCTTTGTTTGGAGCCACAGTTGAAGCATCTTTTTCCTCGTTCACGACACTGGTTGGGAGAACCTGACCCTTTAACTGCTAACGTGACTGGTGTGAATCCCTTATGGTTCTTAAATCCTCTGGCCCTTGGACCTCTGTTAAACTCGTTCAGTCCATCCATGTTTTCATTTGCCCCGACCCCTTGGCTTGTACTTGTTATCAACTGGATAATAGACACGTCCGTTTGTCCTTGAATCATAACCATTTGATCCAAAACCAGTTCTAACACCGTTCCCACATTGGTCATACAATCTGTTGCTAGGATGGTATTTATTCATAAAACCAGAGGTTGACATGCCAGTTGCTCGACCCTTGCTCAACTCTTCATCATTGCTCAATCCTCACTCACAAATATGTCTTGGTACAATCCAAAACCTAAGTAAAACAATTCATAAACACAATCTTTATATCAATCATTTTATCAAACACCTCAATCACAACAACAATAAAAACTCAAAACAAAACAAAAATAAAATAAAAACCCACTTAAGAAATCAACAGAAAACTAAAAAAACTCAATTCATACATCATAAATCATTCAAAACGAAAAATCATATTTAAAACTTAAAAAGAAGAAAATAAAACGGAGGTTAAAGAGAGTAGAATCGTTACTTAAGCAGCGAGATATCAAACACGACGATGAGATTGAATCGTCAACCTCAGACCAACATTGAATTGAAATCTAGGGTTTCAAAATCAATGAAACAAAATTGAATCTTCGAATATAATGATTTGTAACCTTTGTTATTGCTGTGAATGGTGATGGGGGTAATGGTGGCCGGTGGGTAGACGATGGTGAATGGTGGTGTTGTACTTAGGGTTACGTCTTTAGAGGAGTAGAAGATGCAGAAGCCGAAAGGAGTAGAAGATGTAAAGGCCGAAGAAGAAAAAATGAAGAAGAAAGCAGGAGAAGTTTCTATTTTATACTTAGGGTTACGCAGATGGAGGGTTAAGATTAAACTACCTAAAAAATCAATGGGTATAATTTGGCCGATTTAGATCAGATCGGGTTGGCCGCTTTTGAACCTCAAACTGTGCACCGAGCCCGGTTCTCATTTCATAAGTCGCGAATGACCATTGGGTGAATGCTTCGTCTCGGTTCGGCTCAAAATTGCCCAGTTCTCGGCTGGCCCGGTTGCTGTGAAGCCCTACCTATATAGAGGGCTTATAATTTGAGAAGAATATTTTAGTGGAAATTTCTGAGGAACCCAAATTTGACCCCTCTCTCATTCACAAACCCATCATTAAGATGGTGTATATATGTAGCCCAAAAGTTAAAATCTACGGTTAAGATTAATAGTTTCAAATTAAATCTATATTTCACATTTTTAAGAGGACTAAATTACCTTTTATATTATTATTATTATCAAAATGATTTTAAAATAAATCCATAGATAATCCAGTTGATTAGATATAGGCTTTTTTGTGGGAGTTAGTTATGACCAAAGCGAGTTCAAGGTTAGGTTTGTTGTGTTAGTTAAAGATGCAGAATTTATTTCGGGGAACGAGAATTCAATTTGACATCGAAGGGCAGTACTAGGAGCCTTTCAATTACCAGTGAGACAAGTGATAATTCCATTTACGAAAGATCGTGATAATTCCAACTATCATCATATAGTGATAATTCTGGTTATCAAAGAACAAACTTAATTTTCATCCCATATTATATGATGTGAAGAACAAACAAGCACGTTATTCTCATGTGAAAGGTTCAAATATCACCTCTTTTTTTGGTGAAAGAGGCAACTTTCACACCGTATCCTACCCGTGTGAATAATTACAAGCATGTACAGATGTGCATGTTCTTAAAATTTTGGGCATTGTGAGAAATGTAAAGTTAGCGGTAAGGTTATGTTCGTGTTCTGAAAGTACAAATGCTTAATCATTTGTTGGAAGAAAAATTTGTACAAACGATTAGAAGCTAAAATATTTGATTAAAAGAAAAGAAAAAAACAATGAGAAGCTACATGCTAATGGTTACAATGGTACATTTTTGGATTACAACTACTTCAAGACCCAAAACCTCGGACCAGAGAATCACAAACCATTATTTTCTTACTTCACAAGATCATTTCTGTCCTAGCTTGTCTTGAAACGAATGCATTACTCGCTAACATTTCTCTGATCTATATCTTTCGGCTTCATTGCCTTCTTGGTTGCATCTTCTTGACATCTCTCGCAATCTTCGTTGTTGTTTGCACATGGACCTGTTTTTAAAAAAAAAGAACTATAAGGAGATGTAACTATTGATAATTACATTGATCACAAATAAAACACACAACTTTGGTATGGGCAATGATAATTATAGTTATCAAATTAGAATAAGTGATATATGCGATTTCACTATCGTATATATTGTGATAATCAATTATCACAACTCAAAATAAGTGATAATTACTGATTTCGTTTTTTTAATTTTCCATCATCTCAAATAAAGTATTGCCTAGCCATTGAAAAACAAAATTATCAACCATGTTTTTCATTCATGGTGTAGTTTCGAGGAGAAACGGCGTAGAAAATCCCAACTACAGTCCAAAGACATCAACACTTGGGTAATTGGGATGGGTGACAATTTTTCAATTTCGAAATCCGGAAAACAATTATTCATTGAGTCATTATATGAAACATCTTTAGAGCAACAAAAATAAAGATTAAGATTAACCAATCAACAACCACTCTTTGTTTTGTTATAAACAAACCAAATCATACATAACTTATGAAAAAAAAGCCGAGCACGTGTAATTAATCAGCATGAATGGATGATAATTTGGTTTATCAATCGTAACCCCATGAATAACAAGCTCAAGTGCTCAATTGAATGGAGCACTAGGCAAAGAAAAAGAACGAAAAAAGTCTACGACACGAAAACAATGTGATAATTTGAATTTTTTTGCCGATCACTTAATCATCTTATATGATTAGGAAAAAAGTTTCTCCGTTTAGCCAAGATTATCCAGTTGAGAATGGTCGAAATGGTGTTTTCCGATAAATGAAACTTCAACGTTGATTTTGGGTCTTTTATGATCAAACCAATCGGCACATTAGATATTCAACTAAGAAGAGAGAATAAATCTCTCCAATATGACGGCGTGAAAAGCGAATACGATAAGCTTAATTTAAGGGATTTTTTTATTTTTGACCTGGTGTATTTTTTTTTTTTTTAAAGATTTTTATTTTTATCTCCTTGGTTTCGGGGAGGTTAATTTTGTAATGTGATGCCACTATATCTAATTATGGGTTCTTAATAAGGAGTAATCTTAATGATGGGTTTCTAATATATAAAAAAAGTGAAATGGGCTAGAAAAAAATTCCCCATATTTTTATGGATTGACATTTATTTTTACAAGTGACACACCAAATTTAATCATAAGTTCGAAGAAAAAAGAAGATAAGAATAGAATATCATTATCAATTTTTAAACTGACATATAATATGAAGAATGAGAGTGAATATAAAAATGAATAATGAAACCAGGTTAATCGGATGTTAACCTTCTCGAAACACGAATCTAAAATATGTATAAGAACGAGAATGAACCACGAGAATGAGTAATCATGGAACTAGACATACTTTGGAGTTCGCTATATATATTCGATTAATCAAAGACCGAACAGGCATATTTTGGTTCACATTGGTAGATATTGACCTCCAGATACATTCTGGTTGACCGAATATAGAACAAAAACCGGTTCGATGGTTTATTCCTAGATTTAGAGTTTATGTATAGATATTTCAACTAATCCGAGATAGGACATGCATATTTTGGTTTGTACTGCTAGATATTGATCTTTACTATACATTTTGATCAACAAGATATGCATTAACCTTATGAGGTGATGCATTTATATCATCTACATGGTCTAGCGATAAACTCTCCAAGACAAATTTTAATTGTTTCAAAAGAAGAAACTTTTTAAACTCTAATATCTTTGCGTACTTAATTAATAAACCATGAAACTTGGTAGTTATCATATCCTGGTGGCTGAAAGCTACTAACCACACCAACAAACTAATGTTTTGGTTCAAGTGTCACCAAAAGACTGATTTGGTGGCTACACATGGTGTCTTGAAGTATTTACCTTCTAGTGTACTTTGTAGTTGTCAGGCTCTCGTGGCTGAAAGCTACTAACAACGCCAATAATTTGATGGTTGGTTGAGGTGTCTACCAACAGGTTTTTCGCGGGTAAGATGAGTGGCAAAAGATATGTACCTTTTAGGGTACGTTTTGGTTGCCCAAACATGATGGCTGGAGGTTAATAACAACAAATATGATATTTCGGTTGTTAGGTTGTTCATGCTATAGCCTTCCACCCACTATCGTTGCTGGAAAACTTGTGGTTAGACATTTCCGCCCACCAGAGTTGTTTTTAGTTACAAACATTTGTTGCTGAAGAATTACACCAACTATAGTTGGTAATAAAATAGTCGCTAAAGCCAAGTTTTCTTGTAGTGCAAGTTTCAATTAGTATGTGTACAAGTTTACCATCTCTAATGAAAAGACGAGGGTACCCAAATATACCCCAATCCAAAACTTTTCCACCTATAAGTCCTTTTAGAAAGTTATTGTCTATGGACTAAGTCGAGACAATATAACTAATCGGTTCATACTTCGTGTGATCGTCTATGGATACGAGATCGAGACAATACAACAACACGATAACTTGTGTGATTGACTATGGATACAAGATTGAGACAATGCAACAACGAAGTATGTTTACTTGATAAATGGTTCGGACTTAACCAAACACAATAGGATTACTATCAAGTAAATAGGAATTAACGTTTGTGTATTTTACTTCTAATTATAATAAAATAATTATAATTGCGGAAATAGAAAAGTAAAAGACACATCAAGATTTTGTTAACGAGAAACCGCAAATGCAGAAAAACCCGGACCTTGTCCGAATTGAATACTCTCAGGATTAATCCACTATACAAAATCAAACCAACTTTGTATAGTTGAGACCAAGCAACTAAACCTATAGTTCACCTAGTTGGCCGTATTCCCATGCATCCAACTTGTAATAAGTCACGTACTTGGAACAATTCCTTTGGTTCGTATTCCAAACAAGTAAAGGAACAACAAACTGCTTTGGTAACAACTCTTTTCAACCAAGTGATGAGAGTTCGACAAAAGGCTCTTCCGTTTATCCCAATAAACTCCTTTGCCAGGTCCTTAGATCTATCTAATAACAACTACCAAAGTAATTGTCAAGATTTTGCAATCAATACTTTTAATCACAGAGAATTGTATTGATGCCGATCTACTCAACTAATTAATCCAATCTACCACAAGGATAAACCGATTATAGTTGGATCCTCTTTAACCGAAACATGTATTGTGCACACCAAAGATTATGAACCCAAATCAAAAATCTTCAAAGTCTTCTTAGATCTTCAATAAACACATGCACACAATCAACTTGAATCTCTTGTGATCAATCACGCACGAACGGAGTCTGTTAACAATAGGTTATCACAAGACTCTTTAGATCTACAAACAGTCTAAAGATCCCTGTCGAAACTTCGATCTAGTTTGAGTGAATCTTATATAAGAAGAGAAGATTCTCAAGCATAAACAAACTAGGTGCAATCAAATTTCAACAATCGTTAGTCAATCAAATAAATCGAAAACTAATAATAAACCGCAATTATCTAGTTTCCCACCAACGGTACTAATAGAGCTTCTCAATCCCAAAGAAGTCTTCAAACCGAGCGCCGTGAGAGATTTCGCCTAATTATGTTACTTTCCTCTACGAATAGACGGCTCCACTAGTAACAACACAACTAGGTAGTTTTGTTGGCTCTGAGGATTAGTTTGCTCGAAATGCGACCTTTGAAATTTATAGACCAAAGAAGTTTGGACACCAAGGAATTTCCAAAACCGAAAATATTCTCAAGATATGCAATATATTTCAAATTCGGTTTCCATAATTCCCTGTAAATGCTTTGTCCAAACATTGACCAGAAAATCTCTTAGAAAATCTCAAACTAGTAAATGCACATTACTAATTTTCATTTTTCAAAAACTAAAATTAAAAACCTTAATTAAAAGATTCTCAACTTATTTTTCGATCCGGGATTTTCCTTTAGCTATTAAGGAATATCTTTGAACAATAAAAGATAAGCGTTACTGCACATGTTAAAAGTATGTCGACATCTTAACTTAGTAAATCATCTTTCATATTTACTATCTTGGAATCGATTTGCCACACTTCCAAACAAGTTTAGAATTGGTTCATATGACTTCCAAGAACTATGTGATTGATCAAGAACACTCGATCACCAATCATGGGTTTCACGGTTCTACCAAAACAAGTTTCGGTTCTACCTCCATGTGGGTACTTGATTTAGTCACACTAGCTTTCCAAAAATTTGGTTGACTAGGTACTAGGATCGGTTCCCACATATATATGGTATCTAACTTGTATTTATTGCACATGTCAATAGGATCGGTTCCCAATGTCTAAAAATGTGTTGCACATGTTCATAGGATCAGTTCCCAATATCTAGAAACGTGTTGCACCTCTTACAAGGATCGATTCCCATCTTGTGATCTTGCACCTCTTACTAGGATCGGTTCCCCTTTGCCTAGATTTAGTCATACCAATAACACTAAACCGATCATACCATCTCGGTGATTACTTAAGATCGGTTTCACTAATAAAAGTCATACCAATACAAAAGTCGACTCGTGAATAGTTTTACCAAGAACATAAACAAGTCATGAGCGGTTATACTAATCACACATATTGGTAGTTCAAAAGATATGCAATGAATAACAATACCAATAAGCCTAGCGATTTCCCTTTCGATTCACGAAACAAGTTCATGAATTTACTTCCTTAAAAAGAATATAAAACATTGTTTCCTAAGATGAAATCTTCACCTCATACCCATACATAATCACAATAACATTTAAACGATTATGTTGATGTCTTATATACGAAGTTCAAAAGATAAGCGTTATACTTCGTATTGTATTCCTTAATACTACGTCTAACTAGAGTATAATCATTCAAGCTCCGCAGTTATGTTTTCAATATGCACGACTTTAAAGATACGTTAGGGAATAAAACAGTTCAAGTCAAATATTACTAACCTCAAGTGGAAGGATGATGTCGTCGTTGTAGCTCCTTACTTCTTCAAATCTTCGTAATACTTGTAATGTCTCATATCCTAATAATTTCAAGCTAACCTATACGAAGTTGATAGTACATAATCAAGCGACTCTTTAAATGAGTTTTGGTTCACTAAAATATGACAACCAAACTTGACATACCAACGCTTGGTGGGTTCAACCGAGCTATGCTCTAACATCTAAAATATCAAGTTGTTTAGTCAATTAAGTATCTCATTATTCATATAATTTATCACTTAATACTAATCAACATTAATATTAGTACATACCGAGTAGCACCCAGCATTATCTTTTTCCACATGCTAAAAAAACTTTTAAATCCTACAAAAAAATCAATCTAAGAGACTTTATCTATTAAACTTCAACAATGATATAAAAATAATAATTATAATAATAGTAAACTCCAACATATTAACGAATTGTGCATAAAAAATAATTATCTTTTTAAAAACTTCATCAACAAGACAAGTAAAACCAAAAAAACAGCAAAAATAATTGCTTACTTTAGCTTAAATGTGAACCAAACAAAACAAAAAAACAAACCATAACAAGCCTATTATTTTATTTTATTTAAATCATCACAAAACCATCTACACCCTAAAGAATCAAAATTTTCTCTATAAACAATAAAAAATAAAAAAGTTTACTGAATTATGTTAGTCATATGGAGACATTTGGTGCACGTCAAGGCCTCCTTCATGATTTTGGAACCATTAGCAGCACCATTAAAAATACTATAAAAATATGATTTCATATGGATGACTCGAAAAAAGGGATTGAATTAATTTATTGAGAAGATTGGAAATCATAGAATGAATTAAAAACCCGTTCAGCTGAATGCATCTCTTTATTTTTAAAAAGAAATATATCCCTTTAGAATTTGAACTGTATGACTAACAGAAAGAAATAAAAACGCGTTTGGCATGAAAATTAGGAAAATTCTTAGTTTTGGGAAACTTGATGATGTTAGGAAAAGAAAAATAATGACCTACGCAAATTGTGGAGTGAAATATTGCTCACCATTTTAATTTTGGAATGAAGAGTCTCTTTCAAAATAAACGGGTGATGAAAAAATCATCAAAAACGTCTAAATAAATGGGCTATTGACATGATTATTACTCTCAAAATAGATATTGTTTTTGCTTTCTTTCTTCATGAAAACGTATTTTGTTGCGTGTAAAACATGAAGAATCTTCTGATATAAAATGAGAAAAACTACCATAAATATCCAAGACACATCTATTTCATCGAAATATTATGAGAACATCTTTCACTCATATGCATAAAATTAGGAAGCCTTTGAAAATTTGAAGTATTATAGAAGTCAACAGTTGTTCTAAAGGTGAGTAACTTTGTACTTGAAGGATTCGTATTATTGATTCATTTGATAGTATATTTGATTTAGACCTAAAGCTTATTTTAAGCTAAGCAACAATAATACTAGAAAAGTAGGATAAGTGGTTTACAAAATTGGCAACTAAGGCTATGGATTCCATCGTTTATCGTGTTTAAGTGGTTTACAAAATATAATAATCCTTTTAATTTTAGCCTATAAAATTGACTCTTTTTTCTTTGCCAAAATAATCAGACTCTCAAAAATTTATTGTAAATCGTAAGCATGGCACATCAAAAGGCTAAACCTAAGCATGAACCATCAAATAAAATAACAATAAATTAATAGTAATATTAAATACATTTACCCCTTAATCATGAAATAATGGCTTCCTCCTTTGCCTTAGCCATGGAGGAATCAACTACTCATCATAGTGAAACTCATACACATATTTGGATTTAGAAGCATCACTTTTATTAATTCAATTAATACAGGCTACAAAAATTTATTTCAGTTCCAAAATAGCAAACCAAAAAAATGGAAAATAATTCTCCCTTTTCTCCCCCTCTACCTACCTCCTGAAAGACCTCCTACTAGCACCCTATTTATATACACCAACCCACTACTCAAATATCTTCTCAAATTCTTCTTCCATAACTCCAAAATTTTCTTCTTTTTAATGGAAAATATCTTCAGAATATTTTTTATTTTATTCTTCACAATATTTTCAGTCTCCAACTTAACTATCTGTTCGTGATGTAATCGCTGACATTTGTTACAAAGCTGGTGTGCCTGCGCGTAAGGAAGTTTCTCTCGGTTTTCTGACGGATGATGACAAGGATTTGAAACCTGCTGATATTCTTGTGCTCAATTGGGAAAATGGACAAGATGTTTATATGGATATCACTAGTGTCTCCCCTTTTGCTGGTGAAGGAGTTCGTTCATTTGTCCCGGGGAAAGCTATATCTAGTGCAGTTTCACGTAATCACACCAAATACTTGCACAAATGTATTTCTCATGGCCATGGTTTGGGGGTCTTAGCTTTCTCTACCTTAGGGGAACTTGGTTAGGATACTTTGTGTTTTTTCAAACGTCTGAAGAATTGTTTAATTAGTAATGACGCTAGTAGTGGTTTTGGTAGCTTTATTTTTCATAGACTAGGAATTGTTATTCAAAAGGTGTTGGTGTCCAGCTTGTTGCTAGGTTGCCAACCAAAAGCGTTGTATGATCTTTATTTTCAAAATATTGATGAAGATATTTGTTAATAGATAAATCAAATATTGAAAAGATATTCACTTTTATTACACAGGATGTTTTCTTTTGTTGCACAAGATGTTCTATTTTATTATACAAAACTCTCGTAAAAATTGTTTTCAAAAGGAAGAAAAATGAGTGCCACTTATCAAAGATGCGGGTGCCTTTAGCACTTGAGGGGTGTCCTTAACACTTTTGTTGGGTGACTTTAGTATTTTATTCCCAGGGGGGATGGTGTGGTGCAAACATCACGTTTCGAGCCAAATTTTCCACGAGAGTTTATTTCTCCAAAAACACATACACAAACATAAAACACCACAATGTACTAAAAAAAATAGAGAAATGAGATAAAATGAGACACAAAAATGTGTCTATCATAAAACCTTAAAATATCTTGTACTAATAAAACTATTCTGATTTTAGATCTTCTTGTCTTTAACTTGTAGAAGTATCTTGGTGTCTCTGTAGTTGTGGGATTCTTTTGCTGTCCCCAGTGGATAACATTTTTTCCAATCTTGATTTAGTCGCAAGGGATGAAGCGTAATGACAGAACAAAACGCTATGTTGAGTTATAGCTGAGTCGCGGTCATGAGAGCTTAGGCCCGGTCAGGGAGTTTGAGGCTTGGTCATGAGTACTGAATCTTACTCATGTGCCTCCAGCGAAAATTCTGTATCTTGTAACATTTCGTATTCTATATCTTTTTACTTTCCATATAAACCTTTTATTGATGGTGTTGAAGTGTGTTATCTGTGAGTTGAATGTTTGGGTCGCCTTCCATTGGACACATAGATGTCTGGTATACGGTTTCTTGTCAGTCCCCTACGACTATGGCTTCTTATTAATTATAGATACTTGACAGTTTAAGTAAGACCCATGTAGTTCTCGGGGACCGAGCCTCCAGGGTATAACATTGACATTTCTGTGGATATATGTAGCGAGTCATGTGGAGGCCTTCACATAATGCATCTTCGTGGACAAGACAGAGTTGTTGTTTCATCTTTGGTAGGTGTTTTGATTGGGGAGTCATGTGAACTCGGTAGAAAATTCTATCTTTTCTCGGGAGATGGTTAACCAACTTGAGCGTATTAAGAGCATCTCAAAGAGAGGATGGATATATTTATTTTTAGTGACACATAGGATTTTAGATCCCCATTTGGCATAAATCCATCTCCAACAGTAGGGTCCTACAAGTTAGGAGGGACCAATTACTAATTATGAAGGTGTTCAAGAAAGTGTTATTTACACCTCCGGTTGCACCTCCACGTCATGTTTTTAACCAATTTTCTTTCAATTCTAAGGGTTAAAATTCTCACTGTTGGAGATGGTTTTTTAGATATGAGGTCCTACATTTACTCTATGTGTAGACCTCATAAATAAAAGGACTAAATAAAAAATCCACGTAGGATTTTTTACACCTTCTGTTGGAGATGCTCTAAAAGCCTTATAGGATTATAAAAGCAATGAACACACTTTAGGGATAGAAGAACAATCGGTTTTTTGGAACCTTATTGATGAGAGAGTTCTCTAGAAATCCACTAGGTTCGTCCTCACGTGGGGACTCGTGTCTTGACCCGGGGTAGGTGTAAGTGGTCGTTTCGTATCTCATCATTCGGTCAACACGTCTATCTCTAACACCAGGGCATCCCGATGACCTGGTTTTTTTCGAGAGAAGAGGCTTTGACTGCGGGAGCTGATAGAAGTCGTTTGGATAAGTAGCTCATGGTATACGTGTTTGAGAGATTCGTTTTGAATCATTATTATGTTTATTAAAAAGTTTGATTTTTTCGAACAAAGCGGGTGTTGCATACATGAACATGTCGTTGTTTTGGATCTCAGTCAGGTAATCTGGGGTTCAATCTTGTCTTGTGATAACTCTGAGACACATCTTCGGATAAGGATGATCTTAATATGGAGCTTCGACTTAATCTAAAGCCTCTTTTTTATACTATATCGTGTTCTGTTTGTGACCATATAGGGCTTTAGCATCTCCACATAGAGTGATAAGTTGCATCTCGATTGAATAATTAAAGTGATCTGTGACGGTAGAGCGAATCTGCAATGTTTTTATAGGTCACGAATTTGTGGTAACTTCATTGAAAGTTTGTTCCTTTTATCATATCGAGATAAAAATATGATTCCAACGAAGAAAAAACAAACGAGGTCAGTGGAATAAAGAATGAAGGAGTTATGAACAAAATAGTAAAGTGTAGTAAACTTCATGAGTCCCCTGTGATCAGGTCAAGGGGCACTTGACCAAGAATAATTTCAGAATGATGATTCATCAGAAACTTTGAGCTTCCAGTGTCATCTGGTCAGTCAGAGTGGTGAGGTCGGTTGGTTGCTTGCTCCTTTATCTCTCACGTTCATCGTGAGCATCATCTTCACCGACAAGGTTGACTGCAAAATGACTCGTATCCATACTAGAAGTTTTAATAAGCCTTCTTTGGTAAAAGTGTGATCGATCTAGATTTTTTTTTACCTAACCATACTGGCCGTTCTGCAAGTGTCTTCAAATGATTAGAATATTGATATAAGTTCTGAAGGATTATATTGAGTATTTCAAAGCTCATCTTGGTTCTTGATAGACGCATTTATGTGTCTATTTTTCATCTCGATTTTCTATTTTGTTAGTGCCCATTTTTGTACTTATTTTTGTATTTTATGTTTTTGCGGGGTGTTTTTGGAGAAATAAGCTTTTGCGGAAAAATTGGCTCGGAAAGTGGTATTTGCGCTCGTGGGAGAAAATTACTATTCGGACCCTCAATTTGGATAAGGGGTACTTCAATTACTAAGGGGCACCTCACTGATTATTTGCACCCCATATTTGCTATTTACACCCACCTACTATTCACATCCCAACGGTGGATAAGGGGACACCATTGTCTTCGTTTGAAATAAAAAAATGGCGGAAAAGATATGTTTGAAAAAAATTGTTCAATGAACCTTGCTATGTTGGTTCACTCGGGTTCGTTCATGGATTTGCAGTTCGTTGGGCCTGTTACGATAAGTCAGGGGTGATGAGGTGTTGCAGTTCGTAAAAGAGGGGGAGTTATATTCATTCTCGGAGAAAACAGGAAAGGTGTATATATTCGGATTTTCTGTCTTAAACTTGGAAGTTACGTGAGACAGGGAGGAGAATAGATTCTGTGAGATTTCTTTCTATCTCTTACGAGAGTTTTGCTGAGTCAGAGAAGCCACGTAGAAGATAAAAAAGGAGAGGAAAAGTCCGAGACTTTCGTGTGAAGTAAAAAGACTTTCATCGAAGATTAAACCGGCTGTCATGTATATATATCTGGCGAGAGTCCATAAACGGGGCTGTGGAGACCTAGTCGAGACTTGGGGATAGTTTTGGGGGCCGAGCAGAGGGTTTGGAGGAGCTACAGAGATCAACAGAAAGTTTCAGAGAAAGTTCTATCTTCTTTGCAAAACTCAAGAACATCAAGAACATTGGATCAACAGATGATCGCGAATGGAGTCTCGAAACAACGACAGAGACAAACAAGTATCGTTGTTCAATAGTCTTAGAAATCTGTAACAAGTGTAATAGTTACACCATTACAACGTTACAAATCTCTCATTTTATATAATTTCTTCAATAAAACACCTTTTTGAGCTATGGATTATTATTTTGTGCGTGTTTTTGATATGAGTAGCTAAACCTCAACACTGGAACGACGGAGGAAGCCATATTTCATGCGTGTGGTAATTATATTTTATTCTTATATGACTTTTTGCACTTGTTTTAATTGATTTATGATTTTTCTTAATTGGTTGTGATGTCGTATGATGATGTATGCTTGGTCTAAGTGCTTTTGATGCGTCATGCTAGTGATTTACAGTCAATCTTTTAAAAATATACCTTGGCAAAGAAACAGAGTCAATATTTCATTATTATTTGAGCTATAATTGTCTAGAATAAATATATGAATCGCATGAATGATTTTATGGTGGAATCCTGAGTCTCAGTTCTCTCGATATTTGTGACAAAACTTGTGTACATATTTTATTTGTTTTTAGTATTTTCTTAAATCGAGTCTTTACAAGTCTGAGTGAACGACATCTTTCTTACCACTTTACAACAACAATTAAAACCACATCAATTTTTGGCGCCGCCGACGCGGACTTGTATTTAGATTTGTTTTAGGTTTATTTTTCTTTTTATTATTTTTTGTTCTTTTTTACGCGTTTTGGTATTTTTTCGATTCTTTTCAGATTTGGAACGAAGCTACAAGGAAAGAAAAAGTACTATAAAAGGAAAGCATCGCCAAAGAAGGAAAGAAAAGAGAATCTGAAGGAGTGAAGAAGAAGATTTTGTATATAGTTATCTTGTTTTATTTTATTTTTTTTAGAAACTGTAAATAGGGTTTTATTTTTGTAATTTTTCTTTTTATTTTCGGACTCTTTTTGGACTTTATTTTTGGACTTGGACATTATTTTGAAACCCTAAGGAAGGGTTAAGATTAAATATAAACTATTTGCAGGGAAGGACGACGATTCACGATCTGTCTCGGCCCCTCGGGTTCGTGACACCGACATAGGAGTCGGTGGCCCGAGTCTACTTCAACGGTTCATCGCCCGTCCGGTACGGAGGTAAGACTCTATCCACCCACGAATCCCTGTCGATGGGTTTTATTCTCGTGTGACAACTCACACCTCGCAAATAGAATGTCGAGCGGTATTACAATAGCAATACAACGAATATCCGACTGAGTTTCAAAATGGACGTTACTACCTTGACCATAGTGTGAATAGTGGTTGGGAACATCAGCCTTTTCAAGGTTATGGCTCATACCATGATGAGCCCAATTACTATCCACATGCCAACTGGTCGTACGAGCAAAATTCCTCTCTACTAGAGTCAACACGTAAGTTAGCTGAGGCGACACGTAAGTTAGCAGAAATGAATAACTTAGTTATGGACGAAAGCAATGCAACGTGTGAACCTTCTTTCCTAGATCAAATCAGGAAGTCATGTGAATCGACTCAGAAAATGTTGTTAGAGGCCCAGGAAAGAAATGCTCAAGATAGTTTTAATTTCCAATATAGTGTTTCCAATAGTACCTTTGAAGATGAGGATAGTTATTTGCATAATCAAGATGACGAGGATAAATTTGGTAACACTACTTTAGATGAGGTTCAACCATTTTCATGTTATTATAATGATGATTATGATGAGGATAGTGTTGATGAAGAATCTGAAATAAGTAGGCATAGTGATCAGGAATTTGCTACTCCAATTGAGCTTAATAATGATAATATTTCTAGTTCAAATCCAAATAATTTTAATAATTATTTACTTATTCAAAAGGACGAGGATTTTACTAGAGATACCCCGTTTTAGACGATGTAGTATTCCCTTATGATTACGAAGGCGATGATACTTTTGAGAAACGAGTTTATTCTCGAGAATATTGTTTTAGAGTCTAGCGATTTAGAAACCTTAGTCTTAGACAAAGAAAATGAACTCGTAGAGATGAGTGAGGATGAACCTGACTTAGAAGAATCAATTGACCATTTTCGTGAATCGGATAACCTTGAAATTAGGAAGTTGTGACTAGTCTTTCAGAGACAGAAAACTCTAAGTTTGGGGGTGATTATCATTCTCCATGTGCCTTAACTCTTAGAAAGGTCCTCACTTGGGACTTGACATATGTGCCTCAACTATTTTAAAAGATTATCTTCATACACGTTTTCCGAACCTAGTGATGTCCATAGGGAAGTTCAGTTGTTAGAAACCCATCCTCTGGTTGATGTGGTTAGCCCAAAGCTATGATACCAGTTGATTTTGTTTTCCCACCAAATATTTTTCAACCAATTGTGGGAATGTATGAGCTCAAAATGTGTCACTTATTAAGTTCTGAGACCAAACCTAATTATTTTAGGAGAATAGAAATGACACGTTTTCTTATAATTGACCACTTGAGTTTCATCGTGGTCAATTGTGTAAGTCAAAACTGATTGACTTTAAGGATCCGCAATTATTCATTGTTATTATGTGCTTCTAAGTTCTTATTTGAGTTTTTACGGACTTTACAACACAATCGGATCTTAGCTTTGAGGAATTCTCCAAAGCACATGAAAATATTTTATCTCGACCCGAGTTATAGAACCGAACCGAACCACATCTAGATGTAGTTGTCCTAATCAGGAAACTAGACAAGGGTGTGCTTCATTTGTTAATTTTCTTGGCATGTTGCAGATTCCTTTTACTTGTGATAGCTCTATTTGGTTTTGATGACCCACAAAAATTTCGGCTATTACTTTATGATTTTATAAGGTGACTAATCCTTCCTTAGTCTGGCTGAAGACTTTAAACTTAGCACTTCTTGGGAGGTAACCCAACATTCATGCGACACGGTAATATCTTTCCTTATCTCTTTTGCTTCAAATGGTAACAGTTTCTCCTTGTTCATGCTTTTAATTTTATCTTTAGAACATTGAGGACAATGTTAGATTTAAGTTTGGGGGTATGGGAGAAACCACTACACCATTTTAAGGGATTTGCAACCCATTTGCAACGGCACTTGATCCGTTGCGAAATGGTCATTGCTAATCCCAGGTGCTAAAATTTAGCTTGGCAAGAATACGTTGCGAATTTTGCAACCTCGCTGAGTAGGTTGCGCACTGTAACCGGATTTGCTCAAGCGTGTGAAGCGCGTGTGCGGTCGGAACACTAGAGATGATAAACACACCCCAGTCAAACTTTGGTCAATACTTCTTCTTTTTGTTTCCACCCTTAATCCCAATCTAGCCTTATCCTCCCTTAATCCATTTCCTTCTTCATTTTTCTCCACTGTATTGCGGCTACTCTCTCGACTCACTCTCTCTCTCCTCTCCTTCTCCATCTCCATCTCCACCGCTCAATTTGAGCTCTTTATTCGTAAAGATTAAACCTACTCTCGTAAAGATTAAACCTACTCTATCATCGTGTAAAACTCTATCATCAGGTATAATCTTTGACATATTTTTTAGGGTTTAAAAATTTATGTATCTAGGGTTTGAGTTCGATTTTGGGGTTCGGATACTTTGATTCTAGGATTGAGATATTTTGATTTAAGTTTATAGAATGCTAGGGTTCCATTTAAGTTTATCGATTTTAGGTTTTAATCTTTGATTCAGCTTTTTCGATTTCATTTGTGAATCTGAAAATTTCGATTTTGTGTTTTCGATTTCTTCTATTTCTTTCGGTTTTAGGGTTTCATATGTGAATCTAATACGATTTGATTTTTTTTTCTATTTTAGGGTTTGTCAAGATTGAAGAACTGAAGTACTTTGGAGATCTCAAGAACATTGAAGGTATAAGTTTGATATATTGTTCTATGTTAAGTTTTTAGGGATTTTGATGTATTTTCATTTTAGGGTTTAATTTGTATTTTTGGGTTGTAAATTATAAAGCGATTTTATGGTTTGTTTTTTAATGTCATTTCAGTTCATCAGAGTTTGAAGAAGAAATGGCCTTGTTTTGAGTATGAGAGAAGATAGGGGAATAACTCTTGTCCTCGGTGCAAGACTTGACACAAGAGAATCTTGGGAATACATGTTTTATCAATTTCGTATTGCAATGCTTGACATGGTATTTACTATGTGTTTTTGTTCCATTAGTTTATGTGTGTTTGATCATGTTCTTGTTTTTTGGACAGGATTGAAGTTGAGACAAAGAAAGAACATGGGTTGTCTCAAATTCAAGCTACTACCAGAAAAAGGTTCACATGACTTGGTACCGCTTACTGCCAATGGTTTCAAGGATTAATGGAGACGATTGAAGGCAATTTCAGGAAGAGAAAAGGTGGGTTATGGCTTACTGCATATGGTCACCACCATTCCCTATCAATCTTTTGCATCTCCACCAGTTTCATTCATCTCACCGCATACTGACTATAGCAATCCATTACCACTGCATCTCAAGGTATAACATACTTCATCATCCGCACTTTATAATGTGTACTTTAAAATCAGTTGCTCAAATGGCTATGCTAATGGGGACGGCTTTCGGCTCTTATAATTACATTTCTTTGCTAGAAACCAATCTTATTGCTCTATTATTTTAAATTATTAGTGCTTGGTCATGCCTCTTTTTGTTGCCCATATACTGTTAAAATGGTAATAACCCTTGTGTATGTTGTTTTAATTGGCTCAGATACCAGTCCTAACCAATGCTGTTGGTGGGATCCTTGTTGGACTTGTTACTGCTCATGCCGCTGGCGTCCGCAAGGAAAGTAGAATACTTTAAAATATTCTTGCATTCCCTTTGCTTTACCCAACTGTCTGGACACTCTTCCTTACAATCCTAGAAGACTTCTTTAATTTATTACTAAGTTCTAAAGTGTCCAAGAGACTCCGATAGAGACATCTGTCGAGGCACTTGTTAGAGCCAATCAGTAAATTCAAATGAGAAGTCAACAAAAGTGTGGTCGTGCTTTTAAGGTTTCTTAAAAGATTATGATGATTGGGTGTGTTACTCAAGAAGGAGAGGTGTTATCCTTCCTTCCCTCACATATTAGCCTCTCATAATGGGAGATAATTTGATGCATTTTGTTCATCTTTTCTCATCTTTTCATGTATCTATGCACGTATTTGTCATTGTTTCGCTGTCGCTGTAACCGCTTTGTTGCCAATTTATTTTTGATGGAAAACCACCATCTATCTTGTCTTTTGCATTGCCACTATGCTTGCCTAGTGGTTATTAATTTGCTGCCTGGTGGTATAATTAGGTTCTGTTGTGTGCTGTGTTCCATTTATCGTTACCCAAGTCTAATTGTTTGTGCCCAAATTCATATATCTGCAGATATTAAGGGACTTTTTATCATCTGCGAAATTTGTTGGCATGCGCACTCAAAAATTGATTGCAGACTCGAGCGGTGGTACATCTGTTTGCAAACTTAACTGTGAAGGCTACCCAACTTGCCTATCTCTTCTCAATTTACAAGGCATATGGCATTCGTGGTGGTTCTCGGTGTGTGTTTGAGATTGGACCTGTTTTCAAGGAGGACTCGATAAGCAACCGGTTTGTGGGAATATACTGGTCTTGATGTGGAGATGAGAATTCGTGAACACTATGATGAGGTATGAGCACCTCTTTTGAGAATCCACAATTGTCAGAATGCGTACTCTTGAAAGATTTGTCTTCTGAAAGATTTGTTGGAATTTACTCTTTCTTATGAAGGTAATGTACTTCGTAGAGCTACTGTGTTTTACCATGTTCGACAGGTTGTACGAGGAATGCAAGGAAGACATCGCGCCATTCATAAGCAAAGTATCCTCTCGAAAAGTTAAAGGTAAAAGATTTTTTCGAGAAGGCAGCACATGTCCTTTTTTCCCCTTTGTTTCTTGACCCCATATATAGTAATTTTGAGTACATGCATGTGTTTGTGTCATGGCAATACTTCCAGCTCAATGTGAAACTTTCTTTCAAGTTGGAGTTCAAATGTTAGAGGTATTATTCATACTGTTTTTCCTTTTTCTCATTATTATTGAAGGGATGAATAGATGGGAAAGGTTTATGTACATTACTTGTAAAAAGGTTACAAGTACATTACCCCGCTCAGCAAGAACGCCAGCTCCGTTGTCCGGCTTTAATCCTCACTTGATCTGTTTTTTTCACATGTCTATCTTCTTGTTTATGTGTTAGATGTATGAAGAATTTGAGATTCTTCATGGAGATCATCATGGTCTTAGGACACAATAAATTTCTTTGAGTTTGTGAGAGATAGATGTTGAACATGATTCTGGACACAATACATAGAAGCATAAAATACAGGAGCAAATTGCAGTTGCTAGTCTTTTTAACTTGAGGTCGTATCCACACTTTTAATACGAGTGTGTTGTTTTATTTTATCATTGGTTATTCAACTGCACCGTAGAAGGAAGCACCCATATGAAACATAGGATTAACAAGTTATGGGTTCCTCACCATAATACTAAATGTTATTTTTTGCTTAACATTCAATGAGATCCTTTTTTTACCGCTAATCCAAGTTATGAATTGAGATTCAAAGTTAATTCGTTCATGGAGGAGGTTTGCCCGACATAACATCTTTTTTTTTTACAGGTCCCTGCAGGATGAGATATTTGTTGCCGCAGCATCTGGGAAGTTGGATGTCATGGGAGGAATTGCAGACTATTCAGGAATCCTTGTATTGCTTGGGTAATTAGTGCTTATGTTGAAATTTGTTATTGTCTTAGGGTCTTCTTTTATCAAATTAAAAAAGAAAAAAGAACAATGTTTCGTTCATACTGACAAGTCATTTTGTTAATTAATTTCAGTATTCAAGTGACATCATTTAGTAATTCGTAAAAAAGAACAAAGCATGAAATGGGAGTAAAACCGTACTTGGAGAAGGTGGGAGCCAAGCAGAGGGGGTTTCTTCGGGAAATCTTTTTAGTATAATTTATTTCTTAGTTTGGGGTTGAGCATGTTATATCATCTTACTTTCTTAAGTTTCTTATGTTTTATTCATGTTATGTCATGCAATGGCAAATGCTTGATATTAGGTTTAATCTCGAATTTTACTTGATAGAGAGTTAGCATATTTCTAACCTCAAGCATTCTCTGAATCTATATATATGATATCAATCAAGGATCTTATACTTGGTTGCAGGGGATTAGCTAAGGTGAATCTAGTTTGTAGGCTGGTAATGGTACGGAGAACAAAAAAGGTTAGTTGAATGCTCATGAGATCGAAAAGGTTGGAGAACAAAGCAAACTGACCATTAGGTCCCTTAAGAGCCTACAAGATTTGTAAGTTTATGTAGTATCTCCTTATAGTGATTTAAGTTAGAAGAACTTAGGAATTTCAGAACTTTACATGAACTGAACTTAGGAACAAGGTATGTTTCTAAAGTGTACACTAGTTTGTTGTGATACTTAGAACATATTTGTATCAAGTACTCATACTTTTGTTAAAATCAATTGAAGAATCCATTTTCATAATTTGATACAATTTTGTATGTTAAATGAATGAATGAATGTATGTTGAATGAATGAATTTATATCTGTGGAAATGATGAATGTGGGGAACCGGGCAATCATAGGGGGGAAATGGATTTTGACCAGGTCAACGAAGACTTGACTTTTTTTATGTTGCAAAATATTAGCAACGCTGTTAATCTGTTGCTAGTTAGAACCAGAACAATAATATTTTAGTTAGGGTAGGGGTATTCCTAGAATTAGAAACATCTAGCAACAGCAGACCTCGGTTTGCGAATAAAAGGGTCGCATGCTTGACACGATGACGTTGCGAATATCCGTTGCTGACCAAGATTCGCAGCGGAGACTATGCCGTTGCGAAAAATGCAACACCGTGTTTTGAAACGTCACCTTGCCGTTGCGAGCTCAGTCAGCAACGGCCAGGATCCGTTGCGAATACCTAAAAATGGTGTAGTGAACTTTTTAGTTGCATTATTAACTCCAGAGCTTAGAAATTTATGCTTATTAAGGATGGCACTAACCAATCTAAGTGGATGGAAGCATTTTGGTTGTAGGAGTTGAGGAACCAATCGATTAGATGAAACATCTAAAGAGTCTATTCATAAAAGCACGTAGCTCGGGTGTTAGAAATAACATGATAGTTTCACCATATCTCGTTGAGTCCTTTTCACTGTTTTTTATTTTGTTTTGTTTTTAAACTATGTTTCTCTAAGTGATTAGGTGGGGCCCACGAATCAAGTTGTTACCGATGCTAGGGTGAATTAGAGTGATTGAGATACAAAAAAAAAAGAAGAAAAAAAAAAGAAGAAGAAGAAGTTGAAGAAAATTGAGACCAGACCATCTGACCAACCGGAATAAAATCAATAAAGTCGACCACTGGAACCCTTGTATATGCCAGTTGTGTTGACCTAGAATTAGGATTATCGACCACTGGTTCCCTTGTATATGCCAGTGTGTTGATATTAGTGACTAGTATCTTAGTCCATTAGATAGGTTCATTTTGGCGGAGGCCTTCAGAGATATGGGAAACATCGATCACTTAGTAAACATCAAAACCATCTATGTTTTTCTCTATATCCATCTTCTTGATCTATCCATGTGATTAGTTTTGACTCCGGGTATTGATGTCCATAGTGCGACTATCTGAGTAGAGCTCTGTGACTTATATATGAATTTTAGTATGCTTGAGTGCAAACTCGTGTACAACAATTGGAATTTCGCATCGTGGTACTTCCTCCTGTAGTCAATAAGTAAGCCAACCAAGGAGATTCTTTAGTGCTTTCCAAGGTTTTGCGTAGATAGTTAGGGTCTGGAGTAAAGGTTTTGTGGGTACACCTCTGGTAAACCCTCCCGAGACTATAACTCGGCCACTAGGGCCACCTAGGGGTTTAAAGGCTTGTTGCATACGCTAAATGCAATCGACGATGCCTGCGACAGTGAGTTAGGATTTTATTTTGTAGATTTGATTTGCTCGGGACTAGCAAATAAGTTCTCACCTGAAATTTTCAAGGACTAACAATGATTTTTTATGGACATGGTTCACTTTGTTTTGCTATGAATATTGGTGTTTGAAGACTCTACATCCTCCTAGGTAGTGACCATGATTGCTATGTTTGAAGACTCTACATCCTCCTCAGTAGTGACCATGATTGCTAGCTACGACTATGAATGAGAAGACAACCTTCAACTACGGTCGCCAAAATGTAGATACCTAAATATGGGTGGAAGAGGTAGAAATAATATCTATTGTTTTTAGTTTGAGTTGCGAGAGGTTTATCACTTTTAACAATCCCCTCCTTAACCAAGAAGAATGGTCATATAAGAGATGCTCCAGTCCACACGAGAGAAAGGATTAGGGCTGGTGTTAGAGCATTTGCTGGTTGAACCTACCATGGTTGGTATGTCAAGGTTGGTTGTCATATTTTAGTATCAAAACTCAATTAGAGTCGCTTGATTAAGATTACTAGATTCAAATTCGTTTAGGTTAGACTAGAAATTCTAGGAATGTTGAGACATACAAATATTACTCGAAGACTTGAAGAACGCGAAGACGTATCGGCTACAAGGAAAACATCATCCTTCCACTTGAGGTTAGTAATACTGACTTGACTTGTTTCTATTCCTATCATATCTTTAAGTCGTTTAAGACTAAAAATATAACATGGGAATTTATATATGATACTCTAGTATTAGACTTGGTCATATTATTATGATCAAAGTGTCAAGGAAGTATATAACATTTGTTGAATGCTTTGATATGGTATATTGAATTACGAATCATGAAAAAGCGTGTATTGATAATGGACATGCCTTTATCCCCTTTGCCTTCGACACTTTTGGGTATCTGACACCAGAGGCGGTTGGACTTTTAGCGAGAGTTCAAAGAGTCATGCACAGTAATGTCATGACTCCACGATTTGAGAGAGTTTGTGTTCAAGAGGATAGGGTTTGCTATTCAAAAAGGGCTTGCGGCGCAGCTTGTTGCTCGCTTGCCTGCTATGTAATAAATCCTACATTTATTAATAATAATAGTATTACAAAAATAAAGGATAATGCTAATTAAATTGGGAAAGAGATTTTTTTGATTACAAAGTATAACGTTTATCTTTTGAACTTCTTAAATGCGACATCGATATAATCTATGTAACTTGTTACTTGATTGTGTATTGGATATAGGTTTGATTTCATCATGGGAAACCATGTTTAAGGAAGTAGATATACGAACTTTTTTCGTAATTGAAAATAAATCAATAAGCGTTTTTTTCCGGTTTTCTTTGACGATCTATTGGATGACCAATTCGTACCTAAGGGAGGGAACTAAGGTAGAACCGATCTTAACTTATGTTAAGAATCAAGGTAGAACCGATCCATACCTATCTCGGGATACATGGTAGAACCGATCCTAGCTTTTGTTGGGAGTCTTGGTAGAACCGATCCCTACCTATATTTGGAGTCATGGTAGAACCGATCCTATATTTTGTTGGGAGTCATGGTACAACCGATCCATACCAATATTGGGAGTCATGGTACAACCAATCCTAGCCTATGTTAGAGTCATGGTAGAACCGGTCCCAAGAGGAAAACCAATTTCCAACATTCATATACTTTAGGATTTGTGTGAGTTTGGAATTAGGGTTTGCCAGATAGGAAAGTTCCAGATGTCGACATAATTTGAACATGTGAATAATTCTTATTTTTGATTGTTCAAAGATAGTCCTCGATACTCAAGGTGATCCCAAAAAAAATATTGGAGAATCTTTTAAATAAGATTTTCGAATTATATGTTTTTGATTTTCCAGCAATCAAAACATATCTCTAAAAAAGTTATATTAATCAAGTACTAAACTAATATTAGAAGTTTTCTAAGAGAGATTTCGGAATTACAGGTTGGATATTATTTGGAAATATGAAAACCGAAATTAGGTACTTCATTGCATATCTTGATAATCTTTTCGGTTTTGGAATTTCCTTATTGTCCAAACATCCTTGTTCTATAAATAATGAAGTTTGTTCTTCTTACAAACTATTAGGAGATGAGCCGACTAATAGTGTTACTTGTAATACTATTCGGAGAGGAAAGTACCATAATTAGGCGAAATTTCTTACGTCCGATCGTATAAAGACTTATGTGGGATCAAGAAGCTCTAGAAAGTATCATTCTTTGGGAAACTAGATAATTGCATTATTAATTTATTTTTCCATTATTAATTTAATTGGCTAACGATTGTTGAACCTTTGATTTCACCTAGTTTGATTATTCTTGAAAACTTTCTTTGTTGAGATAAGGTCACTTAAACTAGATCAAAGGATTGGCGGGATCTTTAAAACTATTTTTTGGTCTGAAGACAACTTGTGATCATCCATAGTTAACAGACTTTGTTCTATGCGTGATCGATCATATATGGAATTAAGTTTTGTGTGCAGGTATATGATTGAAGACAATTGAAGATTTAAAGACAAAAAGATTTTTCTTATTGGTTTCGCATCTTGTGATTTTTATGCACACACCTTGGTCGGTTGAGATGCGACTAAGATCTTATTTATATTTGGTATATTTGATCAAGTAGTCATATAGATCGGAAAATATCATTTGGTGGTATTCTTTAATATCCAAATATGATAGTTTGAATCTTGATCTGATTATTTCGGATCTTGATTGATCTTACCCGACAAAGGAGTTTACTTGTTAAACGGAAGACCCTTTGTCAATACTCAACATATCTTTAATTCAATGATTGATAGAGTGGTTGTTAAACAACTTTGTTCCTTTACTGTTTGGAAGACGATTGTTGATGGTGGGTTTTCATTTGAGGTTAAAATTGTAAAAACCAAAAAAATTATCAACCGACATCTTGTAAAAGATAAAGCCATTAATAAGTGTTGGATACTCCCTCACTTAATTCACCAAGAATGGAGCATGTGGCAACAATCTCATTCTGTGAATACATGAAATTCCTCCGAGGTTGGAGCATGCGGCAACAATCCCATCCTGTGAATTTCTAATCAGCCTTGTATTTCAGACTCATTATCGAAGGTGGCATGACGACCGAAAGTGTTACTCTTCTGAGTAGTACGAACCTCCAAGCACTATAATGAAACCATGTACGAAATACCCGCATAGCCGACTCTCGGTGTGTTATACTAGCCCGATTGAGCCCTCTCGGTGTGTTATACTAGCCGATTGAGCATCCGGATTGATCAGTATCGGTTCGGATATGATCGCAGATCATCCAACTCCATAAGCATGATTGGATGACCCAGATCAATTCCATCACCCCCAAGCAGGTATGGAATATCCACTGCCGAACCAATGCGGAACCCTGCGGTTGGCCATTCGCCTAGCTTGCCAAAAAACGTTCATACCAAGCATTATGGACGGGAAAACCCTAAATTAGGGTTTGCGGCATATTACATGTGTCGCAAAACAGTCTCAACCATCCATCTTCGCATGTATAGATGGAGGGTGTAGATGTAGATTCAAAGGGCCCAGAGCATGTCAACACGATCACCGGGCCCCGCCACACACTTGACCAATCGGTCAATACCAACCATGTTTGGTCGTGACAAAATCTTCGCCCAAACAAGAGAAGACGTACGGCTTTGAAACCCAAAATTAGGTTTTGAGCATCACGAGCGTCCATCTTCTCCGGCATGAATGGAGGGTCCAAGAGTAGATTAAGCAGTCCGGTCATACCAAAGCATGACCACCGTGGACCCATCTATTCCCTAACCTTAATCGGCCAAGGCATATCATGCCCGGCTAATCCAAAACGCACGCTCAAACTAGCGTGGTCACAGCTCCCAAACCGCAAACTGATCTCGACCACTCAACTTCATGGGACGATTTGGATGGCTCAGATCACGTTTTCATGGGATATTCGGTATAGGCGTGAACATCAGCCTACCACCTTCACACCAGGCCAATCGGCCAAGACCGACCAAGATTGGTCGTCTTGGAACGTGCGCCTGAAGAGGGCGTGACGTGCAGCCCTTGCGCACTAGTTATTTGTCGTGAAATCGATCTCGACCACTCGATTTCACCCTGGATGAATTGAGTAACCCAGATCATACTTTCATGAGGTAATGGGGTATAGGGCGCCTACACCATCATGCTATCTACACGCATGTATGGTCGGTTAGGCCAAAGTTGTATCCCATGCTTGGTTTCGACCAAGTCAAGAGTGATGCCTGCGCACCTCTTCAAAACCATAACTTCATCAACTGGTCGCAGGATGAGTGTCTCAAAGACCATCTCATCCGTCCAACTTCACCACAAATTGGTTATATAGCCCTGGTCAGAGTTAATTGGTTAGTAAGGTGTCATTACCCATCACTTTACCACACTATGATGCAAGACTCAAGATAAAATACACACGATACTTCACAAGTATCGACTTCGAATAACGCAGGTTATTCAATTCAAAGATTACATGCTATCTTTGTGGATCCACGACCCACACATTCTCTAGACATCAATCATGTCACAAGGCGGGGGGATACATATCGGGTATTTGTCTGGCGGTTTACAGCATGCAACGTGCAACGCGCCATCACAAAACGTGTTAGGAAGTCATGGACAGTTAGAGATGAACAGGGAGAAGTGGGCAAGGCTGGTCGTGTGTCACCAACGACAACTCCACTACTCCATCACTCCACTTCCTCCACTTCCCACGAGAGACGTGAATAAGACTCAATGACTTGTATAAATAGGTTCTCCGCACTATTTCCAAACAACAGAGAAAAACAACAAGAAAACATCAGAGCCTGCTTACACCAATCGTAAGCTTGTTCACTTTCCTGTTACAAGTCATAAGCAAGTCTACACCTTCACATTCTCAACACCTTCTTCACTTCCCTCCCTAAGATCAACCCCATCTCCTTCACTTTGTGATCGAAACAAGTCTGGAACGGCCATTTCTTGGTTTAGGCCGGACTTGCACAGATTGATCTCTCGAATCTACAAGCACTCACAGCAAAGGTATTTGTTTAAGGTTTAAATTCATTCCTCATCCACACTCCAAATTACCAAATTCTGCCAGAGTAGTTTTCACCCATAAACAACGATCAAAAGGATTTGAGTGCTCAATACTTTACATTGGTAAGGCAACTCAAGATAGTGGTTTCTGTCTTGGGATTCACATGCGTTGGCTAGGAGGTTGTAGGTGCAGAGGGAACTAAGTAACCAGGGGTAGACTACTTGGTATCAACTATACGAAGTTGGATTTGTTCTTTGTATGGCGGCTTAATTATAATAGTATTCAAAACTGAACTAGTTTTCCGAGGTTTTTTCTTCATTTGCGGTTTCCTCACTAATAAAATCTTTTTGCGTGATTTACTTTTACTTTTCGCAATTATAATTATCTCATTATAATTAAAAGTAAATACACTAGTACGGTAATCCAAGGAACTTGATAGTGATCCTATAGTATATCGGTTTTACACCGTAACTATTATCAAGTGTATACCTTGTTGTTGTATTGTCTCAACTTTTTCCATAAACGATCACACTAGGTATCAAACTTATAATTTTATATCAAAAAGATTGTGGTGTACTTGGGTACCCTCGTCATTTCAGCTGGTAGCATGGACAAAAGCTGATGAAATAGAGAAATCAGAGTAATTTTAAGTTTTGCAGAAGAATACTCTGAGAAATAGTTTTGCTTGGTCGATGATATGACCCATTTATAGCAGAACTCTCTAATTTCAAGTCGGTAAGATAAGGATTACTTGTCTTGAGGATCACTTCTTTCGTGATTAAAGGGATATCTAAACATAAACGACGCTAAGCTTTATCCTTAAATTCCTATAATATCTCAATCGATTATTCTTTTTAGTGGTGAGAAATATATAGCTGTGTATTTTTCGCACATGCAAGAGACCGCCAGGCCAAAACCTACTTGTTATCCCCCTATTGTGTGGCTGAGTCAGCTCTTGTGTTAATATATTAGTAGGCCATGACTAGGATGAGTCATATTAAAAGTGAGAAATATCTCAGGAATAATACGTAGAATACGAGAAGGGCTCATGCTAAGCCTTGGCCTTGGTGGCTGGCTTGTAGTAGCCATTTTCGTGCTTGTAGGTTTCTCTGATGAACGTGCGAAGCTATGAGAGGTTTGACCATATTTTTGGATAAGTTTGTATGATCCAAACCTAAGTTGTTAGCCTCGAGCATGCCTAAGATCCTGAGAAAGAGACATATAGGGGAATCTTATGTTTTAGCCTCGTATCCTGTACGAGTTTTATGATGATCTAGTAGTGCTCGATTACATGAGGCTAGATGGGGCATGCTCATAGATTTTAAGTCTCATATACTCAAGTGGGACATGTTCGGGAGACTAAAAGTGAGGCTTGCATGCTTGGCAGTGTCTCTTGCATGAGACTGTATAACATATTGTCTTAGCTAGTGTATCTCGCAGGGATATGCCAGGGATGGTCGTGAATAATGTTCATGTAAAGAGCAGACATGACATCTGTATCACATGCAAATGTTACTATGAGTCATTATGAGACACGATAAGGACATGACTAGTTGTTTATGGGTGAAAACCGTTTCTGCTGATTTTGGTAATTTCGTGTGTTTGGATGAGAAACGAATCTAAACCCTAAACAATGCATAGCACGAGAGTGATTTTGATTTGAGAGATAAAGGCGTACAATCCTGGCCTAAACCAAGAAATGGTCGTTCCAGTGCTTACTTCCGGTCACAAAGTTAAGGAGAAGGGTTGGTCTTAGGGAGGGAAGCGAAGAGAATGTTGAGACAGAATCGTTGATTCTGATGGTGTGGTTGTTTATGACTTGTATCTGAAAGTAGAACTGGCTAGAAGGATGGAAAGCTACCAGGTGATTTCTAGATATTGTGTTGTTGCCGACCAAAAACTTGTTTTTTTGTGGTAAATAGGTGGAACCTATTTATACAAGTCATATTGAAACGTACCATGGTCTCGTAGGAAATGAAAACGATTAAGTGGTGGAAGAATAGAGTAACGTGTAACCGTCAGGCATTATGCTTCCATTATGAAGGAAGTGAATTAGTTTACACCGTTACTTTCATCACCACTAATTATCCCACTTCATGACACTTTCTTATAATGGGCGTATTACATGACGCACGCTGTAAACCGCCATACCAATACCCTGATGAGTATCCCCAGTTTGTGACATGTTTGATGTCTCGAGTGTTTTCGTGGAAAACGTGTAGCAGGTTGCTATGTGTGGCAAGTCAAAGTCAAGAGACTTATCATAGGAAAATAGCATGTGATGCTATTAGCTTGCCTTGGCCGGCCGCCTAAAACTTGCCACAAGTCCGTCAGTTTGGTGGCGAACTTGAATGGCTGAGATTGCATCTCATGAAAAAGGGTATCCGTTGATTATGGTCACATCTTTGTTGTGTAGCAAAGTGGCGCCATTAGCATAGTGGCGCTGGCGAAGCAGGTGGCATAACGGCATGCTAGTGGCGTGGCGTGGCATAGAGGCATGCAGTGGTGTAG
The DNA here is from genome assembly GCA_023531295.1 of Papaver armeniacum. Taxonomy (NCBI): domain Eukaryota; kingdom Viridiplantae; phylum Streptophyta; class Magnoliopsida; order Ranunculales; family Papaveraceae; genus Papaver; species Papaver armeniacum. Next base: position 398,003 of record JAJJWW010004864.1, read on the forward strand.
CTGTGGCGAGATGTTTTGGCATATTGGTGTTAGACCCAAATATGGCTCTGGCAACATTGGCCATGTTGCCACATCGATCCCAACGCTCGGGGAAACGTTATTTGGCTTGGTTGGCGTAGAAATTTTTCCCAAATTAGGGTTTGGCATGTAGAAACCCTAATTAGTGCGTGTGGCATGGCTGCGGCGGAGTGGCATGTTGGCATGTTGTTGTGGCAGGGCGGGTTTGGCTTGCCAGTTAGTATGGTGGCGTGGCAGGGTGCGTTTGGCCTTTAATGTATGGTGGCGAGTTTAGAGCGACTTGATTGGTCAAGAAAAGGGGCGGCCAAACATGAGGCGCGGTCGCACCTCTAGTGCTCGTGGTGCATTTAAAGTGACCTAATTGGTCGGTAGGAATGAGATGGGCCGGCCAAGCATGGGCGTGGCTACACTTATGGTGTGAGTGTGGCGGCTTTAGAGCGACTTGATTGGTCGATGGAAAAAGGGGCCGACAAGTGTGGGCCCAGCCACAATTTATGTACACGTGGCAAGTTTAAGGCGACCTGATTGGTCGAGGGAAATTGGGCCGGTTTAGGATGGGGTGTCGCCAATGGCAAATGGCGCCGGCTGGCCTAAGGCATGGCCACCCCTCCCTTTCTACTGCTCCTATCATGCGGCTCCCTGTTTTCTGATTCTGGGCAAGATTTTGCGTCTACTAATCCATGGCGGATTAATTACCTAGTTTGCCTAGGCTTAAATTTCGACAAGCAAGGTCTGATATACTGCGCAAGGCGCAAAACCCTAACTTTTGTAAGTTAGCCAGGGTAATCGATTGAATTCTATGTGTTGACACAGAGTTCTCTTAAGTTGCCAGAGAGCAGCATGCTTTCTGATTGAATACCTTATGCAAAGACCTTATCCTTGATATTTGGAAATTCGTGCTACTCTGCTACGAGTGAACACAAATTGTCATGCCATACCAACCTTAATTAAGGGTTCAGGCCGGGGAACATAGCATAGAAAGTATTCAAAGAAACTTATATTAAGTGAATATGGGCAAGGCGCAAAGAAATTTGCTGAACATCCGGGGATGGTTGCTTCATACGCCAGTCTGGATAAATTTCATGTAAATATATTGAATGGCTCAATAAATATGCCAGTAGAGAGGTTAACACTCACGGCTCCATTTGCTCGCAGAGTGATGTCACATCAGATGCAAGGTTTTATAATTTTAACCCTAAGCTAAAAACCACCATCAGCATTAAGTCCCCTACTTAGTACGTAACAGTGGCGTTGTTGCGGGGTAAGCATGAGATGGTGACAGACAGGAGTAAAATCGAAAGGTCAAGACGTGAAGAGATTGTCAGGAGGCATGAGGAATCTGTGATCCTTGCATCCGGCGGCTTGGTACAAATTTGGCTTGGCCATGGTATGTTGGCGTAGATCTTTGCTTCCCGTGAACGTTGGTGCCAACTTGTGCCATGGAGTTGATCTTGCCGCGGTGGTGATGGCGGCGCTATCTTGGAATGCTTGGATGGCGCGGCTACCTTGGAATGGTGGATGGTGCGGAGCTACCTTGGAATGGTGGATGGTGCAGAGCGTTTGGCATGGTGCTTTGGCCACGGTGCTGATGGCGCGAGACATTGGCGCCCCGGGTTCAGTGGGCGCAAGGTTGGCACTTAAAGTGTTGGCGTTCGGAGCATTGTGGCGCCACGGGCCAAGTTTCTTTCTTCTGCTCATGGCTCAAAAAGGAAACCTTCTTCTACTCGAACTCCAAAACGCTATGTATAAAAGACGCTCCCATCTTTTCTTTTTTTGTATTTGTTGGCTTTGGTTTCATTCCGCAACTTCTAGTAGTAAAGGTGTATCAAGTGAGAACCCACCAAAGAGTGATAGCAACAAAGACGAGAGCTCGGGTGTAACTCGGGTATGTAGTTCAACGTCTCTTTTTTCTTTGGAACTTGATTATTATTCCGTGTCGGCATGAAACCCTAGCCAGTGGTTTCCTTGGACTTGCAAAACTTACCACACGCTAGTAGCACTATAGTGACATCAACAGTGACATTAATGATAATGAACCCAGCACCGTTAGCGTTTCTAGTAGGGCGGGAGAAATCTATGTATGAATGACCACTGTCTGCTCTTCCTTCCGTAAAACTTAGCCTTAGGTTTTGGGCACGAACACAATTTCCGCGGCATCACATGTGTTTGTTGGAGCGGGCGTTAGTGCCATTATTTTTTGGCCACGAGCGTCATGATACGTGGCCAAAGAATACTTCCCGTAGAAAATTTGTTGTCGGACCTTAATCATTGTACCCAATTTTCGACAAAATCTTCATGTATGGTTTCCCCCAAAGTACTAACTTTTCTGTTTTGCTTCGTTGTAGTTACTTCAAAAGCATAAGGAATCTTGTTAAGATGTCACCCGAAAGTAGTTCCCGCCGCATCGAGAAGTGCTAACAACTCCAAGCCGAACACGGATGATGAGTTCTTTACGAAGTCTCACTACGGTTACAAGGACTCATCCCAAATTCGTGGCAACTATTCTCGACTAATTGAGAGAATGATGGAGAAGTCCAATCACCGTCTGCATCGGGCGTATAATGAGGTTTTATCTTCGTAAGAAAGAGTACTCGGCTTCTCCAATTGACTTCAAAATCTGTCATAGTCCATTGCTCTTATGATAAGTGGATGAAATTTATGATGAGCCGCGACCATGTAAAGGCCAACTTAATTGAGGCGCAAATCATGCATGCTGTCATGGCGTCTGCGGCACTATAAATCAGAAAAGATGCTGCGGGCTTGATCACTTTCATCTCCAGATGGTGTCCGGAAACTCACACGGCTATATGTAGATGGGGTGAGATGACTATTTCTTTGGAAAGCGTAGCCGTTCTGTTGAGTCTTCCAATAATTGGGAAACTTGATGTTGTCCCTGTCGAGGAAGAAGAAGAAATACACGCCACTTTGGTCACAAAAGCAATGGATATGTTCGAAAGAATTATGAGGAAAAGTGCTTCTATAACCTGGAGGGTGTCCGAGTGGTTCCCGATGAGCCGGAGTTGGATCAAGTGTTGGATGATACACTTCATGTTGCTGCATTCTTAGTTGCGTGGTTATCCGTGAGACATTTATGATGATGGTTCCTAAAAGAAAGAGATAAGGCGAAGTTTATCAAATTTGCTATCAAACTAGCGAAAGGCGTTGCCCTTCCCATCGGCAGTTTGTTTCTTGTCTCTTTGTACACCCATCCTGGATCATTTAGTGGCGGACATGTACGTCTCCAATGGGTACATGAAAGTAGACTCGTACATCCATGTCGCCTTTCTCCAAGCATGGTTGTGGGAGCATTTCAAGCATTATGCTCCTAACCCGAAAACCTCATTTCCTGATACATATGGTGGCTCTAGGATACTCCGTTGGTTGGATAGGCATCCAAGGCCTGGCTCAAAGCTCATTGATTTTCTTGACAGCGCACATGCAATTAAGTTTCGTCCATGGGTTCCGATCCACGCCTCTATAGTTCAACCAGACACTTTTGCTTCCGCGCCGAAGGTGATATTGCATTCTGCTGACGGGGCTATGAGCATTGGAGAAACTGTGTTCTTGCGAAGCTGCATACATGGGTATGTTCCATCTCTTTTCAGAGGATCTTGTGGAGTAGTCTCTTATAATATTGACAGGGCTGCTCGACATATGGGCTTTGATCGAGGAGTCCCATTCGTCGCCCATTGATGACTCCAGGATGAATCGTTACCACTATTCTTGATTACAACGTCTTTGCACCGGATAAAGTCTTCCCTTCTTGTTCTCGGAACGAAAACCCGTGACAACTCCCAAATATAACATCTTCATGTCAAGATGAGTTCCTCGCCATTCATCGGTTCGTGCAAGATGTTATGACAAAGCCACGTGGAAAACCTTCCTCTGCGGTTCTAGCAAAGCATAAATTGTTGAAATTGACTTCCTTCGGGCAAGCGAAAATCCTCTAGCCCTGGATGTAGACGGTCCCTTTAGAAAAAGGAGCAAAGGTCGAAAACCGTGCAAGTGGCTTTAAATCTGGTTGTGATGATCTTGTGACTTTCGGGTTCTTTCAACACACAGTGTGTATGGTTTCCTTACTAACTTGGCTGAATTACACAAATTTTCCATTTAAATCACCGACTCCTTTTCTTTTTCTTTTTTTTGGTCTCGTGGTCTTGAAAACTCAAATATCTTTGCCGGACTTGCCCACGGCCAAAAGATGGCGCCTCTTGAGAAAGGAGGCGACTAGACCGAGTCTCTTGGAGAAGAATCCGAAGAGGAAGAAAGCTCGAGATCTGGTGACAAGAGGAGCACTTCTGAATATAACAACGAGTCTTCTTCCAGTGGGCCCACAAATGAGTCGGTGAGTTTTCCACACTTTTCTCTTGGATTATTTATTTTATACCGAATAAATGTTTAATTGGTGATATTTACAGGAAGAGGCTGCTTCTGAAAATAACTCTGAGATGGAGATCCACTTCAGAATGAAGGTGTGATGTCTCCAGTCATGGAAACCGTACCATTGGTGATCTGGAGATGGAGGTTGATCATCATGAAGATGTTGATGTATCTCCAATGGCAGAAAACGATGTCATGACGACAGGCGTGATTGCTCCCAAAGAATCTTTGCTAGTCGCACATCCGGCCGCAGGTGTCATTTTTGATCCTCCATTTGAGGCTCCTTTTGAAGGTCACGTGTTGATTGGAGGATTCAGTGTGCCGGTGAAGTATGCGGAGCTATATACCAAGATATGGAAAAGGTATAGGCACATCGCCACGACCAGGAAAGTTGATAGTCGCTTTGCATTGGTTAAGCGCGTGGAGGAAACCTTATCTTCAATCCATGACATGTGTGGCATGATGGACACTTTATTTCTGGGAGATATAGTCAAAAGTCGGGAATTCCATCGGGATATGTGTGTAAACTTTGATTTTAACGCCTCCTGGTTCTGTGAGGGATTTTTCGAGATCCAAAGGCTGCAGGCTGAAGCGGTTGATTGCCCTTCCGCGGATTTGATTAATCTTCAGGGAGTAAATCCGAGTCTTTATGTGAAGCCCTTCTTGCCGCGAAAAGTCCCCAGTCATTCTTTATTGTCTGTGAAACATCTTCCAGTCGATCCGCGGTAAGGCGGAGAATCTCTAGTCTCCAGACGTAATTCTCATGAGTCCATCTTTTCTTGGACGATGCGCTGTCAAGCATTTACTGGTAGGATGATGGAATTGAGAGTTGAATTTGCAACCGAGAGATTAACCTCCCACTATGGTCGCCAATTTTTTATGGGTGGAAAAGCGTTTCTGGCGATTTTGGTAATTTTGGTGTGTGGATGAAACGAATCTAAACCCTAAATAATGCACTTTGCACGTGAGTGCTTTTGATTCGAGAGATCAAGTCGTATAATCCTGGCCTAAACCAAGAAATGGCCGCCCAGGCTTGCTTGAGTCACAAAGTGAAGGAGAAGGGTTGGTCTTAGGGACGGAAGCAAAGAGAGTGTTGAGACGAGAATCGTTGATTCCGATGGTGTGGTTGTTTATGACTTGATGCGAAAGTAGAATCACAGCGGATAGAAAGCTACCAGGTGATTTCTAGATACTGTGTTGTTGCCGACCAAAACTTGTTGTTTTATGGTAAATAGGTGGAACCTATTTATACAAGTCATATTGAAACGTACCATGGTCTCATAGGAAATGGAAACGATTGAGTGGTGGAAGAATAGAGTAACGCGTAACCGTCAGGCATTATGCTTCCATGATGAAGGAAGTGAATTAGTTTACACCGTTACTTTCATAGCCACTAATTGTCCCACTTCATGACACTTTCTTATAACGGGCGTATTGCACGCCGCACGTTGTAAACCGCTAGACCAATACCCTGATGAGTATCCCCCAGTTTGTGACATGTTTGATGTCTCGAGTGTTTTCGTGGAAAACGTTTAGCAAAGTTGCTATATGTGGAAAGTCAAAGTCAAGAGACTTGTCATAGGAAAATAGCATGTGATGTTATTAGGCTTTCCTTCGAAGGCCGCCTAAAACTTGCCACAAGTCCGTCAGTTTGGTGGTGAACTTGAATGACTGAGATTGCATCTCATAAAGAAGGGTAGCCGTTGATTATGGCCACATCTTTGTTGTGTAACAAAGTGGCGCCATTAGCATAGTGGCGCCTGGCGTACCCGTGGCATAGCGGCATGCTAGTGGCGTAGCCGTGGAAGCTGTTTTGGCATATTGGTGTTAGACCCAAATATGGCTCTGGCAACATTGGCCGCACCTCTAGTGCTCGTGGTGCATTTAAAGTGACCTAATTGGTCGGTAGGAATGAGAGGGGCAGGCCAAGCATGGGCGTGGATACACTTCTGGTGTGAGTGTGTCGGCTTTAGAGCGACCTGATCGGTCGATGGAAAAAGGGGTCGGTAAGTGTGAGCCCAGCCACAACTTATGTGCACGTGGCGAGTTTAAGGCGACCTGATTGGTCGAGGTAAATAGGGCCGGTTTAGGATGGGGCGTGGCCAATGGAAAATGGCGCCGGCTGGCCTAAGGCATGGCCACACCTCCCTTTCTGCTGCTCATATCCTGCGGTCCCTGTTTTCTGATTCTGGGAAAGATTTTGTGTCTACTAATCCATGGATTAATTACCTAGTTTGCCTAGGCTTAAATTTCGACAAGCAAGGTCTGGGATACTGCGCAAGGCGCAAAACCATAACTTTTGTAAGTTAGCCAGGGTAATCGATTGAATTCTATGTGTTGACACAAAGTTATTTTAAGTTCATTGCCAGAGAGCAACATGCTTTCTGATTGAATACCTTATGCAAAGACCTTATCCTTGATATTTGGAAATTCGTGCTACTCTGCTGCGAGTGAACACAAATTGTCATGCCATACTAACCTTAAAAGTTCAGCCGGGGAACATAGCATAGAAAGTATTCAAAGAAACTTATATTAAGTGCATATGGGCAAGGCGCCGAAATTTGCAGAACATCTGGGATGGTTGCTACATGCGCCAGTCTGGATAAATTTCATGTATATATATTGAATGGCTCAATAAATATGCCAGTGGAGAGGTTAACACTCACAGCTCCGTTTCCTCACCGAGTGACGTCACATCAGATGCAAGGTTTTACAATTTTAACCCTAAGCTAAAAACCACCATCAACACTAGTGTATTGCGTTCGGTTAGGAATCAGTTGTAACTCGTAAGGCCCGGGGCGTACATGACCAGTATATCATGTACGGATGTTACTAGAAATCAGTCATAAGGCCCAGGTGAGACTCGAGTCTCGCTCATGCTCATGGAATCAACCATGGATGTGTCATGAAGGCTATGATTAGGCATGGGTAGTGTATCTCGCGGGGATATATTATGAGCCATGCTAAGGACCAAAAGGTGAGTCTTATTTTATTTACGATACGACAAACAAACTCATGATCAAATGCGGTTGAGCATAGGCTTTCTCAGAAGAGGCTGATCAGAGTCTTGCTCATCATAGGATAATCCGAGTCTCTTTCATAAGAGGCTGGTCAGAGTCTCGCTCACCAATAGAAAAAAACCATGGCTAGACAACGAGGCAGATGGCATAGGCTTCGGCTGCTATGAAATTTGGACGTTGGGAGTTTGGTTTTGGTGCACGAACCAAACTTTGTTATAAATATTAGGCTAGGCCTGTTCCGTTTCCATGTGCTGAGGTCCTGACCTTCGTGGTCTTGACTTGGTTGCACTTCTTGGACTAACTTCAAATGACCAATTTACCATTTTTCTAAAATTCACCATTTACGATAGGAATACCCAAATAACGAAATACAAAACATAAAAATACCATGATTACCATCGATGATGCTTGCATGAGGAAGTATGTGCTTATTTGGAAAATAATATGCATTTCAAAGTTAATTATTTGAAGGGACAAAGTGCCATACTCTTCAAATAGACTCATTATATTATTAACATCATATTGAGCACCTATATGAAATACCATAATATCGTAGAGAACCATCAATTAGTCTGATGGTTCTCATGCTCCCTCTCTTGGAGGAGGTAAGGGTTCAAACCTTGGGCCTTGTAATTGCTAGTAGTATTAAGGGCGTTAATTTTAACACACTATTGAACTACGTTTAAGAATTTTTTACTTGTGCACCTGGGAGTATTTTTGATCTAACATGACAATCATTGGACATATGGATGGTGGTGATATTTACTAACAAAACACTTGATATATAAAAAACTTGTCTAAATTAAGTTTAAATGTTGTTCATATTTTCCAATGTCTAATTGTGATGCTGCTAGACCAAATAAAATACCGAAGCGGTCGTGAGCAAAAACAAAAAAAAAAATCCCTTATACACTACACCAAATTTAACGTTTAGCAACAACTTAGATCTGTTGCTGACTGGGCTTGCAACATAATTTTGCCGTTGCTAAACACCCTGTTGCAGTTTTTTCGTAATAGCACCTAAAGCTCTGTTGCTAATTTCGGTCGAAGAATGGCAGCAGCTTATTTAAACAAGTCTGTTGCTACGATGTTGCTAGTTTTAGAGTTATTCCGGGATATATTTTAGTAGAACAGGATATAGTTGTTCTGGTTCAGATTTAGCAACATTTTTTTGTTGTTGCTAAATTTTTGCAACAAAAAAATAATGCCAAGTCTTTGTTGACCTAGTCAAAAACGATTTCTCCCCAATTTATCCTGAAATACCCCAGTTCCCTGCAATTACCCTGATTCATCCAACTCTGATGATTCAAATTAAGATCCCTCGTATACTCCGACTACAATGATTCCATTAACCCACAGATAAATAAATTCGGGAATTGACATACAATGTTTTATGTTCAGATTCATACAATGTTCTATGCTCAAAAAATAAAAAAAACTTCAAGTACAATCCAACACAAAGGCATCCTAAACTGACCTAAGTTAAAGGAAAAAAAAAACCCTACAAGATCCTATAATATACCGTATTCTCACTGAAGCTCAGTCTCAGAGCTATGTTTCCACATATAGCAATAATTCGGTGCAGACCACACCTACACCGAAGAAAGATACACTATTCAAAAGCGGTAGAGGACCATAATATGCCTATTACCAATTTTAAAGGTACTGCGTAGATAAGAATTATTACTCACAATCAGCAGGCCTTTATTCGGAAACATGTTACTTGAGACCTTGCACATGATGATGAGCCTAGCTGAGAATTAAAATGTAACAAGGTAGATGTAAGTGCAAAGGAAGATGTACAATAATGAAATCAACAAATAAGAGACCGTGATAAAGAGTTAATCTTGAATGTCTTTTATTACATTTTTATAGCAACAGAAACCCCTATCAGATGTTTTATTTAAGACATGTATTAAAAGACAGTCCACAAAGCTAATATGACCAAATTTTAAGCTTGAATAAAAAAGGTTCATTTGCACACCTTGACCATTGTTTCATGCATAGCAGGCTTGTCGAGATACTCTCTACATTTTTGCTACTGCATTAGGATGGGAAGATAAAACGTTAGACAAGTAAAGAATGACACAACAGAGAACATCACAAATTCAATATTTGATAGAATACTTGTAGATCTTTGTTGTTTGTCACAAACCGCACAACACAATACCAAATGTCATCATTGACGAAATCTCCCTCTTTGTCAATCAATCGAAGAATCACATCTATATACCTTCCACCGGAGATGCATTAGAGACCAAAATGCTGAACAGAAATCTTCAAGGGTGAAAAGCCTAAAGCGGGAAAATTGCACACATGTATGTAGGCTCTGATGTGAGTATCATGACATGTTGCTAATATAATCCATCTCTAGCATATAATCCATCCTTACCAAGATAGATCAGGAGCAAACTTCTCTGCAGAATAGCAACCTTTAATGCCAACTCCTTGTGCATTGCGAAGTTAGTGGAGATGAAATACTGAAAACAGATCAGATAGTCAGAAGTTGAATGCCTGAGTTTCTTGCACCACGAATATATGTGACCAAATATACATGACCAAACAATAGTCGGTAGGAAAACTTAATCAAACAGACAAGATCCCAAATCCAACCATGTATAAGATTGTAATTAAAACGCAGTAGTGTTTTACATTCACAACCCAAGCAATATGATATGGGTACTCGAAAAAAAAATGCATACTAAGCAGGTACTTCCTTGCTCTACATGATACAACCAACATACATCAAAGATAGCAAATTAGTTAGTGATATTACCTGCAATCCTTCCATATCTGAGTCGGTGAATAAATTTTGACGTCTGACCTACTTCCATCTTCACTAGCAACCTGCAGATTTCATCACCAAAACAACATGAGAATGGACCCCTAGATATGATTTTAATGTGCTGGACATGATCACATAAAACAGTTAAATGAATCTAACCACTTGCAAGCTTCGAAGACTTCGCCAAATTTTCATCAAGGAAATAATACTCAACCTACAAAATTCACAGAAAGAAACAAGTAAGATGATACCACTCAATCATTTTTTTCACCCATAAAGCCATAAATAATCGAACCCACTACTAACATTAATCATAATTGAGAATTACAAGGTTATTTCGTACCTCCCTGTGGTGTTATCATTATTATTATATGTTACCGATTTAAAGATGTGTTGCAACAAGTTCAACCCATGAATTTGTATTACCTCAATATATGGAATTTCTTTCAAAGGCATGTCAGCAGAATATGCATATAACGCCCTCAATACCTCCTGCAGAAGTTCATATTTAGTAGTTAGATTTAGTGTTGGTGATAACTTGACATTATATGTTGTGATGGGAAAGACCAAAATACAAACCTGGTGCGAAATCACAATAGGTGAGCGTTGACGTTCAATCTCAATATATAATCTCATGCTCTAATCTGCAGGAATACGAAAGATGTACTATAAGGAACAATCTAGGTGGAAAAAAATTGTTCGTAACATAATTATCAAAGACAGAGTTTGCACAAACCTTTGGATAACGTCAAGATAAGACTCCCCCAGAGGGTAGCGGTACCTCAGCTTGTCCTTCTTATGAGACATGCAATCGGCAAATAACATGAATACAAAATTTAGAGGTTCAGTAGACAATGTTCCTACATCAAACACCATTAAGAGTGGAAGGAAAACAAATGGATAATAAAATAAGTGTACATAGTGATGTTAAGTCAGCAACATACTCATATTCTTTGGGCATGTTTTTCTTTATCTCTTCATTTGTCATTCCATCACAAACTCCAGCATTAATCTCATAAAGCGCACGCCATTGATCTCGTATTGGATTTAAAACTTGCAATATAGATCCACTTAACTGATTGGATACTAGTTAAACAGATGGGAGATGCTAATGCAGTCAGCTACTAACCTTTGGAAACCAACTATTGGAATTGCAACCAAAATTGTTCTCTGTTGTGTGATAGTTCAAACAAAATACCCATCAGAATCAAGAGGTATTGGAGGATGAAACTAACTCAGAAAATAAAATTTTCAATTTAAAATATAAAGAGTCATAAGACTTTTCAATACCAACGGATTTTAATTTTGCAATTATTATTTTATTTTTTGTTTTCAGAGACTGAACCATAAGAAAATAATGTCGAAAACACTCAAATCAACTCAAAACCCTTAGGCTAGAATCAGACACAAAATCCTAAATTCAAAAACTAAAGAAAGAAGATCTAAACTTCACCTTACAAAGAACTTTAAGAAAGAAAGAAAAAAACCTAAATCGCATCTCACCGATCAAATTAACAAATCAAATAAAACAAAAATCAACTTAAAAAAAAAAAAAAAAAAAAAACCTAGATGATTAGCATAGATCTTGAATGGCTTAGATTGTCTCATAGCTAAACAACCTTTCTCCGTCTATTTATGTTTAAGAAGCTTCAAATCCTCTTTCTATTGATTTTCATCTTTATCAAATCGGTACAATTTCTCTTTTCTACACACAAAAAAATCAAACTAGTAAGCAACAAAATCGAACCAAATTCGAATTAGAAAACTAATAAGAGCTTCTTTACCAGTAGTAAACTTCATCAAGTTCAATGATAGGTGCGATATGTGCACCAATATCCTTTCTTCACTACCAGCTACTGCTCCTATCTATTCTTCTTCTTCCTACGGATGGATAGAGAGAAGGAATGAACCGATCGAAAATAGGGAAGGGAGTGGATAAGAAATCTGAAGAGAAGGGTTAAGAGAATATGGGGTGTTAGGGTGGAATCATCTATCTGATTCAAAATGGTTTGAGTTGACTGGGTAAGAAAATAATAATAAGTGTTACTTGGCACACAGACGAGTGGCATGGGTGAATTTGCCGCTGTTGCTAGTAGCAACAGAAGAAAAGCAGTTGCGAGTTTCGCAACAGAATTTCGTTGTTGCTAAAATTTAGCAACCGCTATTTTTAGTTGCGAATTAGCAACAACTCTAGCTCTGTTGCTAATCTAGGTTGAAAAGGGGGCCGGCAAGTGTGGGCCCAGCCACAACTTATGTGCGCGTGGCGAGTTTAAGGCGACCTGATTGGTCGAGGGAAATAGGGCCGGTTTAGGATGGGGCGTGGTCAATGGCAAATGGCGCCGGCTGGCCTAAGGCATGGCCACGCCTCCCTTTCTGCTACTCCTATCATGCGGCTCCCTGTTTTCTGATTCTGGTCAAGATTTTGCGTATACTAATCCATGGCGGATTAATTACCTAGTTTGCCTAGGCTTAAATTTCGACAAGCAAGGTCTGATATACTGTGTAAGGCGCAAAACCCTAACTTTTGTAAGTTAGCCAGGGTAATCGATTGAATTCTATGTGTTGACACAGAGTTCTTTTAAGTTCATTGCCAGAGAGCAACATGCATTCTGATTGAATACCTTATGCAAAGACCTTATCCTTGATATTTGGAAATTCATACTACTCATCGCGAGTGAACACAAATTGTCATGCCATACCAACCTTAAGGGTTCACCTAGGGGAACATAGCATAGAAAGTATTCAAAGAAACTTATATTAAGTGAATATGGGCAAGGCGCGAAATTTAAAGAACATCTGGGATGGTTGCTACACGCGCCAATCTGGATAAATTTCATGTAAATATATTGAATGGCTCAATAAATATGCCAGTGGATAGGTTAACACTCATGGCTCCGTTTCCTCGCAGAGTGACGTCACATCAGATCCAAGGTTTTACAATTTTAACCCTAACCTAAAAACCACCATCAACACTAGTGTATCGCGTTCGGTTAGGAATCAGTTGTAACTCGTAAGGCCCGCGACATACATGACCAGTATATCACGTACAGATGTTACTAGAAATCAGTCATAAGGCCCAAGTGAGACTCGAGTCTCGCTCATGCTCATGGAATCAACCATGGATATGTCATGAAGGCTATGATTAGGCATGGGTAGTGTATCTCACGGGGATGTTATACTAGGAGCCATGCTAAGGACCAAGAGGTGAGTCTTATTTTATTTATGATACGACAAACAAACTCATGATCAAATGCGGTTGAGCATAGGCTTTCTCGAAGAGGCTGATCGAGTCTTGCTCATCATAGGATAATCTCGAGTCTCTTTCATAAGAGGCTGGGTCGAGTCTCGCTCACCAAAAAAAAAAACCATGGCTAGAAAACGAGGCGGATGGCATAGGCTTCGGCTGCTATGAAATTTGGACGTTGGGAGTTTGGTTTTGGTGCACGAACCAAACTTTGTTATAAATATTAGGCTAGGCCTATTCCGTTTCCATGTGCCGAGGTCCCGACCTTGTGGTCTTGACTCGGTTGCACTTCTTGGACTAACTTCAAATGACCAATTTACCATTTTTCCAAAATTCACCATTTACGATAGGAACACCCAAATAACGAAATACAAAACATAAAAATACCATGATTACCATCGATGATGCTTGCATGAGGAAGTATGTGCTTGCTGGAAAATAATATGCATTTCAAAGTTAATTATTTGAAGGGACAAAGCGCCATACTCTTCAAATAGACTCATTATATTATTAACATCATATTGAGCACCTCTATGAAATACCATAATATCGTAGAGAACCATCAATTAGTCTGATGGTTCTCATGCTCCCTCTCTTGGAGGAGGTAAGGGTTCAAACCTTGGGCCTTGTAATTGCTAGTAGTATTAAGGGGCGTTAATTTTAACACACTATTGAACTACGTTTAAGAATTTATTTTACTTGTGCACTATCTTTGAGTATTTTTGATCTAACATGACAATCATTGGACATATGGATGGTGGTGATATTTACTAACAAAACACTTGATATATAAAAAACTTGTCTAAATTAAGTTTAAATGTTGTTCATATTTTCCAATGTCTAATTGTGATGCTGCTAGACCAAATAAAATACTGGAGCAGTGCGTGAGCAAAAAAAAAAAAAATCCCTTAGGTAGTGGCATTTTTATTGAGTGGAACTAAAGTCGTAGTGTTTGAAGAATGGAAAAGCCCATCATTACGAGTAACAAACCCAGGGACTGAATACCACATCGATTGAGACTGCTCTAGTGTGTAGAAAGTACATGATCTGATTGAGTGAGAATGGAAGCTACGGTATAAGTGGGAATGTATCTGGCGACTAGAATCGGAGTTGACTCAGCATTCATCTTGTTATAATTTCTTTCAATTTTCTTCTCTCGATCATCTTCCAAACCTTTTGCATGTTCTAATCTCATCTCATTTACTAATATACCTTTTGGAAATCTTATTAAACTCAGTTTCTCTATGTTTATTTGCTAGGTCGGTGGAGCACTTGGATGAAGGCTTAAAGATTTGGAGTGGTTTTGCCTGACTTTTCCTATACATCCTCAATCAATTACTACCTGATGATCTATGATACGTGAAGATTCTATACTAAACTCTCTGATTTGCTCACCTTGTTCAATGATTAAAATATTAATCAAAATCATCTGTTATTCTCTCTCTCACACACTTATGGGTATTTAGAAACTTGGCAGCAGTCTTTACTTTAATTCTATAATTAGGTTTTGTAGATATGGCTATAGTTTTTACAAGTGTACAACATTCACCCATCAAAAGTTCGGCTACTCTTTTAATATTGTATTACTATTCATCATTTTCTCCTCCAGCTTCTTATGTAGATTTCATTCTTCTCTGCAACAAAACCAAAACGTTATACTCATAAAAAAACCAAAACCTGCAACACTACCAAGAAATCATGGAAAGCTCTCGCTTTCAATGAGACTAAAAGCTTTAAAGCTTCATGATATCTCTGCTGAAGATTTGATTCAAGGGTCTGCTCAATGGAATTTTTGTTTTCTAGGAAAGGTGTATTCAGTAAAAACTTTCACTGTCACAGAACTAGATAAAAAGTTGAAAAATTTATGGATAAAAAGTAAGGAGATCTATATTAAAAAAGAGGAGGATGATACTTTTATGATCAAGTTTTATACTCAAGAAGAGTATGAGGTCGTTCTAAAATTCCGTCCATGGTTCATTGAAGGAGATCTGCTTGTACTTGAGCCCTAGAACCCTTCCATTCCGAAAAGTGATGTTGATCTCACAAAACAGCTTCTCTGACATGCAACCGGAATTCGCTAACCCTACAATTGTTTATGGGATTGCTTCTGCGATGGGTGAAGTACGCGAGTTAGATCCACCAGATTGTATTGTTCCTAAAGGCAAGATACAGAAAGCACTAGTGCTCATTGACGTCAGAGATCCACTTAGAAGGGGATTTTGGATGAAGAATGCAGTAAATAAAGAAGTCTGGTTACGTATTTTTTATGAGAAGCAACCTTTTAATCTCTGTGGTTATTATTACATGATTGATCACAAGGAGTCTGAGTACGAAACTATAACCAACTTCCTCCTGTATCAACAAAGAGGTTATCTCTCTTCTAATTCTATCATTGATCCTCCTTCATGGAATAATCCAGACAATAGAGGAGTTAAAGTCTCGGCTCCTCAGATACTAACACCGACTAGACTAGAAAATGAGCAAGCTTTAGCTCCAACTGTTCCCATGAAGGCTTCAAACTTGCATGCATTAGATGCTTCGGCATTAAATGAGGTTCAAGGGTTGCATGCAGAAACTAATATGGTGACTGCATCTTCTTCTCACCTAAAGATGACATGTACTCAGAGACAAGAACAACCGATCCAAATCGTCAACTAGGTGGACAACTCACTTATTCCTGCCATCCCAGTCACCATTATTGAATGCAATGAGCAAGGTATGTTGCAAGTTTTTATTAATAAAAATAGAGAGAGAAGATGATACCTGAGAGAAAAGGCAAAAGAGTGAGAATGGATAAGGGTCATCTAGTCACTACTCAGATTCGATTTTCATTTACGTAAATCAAAATAGTCTCAATGAGCCTCACATAAGCCAAAGACAATTCATCCTTATATGTTAATTTGAATAGAAATGCGGGAGGTAACTTGAGTATGCTCAAATATTATTTAGCTATGGGTGAATTCGATGTTTCGATGGATGATTTTAATTCTCGAATATAGATACTGACAACTTTGGAAATCGAGAGTTTTTAAGGAACCTCTTCAGTCTTTAATTCATCACTTTGAGTTGAATCAATCAAGACAATATGAAGGGTTCGGTTGGAGAATCGTCAGAAAACACCCATCTTATTTTGGATGATCATGTTCAATCTCCTAATTCTTATCCATCTTATCATGGAATAGTGTCAGAGCAAAACCAAGCAAAGACTCTGCAAAGCAAAAATCCAAGTGCATCTCACCAGGTATTACTAATTCCTTTTGCTTCAACTCATAATTTTCCATACCCTGTTAGTCAATTATCCTCATTATTTCCTTCATGTTCTGATAGATCTAAATGTTGGTATAAGTTTAATTTCTTGTTTGTTTATTGGATTTTACACAAAATGAAACTTCTTGCATGGAATGTTCAAGGATTTGTATCAAAAGACACTAGGGATTATCTAGCCGATATCATTAAGGATTATAACCCGGATGTAATTTTCTAAATCGGAAACAAAAATTTCTGCTGATAGAGCAAAAATCTTGACACAAAGATTCTGTTATCCTAATTCTTGGTTTGTTAGTTCTATTGGCTTATCAGGGGGTTTAATTCTGCTATGGAAACAAGGTTTTCCTTGTGAAATAGTGAGTAGTGCTGATAATATGATCCATGTCTTAATTCAATCTAATCCATCTAAGAAAGAATGGCTTCATCTTGCATGTATGGCTATACACATGTAGAAGTGAAAAAATTACAATGGGATTTCTTAAAGGAACTCGGTGATAGTGTTTTTCAACCTTGGTTGGTGTTTGGTGATCTTAATGTGCATCTATCCGACAAGGTCCAAATAACAAGTAGTTCTTCGAATGATAATTGGGTAAAACAAGTAATTGATTCAAGCAGTCTAAAAGATTTAGGATTTATAGGTCATAATTATACTTGGTCTAATATGTGTTGATGGTGGATTTTCATTTAAGGTTAAAATTGTAAAAACCGAGAAAATCATGCTACGACATCTTGTAAAAGATAAAGCCATTAATAAGTGTTGGATACTCCTTCACTTTACTAATTCACCTAGAATGGAGCATGTGGCAACAATCCCATTATGTGAATACATGAAATTCATCCAGGTTGGAGCATGTAGCAACAATCCCATATACCCTGTGGAATTTATAGCATTATTAATTAATGCGTGAGAAGCCTTGTATTTCCTGTACTCATTATCAGTGCGGCATGACGACTGAGTGTTGCTCTCAGCAGAGAAACACGAACCTCCAAGCATTATAATGAAAGCATGTACGAAATACCCAAATGCAGTTGCAACTCTCGGTGTGTTATACTAGCCCGATTGAGCATCCGGACTGTCCGTATCGGTTTGGATATGATCCCGTTCATCCAACCTCACCGGGCGTGATTGGATGGCCCAGATCAATTCCATAACCCCAAGCAGGTATGGAATATTCACTTAGAACCAACCGGACCCCGCATGGTCGGCCTCCCAAAATATTGGCATAGCTTGCCAAAACGTCCAAACCAGAGCGTATGGACGGAAAACCCTAAATTAGGGTTTGCGGCATATTACATGTGTCGCAAAACGGTCTCAACCATCCATCTTCGCGGGTATAGATGGAGGGCGTAGATGTAGATTCAAAGGGGCGAGCATGTCAACACAATCACCATGGGCCCGCCTACATACCTGACCAATCGGTCGGGACCAACCATGGTTGGTCATCCTGATGTCACGCCCGAACAGAGCATGACGCTTGGTAGTGAAACCCAAAATTAGGGTTTTGAGCATCACGAGCGTCCATCTTCTCCGGAACGAATGGAGGGTCCCAGTTAGATCAAGCGGTGTCCGGTCATACCAAAGCATGACCACCGTGGGCCCGTCTATCCTCTTTGATCGGCCAAGGCATATCATGCCCGGCTATCCCAAAACGCGCGTCAAACTTGCGTGGTCACACTTCCCAAATTGCCTGATCTCGACCACTCAACTTCACTTGGGACGATTTGAGTGGCTTAGATCATGTTTTCATGGGACAATCGGGTATAGGCGTGAATACCAGCCTACCACCCATATGCTCGGACGGATTGGGCAAGACCGGCCAAGTTTGGTCATCTTAAAGCGCGCCGAGTTGGCACGATGTGCGGCTTTTGCGGCACCAGATTTGTTGCAAAATCGATCTCAACCACCCCTCTTCGCCGGTCAAATCGAGTGGCCTAGATCGCGTATTTATGGGACAGAGAGGTACGGACGTGTACACCAAGCATGCTTGTCTACACGCATGCCCGGTCGGTCCTTTCCAAAACCCTTCCCATGCTTGGTTTCGACCAAGCTGAAGAGTGATGCTCGCACCTCTTCAAAACCCCGATTCCATCATCGGCCGCAGATGAGTGTCTCAAAGATCATCTCATCCGTCCAACTTCACCTGCTTGGTTATACAACCACAGTCAGGAGTTAATTGGTCGATGAGGCGTCATGGTGATCACCACTGTCACTTTACCACACCATGATGCAAAGATAGCATAAAATACACATGATACTTCACCAAAGTATCAACTTCCCGAATAACGAGTTATTCAATTTAAGATTCGATGATATTTTCAATGATGTTGTAGAAAGTGGTAGTAAGGTTTGTCGTTTCACTCGGACTTGATGAAATTAAATTTTATATTTAAATTATAAAACTAGCAAATATATACAAAATAATAACAATGTTTCGAGAGGTACTAGGACTAGGATTCCACCAAATATTCAAATTCATGTAATTCACTTATTTATTCTAAACCAATATAGCTCATTCAATAAGAATTTTGACTCTATTTCTTTGCCTAATGTAGATTCTTAAAATATTAATTGTAAATCTTAAGCATGGCATATCAAAAGAATAAATCCTAAGCATAAACCATCAAACGAAATGACAATTAATTAAGAAAATCTTTTTCTAATTTTATTTTAATGCAAATAGTCATATAAATAATTAAATGAATTTACCCATGACGAATTTTGGTTTCCTCCGTCTCGTCCCAGAAAGGTTTAGCTCCACATAGTGCAAAACACGCTCAAAAATATATTTTTATAGCTCAAATTGTGTTTACAAAGAAGAAAATGGAGGAAAATAATATAAACCAAGTTTACTACAACTCTTGATTCTCTCCCCAAAACTCTCGATCCCCTTCTCTGAGTCCCGTAACCTCTTTATATAGCCAACAGGGGATGAAAATATCTCGTCATAACTCCGAATCTTCTCGGTTGAATGCAAGAATATTTTCTCTTTACTCTCACAGGAATCACCGAGATTTCCTTCTATATCTTCTTCACGCGTTTGCGAGTGCTTCAACTTTATCCAAACACGCACAAAATCTTCACAAAATCATCACAGAATCTTCAACTAACTCCGACTATTTTTCCTTCCTGTTTTAGGAAATCTTCCTATATCTTCATTTATTCTCGTGCATGAATCAATTACCTCCCTGTTTTAGTGTAACAGATAATTACAAACCAAATCAACGAGAATATCACAGAAAATCTCGCCTAAATCATTCCCAAAATACACGGGCAGGATATTTCAAATAAAACTTTCCTGCCAAAACAATTCTCACGGTGATGAAGATAGGCATCCCGTTATCCAGTGTGGGGTGCGAATAGTAAGAGTAAGAGTCCGAATAACACGTGTCCTCCGGGTGCCAAAATCAACTTTTCGAGCCGAATTTTCCAAAAATGTTTATTTCCCAAAGATGCCTACAAACACATAAAACACCAAAATTAATACAAAATCGAGTGCCAACAATATATAGTATTGATATCAAATTAGACACAAAAATGTGCCTATCAAGATTACATGCTACCTTTTGTGGGTCTCACGATCCACACATTGCGAGACATCAATCATGTCACAAACTGGGGATACATATTGGGGTATTGGTCCAGCGGTTTACGGCGTGCGGCGTGCAACGCGCCATCACAAGAACGTGTTAGGAAGTCATGGACGGTTGGAGATGACAGGATAAGTGGGCAAGACTTGTCGTGTAACACCAACGCACAACTCCACTACTCCATCACTCCACTTCCTCCACTTCCCACGAGAGACGTGAATAAGGCTCAAATGACTTGTATAAATAGGTTCTCCTCCCTATTTTCCAAACGGGAAAAAAACAACACAAGTCCAGACGAAGCAAATCAAGTGTTAATACAAAACGTATTCAAACACCCGGATCCCGCTTGCATCAATCGTAAGCCTCGCTTTACCTTTGTTACAAGTCATAAGCAAGCCAACACCTTCAAAATCTCAACACCTTCTTCGCTTCCCTCCCTAAGATCAACCCCATCTCCTTCACTTTGTGACCGAAATAAGTCTGGAACGGTCATTTCTTGGTTTAGGCCGGACTTGCACAGATTGATTTCCGAATCTACAAGCACTCACCGCACAGTGCATTTGTTTAGGGTTTAGATTCATTCCTCATCCACACACCCCAAATTACCAAATCCGGCAGGAATAGTTTTCACCCATAAACAATTGGAGATCACGGTGGGAGGTTAATCTCTCGGTTGTAAAGTCAATTTCTTCAATACCATTCATTCAATTTTGAGATGGTTGGTATTAGAAGCACCTCGACGGTATCAAATCCTGATGGTTCCTCCAACGGAGATACCCCTCCTCCTAACGGCGTATCGATGGCATGATCGGGAGATTCCCAACATTAAGCGAACTAGCACGAGTGCGGGGAAATTCACACGAAGAACATGGAGCTAATAAAAGAAGCGATAAACGACATACTTGATCTCCTCATCAAGATGACATCGAGAGATGAGCGTTAGGAGACCTTTACACGGGGACTAGTTCCCCTCGGATCAACGGTTTTACTACGAAACCAGAGGCCAGTGGATCGGGAAGCGGCATCTCTAGTGGAAAGCTTGTGTGAACTCTTGCACCTCTCGAAGAATCAACGGGCGAGAGACGTTTCTTTGCGTTAATAAAATAGCTCGGACGTACACCCGACTCCTTCTCGTCTTAAGTCTTAATCGCATCGGAAACATCGTAAATAATGTTACATTCACAAGAGGACGACATGATGGCAGAGGAAGGTCACAACCGGGCCCTACATGTTACCGCTCACATCAAGGGTTCGAGTTCGGGAGGGCCCTCGTTGACACGGGAGCATCTTCGAATGTGATTACTCTCAAGACTCAAGACGGCCAAGGTTAGCCCATGCAAGATTGTACGATGACCCACCACGATGACGGACTTGAAGGAAATCGAGACAAAGCACATACGGGTATGTTAATCTGAATTTATCAGTAGGACCCGTTCAGTCAAGAGCAAAGTTTGAAGTCATAGAAAAGGAGCCGGACTACCATATGATACTGGGGAGACCGTGGCTTCACGACAACAAGGTCATTCCTTCAATGTATCACCAGTGCCTGAAGACCATGCTAAATGAGAAAGTCATCCGTATTCATGCATCATTGTCTCCGTACGCACCAATATGCGGAGTGGAGCTGTTCGAGCCAAAAGATACTTCGCAGGGAAGATCAGACAAAGTCCTGTGCACCCCACTACCCACGTGGGCTTCAATACAGGAAGAAGACCGACTTGCATCACTGAAGGCCAAGCACCACGACACGCCTTCTCTGACGAGGCGTCCATCTTTATCCAGTGAAGCTTCAACCCACGTTCACACCAAAAGGGAACGCACTTTCGAGGCGAAACGTGACCAAGGGGAAGACAATATACCGGCGCCGTTGTTAGCAATTAACAGGAGAGACTGGCACCCAGTCTCTCCGCCCAATTTAATGCTGCAGGAACGACGAAATACAAGAAGAGGTATTAGATGCCCCGCGATAACTACAAGATGGAACCAATTCCACAACTGACGAGCTCGAGACTGTTAACATTGGGAATGAAGAATCTCCCAGGCCGGTCTCTATCGGTTGACTCGTCCACATTTAACGTACGAGTCTTGTTCAACTACTCAAGGAGTACCAAGATGTGTTCTTTGGACATACGAGGAAATGCCTCGGTCTAGATGAAAAATTGGTCACCCATCACCTACATGTCATACCGGATCCAAGCCAATCAAGCAATCTCCGAGGCAATTCAAGACATGAAGTAGAAGAAAAAATCAAGAACGAAATTCAGAAGTGTTAGGCTCTTTGGCTTCATCGAACCTATTCATCATCCGGCTGGTTAGCTAATTTGGTCCCAAAGAAAGAAGAAAAATTGACGATTCGGTCTTTTGCGTGGATTTGAGACTTGAACAAGTGCTGCCCCAAGGACGACTTTCCTCTACTAACATCGACATGTTAGTAGACGCCACCAGTGGACACGGCATGTTCTTCTTCATGGATGGTTACAGCGGCTACAATCAGATAAGGATGTATAAGCACGATGCGAGTAAGACTGACCTTAGAACCCCTCTTGGCAATTTTTACTATCTTGTTATGCCATTCGAATTGAAGAACGCCAGCGCAACATATCAACGCGCTATGACGACAATCTTCCATGACATGATGCATAAACAAGTAGAAGACTATGTAGATGATATCGTGGTCAAGTCAAAGGCTCGAGCAGAGATCACACCAACGTCTTACATCAAGTGTTTGAGAGGTGTCGAGAATACAAGTTGAAGATGAATCCTTTGAAATGCGCTTTCTGTGTCTCTTCAGTAAATTTCGGGATTCCAAGTGACTGCAGAAGGAATAAAAGTAAACCCGTCCAAGATTCAGGCTATCCTCACAATGCCGCCTCCCCAAACCGTGAAGGAGCTCCCGAGTTTCATGGGCGGGGTGAACTACATTCGACGTTTTTATACCTGGTCTAGCCCAACTTACCGCCTCATTCACCCCCTTATTGAAGAAAGGAGTCAGCTTCGTTTGGGCCACAACTCAGCAGGAAGCTTTTCAAAAGATTCAACGAATACTATCATCTCCAGCCATCATGAAGTCTCCTATACAAGGGAAGCCGTGTCTCTACACTGCCCGGTGACACTCGCAGTGGGGGCTCTAATCGCTCGGAGAAGACGACGGAGGAATCGAACGTCCCATATACTATTTCAGCCCGAATATTGAGGGACCCTGAACTCAGATACCCCAGATCGGAAAAGGCATGTTTAGCCTTGATCCATTCCATTCAGAAGTTTAGGCATTACCTACTGTCTAATAGGGTGATACTCGTGTCTAAATCGATCCCGCAAAGTTTTTACTTTCAAAGCCAGGTCTCCGACTGGAAGGACAGGCAAATGGATTCTCCAAATGTCGAGGTGGACATAACGTAAAGCGTCACCTAAAGCTATCAAGGGTCAGCAGTTGCAGACTTATCGGAAGCATTTCCGGAGAAGGCACTACGGGGCTACACGAAGACCTCCTGGAGAATTTCCAGACGTCTCTGTTTTGGAAGAAGAAGTGTGGCTCTTGTATTTTGATGGCTCGATACCCCTAGCAGTAATATCTTTTGGAGGAGCGGGCATGGTATTAGTATCTCCAAATGGGGAAGTATTCTCACACTCCTTCAAGATGGACTTCGAATGCACCAACAACTCAGCAGAGTATGAAGCCTTCCTCATAGGGTTATTAATAGCCAAGCAAGCAGGAGTCACGCGTCTGGAGATAAGAGGTGACTCCAAGTTACTGGTGAATCATATGAATGGGGTATACACACTTAAGGAAGTAACGCTAGCTCCATATCGATCAGAAGCACAAAGGTTACTGAACTATTTTGCTGATGCAACCATAACCCATGTCGGTCGCAAAGAACAACAAACACGCCGATTGTCTAGCAACATCGGCTTCCAAATTGAAGTTCGAAGGTTTGGAAGAAACCTCGACAAAGAAAGAGGAGAACCATAGAATCGACATGGTTATCACAATACAAAGAAACCAAGACCGACGATTGGCGAACTCCGATCATTCAAGAGCTCAACGGCCTCACTCTCCCAAGGAAAGGTGTTGATGGTGGATTTTCGTTTAAGGTTAAATTTGTAAAAAACCAGAAAAATCATGCGCTGACATCTTGTAAAAGATAAAGCCATTTATAAGTGTTGGATATTCCCTCACTTAATTCACCAAGAATGGAGCATGTGGCAACAATCCCATTCTGTGAATACATGAAATTCCTCCAGGTTGGAGCATGTAGCAACAATCCCTTCCTGTGAATTTCATATCCGCCTTGTATTTCCAGTACTCATTATCAGTGTGGCATGACGACTGAGTGTTACTCTTATAGAGTAACACGAACCTCCAAGCATTATAATGAATCATTATCAGTGTGGCATGACGACTGAGTGTTACTCTTATAGAGTAACACGAACCTCCAAGCACTATAATGAAACCATGTACGAAATACCCGCACAGCCGACTCTCGGTGTGTTATACTAGCCAGAGCCCTCTCGGTGTGTTATACTAGCCCGATTGAGCCCCTCTCGGTGTGTTATATTAGCCCGATTGAGCATCCAGGACTTTCGTATCGGATCCGGATATGATCTCGATCGCGATCATCCAACTCCATAAGCATGATTGGATGACCCCAGATCAATTCCATCACCCCAATCATGGTATGGAATACCCACGGCCTTAGCTTACCAAAAGAAAACCGTTCATACCAAGCATTATGACGGAAAACCCTAAATTAGGGTTTGCGGCATATTACATGTGTCGCAAAACAGTCTCATCCATCCATCTTCGCAGGTGCAGACGAAGGGTGTAGATGTAGACTCAAAGGGCCCAGAGCATGTCAACACGATCACCGTTGGCTCCGCCTACACACTTGACCAATCGGTCAAGACCAACAATGTTTGGCCGTGACAAAATCGTCACCCAAACAAGAAGAGGCACACGGCTTTGAAAACCAAAATTAGGGTTTCAAGCCATCACGCGCGTCCATCTTCTCCGCATGAATGGAGGGTCCTAGATTAGATTAAGCAGAGTCCGGTCATACCAAAGCATGACCACCGTGGGCCCATCTACCTCCTCATGTGATCGGCCAAGGCATATCATGCCCGGCTAATCCAAAACGCCCGCCCCAAACATGCGTGGTTACACTTCCCAAATTGCAAACTAATCTCGACCGCTCAACTTCACCGGATGATTTGAGTGGCTTAGATCACGTTTTCATGGGATAGTCAGGTATAGGCGTGAACACCAGCCTACCACCTACATGCTGGAGTGATCGACCAAGACCGACCAAGATTGGTCGCCTCGAAACGCGTGCAGGAATGTCTTGCGGTTTCCAACTCCTTTGCGGCAAGGATTTCTGCCGCAAACCGATCTCAACCACTCCTCTTGCCGGTCAAATTGAGTGGCCTAGATCACACCTTAATGAGACGGTGAGACATGGACGTGTACGCCAGCATGCAATCTACATACACGTCCGATCGGTCCTCTCCAAAATCCTTCTTATGCTTGGTTTCGACCAAGCCAAGAGTCATGCTTGCGCTCCTCTTCAAAAACCCTAATATTCATTAACGGCCGCAGATGAGTGTCTCAAAGATCATCTCATCCGTCCAACTTCACCACCTTGGTTATACAGCCTTGGTCGGGAGTTATTTGGTTAGTGAGGAGTCATCACCCATCACTTTACCACACCGTAATGCGCACACATAAAATACACACGATACTTCACAAGTATCGACTTCCGAATAACACAGATTATTCAATTCAAAGATTACATGCTATCTTTCGTGGAGCCACGATCCACACATTCCAGACATCAATCATGTCACAAACTGGGGATACATATCGGGTATTGGTCTGGCGGTTACTGGCGTGCGGCGTGCAACGCGCCATCACAAGAACGTGTCGAAGTCATGGACGGTTAGAGATGAACAGGAGAAGTGGGCAAGACTGGTCGACGCACAATTCCACTACTCCATCACTCCACTTCCTCCACTTCCCACGAGAGACGTGAATGAGGCTCAATGACTTGTATAAATAGGTTCTCCGCCCCTATTTCAAACAATGAACAACAACACAAGTTCAGAGACATTTAAAATCAAGTGTTAATACAAAAATCGTATTCAAACACCTGGGCCCGCTTGCATCAACCGCAAGCCTGCTCACCTTCTGTCACAAGTCATAAGCAAGCCAACACCTTCACAATCTCAACACCTTCTTCGCTTCCCTCCCTAAGATCAACCCCATCTCCTTCACTTTGTGACCGAAACAAGTCCGGGAACGGCCATTTCTTGGTTTAGGCCGGACTTGCACAGATTGATCTCTCGAATCTACAAGCACTCACCGCGCAGTGCATTTGTTTAAAGGTTTAAATTCATTCCTCATCCACACCCCAAATTACCAAATTCTGCAAGAGTAGTTTTTACCCATAAACAACAGGTCGGTCTTAAAACCTTGCGGAACTTCTTCATGCTTCATGGTATGTTGTATTATCGAACCCGGATGGTTCCCCGTCAAGATGTCTTAGGGATGACGAAGCACAACTACGGCTGAATCATGTTCACAACGAAATTTGTGGACAATCACCGCGGTAATGCTTTACCGACGACTTCAACGCTCAGGCTACATCGGCGAGAGATGGAGACTCAATCCGGACTAATTGAAGTCCCGCTCAAATTGCCAAGCACCGCCACATCAATTGGAAGTTTTTAACGTGAACCACACTGGGACTGGAGAGAGCCGTACATTAGTTATCTCCGTGACGGAACAACTCCTGCCAATCAAAAAGGATGCTATCAAGATAAAACAAAAGGCCAAGCGGTTCGTATTGCATGAAGGGATTACGTATCGCAAGAGCTTCGGAGGTGATCTACTACAATGCCCCGGGTCGGGGAGAAATCCCAGTCATGCTGAAGGAAACACATGAAGGGGAACATCAAGGGAAGAGGAAACTGTTTCTCCAGATACACGAGAAATACTATTGGCCGACCATGGAGGATGATGCAGCCGCTTTTGTGCAAAGCTGTCACAAATGCCAAATTCATGGGAACCTTGTTCACGCGCCTTCCACCCCTTTACACTCGATAAGCAGTCCATGGCCATTTTACAGCTGGGGACTGGACATTATCGGAAAAATCAATCCTCCATCATCGAAGCAGCACGAGTACATCATAATCTGTGATGAGAATACTTCACCAAATGGGTAGAGGCCATTCCCCGCGAGGAACTACGGGTGCAACAATTGCAAGCGTTCATAAAAGAACATATTATTTGTCGTTTCGACGTGCCTAAGCATATCATCACTGATAATGGCACTCCCTTCGCCAATAAACAGGTACGAGAGTTACTTGAGGAGTATGGCATTAAACAGGTCTTCTCCACCATCTACTATCCTCAAGGGAACGGACAAGCTGAAAGTACCAACAAGACATTGATCCGGATCATCGGTTTAATAAAGACACGACAATCCTTGGGAATGGCACGACCCGGTTACCAATGGCACTATGGGCATACCGGACATCACCTTTAAGCTCCATTGGGGTTTCCCCATACTCACTTGTTTACGGAGCGGACGCAATTTTCCCAAAAGAGAGATCAAAATCCCATCAGCCCAGGATTGCAGCCGCAACCGGAATCCACTGAACGGTCAAGCCTCTAACTCTAGAATAAGCGGAGTTAGACACTCTAGATTTCGAGAGAAAAAGCGAAGAACACACTCGTGTATACATGAATCGAATTTCCAGGGCATATAACAAAACTGTGAAATCACGTATTTTCAAAGTGGGGGATCTAGTCTTGAAAACGTCCAAGCACATCCAACAAGACATGTCTGCACCAAAATTCTCACCAAAATGGGAAGGTCCTTACACGGTCACCAAGGCCTACAATAATGGCTACTACAAGATTATTAAGGTGGACGGAGGCAAATTGGAAGCGGTCATCAATGAAAAGTGGCTCAAGGCATATCATGCCTCGACCACTATCTCTGTTTCGTCAACAATACGGGCATTTATTTTCATTTCATGTTTGAATCATCAATTATATTCAGAGATGCATCAATGAAAAACCCGTTTCACCAATCAAAAACCAATGCAATTTATTTTGCAAAGACGTTCAAGAAACTTTGACATAAACAATAAGGGAATACGGTGAATACGACTTAGAAGAGGCCATCTAGAAGATTATAGTTCCTTGAGAGCATCATCTCCAGTCCTAGCTTGATATCTTTCTGTTCTTTTTCTTCAAATCTCGTACAACCCGCTCTACCTCCTTTGATTCTGCAGCCAAAGCCTTCTCCTCTTCCAAGATAGCTTTGCAGCCAGGAACAACATTCACGAGGATGCCCGCATTTCGATCAACCTTGATGATATCAAGACGCCGCCACAACCACCCACGTTGAACTCCATGGATTCACAGGTAAATACCATATTCTCCCATTTTTCGAGGCTTGATTCGGCAACGTTGCGGATAGAAATATTCTCCATCTTAGCAATTATGGGAAGAAGGTAGTTTATCGCGGTGACTGAGAGCAGATGCTTGATCTTAGGACCACATTCCTGGTTGCGATATGGCCATACTTTCTCCATAACTTTGTGTACAAGGGCACAAAATCCTTCCGCACTAAGAATCCACCGACATCTCGGTAGTTTTGGAGGATAAACATTTCATGCGAACATCGAATAAAAGACCGCATTGGGGTATTCATAAGATGAGATACCAGATCAGCATCTTCGAGGTCCACAGGGGTAGGCGTGTTTGATTTTGAAGGAAGAGGACTGTTTAAGTCGTCATCATCGATAACCGTCACACATGTTCCGGTAGGATATCTCTGCAAGGATGAGAGGATTATTCACCTGATCATTATGAAGAACAAGCAATTGTTCAGAAAAGGAAAAAAGAGACGAACTGGTATGATCTTCTTGACTCGGAGAACACGAGCAGGGGATTCATCATGAATCCCAGACGCAGGTCGTTCACGTTTAACGGAAGATCCTGGATGGCATGAAGAAGACGATCCACTGGTGTTCGACATGATGAGGAAACGGAGTTTCTGCGAGAAAGCCCTATTGTAAAAATCGTAAAAGTGGTTCAAAATCTCTATATATATGCTGAGGAAACCCTAAAACGATTACGGTGCGATATATGGGGATTCGACACCGACCAAGTCAGGCTTTCTTTTGAGCCCTAATCAAGAATCGAAGAGCATCGGATACACGAGCGATTCAACCAGCATGTGTAAGCACCCACGCCTAGGAATCCCAATAGAAGAAGAATCTTATCCCTAACTCAAACACCTAAGGGAGGAAGCCGGTCCATCAAGGCCTGTTGTAGGATCAGAATATCGCAACCTCAATACTTCGCGAGAGTAATAAACGACAACATCACGAAGGAGTCGCGGGGAGATAAAATAAATGACGCAATGGATGACGCGAAAACGGAACACGAGGAAGATGTGGAAATCGCGAAGGTTAAGAGTGTCGCGAGGATGAACACTTATACACTTGCGACACTTCGCAGTTATTCCCGAAATAAAGGACAACTTAGCTGTCATCCATTTGTGTACTACCTTATATAAAGGGTTGAGTCAGTCTGTTGAGGAGGATTCTTTTTGAATTGTTAAGCAAGTCATTAAGAGAGAGAAAATCAAGAGTGATTGTAATTTCTTTGGCTCTGTTCTATTTTCCTCTGTAAACATTTCAAGAAAATAATCAATAATATCTATAGTTATTCACCTTCAAATGGATTAATTGAGTAAATTCTAGTGAGGGGTGTAGTGTGGGATTTCCTGCAACTACATATGCGCTAGAAACAGGGACTGAAACAGGATTAAAGATAAAAGATTCCAATCAAAATTATTCGAATCAAGAAAATGAGAGAGAAAAATGTTAAATCGTATGAGGAGAGAAGTTAAAAAACAAGGAATATGATGAAAATACGGAGTACAAGACAATTACAAAAGCAATGATCAATGAATTTCATGAAAACGCCAGAGAGAAGAATACATAAACGAGATTTTGAAGGAAAGAAGATTACAGATAGGGAGAAGACATCGTCTTTGAAAGAGTGGGAAAAGAAGAAAATAACATTCACAGCAGCAGAGGTACCTAAAGAGGGTTTGAGCCATACATCCCCATTAGTGATCACAATAAATGCATGCAAAAATGGAGAAGAACCGGCAAAAGCAGCGGAAGAATGGGCAGTAAGTAGAACCTTGGTGGATACAGGGAGTTTGGTGAGCATTATGTTTTACCATACATACAAAAAATTAGGATATAAAGATGAAGAAATGATTTCTCCAGCGTATTATATCCATGGTTTTGGTAAATCTATAATAAAACCTAAAGGAGAGGTAAAATTACGAATTCTGCTTGAAGAAATTGAAACACAGGTGACATTGAGTGTAGTGGATATGGAATCGCCATACAACATGTTGTGAGGGAGACCATGGGTACATGCAATTAAGGCTGTAGCGTCAACATTTCATCAGTGTATTAAGTTTCCTATGCCAACTAGAATTGGTGAAATCAGAGGAGATATTGATAAAGGGAGAATATATCATCAAGACGAAGTAAAGCATTATGAAGAACGAGTGAAGAAGCGAAAAGATCGCAAGAAGATGGTAAAAGCAGCTAAAAAAGAAGAAGAATTTAAAATTTACATGATAAGAGCAAAAGAAGGAAAAGGAATACCTAGCGCAATCTCGCAGGATCGGAAATGAAAGGACCAACACCTATGGGAGAACCGAAAGCTAGTTATATCGCTGCAGAACAAACAAAAGAAGTGAATGTTGGAACTGAAGAAGAGCCCAAGATGTTAAAAATTGGGACTAAAATGGAAGTAGATGAAGAAAGAAGAACTATTGATTTGCTGCGAGATTATAAAGATATTTTCGCATGGGATATGGATGAAATGCCTGGTATAGATCCATCTGTGGCTTGCCATAAATTGGAAATTGACAGAAATGTAAAACCATTCAAACAAAGAATTAGAAAGATCGCAACAGCATATCATTCTCAAATAGAAGAAGAATTGCAGTAAAATGCTAGATGCAGAATCATTAGACAAGCAAAATATCCCGAATGGATAGCAAATATGGTTATAGTCCCAAAGAAGAAAAAAAGGATAAGAATTTGTATAGATTTTACCGATATAAACAAAGCTTGTCCTAAAGATAGTTTCCTGCTACCAGATATTCCGCAATTGGTTCAAGCGGGGAGAAACGAAAGGATATCATCTCTTGATGGATATAAAGGTTACAATCAAATTCCTCTCGCCAAGAAGATCAAGAACATACTGCTTTCTTCGCTCCAAGAGGATTATACTGTTATACAAAAATGCCGTTTGGTTTGCGAAATGCTGGAGCAACATACCAAAGGATGGTAGAAAAGGTGTTCGCGGATGGATACACAAAACATTAGAGGTGTATGTAGATGATATGTTAATAAAAAGTAAAAAACAAAAGACCACATACAGGATATGAAAGAAATTTTTGAACAAATGAGACATTTCAACATCAAAGTGAATCCAGAAAAATGCACCTTTGGAGTTGCATCGGAAATTTTTAGGTTACATCGTATCAAAAGAGGGAATCCAAGTCGACCCGAGAGAAAGTACAAGCAGTTCGCGATATGCCAACACCTGCGACAAAGAAAAGATGTTCGAAGTTAAATGGGTTACTAGCTTCGCTAGAAGGTTTATCTCGCGATCATCCTGATAAATGCAAGCACTTTTTCAACATCCTCAAAAAGGGATCAAAGTTTAAATGGACAGATGAGTATGAGAAAGCCTTACAAGGAGTAAAGGAACATTCAATGGATATATCAATTTTGTAAAAAGTAACCGGGAGAAGAATTATTGATCTATCTTGCGACGACCTCACATGCATTAAGTGCAGTATTACTGCGAATGGACGTAGGGGTAGAGAAACCAATCTATTACATCAACCAAAACTTTCAACGCCACGTAAAGGAATTACTCAAAATTGAAAAACTAATCTTGGCATTAGTTTACGCAACATTTAAACTTCGTGATATACTTTCAAGCGCACATTGTTAAGGTAGTGACAAAAATACCAATCGAATCAAGTAATGAAAAACTCAAAAGATCGGGAAGAGTTGAGAGATGGAATGCTCAAATAAGTCATTGCAAACTCAAATACGAAATATTGTCTTCACCAAAATCACAAGTTGTCGCAGATTTTTTAGCAGAATTTCCCTTGGAAGAGGATGAACCAGTGGAATAAATGATGGACATAGAAGAAGAACATGGAGATCCAAAGGACTTGTTAACTGAGCCAAATAGATGGGAAATATTAGTAGATGGGTCATCTAATGGAGAAGGTAATGGGGTTGGAATTGTTGTGATATCGCCGTAAGGCAATAAAATAGTTTTTTTTTCAGATTAGAGTTTGCGTCAACCAATAATGAA
Organism: Papaver armeniacum; assembly: GCA_023531295.1. NCBI lineage: Eukaryota > Viridiplantae > Streptophyta > Magnoliopsida > Ranunculales > Papaveraceae > Papaver > Papaver armeniacum. The sequence continues at coordinate 430,744 of JAJJWW010004864.1, forward strand.
ACAGAATATGAAGCTATAATACATGCTTTGCGATTCGCAATAGAAATAAAATTGGAAAGTGTGAGGATTACCCGGTGATTCGCAATTGGCTATTCGCCAAATAAAAAGAGGAATATACTATAAATGAACCATCTTTGCAAAAGTACAAGAAACTTGTTGACGAGCCGCCGGTGCAAGATACCAAGAATAAAATGGAGACATATATCAAGAAGAAACAATAGACTGCAGATGCTTTTGCCTTTATATCAAGTATGATGACAGTTGATCGAGAAATATAAAAATACAAACACTTTTAACACCGTCAATTAATAAAGAAGAAGAGCAGAAACAGAGATGTAATGCTAATAGAAGATGGAACACAAACACTTTGCGAAGAAGATTGGAGAGCAAAACTTCATGCATACCTGATGAAAGGGGAAACACCAAGGAATAGATTAGAGGCACACAAATTAAAAAGCCGTGCAACAAATTATGAATTAAGACATGGAGTACTATACCGACGATCTTTTAATGGACCTTCATTCAGATGTGTAACAAGGAAGGAAGGAGAAACCATATTGAAGATGTTGCATAGCGGGGATGCTGGTAATCATAGTGGTGGAAGATCTTTAGCACATAAAGCAAAAATGCAGGGTTATTACTGGCCGTATATGCATGAGGACGCGAAACAAATATCAAGGCGTTAAGAAGATTGCCAAAGACATGGGAAGAAGATACATGCACCGGGAGCGCCATTAAATTCTTCAACAAGTGTGTGGCCTTTTGGAAAATGGGGCTTAGATATTGTGGGACCATTCTTACCAGGAACAGGACAGAGAAGATATCTAATTGTCGCTACTGATTATTTCACAAAATGGGCAGAGGTGAAAGCGGTACAACACATTCGCGATAAAGATGTTTTTACTTTCATATTTGAGAATATTATATGCGATTTGGGATTCCAAAGACAGGTTGGTATCCGAAAATGGGAAACAGTTTGAAGGACAAAATATAGAATTGTCGCTTAATACATTTCGAGATACGATGTGGAAAATCAACTCCTCTATACCCGCAAAGCTAATGGCCGGCAAAAGCGACAAACAAAACAATTGCAGAGACATATTGAAGAAGAAATTAGAAGGATACAATAAAGGATGAAAGAGCAAGTGCCCAATGCGGTATGGGCTTATAATACAACTAGGAGAGAAGCTACGGTGAATGTCACCTTTTTGTTTAACATATGGGGTCAAGCTGTACTCCCAACGAGAAGTTATGATTCCAACAACAAAGAAAGAAGCTTGGGAGAAAAATCTTAGTGCGGGTAACATTTTAATCAAATTAGATGAATTAGAAGAAAAAGAGAAAGAGCACTACAAAGATATGGAGAATTATCGGCGAAGATTGGCCGAGAATATAACAAACATGTCAAGATACGTGAATTTCAACCGTGAGATCTCGTCATTGCGAGAGACACCAATATATCAACGAGAAAGTGGTGGCAAGTTGGCAAGAAAATGGGATGGACCTTATATTATTAAGGAAATAGTTGGCACAGGGGCATATAGATTAATGGATCCTGAAGGAAAAGATGTAGGACAACGATTGGATAGACCATGGAATAGGTTGTATCTCAAGAAGTATTACCCATAAAAGATGGATGAAATGAAATGAATTTGGATGAAATGTTTTTGCGATGAATGATTGCGAAGTTGAATAAAATAGAGATCGATTGTGCAAATGTCTCGCAAACAATACCGAAAATGAATGATTGAATGAATTGACAAAATGATAGAGTGAGTGAATGGGACGAACCTTTATGGCGTACACCCTAGTTCGCGAATGATATTTCGCAAGAGGCAAATGTAAGTCCTAAAGTACGTCATATAAGGGGGTATCTCTTGACATGGCTCAGGGGAAAGGTTACACCGCTCCTGGAACCTGGGTCATGGAGATTTGGGGCCCATGAAAGCCTATCAAGGGAGAGATACCTTGGATTTCCAACTATATATATAAGGTTATACCTGGTTGGACGCCCGAGGGTCTCTTCCAAGGAGTCGTGTATGCTCAAGGCGCGGGGTACACGGTTGAGCCAAGAGTGCCCAGGGCATTTGAAGTGTCTCGGCCATTCTTGGCAAGTCTTGGTATATGCTGCACTCGGCCCGAAGAAAACTCCACTTAGGGTGCAGTCTTGTAACCATAAACCATATAGGTATAAGGGATAAGAGGCTGCGAAAACAACTGGTTGTTGTTAAGACCGGATGGGAGGATCTAGTCTTGTATGGCCGATGTACGCCTCCTTGAAGGGGCAACCAGGGAGAAGATAAGGGCGGCACCCTCCATTAGGAGCTGATAAGTGTCAAAAGACGCAAATGTCACGAGGCTTTGTTTTCGCAAGAAAATTTAGACTTGTCATATTTGTGCGATGATCCTGTAGAGGCAATAATACTAACGCAAGGATAAGACGAGATCAATGGGTTTTTGCATGAAAATGTGAAGACGTCCTGCTATTTCGTCGCAAAGACGACAATGTCATGGGATTTTATATTCGCAAGAGTACTTAAACCTGTCATATTGTTGCAAATAACATATCCTGCAGAGGCAAAAATACTTAAGAAATGATAAGACAAGGTCAATGGGTCATTACATGAAAATGCAAAGACGTCCTGCGATCTTGTCGCAACGAGGGGTGGCGAGATAAGACCTTTAATTAGGAAGGCAAAATAAGACCACACAATCAATGATAAGACAAGATCAATAGATTTCTTCATTTGAAGATATCCTGCGATCTTGTCGCAATGATAAATTTCAACATAAATAAAGGTAAGTGAACAAACTTGCGAGATTAGAATTGCAAATCTAAAATGAGGTAGAAAGAGAAAATAAGGGATTATTCATCAAGGGATTTAGTCTTTCCAATCAAAAAGAGTACTTTAACAGAAATTGAAAAACATCTTATGCAAAAAGTCATATAGAAAAAAGAGACTCGAAAGATGTAAAATTACAAAATGGTTTAATTCTCTACATCAGCGTTCTCGACAACAGGAGATAATAAATGTTCTTCAACAATTTTATCAGCTTCACCTTCGCCAGTTGGAGGATCTTCATCAGGAACTTTTTCATTTGGATTCTTATCGATAATTTCATTATTCGCGAGATCTTCGCAGCTTTCATAATCGTAATCACTGTCAGGAGAATTAGGAACTTCATCATCTTCAACTTCCAAAGGTTCAATAGAGACAGGGTCAAGGGATTTAGAAAGTAAGATCTCATTCACAAAAACTTCGGCTTTGGGATGAAATTGACGAAGAAGTGCCTTCTGTTGATTCCTACTTTGGATATCTTTAAGATGGCTAAGATAATTAAGCTTTCTTGCGGCACGATCACGAGAATGGGCAAGAGTAGCGACAAGTGTTGCATTTTCCTTGCGAATCTTGGCATGGGCGGATTCCAAAGTAGACAGAGAGGTGCGAAGATCTTTCTCAGATTCTGTGAAAATAAAGAAGAACAGCAGAGTTATAAATAAAAAGTAATGTAAGAAAACGGCGATGAGGCAGTCAAATTTTATGACTACCTTCCTTTTGCGAGATAAGATGTTGGGTCAGGGCCAAGCAACTATTCTCCAAGTGATCCATGGCATTATCAAAACCATCACCGACAAGACCTTTTAACCGAGAACGCAAGCTTTTTTCATTAGAAATCAGTAAATTATTTTCCTTCGCAAGGGAGGAATGAGATTCTTTTAACTTGGTATATTCATCCTTGAGCTGGTTTGTTTTCACACTTAGAGTTATTCTACCCTGAATAAGCTTATCTCTTTCGGTAGTGGTTTCTTTGAGTTTACTTTTCAATGAGCAGATAGATTGTTCTTGCTCATTCAGTGCTTTTCGACAAACATCAAGTTGTTGCGAGGATATCGCCACCTTGTCCAACAAAGTTCGCTTCTCTTGAGACAAAGTTCCATTCTCATCTGATAAGGTTTCCAACTCCAAATTAGATTTAGTCAAAGAATATGAGAGATGAGACAATTCGTTACTTAATAATTCTTGCTTTTGAACTAAGTAGGCGTTTTCTTGGGTTAGATTATTTATCTGGTCAACAGAATATGTATGGAGGTTATCTAATCGGTTATATTGCTCCATCCAAGCATCTCTTTCCGTTCGAGTTTCTTCCACGACAGATTCCACTTGATATATCTCCATTTTACGTTTCTGATTCAAAGCTTGAAAGGCGAACAAAGTCTTCAAAAAAAAAAAAAAATGGGGAAGAAAGGATACCTTTTAATTCTTCATTCTTCTTGCGAAGATTATCGCGATCCAGCGAAGTATTATGAAGGCTGTTCTTCAAGGTCTTAATTTCTTGTTCCAAGGATGCTCGCGACATGGTATCGGAACCAAAATACTTACTCAAGGATTCATAAACACTAGATCTGATAGGATCAGTGGAAATTTTCTTGACATCATTCATGGTATCTGATAAAACTTTAAAAGCTACATCTATCCCTTCTAAGTTTTCTTTAGTAAGAGAGATGGATCCAGAGGAAGAGGAAATGATGGAGGAAGAAGGAAAAGTTGAATCATCTTTAGTCATAAGAATCTCAGTTAAAGGAACCTGATTAACAAGCAGGGGCGAAGTAGAGGTATTAAGGGTAAAAGTGGAGAGAGGTTCATTTTGAAGAATTTCATTAACGGAAAATTCAGGGATTGATTCGTCATGCGAGATCCTCGCATGAGAAGGTGAGTCATCATGAGAGGAAAGAGTTGGTTTATCTTGCGAAGAAATCGCAAGAGAAGATGAATTATCCTGCGAAGGTATCGTAGGATAAGCGGCACGCTTAAACCCAGTGAAAGAAATAAGCGGGCGCAACGGGTTTAGAAGGGCGAGGCTTGGGGATTTATCAAAATCCTCGCAATTACAAGCTAAATAAGAAACAGAGGCAACAATATTGTTATTAAAAGAGTAAATGTTTCTTAAATACCTTATTATTCGCAGCTTTCTTTTAGAGGCAAAAGATTTCGGTTGTTTCGGTTGCGAACCCATGAAAGCACTAGGATTTGTAACAGTGAATTTGGTGCTAGATTTATCCTTGCTGAAACAAAAATGGCAAGAGAAATATTAAAAGAAGAATAATATCCAAATAAAAGACTTCAATAAGAGAAATCAATCATGAAATAATCAAAATTAGCAAAATCAACAGACTTTGATGCCATAGAAACAGTAGCAGAAGAGTTGTAGCAGAAAGACGATGAAGGAAAACGGCAGAGAAAAGTTGCAGACAATAAAGAAGATGAAGTAAAAGAAAAGAAAAATTTTCATAGGGAATTCTCCTTTAAATAGATGGGAAAGAGTAACCGGATAACATTAAATGTGCCGGTAAAAAGTAAAATTTTAGATACGTGTAAACAGTCATTCCTAAATTCACGGAATCTTGTCGGTAAAAGAATGGATAGAAAACAAATGGTTGCGACATTTCAAAATGTTAGTTCTCATGACATTCTCTTATTCGCAGAGAAGACATGAGAAGAGGCAAGATGTAGGATCAGAATATCGCAACCTCAATACTTCGCGAGAGTAATAAACGACAGCATCACGAAGGAGTCGCGGGGAGATAAAATAAATGACGCAATGGATGACGACAATTTAACACGAGGAAGATGTGGAAATCGCGAAGGTTAAGAGTGTCGCGAGGATGAAAACTTATACACTTGCGACACTTCGCGAGTTATTCCCGAAAATAAAGGACAGCTTAGCTGTCATCCACTGTGTACTACCCTATATAAAGGGTTGAGTCAGTCTGTTGTGAGGAGGATTCTTTTTGAATTGTTAAGCAAGTCATTAAGAGAGAGAAAATCAAGAGTGATTGTAATTTCTTTGGCTCTGTTCTATTTTCCTCTCGTAAACATTTCAAGAAAATAATCAATAAAATCTATAGTTATTCACCTTCAAATGGATTAATTGAGTAAATTCTAGTGAGGGGTGTAGTGTGGGATTTCCTGCAACTACACCTGTGGTCACGCATGTACGGAGGATTGCCCCCGGGGTAATCCGTCTGGTAGACTTCCTTTATCTTGCCTTCTTATGTTTGTATATGTCACCATCTCATGCCTACCCCACAATAGTGTAACCATTATGTGCTAGGCAGGGGACTTAATGTTGATGGTGGATTTTCATTTAAGGTTAAAATTATAAAAAACCAGAAAATCATGCGCTGACATCTTGTAAAAGATGTAGCCATTAATAAGTGTTGGATACTCCTTCACTTTACTAATTCACCTAGAATGGAGCATGTGGCAACAATCCCATTCTATGAATTAAATACATGAAATTCATCCAGGTTGGAGCATGTAGCAACAATCCCATATACCCTGTGAATTTATAGCATTATTAATTAATGCGTGAGCAGCCTTGTATTTCCTGTACTCATTATCAGTGCGGCATGACGACTGACTGTTGCTTTCAGCAGAGCAACACGAACCTCCAAGCATTATAATGAAAGCACGTACGAAATACCCGTACGGGTTGAAACTCTCGGTGTGTTATACTAGCCCGATTGAGAACTCTCGGTGTGTTATACTAGCCCGATTGAGCATCCGGATCGACGTATCAGATCTCGTTCATCCAACCTCACCAGCGTGATTGGATGGCCCAGATCAATTCCATAACCCCCAAGCAGGTAAGGAATATTCACTGCCGAACCAACACGGACCTCGCAAGGTCGGCCTCCCCAAAATATTGGCATAGCTTTCCAAAACGTCCAAACCGGAGCGTATGGACGGAAAAACCCTAAATTAGGGTTTGCATCATATTACATGTGTCGCAAAATAGTCTCAACCATCCATCTTCGCAGGTATAGATGGAGGGCGTGATGTAGATTCAAAGGGGCCAGAGCATGTCAACACAATCACCATGGGCTCGCCTACATACCCGACCAATCGGTCCAGACCAACCATGGTTGGTCATCCCATTCGTGCGCCCGAACAGAGCATGACGCACGGCCGTGAAACCCAAAATTGGGTTTTGAGCATCACGAGCGTCCATCTTCTCCGGCACGAATGGAGGGTCCCAGATTAGATTAGCAGTCCGGTCATACCATCATGACCACTGTGGGCCCGTCTATCCCCTCACCTGATCGGCCAAGGCATATCATGCCTGGCTATCCCAAAACGCTGCGTCCAAACTTGCGTGGTCACACTTCCCAAATTGCAACCGATCTCGACCACTCAACTTCAGGACGATTTGAGTGGCTTAGATCACGTTTTCATGGGACAATCAGTATAGGCGTGAATACCATCCTACCACCTACACGCCGGACGGATTGGGCAAGACCGACCAAGTTTGGTCGTCTTGAAGCGCGCGCCAGTTGGCACGATGTGCGGCTTTTGCGGCACCAGGTTTGTTGCAAAATCGATCTCAACCACCCCTCTTCGCCGGCCAAATCGAGTGGCCTAGATCGCACCTTTATGGGACAGAGAGGTACGGACGTGCACGCCAAGCATGTGTCTACACGCATGCCCTATTTCTGGTCCTTTTACAAAACCCTTCCCATGCTTGGTTTCGACCAAGCTGAAGAGTGATGCCTGCGCACCTCTTCAAAACCCTGATTCCATCAACGGTCGCAGATGAGTGTCTCAAAGATCATCTCGTCCGTCCAACTTCACCTGCTTGGTTATACAACCCTGGTCAGGAGTTAATTGGTCAGTGAGGCGTCATGGTGATCACCACCCGTCACTTTACCACACCATGATGCAGTACCTGCATAAAATACACATGATACTTCACAAGTATCAACTTCCTGAATAACGCAGTTATTCAATTTAGCATTACATGCTACCTTTTGTGGGTCCCACGATCCACACATTCCGGACATCAATCATGTCACAAACCGGGATATACATACGGGGTATTGGTCTGGCAAGTTTACAACATGCAGCGTGCAACGCGCCATCACAAGAACGTGTTAGGAAGTCATGGACGGTTAGAGATGACAGGAGAAGTGGGCAAGGGCGGTCGTGTAACACCAACACACAACTCCACTACTCCATCACTCCACTTCCCACGAGAGACGTGAATAAGGCTCAAATGACTTGTATAAATAGGTTCTCCTCCCTATTTTCCAAACAGAGAAAAACAACACAAGTCCAGATTTGAGACATAAATCAAGTGTTAATACAAAACGTGTTCAAACACCCAGAGCTCGCTTTGCATCAATCGTAAGCCTGCTTACCTTTCTGTTACAAGTCATAAGCAAGCCAACACCTTCACAATCTCCTTCTTCGCTTCCCTCCCTAAGATCAACCACATCTCCTTCACTTTGTGACCGAAACAAGTCTGGAACGGCCATTTCTTGGTTTAGGCCGGATTTGCACTGTATTGATTTCCGAATCTACAAGCACTCACCGCGCAGTGCATTTGTTTAGGGTTTAGATTCATTCCTCATCTACACACCCCAAATTACCAAATCCGGCAGGAATAGTTTTCACCCATAAACAATATGTCAAATAGAAGGGGTTATAAACGAGGGAGAATTGATCTGGCCCTACATAATGCTTTATGGCAACTTCATTACCCCGATTCGAAATTGTATCACCTTCCATTTAGAGCTTCAGACCATTGCCCAATTCTTTTCCTTACGTATGTATGAAGGCCATAAACCTTTTTAGAGCATGGAAATTTTTTAAATGTTGGTTAAGAGACTCCAAATGCCCTGAGTTAATCAATAGTTCTTGGCATGGTTTAGCAAGTGAAAGTAATTTCACCGAAAAAACTAAATAATACAAGAAAAGTACTGGCTAAGTGGAAAAGAGAGGATTTTGGACATATTAATGAACGCATTAAGTACTATAAAGAACTCCTCCCTCATAGTGACTCCAATAGTAATAAAATCCAAACAGTTATAGAAAGCATAGCTCACTGGGAAAGAATAGAGGCTGAATTTTGGCAGCAGAAATCAGGTGATAATTGGATTAGAGATGCTTTGAAAATAACACAACATACTTTCATTCAAAAGCGAATAGACGAAGAGCACGAAATAACATTACTTCTCTTAAAGACACCTCAGGTAGATGGGTTCATCAAAGAAAAGATTTAGTGAAATTTCTCACTGAACATTTTTCTTCGATAGCTACAACCACTAATCCTCAGTTTCAAGGGTCTTCTTTTAATTTTATTAAGCAAATCATTAATCCAGAGGATAATGATCGCCTCATGTCTCTACCTACCAAGCAAGAAATCTATGATAGTCTTAAAGGTATGTCTAGTTGAGTGTGCCAGGCCCAGATGGCTTCCATGTGGGCTTCTATTTATCTCAATGGTCTTGTAGATGGGGCAAAACGAGTTGCTGGGTTTTACGGAATTGAGGAGACGACCGTGCAGAGGAAACTCCTTGAACCGAGCGAACTGTAAAACCTCACACAGATGCACTGCAAAAAGGGAGTGCTTTGAATTCGAGAGATCAATCTGTAGGACTCGGCCTAATCCAAGACAATGGCCGATCCAGAGTCAATTCGGTCATAAGAGAGGATGGGTCGATCTGTAGGAGGGAAGCTGAGAAATGTGTGAGATCAATGATGATCGAAGATTGTAGGTGTGTTGTGTATTCTACTTAAGGAAATAAAATAAGCTCTGATTGATTGAATTTGCTATGTTGAGAGTAATTGCTCAGACGTTGAGATGTTAATCTCTTGTTGTCTCTTTGACGAAAGATTGTCTTGTTTTCAATCATGATTCAGAAACTTATTTATATTGCTAGAATTGTAAAACACCTTGATCCCATGAAGTGTGACAGTTGCTGGAGTCAAAGAGTGGGGAAGTGGAAATCGTGTTAAAACCGGTTGCTCATCGTGCATAGACTTGGTTGATTTTCCATCCACTACATTGCCAACTCCTCCAACTGATTGCACAACTTAATCACATTCTCATCGTGTGTATGAAAACGCGTGCCGTAGACCGCCAGACCAAAACCCTAGTTAATATCCCCCATATGACACGATTGATGTCTCATGATTGTGGTGTCTGCAAGGAAGACGTGTATTTAGTTAGTCAGTTGCTGACTTCTTGGGACGATGAGTCCTTGTATTGCTGAGTCGAACGTGATTTGCAAATGTTATGAGACTCATGAATCGAACGTGTCTGTTGAGACAGAGGTATAACTCTCAAGTAAATGTTGATAGTTTAAGGTGAGCAAATATTGCTCATTCGATAGATTGTTGAATATTGATAGTTGAACCAATATTCCTTAGTCTGAGCAAATATTGCTCGTTTGATGAATTATTGGTAGAAGGACCAAAATAAAATATTAATTTAAAATACTGAACCGAGTATAATTAATAAAAGTGTTGATCAAGGGATCAACATAAAATTATTAGCGTTTGAATCTGGAGTTATGAACCTTGGATTCGAAACCCTAATTCGATCAATTGATGATTTATTGAAAATCAACCACGAAGTGAAGGAAGGACCAAGCTACATGGGATGATGGATCGACCATGTAGCACCCGTGATGCTTTCGAGTGAGCAAATTCCAAAGTCTCTTGAAGACCAAATGGCCGAGAGGATGATTAAATGCTGGTTTAATCATTTATTAAAATAATGCTCGTCTGAGCCTTAGGTGATAAAACCTAATTATGAAGAGGTGAGGGACCGACCAAGGGATATGAAACCGGCCCTGGTTGGTCACGGGACCGTATGACGATCGTTTTATGAAGTTCCAAATTGTTTGGAAGGATTTGAACCTAATATGAACAAATTAGGTCAAATGATGAAAGTATGTGGGACCGGCCTCCGCAAGCCAAAGAGCCAACCTTGGTCGGTCAAGGTAATATGCTCGTGTCGCCAAAATGCTCGTGCCTTAGTCCTGAGAATTTTGATATTTTCTGGCGTGCGTTTGAGCAATCATTTGAGAAAATATGAAGAAATCAAGGTTTTGCTCAGATTTAGGAAACTTCATAAGATGAAGGAATAATCATAATAAAATGAAGGAATCATGAAGTGTGAGACCAAATATGGCCAACGCATGGTCGGCCGACCAATAAGCCCGATCACATGGCACTTTTCCTAATTTTATATTATTTTCATGATTTTAAGGAAATATCATGAAATCAAGGAGTTTGTTGAAACTAAGGAGTTTTCCTTGAAGTGAAGGAGTTTCCGTGAGATGAAATAATATTAATAATAATAATAAAATAAGGGCGTGTCAGACCGGCTTGGGCATGGTCGGCCGGCTAGGGCCCGGTCCCGTGAGTCTTCCCTAATTTTATCTTTTTTCCTTAATGTGAAGGAAATATCATGAAATCAAGGAAATAATAATAATAAAATAATAAGGAATGCAAGGTGTGGGACCTTCCACGACTAGGGCATGACCGGCCGGCTAGTGAGCTCGGTCCCGCGACACCTTTCCTAATTTTTTTATTATTTCCTTGATGTGAAGGAAACACCATGGCGAGGAGTTTCCTTGAAACGAAGGAATTTTGTTCAAATGAGGGAATTTTCATGAGATCAAGGAAAACAAGTAAAATATGATAAAATATAGAATTGGGCGTGGGATTGGCCACGACACGATCGTCGGCCGGCGGGCCCAGTCCCCTAGCGCTTTAGCTAATATTTTTTTTTATTATTTTCTTCCTATTTTGCATAGGTTCATCGTTCCTTTGTGTTTTGGAATGCTCGTTCGTGCATTCGGGCGCTCGTTAGTGCATTATTGTTGAGTACACTTGCACCATTTTGGCGGGCTTACTCGATAGCAGCGGCTCAGATGTCCGAGTGTTGAATATTTATTACTAACCCATGGAGTTCTGTTGGGAAGAACCATGAATTGAAGTAACGAAATATTATGAACAATGTAAAATATTTTCCAGGGATTCAGTTAATGAATCTAATGATTTAGAAATAATTAATCGATGGCTCTATACTAGTACGATCGTCTAGGAGTATTAATTATTCCAGAATTGAGCGATATGAGCTTGTTGAAGCGTCATATTTCTTTTATATAGTCGGGGAAAACATTGTTACATCCCGAAGACGTTATTGCTCCATACTAGCGTGCAAGTTTGTCCCAGGAGCCGTCCAATCTTTCGATTTTATATAAGAATAACCATCAAATTGCTCGATATTCATGAGATATGTCGTTGCCTCGAATTTGAGATCGCACATCTACATATACTGGGAGACAGATTCTCATCGAGAGACTCTTGTGGCATGAGCTTTCATGCTTCGATGAGAGACATGAGCCTCAATACTCATCGATTCTTCGGATCAGAGCACGTATAATCATGATTTTACAATTTTAGCCCTTGTCTAAAATCCATCTACATTAAGTCCCCTCGCTTAGTGAGGGACAAGTCATGTTCTCGGTCGGCCTGAGGATGGTGATTTTCTAATTATAAACAAAATAAGTAATTGAACTTAGTCGTAAGATAAGATGTTACCGGATTTTCGATCGTACGAGCGAACCATGGATTGAACGAAGATTCCAGTGTCATGATAGAGCATCGTCTAATGGGCGCAAATTGGTGTAGCACCGTTGATTTGGTGATGGAACCTTGAGTCGATTTAGGATTCATTAGGGCCCAAGAAAAGAAATCCGTTTTTAGCGTGGACGTTCGTTCGTTCGTTAGTTTAAGAAATAAACAAAATAGACCTGAGTCTAATGATAAAATTTTTGTCTATGAGCTTTTACGAAAATCAAAATTTTATTTTTTAAATATGTGAGATTTCACAAAGTGGAATAAACTCTCGTTTCAAAGGTGGATGCTCGTTACGAGAGATTTTTTTTTTTTGAATAGACGTGCGTCTGTTAGTAATAAAATTTTGTTTATGAGCTTTCATGAAATTTTTTATCTTCGAGCTTTCAGAAATCTTTGAAAATATACTCTCGCTTCAAAGACAGATGCTCGCGCGAGGGAGCAAATATATATATATATATATATTTTTCAAATTTATGTGAGTTTCATGTTAAATATATATATTTTTGTAAAACCAATGTTTTGATTTTGAACAATTGTTGAAAGTAGACAATTATACATGGTGAAATAATGTCTGTATGTAAGTTTTCACAATTGTAGAATGGACGTCTGTCCAATTTTTGAAAAACCAGTGGATGTTAAAACTCACGTGAGTTGTTCACGGTTTTATGAACATCAAGTCATGATTTTGGATAATGAATTTTTCTCGTCTTTGCGGGTTTGAAGGAACGAGCAAGTTTTCGAAATTCTGAGGTTTTAATCACTACAGTAGTGAAATCGTAAATAGATAAGAGTTGGATTGTTTTCCCGTTTTGTTGCGTGTTTGTTATTGGTATATCCATGACTCCATGTCTTTCGCCTCGGATAATGGTGACTTCCGATTCATAACCACCCTTCGGATCTTCCCGGGAACGCTCCGAAATATTAAGTCAAAGATGAAGATATCTTAGAGTGGTTCGTGTTAAGATATATGCTTTCTTGGTCTTAGCATATGCGGAAGGAAAGCATGATGAAATATCACAGAAGAAAAGAGCTGAAGATGAAAAGCTCATATCTCATCATGAAGCACCACCGACTTGCAAGTGAGACTATCGGCTGAAGATGAAGTTTGGCCTGGTGTTGACTGTGTAGCTCCTGATTCAGGTGTGGATGAATGAAGAATTTCGTCATAATTCGTCATCAGAAAATTCAGAAGTTAGGTCTTCATTGAAATTGTTGTAGAATCTTCGTCCGATGTCGGATTTTTGTGATCTAAGCATGTTTCTTCATCCTCGGAAAATTTCCAAGCTTTAGATAAGAAAATTTTCAGCTTTTGAGCACGTTTAAGGGCTGAAATTGATGAAACAGTAAACTTCCAGAAGGTTTTCAGAAAATTTTCAGCTGCCATGTAGTCCAAGGTTTTGGCCACATGTTTTTGCTCGTTCATCCAATTGCTGTGAATTTTGGATATGTTGTAGAGGACATCCATACGAAGAGAATGAAATATGACTAAACCTTAGATTCTCACCAATTGCTCCCATCTCGCTTCTTTGTGCATGACAAAGTAAAATTGTCTCAGACGAGCTTGTAGTAAAACGCCCCTGTTGTGTCTTTAGACCATTTGCTTGTGTCTCGAACGCTTGATGAAGGATTTCAATGTCATTGATTAATTTGAAATCTGAAACCCTTGGTTGATACATGAGCCCGGTGCTTGCAGTACCATTTTTGTTTGTCAGTCGTAGAAACATTACTTCAAAACCCCGGTCACGGGACCATAATCGCTCTCAAGAAGGGATGATGTAAAGACCATGGTTGTATGTCTCGGTTGTAGCATTCGTTTTATGATGAATGATTAACATAAGCGAGCTTGGTTTCGGTCATGAGTATTGGACTGTGAAACTGACCGTCATGATCAGTGGATCGTCAGTCCCCAGTATTTAGTTGAATCTCCTTTTTCGTTTTCCCTTCTTCTGGCAGGACCTAGATAGAGGACCCAGGTACAAAGACTTGATGTAAAGACCTAGGTGGTCTAAGTTGAAGGTACCTTGATGAAGGACTTATCGAAAAGACCTGGTGGACATCGATCGACTGTAGAGGTTATGAATCCCGTCTAAGAATTACCGCTTGTATGTTGTATGCTCTGGAAGCTGTAGAAACCTCATACGACGTCGGAATTCGATGCTTGACCCCAAATTTTGAAGCTAAGAGACTGAGTTATCACATGAGAAAAGAATCACTCAATTTGGAGTTGTAGAGGTCAGCCAAAGAAGCGTGCACATTTGTAATTTGTAATCCCGTACAAATTTTTCAGATTTAAGAGACCTGACGGTAAAGGACATATCTTTGAGCTCGTATGTACGATTGATGCGCCATTTTGGTATGTTGTAGAAGAGATATATACGAACATCTTTAATTGAGGAAGTATTGTCTAATTCCTCACCCATTGGTACATTTTTGTAAACCCATGGCCTGAACTGTGTTGTATCTCATTTGTAAAGGCGATGAGAACATCTTGTAGAAGACTTTGGATTGTGTCCGCCAGTCATGCAAGCTTTGAGAATACTTTCATGTGAACATGTTATCATGTCTACACATCTTTATATGAATCATTAGTTCTTGGAGAAGTCCGCTTCACGTGTAACACTTCAGAGAATGATTAGTTGATGAAGCCCTGTCATGAGGATGTTGCTCCTGAGACCGTTGTTGATGCTGAGGCCATGGACGGAGTTCCTCCAGATATCCTTGTTGATGCCGATACTATAGTTGGATATGCTCCAGAGACCGAAAGGATAGAACCATGATTATCGACATAGCCTTTGCTCCTCCATCCAAAGTGAGTCTTTACATTCATGAACAAGTTGGTGGGTTGAGCATTCCCAAGATGAAGGTGTCTTGATCAGCCGAATTCTCTTGAACAATATGACTTTACTGTGAACTGGCTCCATCAGTGAATCGACGTTGTTGTAGGGATGCCAGCACCAGTCTTTATTCTAGTGAAGAGAGGAAGTTCCTCATTCGTGAAGGGATTTGTGATGTAGAGAGGTCACGTTGATGAAGTTTCATGGAATCACACCAGTCTGCAGTAACTTGTTATGTGGATAACATTTGTTGAAATAGATTTGAATCGATCTCTCCGATAAGATCAAGTCCCGGTGTATGTTAAAGGAGTTTGTGCCATCGATGGTGATTGATGTTGCATTGCTTCATAAGTCTTATGGGATAGTGAAGACTTATCGATTGTAACAAGTTACACTTTGATCGTGTTGGTGTTGAATCAGCGTCGAGATATTTGTGTTGAATCTAGAGGCACCATTATCGACGGTGTACTCTTTGATTGGGAGTACGATTTGAAGGCTTCTTAGATGCTTGAGCGTTGAAGCGTCATATCCTTTGAGCGCCGAATGTCTTAGGTTTGATTGCCTCGGACCCGACTATCTTCTATTGATTTTCGCACTCCTTCGTTGCGGTAGTGGGATTCAACACTTGTGCGGACATCGAGCTTTCGATTTTGTGACACACATGGATACTCAAAGAATACTATGGAGAAATGCCCAAAGTGTTTTTTTCCATGCTTGGACATCATATAGTAATGAATGTCTCGTGTTATGCTCGATTCGAGAAGTGTCGATTCAACCACTTAATAAAATGTGGTAAAGCTATGCTTTCATAACGTCCCCGCAATAACATAGTTGATAGCAGAATTGAGTCCCCATGCTAGGATAGCATGTGAGGAAATAAATGACACATACATGGGAGGAATGAGACTTGCCCGAGTGAAACCTCTTGATGAATGTCTATGCATCTTTGCGTGTTCTTGCTTCAACCTCGTCAAAGTTCGAAATTCCTCCAGCGCCTACGATGATGGAATGTCCACCGAATCTTTGGATCGAACTTTTCTCATTGGAGAGATGTGCAACCAAATGCGCTTTGCCGGTAGCCATCTTTTTAGCATGAATCCACGCTCGTCGAAGGCCATGTCATATCCTGGATCTTCCTGATTATGTGAAACTTGGTTTCTGTCCAGGTTGAACTTATGTTCACTTTGAGAGTGATGTAGCCACAAGTATCTCTGACCGTTCACTCATGGTTTCTGATTGAGATGAGAGCATGAGTAGCTTCTTGTCGAATGATGCCTGCAGCTCTGTGGGTGGTTTTCAGTGGAATGATATTGATGGAGGTGTCAGCATTGATCAACGTTCTTCCGAATTCATTTTCTCCGAGATGGACTGTGGTGAGAAGTCCCCAGTCGTACATTTCTTTGTTTATCTTTGAAGGCTCGGAAATGTCTCCTGGATCAATAAACGCTACCCGACACGATGTGGTTCAATGCAGCAAACATGTCTTTCCTTTGAGCCTTTGATAAGTCTGATGAATTCGCAGATATGCTCGATTAAGGATTGAACTGCTTCCTTGACGGGTGGTTCAGAGAGAGTGAAGGTTCTGACCGGAAGATGGTCTATGTGCACTCCTTCAGTCCCCAAGTTAAGTTTTTCTGATTTGACTTTTTCTTGGAATATGTGCTTCAAGATTCTGCGTCCTTTGTAGGACGATTGACGAATCTATGAAAGCGACAAGAATGAGTATTTTCCATGTCTTCTTGATTTGGTTCTTTCTTGACATATGGTAACTTGATTGCACCATCTTGAACCCAAACATATAATAATTCAATCACTTGTTCGATGGGAAAAGGGAAATCAGGTGCTTCTTGACCAGCTCCTGCATGTTGGGTAGGAGCTTGTGCATCTCGAGTTTGATTATCCTTCCTTTGTGCTTTCGCAGGGGTCGGAGAAGTATGCTTGCAATGCGGCTCGGCTTTTAGTTTGCTTCCTTCTGCAACAATATTTATGGAAGGTTGGAGGTTGTACTGTTTGTTGATTAACCGTCTGCTACCTCGAGTTTCTTGACTTTTGTAGTTTTAGCTCTCTCCAATAAAGCGGGTGAGTTGCGAGATCTCTTAGCCACTTCATGAAGTTTCGAGAAAGTCCGGAACCCGAGATTTTCCAATAAAGCCCTGTAGACTAGAATCATTCCATTGATGCACAAGTCCACGAGTTGTTGCTCGTGACGTTTGGATCGTGGAAATCCAAGGCTTGAACTCCGAACCTTTCACATAGTCATTGGGATATTCATTGCTCCTTTGAAACATCCTTCCTAGATCAAAAGAGAGTGACTTGCTCTGAAATTAAAAAAATATTTTCTGTCAGAAAGCATTAATCATCTCTCCCCAACCGGTGATACTTCCTGGATGTTGTTGTACCAAGTATATGCTCTGGCTCGTCAGAGACTTTGAAAATTCCTTTATACGGACGACATCATTGTTTTCATGCTCGCCCAGTGATTCTAAGAATCGAGAAACATGTTCTCGAGCGTTGCCCGTTCCATTGTAAAGTGTGAACGTTGGAGAGGTGTAGCCCTTTGGAAGAGGAATCCTTTGTGTAACAGCAGGATATGGAGGTTGGTGACGGTGGACAGATGATGTCTTGTCTTTTCCTCGATTTTCTAAAAAGCGCTTCAGGTCCTCTCGAGTGATGAAACTTGCAGGTTCATTTGTTGGTGGATCGTCTGCAGCTTTGCGGACTTCTTCATCATCTACAGCATGGATTGGAGAGATTTCAGGATCAATGGTTGAAGATGTTTCTTTAGCTTTTCTTTTTCGTCCGAGGCTAAGTTTGTTCAGACGCAAGCTTGTCCATGAGAGTTTTAAGATAAGCACGCAACTCTTTCGTGTTGCCGCCACATCGATTTGAACCTTCATGAGATCAACTATAGTAGGCTAATTTCATATGGTTTCTCCAGGAGATTCGCTAGGAGGTGAATTGTTGATAGTGCCGGTAGCATTGCTTGCGCATTGACAGAGTGATCACTGGAGCATCAACACCTGGAGGAGTAGTAGTAATATGTGGCGTGACATTGCTGGCCGGAGGAGTGGTATTAGCGTTACCATTGGAGACTGCAACGTTGAGAGGAGTAGTACTTGCGGTGGCAGTATCACTAGAAATTGCGATGTGAGAGTCGGGTGTTGAACCCGGATTAGTAACCGAAGCGAGACCTAAGATCGACCATCTTTATGAGAAAGATTACAACCGAGAAAATGATCTCCCATTTGTGGTCGCCAATCGTAGATGGGGCAAAACGAGTTCTCGGGTTTTTACGGAATTGAGGAGACGACCGTTTGGAGGAAACTTCTTGAACCGAGCGAACTGTCAAACCTCACACAGATGCACCTGCTTGCAAAAAGGGAGTGCTTTGAATTCGAGAGATCAATCCAGTGGGACTCGGCCTAAACCAAGACAATGGCCGTTCCAGAGTCAATTCGGTCACAAGAGAGGATGGTTCGATCTGTAGGAGGGAAGCTGAGGATTGTGTGAGATCTATGATGATCAAAGATTGAGGTGTGTTGTGTATGTTGCGTAAAGAAATAAAATAAGCTCTGATCGATTGAATTTGCCATCCGAGAGTAATTGCTCAGACGTTGAGATGTTAATCTCTTGTTGTCTGTTTGACGAAAGATTGTCTTGTTTTCAATCATGATTCAGAAACTTATTTATATTGCTAGAATTGTAAAACACGTTGATCCCATGAAGTGTGACAATTGCTGGAGTCAAAGAGTGGGGAAGTGGAAATCGTGTTAAAACCGATTGCTCATCGTACGTAGACTTGGTTGATTTTCCATCCACTACTTTGCCAACTCCTCCAAGCGATTTCACGACTTGCTCACATTCTCATCGTGTGTATGAACACACGTTCCAGTGACCGCCAGACCAAAACCCTAGTTAATATCCCCCCATGTGACCACGATTGATGTCTCGTTATTGTGGTGTGCGCAGGAAGACGTGTATTTAGTTAGTCGATTCTCTGACTTCATTGGGACGATGAGTCCTTGTATTCTTTGAGTCGAACGTGATTTGCAAATGTTATGAGACTCATGAATCGCATTAAACGTGTCTGTTGAGAAGTGAGGCATAACTATCAAGTAAATGTTGATAGTTTAAGGTGAGCAAATATTGCTCATTCGATAGATTGTTGAATATTGATAGTTAAACCAATATTCCTTAGTCGAGCAAATATTGCTCGTTTGATGAATTATTGGTATCGGGTCCAAAATAAAATATTAATTTAAAATACTCGAACCGAGTATAATTAATAAAAGTGATCAACATAAAATTATTAGTGTTTGAATCTGGAGTTATGAACCTTGGATTCGAAACCCTAATTCGATTAATTGATGATTTATTGAAAATCAACCACGAAGTGAAGGAAGGACCGGCTACATGGGATGATGGATCGACCATGTAGCGCCAGACATCTTCGAGTGAGCAAATTCCAAAGTCTCTTGAAGACCCGATTCTTTGAGAGGATGATTAAATCTTTGGTTTAATCATTTATTAAAATAATGCTCATCCCGAGCCTTAAGTGATAAAACCTAATTATGAAGAGGTGAGGACCGACCAAGGGATATGAAAACCGGCCCTGGTTGGTCACGGGACCGCATATGACGATCATTTTATGAAGTTCCAAATTGTTTGGAAGGATTTGAACCTAATATGAACAAATTAGGTCAAATGATAAAAGTATATGGGACCGGCCTCTTGCAAGCCAAAGAGCCAACCTTGGGGGTCAAGGTAATATGCTCGTGTCGCCAAAATACTCGTGCCTCGATCCCGAGAATTTTGATATTTTTTAAACGTGCGTTTGAGCAATCATTTGAGAAAATATGAAGAAATCAAGGTTTTGCTCAAGCGAGGAAACTTCATAAGATGAAGGAATAATAATAATAAAATGAAAGAATCATGAAATATGGGACCGGCTATGGCCAAGGCATGTCCGGTCGGCCAATAAGCCCGGTCCCATGACACTTTTCCTAATTTTATATTATTTTCATGATTTTAAGGAAATATCATGAAATAAAGGAGTTTGTTGAAACTAAGGAGTTTTCCTTGAAGTGAAGGAGTTTCTGTGAGATGAAATAATATTAATAATAATAAAATAAGGGCGTGTGGGGCTTGGGCATGGTCGGCTGGCTAGGGCCGGTCCCGCGTGTCTTCCCTAATTTTATCTCTTTTCCTTAATGTGAAGGAAATATCATGAAATCAAGGAATTTCCTGGGATCAAGGAAATAATAATAATTAAAAAATCCAGGGATTCAGTTAATGAATCTAATGATTTATAAATAATTAATTGATGGCTCTATACTAGTACAATCGTCTAGGAGCATTAATTATTCGGGAATTGAGCGATATGAGCTTGTTGAGCGTCATATTTCTTTTATATAGTCGGGGAAAATATTGTTACACCCCGAAGACGTTATTGCTCTATACTAGCAGGCAAGTCAGTCTAGGAGACGTCCAATCTTTCGAATCTATATAAGAATAATTACCGAAATTGCTCGGTATTCATGAGATATGTCGTGCCTGGTGAGAGGCGCACATCTACATATACTCTGAGAGACAGTATTCTCAGTCAGAGACTCTTGTGGCATGAGCTTTCATGCTTCGATGAGAGACATGAGCCTCAATACTCATCTGATTCTTTGGATCGGAGCACGTATAATCATGGTTTTCGATTTTAGCCCTTGTCGAAAATCCATCATCTACAGGTCTGTTCTAGGAGATGACATCACTTCATTGGTTCAAACTTTTTTTCAACACAAAAAAATTCCACCCCAGTTAAATCATACTGGTCACCGCTTGATCCCTAAAACCAATCAACCAATTTCTCCTAATGATTACGGCCAATTGGCCTATGTAATTGTTCTTACAAAATTATCTCGAAGATCATAGTGGTTAGAATGAAATCTTTGATGGATATAATTATATCTCCTTCCCGGGTGGCTTACGTCCCGTAACGGCTCATAGATGATAATATCATTTTAGCACATGAGTTAATTCACTCAATGAAGAGATCTAAAAAGAAGTCCTGCTCTAGTGGCTCTTAAGCTTGATATGTCGAAAGCATTCGACATAATAGAATGGGCTTTTATAGACAAAATGATTCTTCATCCGGGGTTCAAGTTATGACTGGAGAACTATCATTAAACAATGCATATCGACTACATCGATTTCCATTCGCTTTAATGGTAGCATCGTGATCCTTATATCCCAACAAGAGGATTAAGATAGGGAGACCCATTGTCTCCCTATCTTTTCATCATGTCAATGGAGTATTTATCTAAAGCTTTAGAAGAGGCACAACTGAATGGCCAAATAAAAGGGATTAGCATCTCACAAAAATCAACACCAATCAATCACTTACTTTTTGCGGATGATTTGTTTGTTGTTTTTTTAAGAAACTAAATAAAGTCTTACTCATATTTCTGAGATCTTAAAATTTTTTGGAGATATATCTGGTCAGCTTTTCAATTACTCCAAATCCTCGGCTTTCATTTGTGGTGATGTTTCTCAACAAGAGAAGTTGTCCATAATTAATAAGATTGAAGTTAAAAGATTATGTTCATCAGATAAGTATCTTGGTCTCCCAATCCTTTTAGGAAGATCAAAAGTAAATTCTTTCCAATCTTTAAAAAGAATCTTATAGTAATGATTTCATGGATGGAATTCAAAGACTTTAAATCGAGTCATAGAACAACCATGGTTAAATCGGTCCTAAATTCTATCCCTGCTCATTACATGAGTAACTTCAAGATGCCTAAAACTACTTTGTAACAGTTAGATACTCTGCAAAGGAACTTTTGGGGGCATAAAGAAAATAAATGAATCAAATTTATTTCCGGGATTCTCTTTGTGTGCCAAAATAAGATGGGTGTCTTGCTTTCCGTAATTTGTAACATTACAACATGGCCTTGTTAACCAAATTAGCATGGAGATTGTGTACAGAACCAACCAAGCAATGGGTTGAAAACATGAAACAAAAATATTCACCCTACTGTGAGTTCTTGCACCTTCAACAAAAACATCAAAAACTCCTCTTGGATATGGAAAGGTATTGAAGCAGGGCTAGAAAATGTAAGAAAGTATCATAGATGGGATATGTGGAACTAGAGCCTTGGTTTGGTATGATAAATGGGTCATAGGACTGAATGAACCTCCATTTCCTAAGGAAAGTTTTAGAGAACTAAGGCTAGAATAGTGCATGTATTAGATCTTATGTTGCAGAACCCAAGAAGATGGAATATTGATTTAATTAGAAATCTCTTCCCCGATAATATTGCTAGTTTGATCCTTCAGATGAGATTAACCCAAAGAAGGTCGGGATAGAATAATTTGGGAGCCAAACAGAACTGGAGAATTTCAGTTAAATCTGCTTATAAAGCACTGACTAATTCTCCTTCTTCACAAAGTGAACAACATAGATTATTCCCTAAAGTAGTCTGGAGGAATTTGTGGAAAATTAAAGCCCCACATAAAGTCAAGTTATTCCTCTGGAAAAGTTTAAGGAATATTGTTCCAACTTTTGCAAAAATTAGTCATTACAAGAAGGATATAACCAAGAAGAAACTCTTAAAGATCTTTTTATTGATTGTGATTACGCACGATCAATCAGGTTAGCAATAAATGTGAATATAGATAATATACAGAGAGACGAGAGAATTAATGTGTCGACTTGGATTTCCAGTTGGTTCTCTGATGTAGCACATACAAATGATAGTGCCTTGTGGTTATTCACTTTATTGTGTACAGCATGGCAAATCTGGAAAAACAGATGCATCAAAGTTTTTGAGAATAAAATGTTAGGCTGCAGTTCACTTGTCATCAAGTTAAAAGCCTAGTGCAACTTCTGTATGAAAGAAGAATCTCAACATAATAAGGATTCCCTAATGCAAACATTCGAAATGGTCTCCTCCTTCGATTAATTGTTTTAAGATGAATGTTGATGCTTCTTTTGATTACTCTTCCAAAGAAATTGACATTGTACTTATAATAAAAGACTCTGTAGGTACAACCAAAGGAATCAGGGGCAGACACTTCTATGGAGGAATAGATCCAGAACAGGCTGAATGTTTGGCCATGAAGCATGCTATTATGTGGGCCAAAGAAATCAATCTCAGGAATGTTGTTTTTGAAACAAACTGTAAAAATGTAATTACTGCTATCAGCAATGTCAGCTCTATAGTCCACTGGATGAATCAGAGCTATGTAGATGAAATAAGACATATGCTGTCTACAACTATGTATCTTGCTGTTAGTCATGTAAAAAGAACGACAAACAATTTAACCCATGTTATAGCTCATAAGGCTAGATCGGAGAAAACTTCCTTTGATTTTGGATGTAGCATCCCTACTGAACTTGATATACCGGTAAGGGATGAAAGGAAGTTAACTTAGAAGTTATGTAATATTATGGTAAGTTCTGTTTTGCATCAAAAGAAAAAAGAATACCACAACATGATTTGAAGGGTATAACAAACCTTCAAAAAAAAAAAAAAAGGGGATAACAAAGCTAGCATTTTTAGGGGGCGACCCCAAACGAATTAGGGGCGACACAAAAGACAAAATAGGATGAAAAATACTTGTATGCCCCTTCATAATCGGTAGTTTAGTTAGCTACCGATTTGCAAAATCTCATTTTTGGGACAACTCTATATTCGGTAGTTATATGAACTATTTTGACTACCGATTATAGGCTCAACAAAATTAGAAAAAAAAGAGGATTTTTGCAAAATCTCATTTTGGGGCAACTCTATATTCGGTAGTTATATGAACTATCTTTGACTACCGATTATGCTAGGGTTTCGCTAAAGAGGCCCCTTTGTATAATCGGAAGTCGGATACCTTCATTTGCTACTGCGATTATAGGCTCAACCAATGCGTTGAAAAGCTCGGTGCGAGCATGGACGTGGTATGAATACAATGCCGGTACGCTATACAGGGGATCTGGGGGGTCCGGGGGGCGTAGCCCTTCCCGGCTGCGAGACAGCGTCTCGTAGAAAATTTTTTTCTACGAGAAAATTGAATTTCGATCCTTTTGGATTTTTTTAAGGTTTTCGGTCCCTTTAGGCACGATCATTTAATTCTTGAGAATAATTGAATCGGGAGTCAAGATAACTTTATTTACTACCGATTATAGGATTTTGGCAAAATCTCATGTTAGGCTACTCTATATTCGGTAGTTATATGAACTATTTTGACTACAGATTATGATAGGAATTCAACAAAAAGACCTAATGTATAATCTAAAGTCATGATAACTCTCCCTTTCTTACCGATTATAGGCTCAACCAAAATTCAAAAAAAGAGGATTTTTTGCAAAATCTCATTTTGGGGCTACTCTATATTCGGTAGTTATATGAACTATCTTGCCTGCCGATTATGGTAGGATATTTCCAAAGAGAGCCATTGTATAACCGGAAGTCATGATAACTCTCCCTTTCTTACCGATTATAGGCTCAACCAAAAATTCAAAAAAAGAGAATTTTTGCAAAATCTCATTTTGGGGCTACTCTATATTCGGTAGTTATATGAACTATCTTGACTACCGATTATGGTAGGAAAGTTGCCAAAGGTATACTTTAATCGGAAGTCAAGATAACTTTATTTACTACCGATTATAGGATAATCAAAATTCAAAAGATAGAGGATTTTATTTTGGGGATACTTTATATTCGGAAGCTATATAAACTAAATTGACTCCGATTGTTGATTAACTACCGATTGTATAGTTATCTACCGATTGTAAAGGGTAGTTTGGCCATTAAAAATGGGATTATGGATTAACCTTCCAATTATGAATTAACCTTCCGATTATGACATATTTTGTCCTTTTGTGTCGCCCCTAATTCGTTTAGGGTCGCCCCTAAAAATGCTAGGATAAGGCCTCTTCCTATGCACATGCCAAAACATGGTATTTGGCATATATGCACCCACTATGGGTATGCCAAACTGCCAAACTCATATGCCAATATGTTTTCTGGCATATAGGCATACACGACAGAGTTTCCGGCAGCGATAGAGTCTTCGTCGCTCGATGGTCAAACTATCGTTCGATGGTCATTCAATCGACATCGACAGTCAAGCTATCGCTCGATACTATGATAATCGCTCATCAGATCTTCATCCAACGGCTAATATTTCCCCCTATAAATACCTAATTTTAATCTCATTTCAACTCACACTGAGAATTTCTTAATCTCTTAAGAATTTCTCAATCTCTCTAGAATTTCTTAATCTCCAATTCTTTTCATCACTCTTCCAGTTCCTTAGAGAGCATGGTGATAATATGAATCCGGTGAGTGCATGGCAAACCACCGTATTATCCAAAATCGAAGAGCCGCTTGTCGTGCAATTGCAGAGACAGTGAAACTAGGAGAAGTCAAATTAGGAGATGTCAAGTGAGGCGAAACCTAAAATTCAAAGCTCAGAAGATGAATGTATTTGTAGGAATTATATTGATTTGGCAATGGAGCCGGTATTTGATCACCAACTATTGTGGGAAAGGATATTTTTAAATTTCAAGAACAAACAATGAACCTACGCGGTGAGTGTTTGATTTGGTTCGGCGCTTTGAGTATAATTAGCGGGAAGTTACTAGGTATGTTGCTTTACTTCAGCGAGAAGGTCCAACCTTGAGAAGTGGTGAAACCACGGTGGAATTTCAGGAAAGGTGTCGTGTGGAATATCGTCGCATCTACGAGCAAAAATTCCATTTTGAAAGTTGTTTAAGTTTAAATATTTGTAATACTTTTAATGTTTAAGAATATATAATTAATATTAATTTTCAACAATATTCGTCAAATTTTCAAATTCATTAAACTTCACAAAATTAAAAACTTCAATATAATTAAAATAGTCATTTTACAAGACATAAAACTAGACAATAATTGGAAAGACTCTAAAAAAAAAAAATTTGGAACAATGTTCTTCATCTTGTTCATCTTCTTCATTTCACTAAACTTCCAATCAATGCGCTCATGAACGGAGTCTCCTTTGTTTATCTTCTTCTTTGGCTTCAAATTTGTTTTGCCTTGATTTTCCTTGCCTTTAACCTTTCTTGGCCTTCTCTTAGTTGCGGTTTTGACTTGGTTGATATCCAAAACTTGGAGACTTCTTTGCTTCTTACTTATTTCTTTGAATCTATCACATATCTTCTCAACGGCACCTTCAAGTACTACTCCAGAAAAATCAAGTTGTGTTGCCGAATCAAGTTGGGTTAATTGTGCCATTTGGATAAAATAGAAGAAATAAATTAGATTGAGAAAAGAGAATAATAGATTGAGAAGAAGAGAAATTTTTTGTGTAAAAAAATTGGGGTAAGTGTTGAGTTTGAAAGTTACCTATTTATAGCGATGAAGAAATAGCCGTTACCGCTAGAGTGAATATCGCAAATGATATTCACTTTATCGCTGGCGATATTGTCAATATCGCTCGCTAGGGATTCGATCCTCAGCGGTTTCCTCATAGTGGCGCAAATGGTTTGGCATGCCGAACACCATTTTTTTGGCATGTGCATTGGAAGAGGCCTAACAAATTCTAAGCTCTTTGAAGATATTTTATTATTACTTCATCAAGAGGAGTTCCCTCTTTCACTCCCTCCCTCTAAACCCTTACCTCCTCTTCATAAACCTCTAGAATTTAGAGCAACAAAATCCCCCATAATTTACACTCAATCTGATGCTCAACAACTCTTTAATGGCAGATAAACTGGCTCTTCCACTTCTTTTACCAGGTCCACCACCAACCAAACCCATTTTTCAAGACCAGTGCCAACCCAATCCAACTACTGCTTCTCCATTTACACCTCTTCTTCAAGAAATTCTTCTCCAAAATCCTAATAATTCTACTAAAACCCCTAAATTAAAAAACCCTTACTCTGATAATCTTTCTTCTCCACCTTCTCCTTACTTGCTCAGAAAAAGAACTCGTATTGGTAAATCAGGTGACCGGAATAGAGGAAAGCCATGGACTTCTGAGCAATTATCTGTTCAAGGTCAGAAAATTCTTGAAACTTTAATTAGTACTGAAAACAATGATGTCAGTGAAATTCTTGATACTTATCACCATGAAAAAGATGAGAAATTTCATCTAGAATCTTTATCTTTTGATTTATTAAGTATAATTAAAGCTCTAGGGTTTCATAAGAAATGTGAATTAGCTTTGGGTGTTTTTGAATGGATGAGGAATCATAAAGATTCTGAATTCTTATTGAAAGGTTCAGTTGTGGCTGTTATTATCCGAATTCTTGGTAGAGAAGGTATGGTTACTAAAGCTGCTTCTCTGCTTCTAAGTTTGAGTAAAGAGGGTGTTACAATCGATGTTTATGCATATACTTCTATGATAACTAGTTGTTCGAACAACGGGAGATATAGAGAGGCTGTATCTGTTTTTAAGAAAATGGAAGAAGAAGGTTGTCAACCTACTTTAATAACATATAATGTCATTCTTAATGTGTATGGAAAGATGGGTGTTCCTTGGAGTAAGATTATGGATGTTGTCGATGGAATGAAGAAGCAAGGTGTGTTTCCGGATTCATATACGTATAATACTCTTATAAGTTGTTGTAGACGTGGGGCTTTATATGAAGAAGCTGTGGCTGTGTTTGAAGAGATGAAGTCAGCTGGTTTTACTCCCGATAAGGTTACTTATAACACACTTTTAGATGTGTTTGGGAAGTCTAGAAGACCTACAGAAGCTATGAAGGTTTTGCAAGAGATGGAGGTGAATGGGTTTTCTCCTTCCACTGTGACGTACAATGCGTTGATTTCAGCATACGCTAAAGATGGGCTCTTGGATGAGGCTTTGGAGCTTAAATCGCTGATGGTGGAAAAAGGGATTCAACCTGATGTGTTTACTTACACCACTTTGTTGTCGGGATTTGAAAGAGCTGGGAAGGATGAGTATGCAGTGAGAGTTTTTGACGAAATGAAAAGAGATGGTTGTAAACCAAACATCTGTACATTCAATGCCCTCATTAAAATGCATGGGAAACGCGGAAAGTTTACTGAGATGATGAAGGTATTTGAAGATATTTGGGCTTGCGATTGCACCCCAGATATTGTTACTTGGAATACATTATTGGCTGTTTTCGGTCAAAATGGTATGGATACAGAGGTTTCTGGAGTTTTCAAGGAAATGAAGCGGGCGGGATTCGTACCTGAGAGGGATACGTTCAATACTTTGATCAGTGCTTATAGCCGGTGTTCTTCATTTGACCAAGCCATGTCTGTTTACAAGATGATGCTGTCTGCAGGGGTCACTCCTGACCTTACCACATATAATACTGTTTTATCTGCGTTGGCTCGTGGAGGACTTTGGGAACAATCTGAGAAAATACTTGCTGAAATGAAAGATGGTGATTGCTGTAAACCAAATGAACTCACTTACTGCTCTTTGCTACATGCCTATGCCAACGGTAAGGAGATTGAACGGATGCGTGCTCTTGCAGAAGAGATATATTCTGGTGTAATTGAATCCAATGCCGTGCTCCTGAAAACCTCATATTGGTTAGCAGTAAGAGTAATCTTCTATCAGAAATGGAACGAGCTTTCACAGAGTTGAGAAGAAAAGGATTTTCACTCGACATATCTACTCTGAATGCCATGTTCTCCATCTATGGCAGAAGGCATATGGTTGCAAAAGCAAATGAAGTTTTGAATCACATGATGGAGAGTGGTTTTACACCTAGCATAACAACGTACAATAGCTTGATGGATATATATTGCCGATCAGGAAACCCTGAAAGAGCAGAAGAGCGTTCTCAAGGAAATAAAAGCAAAAGAGTTAGTCCCGGATCTAGTTTCTTACAACATTCTTATATTTGGGTACGCCAGGAAAGGTCGAATGCAGGATGCGTCCGAATATTATCGGAACTGACAAACTCAGGTCTAAGTCCTGATTTAATCACTTACAACTCCTTTGTTTCATGTTATGCTGCTCACTCAATGTTTGCAGAGGCCATCGATGTTATCCAGTATATGATCAAACATGGTCGTAGACCAAACCAAACAACTTATAACTCCATCATTGATTGGTATTGTAAGCTTGGTAGAAAAGATGAAGCTACCACTTTGTTACTAACCTTCGCAAGCTTGATCCGCATGTTGCCAGTGGCGAAGAATCTCGATTATCTGCGCGTATAAAAGCAAAACAGTTACAGAAGACAGGGGCTTAATATCTGTTCCAGTTGGACCAGCTGTAACACAAGGAGCTGATGCACCAGTGTTTCAGGCAATGAGATGTATAGTTGGTTGATTGGTTAATGAGTGGGAGAATAAGGTTGGGGAAAGTCAACCCAAGTAGGGATCAAATTTATATTCCCTGTGCTGTCTCTGAGACTATTGGCAGAAGATGAAGCATTGAGTTGAGTTCTTCCTGTTCTCTCTGTCATTCATAGTTTTTGTAGTTACTGGTATTTTGTTGTGCTATACTGTATTACTTAACCTCATGAAAAATTTATATACAGCTTTTGGGAGAGTCGGACCCAAGTAGTGCCGTGTTACGGCAGCTGATTATACTGTACTTCTTAATTTGGTTGTCTAAGATATATATTGTGTTGATGTGGGAGCCTTCTTTGTATCAACTACGGTTCGTTAAAATTCTTGCATATGTTGCGCATTTGATTCAATTCAGACTAATTTTATTCATGAATCATAACAAGTATCCAAGATGCAATATTTCACTTGCCAGCAGAACACTTAACAAGATAGATGGAGAAGTACAAATTCTTGTACAGATCCTTATGCTGACCACTGGCAAAGTTGATTTCATTTACTTTGTGATATGAGAAGTTCATGGGTTAGACCCAAATATCAGAAGTGCAGTCACCACCAATATGGCTGCTTGAGTAATGCTAGAACGCTAAATGCATGACTGCATAAATAATGTCCAGAAGTCAAATATAACACTTTCGAGTTCCGAGATACAAATTTAAGTGTTAGTTGAATAGATTTCACTGGTCACTGTTTCCGTACATTAAAACTCCAGAAGAATAAACAAAAATCTCGCATTTCTCATTTTATTTGTTCTTATTATGTTGTTGCCCTTCGGAATTTCTGTTCAACTTGATCGACCAGAGCAAATACGTTATGCTAACTTGGAAAGTGTGTGTTTGAACTCAAATCTGGGTAGAATGGCTAACTTTGGGCCTTGGATCCATTTGTGTCCCAATCAAATTTTGGGTCCGCTCAGCTAACATATTTTACACGACGACATTGCAAGGCTGATTTTTGGTGGTGAGCACGAGTAAAAAATTTTGGTCGTGAGCACGAGTAAAATTTTGAACCGCATGAGTAAAATTTTGAATCACATTGCTGATTTTGGGGTCATTGGAAGTTGTTGGTTCACAAAGTTTTTTTCCTTTTTGGGTACACAGTTAATTACAGGTGTTGACATACTTTGTTCACGATATAAATTTTGAGTCACATAAAAGAAATTGGGCATCTAGATATATTTCAGTCACGTAACAATCTTTGGCGCGCCAGTCCATTTTCGATCTTTGAACAAAATTTTCCGGTTAAAGTAGTTAATTACGAGTAATGATGTAAGTTTTGAGTCCATCGGACATAGTTAAGGTCACGGGAAAATTCTGAGCCACGAGGTAAATTTTCAGGGGACATGTTCACATTAGGGGTTACATTTCATATTTTGAGCCACGTAATATGTTTTGATTCATAGAATCACCATGGCAGATGTTATCGAAGTGTGGTTCAAATTTTGGGTCTTGAAATTTTTTTGTTTTGTATTTTTAAACAAAGCTTCCAAAGAAATTTTATTGATAAAACTGGAAGGTTAGAAATGGAGAGCCAAGACGTCTGAAGGAATGGAAGAAGCAAAAAAAGGGAAAAAAAAGAAACATGTTATAGAACTTATTTAGATCTATACGAAGAAAGACCTCGTTCTATCACTCCCTAAAGCAGAACGAATAAACGTTGGTGGCACATCCTACTATCGGGAACCTGTTTAGCCAACAAACTTGCGACTGTATTGTCTTTATTATAGATGTGAAATAACATCTGAACTGAAACGAAGATATAAATCTTAACCAATAAGCCCAATGAACAATGAACTTCCAGGGTACAATAGGAAGGTTCAGAAAGGGCTCTAATAATGTGCATTAAACCACATTCAAACCATGTGTGAGTCATTGCCTTAGTAAGAGCAATTCTAAGAGCATAAATAACTTCGAAAATTCCGCATAAAGGCGAGTTATTAACACCGATTGATTGGAATATATAACCCAACATTGGACTATTGTGATTTTAGAAAATAACTCCACAACCAGCAAGTCCTAGGTTGCCTAAAAATAATCATCTACGTTAATCTTATGCAACCAAATAGAGGTAAGAACCAAATCACCTTGATAATTTTAGGTTTTTTTTATCGATCATGGAAAATCTCAGTACATATAACTTCGACAACTAATTGTATATTTTCCCCTTATCCGTTCTGGATCGTTCTGTTAGAGCACTGCTTGGTTGAACCCACCAAGCGGTTGGTATGTGAAGTTTAGTTCCAAAACACGAGTCGTTTGAGTAGATTACTAAAATCAACTTATTTAGGTTAGATTAGGAAACATATAAATGTTGAGACTTTCTCTAATTACTCGTGAACACCCGAAGAAGAATCAAAGACAACAAAGGCAGCATCCTTCAGTTAGGGGTTAGTAACTACAGACTTGAATTATTCCATTCTATCTTTGTTTTAGCAGTTACCTAAAATTGGTGAAAGGCTAGAAGTGGAGGGTTTCCAAAACTGAGTTTCGGGAGGCTGAGCACGAATAATCCCCGCCTAAACCAAGAGAAACGTTTTACAAGGGCTGCTTTCAGTCACATGAGATACTAGGGTTGGTCTTAAGGAGGGAAGCAGAGATGAAAAACGAGATCAAATGATTTTAGGATTGCAGAAGAATTTCTCTTAGAGTTCTTGAGAAAGTTGTGTTTAGCTTGGTAAATATTTATAGCTGAATTCTCTAATCTCAAGTCGGCGAAAATAGGGATTACTTGTTGTACAAAGCACTTTTCCCGTATTTCTAGGAATAACTGAGGACAAACTAGGCTAATTTTATTTTCTTATTCCTTTCTACCATCTTTACTCTCTTTTGCTATGAGAAATAAGACGTGTATTTCTTACATATTTCACAGGCCGTCAGAGAAAAAACCAAATTGATATCCCCTTATTTGTGTGCGAGTGAGTTATCCTTTGTGATGATATGTTGGGAAGCGTAGGAATTCTCTGTATCCGACGTTGACCTAGAATAGATGAATATTCATGATTGTGAGCATGACTAGGATGAGACACGTGAAAGGAAAGAAATAAGGATGAGCCTCATCTCTCTTGTGACCGATCACATATATCATGTGGAGGCCGAATTCTTGTTGGTGGATCCCCGGATGAGCATACAAAGCTAAGAGATGTTTATTCAGAATTTTGAGCACGATTATGTGAATTAGACTAAATTTACATAAAATACCTGGTCTCCTTCTCTTTATCCCACTATCCACACAGTCATTTTATATTAGAGATTTTCTTTTCTTGTATAACAACACCTTAAAAATCAGAGATAAGCATTGGCATAACCTTCTTGAGTCTCTCGATAAGGACTTTAGAAAGAAACTTGTAAACACTCCCAATAAGACTTAGAGGTATAAAGTCTTTTAGAGTACCAAAATCTTCCCTTTTAGGTTCAAGGTGATAAAATAATAGTTTGGTCTCCAGTCAATATATAGCCATACATGTGAAAATCTTTCAGCAATAGAAGAAATTTTTCTTTAATGATACTCCAACAATCTTTGTAAAATTCAGCATTGAATCCATCAGGACCTGGAGACTTATGACAACCCATATGCTTAATCACATTCCATACTTCTTCTTCTTCTTCAGTGAACTCTCGTTCTAATCAGATTCTATCCTCCTCCTTAATAGTTTGAGAGTATAAATTCTCGATGGAAGAATCCACACCATTGTGATGAGAAAACAAATTGGTGTAATAGTTTCTGATTTCTTCCTTAATTAATAACATTCTAATCAAAACAATCCACTCCTCCAATTTGCAACTTAGCAATTGTATTTCTTTTTCTTCTAGCACTAGCTATATTGTGAAATATCTAGTGTTAGAGTCACCTCACTTGAATTTATTCATAGTCTTCACTGCTTCGATGCTTTTAATTTTCTATTTGCATTGTATTCTCTCTTCCATCTGAGTAACATTAAGAGCACCATATTCTTCAGTGATATTTAGTTCATGATTTTTATTTTATTTTTTTCATTTAAAGCGTTCTTCTCCCTCTTGATAGAACCAAACTCTTGGACTCTCCATGGCTTTAAAATATGTTTCAGGTTCTGCATCTTTAAGAAGAAAGTAGATCGGAAACTCATAGAACTCCATCAAACCTACACATTCTTCACAAAGTTCTTATACTTCATCCACGACTTCTCAAGATTGAAGTAAGGTTTTCAAGTCACAGAAGGTTTCTACGATAATGGTAATAGGGTTATGATCAAATATTGTTATAGTTAGAGCAATCTGTAGGGCATTGGGTAAAGCTACATCGAAAGCAACATTAAACAAGAATCTATCCAATCTACTGAGAAGAGGATTTGCATGATTGCTAGACCAAGTATAAGAGCTACCAAGCGAGAGGTTGATCAACTATTTCTTCTGTTAGAGAACTGCTCGGTCAAACTCGCAAGTGTTTCTAAATCAAGCTTGTTTGTCAAGTTTAGTGATCAAAACTATAAGTCTTGATTTCTAGTCTACTTATAACTATGTCTCGGACTAGGATAAAATGTGCAGTTGAGCTTTAGACTTCACGGCGTTCATCAATTGAAGACGAAGAACTATTAAGGGGAGCTTGTGGAACTTCATCAACAAAAGGTATGTGGAGACTGAAACTCATCTATCACTCAGAAGTCTATTTCTACTATTTCTTCTATTTGAGACAAAAGTCGTATAGCTATATAGACTTCATATTATACACATTTAATATTTCTTGAAATACATGTTGGTAAGCTTTTGCTTTAACCAAGTTCATCTTATATTCTTGACGAAAGTCAAAAGATGATCATGTGAAAATCGCCTGGTAACATCATATATGATTTGTGTGAGACAATCATTTGATGTAAACTCGGAATGTTTCGTATTGATCTTCCGATCACTTGGAAGTTGCTTTGAAGCTAATAGTTTGTGTGAGACAACTATTATCGTATTCTAAGAATGTTTTAATGATTGAAATGGGAGTTTAGAACACTTAACCATAATTGGATTATTAGCACAGTATGTGTACTTGCATATGTGTTGATCCAAGACCGGTGTAGTATGCATACCCGCATGCGTACTGGCGAGTTCACGTAAAGTCCGGGAGCTAGAGTATGCGTACTGTACACTTCTGGCGAAGTCAGTTGAAGTCCGGGTACTATAATATGGTTCCAACTGAAGTTTGGATGTGTACAACAGTATGCGTACATGTTTGCATACTAGCGAACAGTCTGATCTAAAGTCCAGCTACTTAAGTATGCGTACACGTTTGCATACTTGAGTGGGTTATGTTCTAGAATTGGTTGTGCCATGAACTAATACATTTATATAAAAAGGAATGCAATCTTTTGCAAACCACGGCTATAATGTTCATGAATTGATTCGAGTGAATCAAACCGATTTTGCTTCAATTGTGTCTTGTATACTTCTATGAGAATATAAACAATTGAACAACTCTACAACTAGTTTTATTTGAGTCATTTGAACTGAAAAGACGAGGGTACCCAAATATACCTCAATCTAAAACTTTTCCACCTATAAATCCTTTCTACGAAAGTGATTGTCTATGGACTGAGTCGAGACAATACAACTAATCGGTTCACTCTTCGTGTGATCGTCTATGGATACGAGATCGAGACAATACAACAACGAAGTATGTTTACTTGATAAAAGGTTCGGACTTAACCAAACACAATAGGATTACTATCAAGTAAATATGAATTAACATTTGTGTATTTTACTTCTAATTATAATAAAACAATTATAATTACGGAAATAGAAAAGTAAAAGACACAACAAGATTTTGTTAACGAGGAAACCGCAAATGCAGAAAAACCAGGGACCTTTCCAAAATTGAATAATCTCGGGGATTAAGCCGCTATACAAAATCAAACCAACTTCGTATAGTTGAGACCAAACAACTAAATCTACAGTTCACCTAGTTCCTTGTAATAAGTCACGTACTTGGAACAATTCCTTTGGTTCGTATTCCAAACGGGGAAAGGACCAACAAATTTGTTTGGTATCAACTCTTTTCAACCAAGTGATGTGAGTTCGACAAAGACTCTTCTGTTTATCACAATAAACTCCTTTGTCAGGTTCTTAGATCTATCTTATAAACAACTACCAAAGTAATTGTTAAGATTTTGCAATCAATACTTTTAATCACAAAGAAACGTATAGATCCGATTGATAGACACATTTTTGTGCTTATTTGATCTCAATAATATATATTGTTGACACTCGATTTCGTACTTATTATGGTATTTTATGTCTTTGTAGGTGTTTTTGGAAATAAACATTTTTTGGAAAAATCGGCTCGAAAAGTTGTTAAAGGCACCGGAGGACACGTGTTATTCGGACTCTCACTTTGTTGGTTAAGGGGCACCTCAATTACTAAGGGGTACCACATTTCCCGGGCAACTACTATTGGCGGACTCGTACATGATAAGGGGAGGTCATCTTCTTAATTTGAATTTCAGATTTTTGGCGGGAATAGTTGCGGCGAAGAATAGATTTTAGGGTTCGATTTACGGGCAATTTAGGAGATTCAATCGGAGAAATTCGTTGGTGCGGACTTGAATGGACTAAACGGGGTCGGTATGTCTTCTTGGATCGAGTAAATTGGGCTAGATAATCGTTTCTCGACGAAACATAGATGGAGGATAAACTCCGAATTTCCTATATTGATCCGGAGAGATTTAGTGAGACTTAATCGGCGGAATTGGTTGGATATGTCTGTGTTGGTGAAAGCAGAGTGGTAAGTCAATTGGAATCATAAAAAAGGAAGGAAATCATGAATCTCGATGCAACAAGGGACGTGAAAAACTCTTAGGATTTTATGTTGTTGTCACACATTGTTGGGTTATTATGGGAAGCTGCGGAAGTTTTACTCAATTATATTGTGTAACCAACGTGTTAGAAACGTCTTTGAAATGCGGCAGTGCGTGAAAATCGGATAACAGGAAATTAATCACGTATCCTGCATGGGGAGTAAAAGAAAATATTTTCATTGATTGTTGCAATATTTTAAACCCTTTCGAGTATAAAATGGGGTGTTAGAAGCCGAGAGAGAGGTTACGGAGAGTTTGGGATAGTTTAGAGCAACAACCAAGTGAGAATCGAGAGTTGCAGAGAATACTTTTCTGCTGCTGCTGGGAAGAACACGAAGAACATAAGACAACAACAAATCGTCGTTCATTCTACGGAGACAACGACAAAGATACGTGGGTCGTATCACTACGGCAGCTACGGTTTTTATTTATCGTTCTTTGTAAAGTAGGAGTTTGTAACAAATATAAGTGTTACAAACCCGGTTTAATCATTATTTTCTCCCATTTCATCATTTGTGAACACAATTTGAGCAATGAAATCAACTTTTGAGCGTGTTTCCTTCAAGATGAGCTAAATCCAATCCTTGGGGCTATGGAGGAATCCGTTGTTTGGTAAAAGTGATACATTTCTATTTTTAATTAATTATAACAACTCTATGATGATTTTTGCATTGAACTAAAAATTGATTTTATGATTTTGATTAGTTAGGTGTATTTTCTCTTGATAGAATATGCTTGCTTTAAGGTTTTGATGTTCTATGCTTGGATTAACATCTATTCTTTTGAAAATCTACATGTCTAGGCAATACTATTAGAATCAATTTGAATGTTGAGTTGCATAATTATTGTTTTATTAAATCACTAAAATCGACCAATGGTGGAATCCTAGCCTGACCTCTCCATAATTTCCACAAACACTTTTTTATATTTTAGTTTGCTACATTTTTAGTTTTATTAAGTTTAAAAATCGAACCTTCACAAGTCTCAACGAACCTTTTACTACAACATCATTGAAAATACCATCAATTTTTGGCGTCATAAAACGGACTTGTCTTTAGGTTTAGAGTTTTTAGATTTATTTTTTAGGTTTTTGCTTTTATTATTTTGTTCTATTTTACGTTTTTGGGTATTTGTCTTTTCATTCAGATTTTTGGAATTTGGAGCGAAAGAAAAAGGAGTTGCCAAAGCTTTTGGTGACCACTTAAAGATTTGGAGTCAAAAGACAAAGCGAAAAGAACAAAGGAAAAATAATAAAAAAAAGAGAGAAAATTTTATTAGATTTTGTTTTTATTATTTTTAGTTTTTAGAAACTGTACTAGGATATTCTCTTTTTTTGTAATTTTTTTTTTTATTTTGGACTTTACTGTTTGGACTTTGGAATTTGGACTTGAACATTCTTTTATTTTTTAAACCCTACGGAAGGGTAGTATATTAAATATTAAACTGTTTGTAGAGAATGACGGTAATTACGATATTGCCTCGGCCCCTAGGTTCGTACATGACATAGGAGTCATGGCCCAAGTCGACTTCAACGGTTCGTCCCCGTGCGGAACGGGAGGTAAGTTTGTCGAAACAAACACTCGTGAATCCCCTGTCAGCGGGTTACTGTCTTCCTTCGCGTGAATATATGTTGAGGACTGAAAACAGTTTAATTTTCTAGTAAATGGCAAGGACTGGCTATACAAGATAAGGGTTCGGATTTTGCTGCGTGTCGTAGGTGCAATCAAATTAATTAATGTTTCCACTCAATTAAAAATAATATAATGGAAGTCAAGTTCGTTCCCACGAGGAGCAAGAGAATTCTAGTTGTAAAAATTGTCACGAAAGGGGGGTGTAAAAAGCAAAAGAAAATAAACAAAGCAATTAAAAGATAAAGTTGAAAGCAATAAGAGAGAGACAAGATCAAGGAATCCTTCTTCGTTTGCAAAACAATGATTAAAGTTATGTTCTCTTCTACTTGTTATTAGTCGCAGTTATCACCAACCGTAGGATAGCAGGTCCGCTTAGCTAGCCCCAAAATCCCTTATTTCACCGAGTAACAAGTCCGCTTAGTTATCGATTCTATCCAAAAGAACCACCTTGAGGTTCGCTTACAAGATGTAATTCCACGAATGCATTAAGATTTATTAATTTAGGTTTAGTACTAGTAGTTAAACTCGGTTCGCTTGGTTCACTTTCTAGCGTTGTTTCTACACACAATTGCTCCACGGAATCCCTCCGCAAGGTCTCGTGTTTGCTACTTATGTAAAGAGTCAAGAAACGATTACTTATCCCCTAACTTTCACTAGCATTAGATTAAATCGACAAATCAATTTAGTTGGCCACCCAAACAATCTATCAATCAATCATGAATGTCTTTAAGATCATTCCTATTAGTAAAAACAAACGATAATCATGTGAAAAACTTCAAGATAGAATTGAAAACAAAAACTCAAAACATAAATTAAGAACTAGGAATTCATCCTCAATCAATAATTAAATTAGCTACTCATGTTAAAAGTTCACACAAAGAATAAGAAAAGAAAAGTGTTGTGTGTAGAGAGGTGTGTAAAGATGTAGAAAACTTCTCTATTTATAGGCTTCAATATTCTCCAAATCTTCAAGGAATAGAATCCTTTTCCTTTAGCAATTCAATTTCCAAATTCAAGTCTTTCTCTTCTTCCATCTTCTCTTTCCAAGTTTGAGCCCAATTTTCCATCCAATTCCTAGTCCAAGTCTTCACACCCATGAGAGAAGTCCATAGAAAATTCTGGAATTTTTGGTTGCTTGGAAAAGCTGGTATTATGGCGGAATCCGACCCCGAGAATAGTCGCCGCGGCCACACTGAAGTTCTGTTGCCGTCGAGGGAATATTCGACGGAATATTCCGTCGGTCCACCGTTAGGACTAACGGTCAAACGGGTCAGCCGTCGGTCAACGGTCAAGGCGAGAAGAGGGAGTTAGCTACAGAAGTCGGCTTCGGATTCGGTATGCGGTCTTCTTGGGGTGAGTTGAGTCGCTCGGCGACTCGTCCGAATCGGTCGTCGCTGCAAGAGTTGACTCGCCGGTGTAGAAAACCGGCCGAGTTTCCTTTATTTCTTGGCGATTCCGGGCCAAATTCGAGGCCTCTTTCTTTTGGGTCTTCACCTGTAGCAATCCTAGCATACATCTAACATCTTCATTAAACCATTGTGTTCATTCTTGCCGCTTCATTATTCCTTGCTAATCAACGGCAACTCGGCCTTGGCTGCAAACTCATACTATGTTACAGCTTTGCATACAAAGACTTGTGCATCCATCTCCCCAAGTTCTTCTCTACACTCCCATTTTAACAGCAATTCATCCTCCTCTTGTTTGCAACACCTCAAAACAAAACTCCATACAACCAAAGACACCAACACTTCCTCGCACCCATCTCGGCTCTCTTCCCATAACTTTCAATCATCACACTTTATGCTCTCGGTTCTCCAACGCGCGGCATTCTACGGCGACAATCGATTAATCCACCTTCTTCCCTGTCTTGATTTCTTCCCATGTCTGATTTCATATCCGGACTCACCGAACCTCGGACACCATTTTGTTCCTTCATACATCGAGCAAACCCATTTCTAGCAACATCTCGATTCCTCAGGCCAACATGAAGATCGATCTACTTCTCTTTAAACCAACAAAACCTAATCGATTCTCAGTCTTCTCTATTTTACTGACGGCCTTAGTTCCTTCTCACGAATCTTCACCGGCACATATCTGACCCTTCAATACAATAGCGAACTTACCTCTCACAAATCGAACCCGTATTCTTCTTCTTCATCTTGAATCAATTTAAACACAAATTCGGCTCAAGACTCCTTTATTAATCGATTTGGTCTAAACCCTATCTCGATTTCTATCGATTTTGTTGACATCAATTTCAATTCTCAACTCTCGCTGTTCTCAATCTCCTCTATCTCGAATTTAATCTCTCCCTTTTCTATCAATCCACCACGAACCCATCTTTACAGATCATTAATTTCTCCGATTCGATCCCCATCTCCCTGAGCTTCACAGCGGCATTCGTTCTTCTTTTTCTCGATCTCGATCTTTCTTCTCTCGAATCGCACCTGCAGCCAGTTTCCTTTCCTTCTCTGTTCTGTTCTTTCTCGTTTTCAGCTTTTCTTTCAAATGATTGAGAAATCAATTCTCAATTTTAGGTTCAGGTTATAATTACACGGATCCGGGTCGGGTCAGATGGATCAGGCTTCGGTTAGGGTATGGATGGATGGGCTTAGGTTAGGGTATGGGTGGATTCAAACACCCACCATAAGTACACCCCAATTGTGCTATTCTCACTCCCTTCTTTTGGATAAGGGACACCTATTTGACCTCCCCTTAACCTTGGCTGGGCTCCATATAGTATTCCCTCCTTGGTGAAATGACAATTTTACCCTTTTGCTAAAATATGGTGATTTCTTCTCCTTTTCCTCCGTGTGACTCCATAGTAGCTATAAAACTCAAAACAAGCGTAAAATACATAATTTACAAGAAAAATAGCAAAGAAAGCATAAACAATAGATAGTAAATAAGATGTATTCTACACCCTATCAGATTTCATCA
Organism: Papaver armeniacum; assembly: GCA_023531295.1. Classification (NCBI taxonomy): domain Eukaryota; kingdom Viridiplantae; phylum Streptophyta; class Magnoliopsida; order Ranunculales; family Papaveraceae; genus Papaver; species Papaver armeniacum. The sequence continues at coordinate 471,703 of JAJJWW010004864.1, forward strand.
CCGTTCTCTTCTTGCCCGCCTTAGTAACACACAACCTACGAACCCAAGCTTAAAATACTGACTAGAACGAGACCTATAGGGTAACGAGCTTAATAGGAAAGTCGTTCGAAAAATATTGGTTGCTCTTTTAAGCACATACTTTGAAGTTCATGATGGTTAATGTAAGTTGAGCGTGCCGCCTTGTAACCCAAGTGAATGTTTTGCCAGTGAGGCACTGGGTGTCAAAGTTTTATTGAGCTTCCCTTGTCTCTATTCAACTTACTTTAACTCAGATTGATTCCAGAGGGGTTTGCTTATTAAATTGTAACGAATTCCCTTTCGAAGGATTGGAAGCTGGTCTAGAAACAATCTAAGTGGAGACATCATGCTTTTTGTTTGCTAGAATTTATAGGCTTGTTGTGGTGGAGTCAGCCTTGTGTGTGTTTGCATAGAACTTCCCTTCCTTTTAGGATTTTTTGTATTTTTGTTTTTCTAGTGTATGCTCAAGGTCATTAGAGAACGGGCTTGGTAAAGAAACACTCTAGGTCGTTTGATTAGTGATGGACCTAGTTTTCTTCTTGTGAAGACGGGGGAGCTCGAAGACTCTTCTTTTGAGAGCCCTGTCTTTGGAAACTTCATCTTTGAAAACTTGACACTTAGTGGAGAAAGTACTCATAGTCCTTTGGTAGTGCGGAAATGGCAACTTTGAAAGCTTTGTTAAACCCAACTAGGACCTCTCGTCCGTCATGTATCAAGTTAGGCTGCAGAACTTGAGGCAAATTATGAACTGAAACACAGGACCTTACGGATGCTCCCAGTCTTTTAGGAAAAGAGTGAAAACCCTATTTTCATGTTAGGGATTTCGAGGAAATTTGTAGTACTCTAAAAATTAAAAACCTAGATGATGATGCTTTGAAACTTAGGTTATTCCCCTTTTCCCTGAAAGATAAAGCCAAATCTTGGTTGTATAGTTTTCCTTCTGAGTCAATTGAAACCTATGACCAACTTACATCGACTTTTACGAAGTTTTTCCTAGGCACAAAACATCGTCTATTAGGACGCAAATCTGTACTTTTGCTTAAGAAGAGGGAGAATCTCTATATAGGTATTTGGAAAGGTTCAATGACTTGTTATCTCAATGTCCTCACCATGGTTTAGAGAAGGTTAGGCTAGTTCAGATCCTTTATGAGGGTTTAGATTATTCGACAACAACCATGGTTGAGTCTTTATGCACAGGTGGGTTTGAGAATAAAGATGTTGATCAGGCGATGACATTTTTGAATGAAATCATTGAAAAGACCTACCAATAGGAAAATAATAGGGAGCCAAATAAAAAAATTCTTCTAAGTAGAGGAAACTGTTAATATGGTTGAAGGATCTTTTGAATCAGATGCCAAAATAGCAGACCATAGCTAAAAGGCTAGAAGTTTTAGAATTTGATTCGAACTCGTGGTAGAGTAGAGCCTTTTTGGGAAGGACATACAACTTAGAAGAACAAGCCAATTCTCTTTATAATAACACTAGATTTGAGAACCATCAGAAGTTTGACCCATATTCATAAACCTATAACCCTGGTTGGAGAAACCATCCAAACCTTTCTTGGTCTAAGGGCCAGAGTCAAGGTCAGTCTAGTAACTCTTAGGTTATTACCCCAGGTTTTAGCTATGCTAAGAATCCTTCAGGACCAACACAGTTTCAGATTCCTTCAGATAAGAAAATCACGAGTTTAGAAGAGTCTCTTGCCTTGTTAACTCGGAACACTATAGAATTTCAGCAATCGGTTGCTCAAGGTCTAGATGAAAATAAAAAGATGGTCCAAGCTAACTCTCTGGATATTTCCGAGTTAAAAAAGCCAGGTTGGTCTAATTGTTGAGTCTTTAAGAGAAAGAGAGAATGGCAAGTTCCCTAGTCAACCACAGCCCAATCCTAGAGGAGTCCATCAAATATCTTTAGCTGGTGAGAAATCATCAAACCATGTGAACTCTATAACAACTCTTAGGAGCGGTAAAACGGTAGACAATAAGGTAACCATGCTAAGAGGACATACTATAACCATGTGAACTCTATAACAACTCTTAGTATGACTAGTGGACATACTATAGTTCCACCTTCTACTTCCCAAGAGGATCCCATAGCTGAGGAAACTGAAACAATTTCTAAGGAGTCCCAAGAAATTCCTGATAGGACTACTTATGTGCCCAGAGCTCCATATCCACATTTATTAGCCCCAACAAAGAAGGAGTCGACTGTCAACGAGATAATTGAAACATTTAAGCAGGTGAACATCAACATTCCATTGTTAGAAGCAATAAGGTAGATGCCTGCTTATGCCAAGTTCCTTAAAGATCTTTATACACGAAAGCGTAAGCTTAATGTCCAAAAGAAAGCCTTTTTATTTGGTCAAGTAAGTTCCATTCTTCCGAACCAAACACCCCCTAAGTATAAGGACCTGTATGCCCCACCATATCTTGTGATATTGGTAATCACATGGTCGATAAAGCTTTACTTGACTTAGGAGCTAGTGTTAACTTACTCCCGTATCATGTATACACCCATCTAGGTCTTGGTAAGTTGAAATCGACTAAAATGACACTACAATTAGGCGATCGGTGCTCAAAGTCCCTCGTGGTGTCATAGAGGATGTTACGATTAAGGTTGATAAGTTTATTTATCCGGTGGATTTCGTTGTTCTAGACACCCGGCTGTTCGGGACCCAAGTGCTCAAATCCTAGTGATTTTAGGTCGCCCATTTTTAGCCACAGCTAACACTGTCATCAACTTTAGGATTGGGCTTATAAACATATTCTTTGGTAATATGACCACTGAACTAAATGTCTTTAATGTTACTAGAAAACCTTCTGAGAACGATGATTTAGAAGAAGTGAATATGATTAGCACTTTAGTTCAGGATAATTGGCTTGACACTTTACTGGTAGATTCTCTAGATGATTTTGAGGAAACCATTCTCTTAGATCAGATGTGTGATCAATCTTTAGAAGAAGCTCTTGAGTATTTTAAAGATTCTATGGACCCAGAAATTCAGGCAATAGTTTTAGGTCTTTCTAAGATTAATGATGACCCTAAGTGTGGGGGTAGAGAACTAGAAGAATCTCTTGATTATTTTAAGGACTCTGAAGATCCGGAAATTCAAGAAATAGTTAGAGGTTTGTCTGTGTGTAATGAAAACCTTAAGTTTGGGGGTAGTGATGGTTCTTGTGATTTTCAAGTATCCCTAATTAGAGTCCCTAACTTGGGACTCGAGCCTTGTGCGTCTGAGATATTACTTGAGTCTATTCGGACTGCGCCCGATCCTCGATCTTGTCCGGGAGGAAACCCAGGTATTAGTGACCCGTTTTTCGGATGAATCTATTTATCAAGACACACGAAGTTCAATTACACGCCCCAGATAAACCCAGTTGTCTTGACATAAACCTTAGATGAGGATGTGCTCCTTCTTTTCATTTTTCTGAACCAGTGCAGTTGTCTCATATTTGTGTCAGCTCTATTTGGTCTTATGGACCCACAATTGTTTCGACTATTGGTATATGACTTTGTAAGGTGAAAATCCTTTTTGAGGTATTTGATGTCTAGGCTCTAGCTAAAGACTTTAAATTTAGCATTTCCTGAGAGGCACCCACGCTCATGCTTACGATAATATCCTTCCTTATTTCTTTTTCCATCCATCAAGTGGTAACAGTTTCTTCTTGTTCATGCTTTTAATTTCATCTTTAGAACATTGAGGACAATGTTAGATTTAAGTTTAGGGGTGGGGAAGAAACTTTTTGTTAGCTTTTAGTTGCAATAAATAAACTCCAGAATCTATAAATTTATGTTTATTAAGGATGGCACTAACCAATCTAAGTGGATGGAAGCATCTTGGTTGTAGCAGTTGAGGAACCAATCTGATTTGGATGGAAACATCTAATAGAGTCTATTCATAAAAGCACAGAGCTCGGGTGTTAGGAAAAAAAAACATTGTAGTTTCGCCATATCTCGTTGAATCCTTTTCACATTCTGTTTATATTTTCTTTTCTTTTAAATATGTTTCTAAGTGATTTGGTGGGGCACACAAATCAAGTTGTTACCACTGCTAGGTTGAAATAGAGTGACTGACATACCCATCAAAAAAAAAAAAAAAAAAAGACCAGACCATCAGACCAACTGGAATAAATTCAATAAAGTCGACCACTTTGGTGCCCTTGTATATGCCGGTTGTGTTGACCTAAAGTTAGGATTATCGACCATTTTGGTCCCCTTGTATATACCCAACTATGTTGATATTAGTCGGACGATATCTCGGTCCATTAGGATAGGTTCATCCAGGAAGTGGCCTTGGACAGAGATATGGGAAACACCGTTCACCTTAGTCAACATCAAAACCATCTACGTTTTTCTACATCCATCTTCTTAATCTATCCATGTGATTGGTTGAATCCGGTTATGATGTCCGAAACTATACGAGTAGAGCTCTGTCACTTATATATGAATTTTAGTATGCCTGAGTGCAAACTCATGTACATCAATTGGAATTTCGCATCAGGGTACTTCCTCCTGTAGTCAATGAGAGTATGCCAACCAAGGAGATTCTTTAGTGCCTTTCAAGGTTCTGCGTAGATAACCAGGGTCTGGAGTAAAGGTTTTGTGGGTACACCTCTTGTAAACCCTCCCGAGACTATAACTCGGCCACTAGGGCCACCTAGGAGTTCAAAGGCTTGTTGCACATGCTAAGTGCAATCGCGATGCCTGCGACAATGAGTTAGGATTTTATTTTCTAGATTAGATTTGCTCGAGGACTAGCAAATAATAAGTTTTGGGGTATTTGATAGACACATTTTGTGTATAATTTGATCTCAATACTATATATTATTGGCACTCGATTTCGTACTTATTATGGTATTTTATGTCTTTGTAGGTGTTTTTGGGAAATAAACATTTTTTTGGAAAAATCGGCTCGAAAAGTTGTTAAAGGCACCCGGAGGACACGTGTTATTCAGACTCTCATTGTTGGTTAAGAGGTACCTCAATTACTAAGGGGTACCCCATTTCCAGGGCAACTACTATTGGCAGACCCTTATAGGATAAGGGGAGGTCATCTTCTTAATTGGAATTTCAGATTTTGGAGGGAATAGTTGCAGCGAAGAACACCGATCTACACAACTAATCAATCCGATCCATCACAAGGATAAACCGATTATAGTTGGATCCTCTTTGAAAATGCGGGGGTCTAACAACCACACCCAACAATTCGTTTGGAAATCTGAGAGGACTTACTCCAATACACATTCTAGAGAATCAACTAAACAGTCAGACTCAATCTAGTAAAGTATATCAAAGAGTTTTAATATCTTTATTTCACGATGTAATCAAACAAATCAAACAGATATAGAAATCATGAGCCTAATTATTATGTGAAACAACTTGAGCGGTACCAAAGACCAATGTTCAAGTGTCAATCAATGTAAGTTAACAACCAAAGATTGGTGTTGATGGTGGTTTTTAGCTCAGGGATAAATTTGTAAAAGTCTATCTACCTGACCCGGCATCAGATGTAGTAGACATTGATATGTCTACATTCCGCATGGAATTTGGAGAATATATCAAAATCTGACGAGTACCTATGTCTCTCTTCATATTATATCGAAACTCAAGCTCCTGGATGAACTGTTCACTAGTATAGAGCCTAATGAGTGTATAAGCTCCTAACTTGTTTACTCACAAATGCCGGAGCCTGCTGAGTACTTTTCTTGTGCTTATGTTCCCTGGCAGAACCCTTAATATTGGTATGGCATGGCCAATTTGTGTTCACTCATAGCGAGTAGCACGGACCTCCAAGTACCAAGGTTAAGGCCCTTGCACAAAATACTCAGTCAGAAAGAAAAGAATAAACAGAGCCGCGTAGTAGGAGCAACAATGAGGGAAGCGTGGCCATGCCATAGGCTAACCTGCGCCACTTGGCCACGCCCCATGCTACCTAACCAGCCCTTACTCCTTTATCGACCAATCAAGTCGCTTTAAACCCGCCACACTCCCATGAGTTTTGGTTGGGCCCATACTTGCCGGACCCATTTCCCATCGACCAATCTGGTCGCTCTAAAGCAGCCACACTCACACAGGAGAAGTGTAGCCACGCCATGCTTGGCCGGCCCCTCTCCTTCCTACCGACCAATCGGGTCACTTTAAAATGCGCCGCGAGCACTAGGGGTCTAACATGCCAATATGCCACAAATGACGCCATTACGTGCTAATCCACTTTCTATTCGTGGACAATGCCATAACGACTCCAATTAGGATTTCGAGATCGAAACAAAGACTTTTCGCCGAAACCCTAATTTTCGGTCATAGTCCACAACATGCCACGAGCCACTTTAGCCTTGGCCATGCCGCCAATCCTAACTTTGGCCACGACGCCAAATCCTAGCCTTGGCCACACCGCCAAGCCCTAACTGTCACGGCGCCAAATCCTAGCCTTGGCTATGCCGCCAAGCCCTAACTTTGGCCACGGAATCATAGCCTTGTCCATGCCGCCAAGCCCTAACTTTGGCCACGACGCCAAATCCTAGCCTTGGCCACGCCGCCAAGCCCTAACTTTGGGCCACGACGCCAAATCTTAGCCTTGGCCACGCCGCCAAGCCCTAGCTTTGGCCACGGTGCCAAATCCTAGCCTTGGCCATGCCGCCAAGCCCTAACTTTGGCCACGGTGCCAAATCCTAGCCTTGGCCACGTCGTGATAGACATATTTTTGTGTCTAATTTGATCTCAATACTATATATTGTTGGCACTCGATTTCGTACTTATTATGGTGTTTTATGTGTGTGTAGGTATTTTTGGGGAATAAATATTTTTGGAAAATTCGGCTCGAAAAGTTGCTCGGAACACCCCCGGAGGACATTTGCTATTCGGACTCCCACTTTGGATAAGGGGTAACCCAATTGCTAAGGGGCACCCAACTGATATTCGCACCCCAAATTTGTTGGATAAGGGCTGACCTTCTTCTTCATTTCAACTTGGCGGGAAAATATCTTCTCACTTCCGCGTACGCCTGGATTTGATACGCAAGTGAGTGTTCTAGGGAGATTTAATCGCTAAAATTGTTGTATTGGTCTGTTACACTTACAGACCCGGTAAGTCCATCGGGTCGAAGAAATTGGGCTATAATCACGGTGGGACGAATACAGGGGAGTTCGTATATGCAGAGAGAGATTCTCGGGATTTCTGGCTATTTTTGGAGCAATGAGCGAGTCCACGGGCGTTGTCTAATCATTACGGAACATGTTTGATAGAATTGGGAGTGTGTCGAGTTGAAGATTTTCATGACGAGAGATATGAAAGGGAAGAAAAATCCCGTATCTTGCATGGGAGTAAAAGAAAATATGTTTTGTTGATTGCGAGATTATATAGAGTTTAAGGGATTTATTCTCGGTCCAAATGGGTATATATATGCTTCTTGGATCACGAAGCGAGGGGAGAGTTTGGAGCACAACATAGCGAGAGAAAGATTGAGTGGCGAGAGAACATTTTTTGCTCATGTGGAAGACGAAGAACATGAAGAACAGGACAGCCAAAGACCGTCGTTCTTCAACGGTGTTAACGACTCACATCGTGGGTCGTAGTTCGGAAACGATCTTAAAGCAACGATAACAACGATTGTTACTATTTATCGTTCTCATGTGATTCGGTTTGTAACAAAAATAATTGTTACAAACCCGATTTTCATTATTTCTCCCTTATTCATCATTTGTAAACCATTTTTTAGCAATGAAATCAACTTTTGAGCGTGTTTCCAACATGATGAGCTAAACCCATCCTGCAGGGCGACGGAGGAAGCCATTCTTTCAAGAATTATGTGGTAACATTTACTTTATTAATTTATGCAATATTTTTATATGATTAATTGCATTGATAAAAAATGAATTAAATGATTTTTATTAATCAAATGTGTTTTCTCTTGATGATGCATGCTTAGTTTTAGACTCTTGATGCGTTATGCTTGCGACTAACATTTGATATTTTGGAAATCTGATTTTGGCAATACTTTAGAATCAAATCAATTGTTTAAATTGCATGATATAAATTAATTTAAGACCACATAAGTATTGATGAATGGTGAAATCCTAGCTCCAACATCTCCATAATTTTCACAACATCTTTTATTTTGAGTTTGTTATATTTTTGCTTTAAAAATTAAGTCTAAAAATCTGCTTTCACAAGTCTCAACGAACCTATTACTACAACATCATTGAAAATAACATCAATTTTGGCGCGCCGACAACGGACTTGTCTTTAGGCTAGAGTTTTTAGATTTTTTTCTTTTTTAGGTTTTAATTTGTTTTTGTTCTTCTTTACGTTTCTGGGTTTTTGTCTTTTCCTTACAGAATTTGGAATTTGGAGCGAAAGAAAATTTTGCCAAAGCTTTTGGTGAATACTTATAGACTTGGAGTAAAAGGCAAAGCGAAAGGAGCGAAAGAAGAAGATTTTTTTTTAATTTTATAAACAAAAAAGAGAGACATTTTTATTTTTATGAAAAAAAAAAATAATTTTTAATTTTTTTAGACTTTCCTTTTCATTTGCACTTTATTTTTGGACTTTGGACTTTAAACTTTGGGACATTATTTTTAAACCCTACGGAAGGGTAGTTTAAATATAAAGTGTGTGCAGAGAAGGACGGCGATTACGATATCTCCTCGGCCCCTTGGGTTCGTAAACAACATTGGAGTCGTGGCCCGAGTCGACGGTTCATCATCCGTCTGGAACGGGAGGTAAGTTTGTCGAAACACTCGCGAACCCCCTGTCAACGGGTTACTGTATTCCTTTGTTTGCATATATGTCGAGGAACTGAATCAGGCTGCTTTAATTTCCTAGTAAAGGGCAAGGCCTGGCCATACAAGATAAGGGTTCGGATTTCATCACCGTTCTCTTCTTGCCCGCCTTAGGAAAACGAAACTTAACGCGAACCTAAGCTTTAAATTTTGGAATAGAAGCGAGACCTATAGGGTAACGAGCTTAATAGGAAAGTCGTTCGAAAAATATTGGTTACTCTTTTAAGCATACTTGAAGTTCATGATGGTTTACGTGAGTTGAATGCGTGACTGCGCCGCCCTTGTAATGCGGTGAGGCCTTGGGTATCAAAGCTTCACACAGCTTCCCTCGCCTCTATTCAACTTACTTTAACTCGGACTGATTCCAGAGAGGTTTGCTCAGATTGTAACGAGTTCCTTTTCGAAAGATTAGAGGTTGGTCTAGAAACAATCTAAGTGGAGCCATCATGCTTTTTGTTTGCTAGAAATCATTAGGTTTGTTGTGGAGGAGTCAGCCTTGTTTGTGTTTACATAGAACTTCTCTTCCTTTTAGGATTTTTCTTTTTCTTTTGTTTTTCTAGTGTATGCCCGAGGTTATTAGAGAGCGGGCTTGGAAAAGAGACAATCTAGGTCGATTGATTAGTGAAAAACCTAGTAATTCTTCTTGTGGAGGCGGGGAGCTCGAAGACTCTTCTTTTGAGAGCCTCGTTTTTGGAAACTTCAGTTTTGAGAATCTGTTTCTTCGTGAGGAAAGTACCCCTAGTACTTCAGCTGTGCCAGCGATGGCAACTTTGAAAGATTACATGTTCCCAACTAGGACCAACCAAGCTTCGTGCATTAAATTGCCGGCCCAATATGGCTAATTTCGAGATAAAACCTAGTCTTCTTCGGATGATCCCTATATTCTTAGGAAAAGATGATGAGAACCCTTATTTTCATATTAGGGACTTTGAGGAAATTTGTGGGACAGTTAGAATAAAAGACCTTAATGATGAAGTTTTGAAACTTAAGATGTTACCCTTTTCCTTGAAAGATAAAGCCAAGACTTGGCTAAACAACCTACCATCTGAATCCATTGAAACATGGCGGGAACTTATTCACGCTTTCTATATGAAATTCTACCCTAAGCATAAAGCTGAGGCATTGCTAGACAGAAATTAGTTCCGGTGTGCAACAAGAGGGAGAGTCTCTTTATAGGTTTTTAGAGAGATTCAATGATCTCCTATCCCAGTGTCCTCACCATGGATTTGATAAGATGAAACTCGTAGAGATTATTTATGATGGTTTGGACTATTCAACCAAAGCCATGGTCGAGTCTATGTGCGCTGGTGAGTTCACTAGTAAAAGTGCTTGAGGATGCCTTTACCTTCTTAGGAGTTGTTCTTTGAGAAATCCAAACAGTGGGAGTCTTGTGTTGAACCCCTAAAAGACTCTTGGTTAATAGAAGTAGCACCAATATGGTGGATACGAGTTTTGCGTCCGATGCTAAGTTTGTTGCTTTGTCTAGAAGGTTAGAAGCCTTGGAAATGGGTCAGTCTAAAAATGGATCCCTTGTTGAACCTAATAGAGCCTCTCAAGTCTCTAGTTGTGGAATAGAGCCCGATAACTCATTTTGGGAAGGTCGGGTTAGTGAAGAGAAAGCTCATGATGTCTATAACAATGCTAGATTTGAGAACCGTCGGAAGTTTGACCCATACTCGAGACCTACAATCCTGGTTGGAGAAATCATCCTAATTTTTCTTGGTCTAAGGGCCAAAATCAAGGTCAGTCTAGTAATTCTCAGCCTCCCCAGGTTTTGGCCATACTCAGAACCCTTCAGGTCAAACCCAGTTTCAGAACACTTCTGAGAAAAAGATCTCTACCTTGGAAGAAGCTCTTACTATGTTAGTAAAGAACCATGATATGTTATCGGCTAACCACCTTAGCTTTCAACAAAAAACCAGCGAGAACCATAAGGATAATTCCCAGGACTCTTGCTAAATTAGAACTTCAAGTCGGCCAAATAGCTAAGTTTTTAAGTGAGAGAGAAGAAGGTAAGTTTCCTAATCAATCTCAACCCAATCCTAGGGGGTCCATCAAATATCTTTAGTTGGTGAGGAATCATCAAACCATGTGAACTCGATAAAAACCCTTGGGAGCGGTAAAACGGTAGACAATAAGATAGACATGCCTAGTGGACATACTGTAGTTCCACCTTCTACTTCCCAAGAGGAACCCGTAGCCGAGAAACCGAAACAATCCCTAAGGAGTCCCAAGAAATTCCTTATAGGACTACCTTTGTGCCTAGAGCCCCATATCCCTAGGTTGTTATCCCCAAAAAGAAGGAGTCGACATTCAACGAGATAATGGAAATATTTAAACAGGTGAACATCAATATTCCGTTATTAGAAGCAATTAGGCAGATGCCTCGCTTATGCCAAGTTCCTTAAAGATCTTTGTACACGAAAGCGTAAGCTTAATGTACAAAAGAAAGCCTTTTAGTGGTCAAGTAAGTTCCATTCTTCCGAACCAAACACCCCCAAGTATAAGGACCCTGGATTCCCCACCATATCTTGTGCGATTGGTAATCACATGGTTGATAAATCTTTACTTGACTTAGGAGCTAGTGTTAACTTACTCCCATACCATGTGTATACCCAGCTAGGACTTGGTAAGTTGAAATCGACCAAAATGACACTTCAGTTAGCTGATAGGTCTGTCAAAGTTCCTCGTGGTGTCATAGAGGATGTTCTGATTGAGGTTGATAAGTTTATTTATCCAGTGGATTTCGTTGTTCTAGACACCCAACCTGTTCAGGACCCAAGTGCTCAAATCCCGGTGATTCTAGGTCGCCCATTTTTAGCCACATTCTTATTTGTCATCAACTGTAGGATTGGGCTTATGAACATATCCTTTGGTAATATGACCACAGTAACTAAATGTCTTTAATGTTACTAGACAACCTTTCCGAGATAGATGATTTAGAAGTGGTGAACATGATTAGCACTCTAGTTCCTGATCCTTTAGCCTGCACTATGTTTGATAATCCATTATTTGATGAACCTTTCAGTTCCTCGTAGGAGGTAACCATGACGAACACCTTAGTTGATGAGCCTATATTAGAGATTTTCTTTGATAATCCCTTATATGATGATGTTGTTCATTTAGATGACCAGTCTCCCAAAGAAGCTAGTTATTGTGCTGACTTTATGGACCATAGAATCCATCCCATAGATTTTGGTCCATCTGAGGATATTGTTCACCCTAAGTTTGGGGGTAATGATGACTCTAGTGATCGTCTTTTATCCCTAATTGAATTCCCTAACTTGGGACTCGAGCTTTGTGCGTCTAAGGTACTACTTGAGTTTCTTCAAACTCTGCTACCCGATCCTCCAGGATACCGTCCATGAAGAAACCCATTTCTTAAAAACATATCATTCGGTTGAACACGCTTTACTAGACACATATATAGAGCCCAAAGAGACACCCCAAATAAATCTAGTTGCCTTGATAAAAGCCCTAGATCAAGTTATGCTCCGTCTGCTCATTTTTATAATCGAAGATGGTAGTCTTTCATTTGTGTCTGCTCTATTTGGTTACGAGGACCCATGACTATTTCGGCTATTGGTATATGACTTTGGAAGGTGACAATCCTTTTTGAGGTATTTGATGTCTAGCTAAGGACTTTAAATTTAGCATTTTCTGGGAGGCACCCACGCTGATGCTTACGGTAATATCCTTCCTTATTTCTTTTTCCATCCATCAAGTGGTAACAGTTTCTCCTTGTTCATGCTTTTAATTTAATCTTTAGAACATTGAGGACAATGTTAGATTTAAGTTTGGGGGTGGGGAAGAAACTTTTTGTTAGCTTTTAGTTGCAATAAATAAACTCCAGAGCCTAGAAATCTATGTTTATTAAGGTCGGCACTAACCAATCTAAGTGGATGGAAACATTTTGGTTGTAGGAGTTGAGGAACCAATCTGATTAGATGGAAACATCTAGAAGAGTCTATTCATAAAAGCACATAGCTCAGGTGTTAGAAAAGAAAACATGGTAGTTTCGCCATATCCTCGTGATGGAAACATCGAAAGAATCCTAATCACTTCTTTTTCTTTGTCTTTTTACCATTGCTAGGGTGAAATAGAGTGACTGAGATACCAAAAAAAAAAAAAAAAAAAAAGACCAGACCACTAGACCAACCAGAATAAATATAATAAAGTCGACCACTGGTACCCTTGTATATGCCAGCTGAGTTGACCTAGAGTTAGGATTATCGACCTCTGGTTCCCTTGTATATGCCAAAGTGTGTTGATATTAGTCCGAGACAAGTATCTCGATCCGTTAGGATAGGTTCACCTTAGTCAACATCATCCACGTTTTTCTACATCCATCTTCTTAATCTATCCATGTGATTGGTTGACTCAGGTTTATGATGTCCGAAACTATTTGAGTAGAGATGTCACTTTATATGAATTTTAGTATGCTTGAGTGCAAACTCGTGTACAAAGAATTGGAATTTCGCATGTGGTACTTCCTCTTGTAGTTAATAAGTATGCCAACCAAGGAGATTCTTTAGTGCCTTCCAAGGTTACGCGTAGATAGCTAGGGTCAGAGTAAAGGTTTTGTGGGTACACCTCTGGTAAACCCTCAGGAGACAACACTCGCCACTAGGGCCACCTAGCGGTTTAACGGCTTCTTTGCACATGCTAAGTGTAATCATTTTATTTTCTAGAATAAATTTGCTCGAGGACTAGCAAATAATAAGTTTGGGGGTATTTGATAGACACATTTTTGTGTCTAATTTGATCTCAATACTATATATTGTTGGCACTCGATTTCGTACTTATTATGGTGTTTTATGTGTGTGTAGGTATTTTTGGGGAATAAATATTTTTGGAAAATTCGGCTCGAAAAGTTGCTCGGAACACCCCCGAAGGACATTTGCTATTCGGACTCCCACTTTGGATAAGGGGTAACCCAATTGCTAAGGGGCACCCAACTGATATTCGCACCCCAGCTATTGGATAAGGTCTGACCTTCTTCTTCATTTCAAATTCTGTTTTTGGCGGAAAATATCTTCTCTCTTCGCGTACGCTGGATTTGATCTCATGGAGTGTTCTAGGGAGATTTAATCGCTAAAATGTTGTATTGGTCTGTTACACTTACGGGACTGGTAAGTCCATCAGGGTCGAAGAAATTGGGCTATAATCACGGTGGGACGAATACAGGGGAGTTCGGGATTTCTGGCTATTCTTGGAGCAATGAGCGAGTCTACAGCGTTGTCTACTCATTCTGGAACGTGTTTCAGTAAATTGGGAGTGTGTCAGTTGAAGATTTTCGCGAGCAGAGATATGAAAGGGAAGAAAAATCCCGTATCTTGCATGGGAGTAAAAGAAAATATGTTTTGTTGATTTCCGAGATTATATGGAGTTTAAGGGATTTATTCTCGGTCCAAATGAGTATATATATGCTTCTTGGATCACGAAAACGAGGGGGAGAGTTTGTAGCACAACAGAAAGCGAGAAAAGATCGAGTGGCGAGAGAACATTTTTTCTGCTCATGTGTAAGACGAAGAACACGAAGAACAGACAGCCAAAGACCGTCGTTCTTCAACAGTGTTAACGACTCACATCGTGGGTCGTAGTTCGAAGACAGATCTTAAAGCAACGGTAACAACGACCGTTACTATTTATCGTTCTCTAGATTATTCGGGTTTGTAACAAAAATAATTGTTACAAACCCGATTTTTTCATTATTTCTCCCTTATTCATCATTTGTAAACCATTTTTTAGCAATGAAATCAACTTTTGAGCGTGTTTCCAACATGATGAGCTAAACCCATCCTCTGGGGCGACGGAGGAAGACATTCTTTCAAGAATTATGTGGCAACATTTACTTTATTAATTTATGCAATATTTTTATATGATTAATTGCATTGATAAAAAATGAATTAAATGATTTTTATTAATCAAATGTGTTTTCTCTTGATGATGCATGCTTAGTTTTAGACTCTTGATGCGTTATGCTTGCGACTAACATTTGATATTTTGGAAATCTGATTTTGGCAATACTTTAAAATCAAATCAATTGTTTAAATTGCATGAAATAAATTAATTTAAGACCACATAAGTATTGATGAATGGTGAAATCCTAGCTCCATCCTCTCCATAATTTTCACAACATCTTGTATTTTGAGTTTGTTATATTTTTGCTTTAAAAATTAAGTCTAAAAATCTGCTTTCACAAGTCTCAACGAACATATTACTACAACATCATTGAAAATAACATCACGTCACCAAGCCACAGGTGTGGCCATGCCACAACGCTACGAGACGCGGCTATGCCACCATACCTTAGGCGCATGACACTACGCGCGGATATGCCGTTATGCCATTAACGGTGCCAACGAATGTGGCCATAATCAACGGCCATCCTCTCTCCTGAATTACAATCTCATCCATCCAAGTTCGCCACTGAACTGACAGACTTGTGGCAAGATTCAGGCGACCAACTGCCTAAATCTAGTGGCCATGGCTACGCCAGGCGCCACTTACACCACCGTGCCACTGACATGCACGAATCGTGCCAGCCATGCCGCATTGCCACTGGCGTACACAAAAACGCCATTGCGCTATTATCAGGCGCCAACACAAGGTAGCCATAATCAATGGCTACCCTTCCTCATGAGATGTGATCTCAGACATCGAAGTTTGCCACCGAACTAACAGACTTGTGGCAAGTTTTAGGCGACCGGCCAAGACGAGCCTATTGGCATCACATGCTAGTTTACTACGACAAGCCTCTTGATTTTAACATGCCATACGTAGCAAAATGCTACATGTTTTCCACGAAAACACTCGAGACATCAAATATGTCACAAACTGGGGGATACTCATTAGGGTATTGGTATGGCGGTTTACAGCGTGCGGCGTGCAATATGCCCGTTATAGGAAAGTGTCATGAAGTAGGACAATTAATGGCGGCAAGAAGTAACGGGTGTAAACGGATCCACTTCCTTCATCATGGAAGCATGGGTTTCTGGCGGTTATACGTTACTCCATTCTTCCACCACTCAATCATTTCCACTTCCTATGAGACAAGGGTACGTTTCAATATGACTTGTATAAATAGGCTTCACCTATTTCCACCAAACGACAGGTTTTGGTCGGCAACATCATAGTATCCAGAAATCACCAAAGAACCGATACCTTTCATTCTAGTTCCACTTTCTCGATACAAGTCATAAAACACCACACCTTCGTAATCAACTATTCTCGATCTCAACACTTTCTTCGCTTCCCTCCCTAAGACCAACCCTTCTCCTTCACTTTGTGACCGAAGCAAGCTCGGAACGACCATTTTTGGTTTAGGCCAGGATTGTACAGATTGATCTCTCGAATCAAAAGTACTCCCGTGTAGTGTATTGTTTAGGGTTTAGATTTGTTTCTCATCCACACACCCGAATTTAGCAAAACCGTCAGAAACAGTTTTCGCCCACAAACAATTGGCGACCACATTGGGAGATTAAATCTCTCAGTTGCAAATTTAATTCCCAATTCAATTTTCATCCCAATTGGTGTTAGGCCAAATTCAAACCCATTTTCAATTTCCTAAATTTCTCAAGATGGTTGATCTTAGGAATGCTTCAGAAACCCTCAATCCCAATCTTACTTCTCCTAGCACCGAAAATACTCCACATGTTATCCCTGAATCCATTCTTTCATTCAAAACCATTGTCGAGGCTATGGAGTCTCGATATTTAACAACTATTCATGATTTGACGAAAATCCTGAATGATATTGTCGAGAATCAAGCTACTATTGTCAAGATGCAGGATGGAGTATTTACGCTTTTGAAAGCACTCACGGATCAACTGTTAAAGGAACCAACGCGTATTCATTCTGTGGGAAGCGCTATCAACCATTCATTTTGGATCAATGCTGATGGTGGTAGTTCTTTTTCCAAGATTCATATTCCTAATCCTAGTGAGGAGGATGAAGCCTATGGTCACGCTGAATGGAAAGGTATCCACCAAGCTAACTTGTTTGCTCATGAAGATCAAAAGATGTTTCCTCAAGATCAGAAATAAGACTCGTGGGATTTATCACGTTCTCATCAGAATCCTCGCAATGGAAAGGTGATTTCATTATGTGCATCCTTCTTGGAAAATATCAATTCCCATATTGCATCAGAAGCTACTAAGAGATCCGCAGCTGCTTTACTCAGTCAATCCGAACCGTTCCAGAATGAAAAAGCTCGTAAAGACGTTCAGGAAAGCGGGCGTTTTTCTAATAAAATATCCAACCTCTAGTCAATCGCTAATGAAGGGAGAAAGAAAAACTCCAAGAATGGGACAACAACCCAAACGTGTGGGACTGCGCATCAGATGGTTTCACCCCAGAAGGTCGCGGCTAAGGTTCCTGTGCAAAAACAAGAAACTGGATATGTTGCTCCAAACTTCTCGTTCCCGATCGAGAAAGTAATCGAAATCTTGGAAGTATGGATTCAAGACGATGCCATCAAACTACTTCATATTAGGCGCCTACCAATCGAAGAACAAATGGAAAATCCCAAGTATTTTCATTACCACAGGTTCGTCAATCATCCTACCGGTGAATGTAATGCTCTAAAACTCATCGTCCAAGAAAAGATAGATTCAGTGGAATTGCGCCCGGGGACTGGAGATCCTCCGTCTTTTCGCGGATCGGCATAAAGATGTTACACAGACAATAATGGACGACTGGGGACTTCTCGCGGCCAGGATTGTGTTACACAATAAAATCGGATTTGCAACCTGAAAATTCAATTTCGTGGAGAAACCCTAAGCGAATAGAGTATGTGGTCGTATCGGACGAGAGCAAAAAAGGGAATGGCCAACACCAATGTACCATTCGCAAGCGCATTCATCACGTCCCATGGCGTTACATCCTCTACCACCAACACCAGTGGCACCGGAAGCATCCCCTCTGACGTGACGCCTCTTATTACCAGAGCCAGAGCCGCCGCTACTCCTAATATTTCTTCGAGCATGACCGCCTCCAATCATCACCAGAGCTGTCACCACTTCTTCGTCAGGACGAGAGAATAGAGGAGCCAGAAGAAACCAACCTTCCCATTACCATTATCGATTTATTAGAGAGACAAGAAAGTTCTTGCTAAAACTCATACGGACATGGCCACAACTCAGAAGGAGCCCTTCAACGTTTTTTCTCCAGAAGCCGCTCCGCTTCAACGTTGGCTCCCGAAGTCGCAACATTCTCCCATGTAGCCGCCACTCCTCCTTGCCAAAGATTGTGCCGTAGCCGCCACTCCTTCCTGCCAAGGATCGTGCCGTAGCAGCCACTCCTTACTGCCAAGTATCGTGCCGTAGCCGCCACCCTCCCCTGTCGAGGATCATGATCGCAGCCAGCCCCGGGGTTTGTAGTCGTGGCCACCTTTTGATCCATCTTGCCAAAAGCTCGTGGTCGTGGACGGTTTACTCGCTCGTTTGTTGATACCAGTGAGCTTCACCATAGCAACAATTACTACAAAGTCACCAGTACGGATGCAAGACGGCGATATCTTTATCATGGTCAACCTACCTACCATACCGATAGAAACATGTAAACCACACTTGGGGAACGAGGCTCTACACGGAATCCCTTCACTTTGTCAAAGATCAAAGACACGGTCAACCAAAAGGTCATAAACACGACAAGGTCATCTACTCTTCAAGGGTATATCATAAGAATATCATCACCTCTTGATAGGGTGTAGAATACATCCTATTTACTATCTATTGTTTATGCTTTCTTCGCTATTTTTCTTGTAAATTATGTATTTTACGCTTGTTTTGAGTTTTGTAGCTATTTTGGAGTCACACGAAGGAAAAGAAGAAGAAATCACCCAATTTGAGAAAAAGGGGCAAAATTGTCATTTCATGGACAAACACTATCTGGAGCCTGGCATCATGTTAAGGGGTAGCTAGTTTTGTGGTTTAAAGAGAAGTGCTAAAAAGCACCTTGGAAGAAACTAAGGGGGTTACCATTTGGGTGACCCTTATCTCAAGTGCTGGGGTGTCTGAATCCGCCCCATTTAACCCAACCCTAAATCGAGAAGATTACTTCTCAATCATTTTGTCTGAATCAAATACAGAGAGTGGTGGCAGCCATGGAACCAGAAATTGGAAGGGAAATCGAGCTCGTTCTTGAGATGCTAATCAAACACGAGAGAGAGGTGATTTGGTACTTCCGTTGAATCCGAAGAAGAAATGGATCCGGGGATTGTTGAATCTCGAGATGGTGATGAAGTTCGAAGAAATTAGGGCTTGATCTTTGAGAAGAAATCGAAGATGGGTTCGATCGTGGAAGATGCGAGATGGTGGTGGCAGGCAGAATCGAGTAAGGGTTTGAGAAGATATCGAGATTTACGGGGAGATGGGATTGAGTTATAACGATGATGGAGGTGTTGATTTAAGGTTTCACTGTGAAGATGAGAAGATGGGTTGGTGGTGGATTGCTAGAAAAGGTAGAGATTGAGTTCGAACGGAGAAGCGAAGAATGGGTGTCGTTCTTTGTTGTGCGAATCACAGCAGCTGAAGAACAAAGTGAAAATTGGGACGAATCTTTGGAAGAATTAATGAGTCTGTGATGGGTTGAATCTGTGAAGGTGGTGGTCTTTGAGTGATGGTGGCCGATCTGGTGTTGATGTCAATTTGCAGTAGCAGATGAGATAGTGATGTTTTCTGTTGCGATGAAGTGAAGCTGCTAAACTAGATGTATGTTAGGAATTGTTACAGGGAGAAGAAAATGGCCCGAAATTATGGTTAATTGTCATGAAACGAGAGGAAACTCTCGTCTGAATCTCCTTCTACCGAGTCAACTCGCCGATTTACTAAACTCGACTCGGTAACTTTCACCCGAGTAAGCCAACGAGTCGGACCACTGTCTCACGACTACCTCTTACGCCTTGACCGTTGGTGACGGTTTGACCTTTTTGACCGTTAGTCCTAACGGTGGACTGACGGAATATTCCGTCGAATATACCATTGACGGCGGAGAATTTCAGGTGGCCGGCGGTGACGGATTCCGGTCAAATTCCGGCCATAATACCAGTTTCCCGGCGAGCCAAAAATTCCAGAATTTTCTGTGGATTCCTCTCATGGGTGTGAAGACTTGGACTTGGAATTGGATGGAGAATTGGGCTCAAATTTGGAAAGAGAATATGGAAGAGTTGGGAAAGGCTTGGATTTGGAAATTGAATTGCTAAAGGAAAAGGATTCTATTCCTTGGAAGATTTGGAGAATATTGAAGCCTATAAATAGAGAAGTTTTCTACATCTTTTACACACCTCTCTACACACACAACACTTGTGTTTTTGCATTCAATTCTTCTTCTTAATTATTTGTGAACTTGAAAATTCTTCCTTTTAATTATTTTGTGTGAATTTCAAAAACATGAGTAGCTAATTTTCTTATTGATTGAGGATGAATTCCTAGTTCTTAATACATGATTTGAGTTTTGTTTCAATTCTATCTTGAAGTTTTTCACATGATTATCGTTTGTTTTTACTAATAGGAATGTTTATTCGTTCATGATTGATTGATAGATTGTTTAGAGTGCACGCTAAATTGATTTGTTAATTTGATCTAAATCTAGTATAAGTTAGGGATTAAGTAATCGTTCTCGACCCTTTATACAAGTAGAAAACACGAGACCTTGCGGAGGGATTCCGTGGAGCGATTGTGTGTAAAAACAACGCTAGAAAGTGGACCAAGCGAACCGAGTTTAACTACTAGTACTAAACCTAAATTCATAGATCTTAATGCATTCGGGGAATTACATCTTGTAAGCGAACCTCAAGGTGGTTCTTTTGAATAGAATCGATAACTAAAGCGGACTTGTTACTCAGTGAAATAAGGGATTTTGGGGCTAGCTAAGCGGACCTGCTATCCTACGGTTGGTGATAATCTGTGACTAATAACAAGTAGAAAAGAACATAACTTGATTCATTGTTTTGCAACGAAGAAGGATTCCTTGGTCTTGTCTCTTTTATTGATTTGACTTTACCTTTTTAATTGCTTTGTTTATTTTCTTTTGCTTTATACATCCCCCTTTTTGTGACAATTTTTACAACTAGAATCTCTTGCTCCTCGTGGGAACGAACTTGACTTCCATTATATTATTTTTAATTGAGTGGAAATATTAATTAATTTGATTGCACCTACGACACATCAAATTTTGGCGCCACCGCCGGGAGCGACGGATGATTTTAGTTGTTTTTATTTTTTTTTGCTTTATTCTTGCTTTGTTAGATTGTATATCGTATCTAACTTAGGTTTTGAGAATCTTATTTCAGGTATCGGTTTTCCATGTATGGTGGACAAGAGCAAGCATATTACAACAATCAATACGGTTTTCAACCTCAACATTATGGCAACTTCCAACCATCCTTAGGATACAATCAAAACCAATCTTTTGGCTATGATCAAATTCCTACAGAACCTTATGGATATTCTCATACATATCAACAACCTTATGACGGGTATGTAAGTGGACAATCACAAGGATGGGAGGATAGTTTTGTTTATCATCAGAAATTCTCTAGTTTTGCAGATAAGATGTCTGCCATGATTGGGGATCTTCAACAAAAGTTGCAAGAATCACTACAAGACCAGCAACCCTATGTTTGGGAGGAACCACATCGAGACGGCATTGCTAAAGAACGAAGAGACATGGATCAATACAAGGAGGATAGGGATAAAGAAGAATTTTGCTATCAAAGCAATAACTATTCTAATGTGCCTATGGTGTGTAGTGAATATTTGATCGATGATTATGTTGGAAAAGGCCAACCTTTGGAGACTTTTGAAGACGCTAGTGTAGCTTACTCGAGCCTTGATCTTAATAATGATCAAGCACCTATTCAAAAGGTAGAGCTTGAAGATGATGCATTTAGTGCTTGGAAAAAATTCCTTAGGGAAAGATATGAGTCCGCGGAAGTGTATGAGCGTTGCAACAATGAGGAAGTTATTCCAACTCCGGATCATAATAACGATCCTTCACCTATTCAAAAGGAGGAGATTGGGTGTGACTTACCTATTGTTATAAACGGTGTAACACCCGCACAAGAAGATCTTAAAATTTATACCGATGAGAATCACTTTAGTGAATGGCCCGATTCCGATGATGAGAATGTTGAAGAGATGATGCTAGAGGATGAAACCAAATTGATTGATTTTGTGGAAGACCCAATTGAACTTGCCAATGATTATAATGATGCCAAAACTTTGGTTAAGGTAGACAATAACGGCGAAAGGTTGCAAGATTCGATAGAGGACCACGATATACAAGAGGTAAGTAATTCATATGAATTCTCTAAGGATGAAGAGGATTTCTCAAAACAAGAGATTGTGCAAGGTTTGTCTAACCCTTTGGATATTGATTCTTCTCCTTTACCTCTTATTGGTTTGAATGTATGTGCTTGAAAGTATTTTTGGATGATTTTGTTTCTAAATATCCACCATTGGAAACACTTGATGCTAAAACTATGCAGGTTTGCCAAGAGGAATACATGGAAGTTCCCAAATTCTATGTTCTTTATACACTTCCGAGTGTGGACGAGAATAAGTGTGGGGGAAATTTCTATTGAGCGATAATTTCACTATTGTTTCCTTGTGCTAATATTTGTATGGAGTTATTGTTTTCAAAACAGGTATTATGGGTGGATCCTCAAATTTTCAGATTGTTAGTATATGGGGAATGAATTGTGCAAGAGCTAAGTCGGTCCGTCGACTTTAAAACAAGCGCTTAATGGGAGGCAACCCATAGGTTTTGTATTTCTTATCATTTTGTTTTTTGTTATTTCGTTTTCTTATTCCATATCATGTTAAAATTTCCCACCTTGACTTTACTAGGACGATTCAATTACATTGAGGACAATGTAAGGTTTAAGTGTGGGGGAGTGGTTAAGCATGTATTTTAAAAAAAAAAAAAAAAAAAAAAATTTAAAAAAAAAAAAAAAAAAATTTTACTTAAAACCTCCAACTTTTAGAGATTTTAGAGTCACTAGCATACTTCTAGGTATGTTTACATAGAGATTCGGTAGACACAATTGAACTTGGAAATGTTAGAGAACTACTTTCGGATTTCTTGCTTGTTTGAGTGTTAAATAATGGATTTAATCATGCCGGTGATGCGAATTTGGTGCAGGGAGAAATGTGATGCGTGTCGTAGGTGCAATCAAATTAAAATCTTATTTCCACTCAACTAAAAATAATATAATGGAAGTCAAGTTCGTTCCCACGAGGAGCAAGAGATTCTAGTTGTAAAAATTGTCACAAAAGGGGGTGTAAAAAGCAAAAGAAAATAAACAAAGCAATTAAAAGATAGAGTTGAAATCAATAAGAGAGACAAGACCAAGGAATCCTTCTTCGTTACGAAATAATGAATCAAGTTATGTTCTTTTCTACTTGTTATTAGTCACAAATTATCACCAACCGTAGGTAAAGCGGCTAGATCGGTGCTAAACCCTAAATCCCTTGTATCACCGGATACGGAAGTTCTCGACTACCGGATTCTATTTACCAAACCACCTAGTAGTAGATCACTCTAGATGTAATTTAAATAAAAGCATTAAGATTTATGAACTTATTAGGTAAATATTAGTAGTTGGACTCTTAGATCAAGGTCTTCTTGCTAACGTTGTTTTCACACACAATTGCTCCACGGAATCCCTCGCAAGGTCTCGTGTTTGCTACTTATGTAAAAAGTCAAGAAACGATTACTTATCTCCTAACTTTCACTAGCTTTAGATTAAACCGACAAATCAATTTAGTTGGCCATCCAAACAATCTATCAATCAATCATGAATGCAATTATCATAAAATCCTTTTGGTGAGGCGAAGTCGAGGCGAAATGCTTATTGATCGTTTCTCAAACACGCGTTCTCTCATTATGGTGTGGTTATTTCTCACTCAACATTTAAGAATGAGAATATGTTCTTTAGTATGTCTAACTTCTTATTACTAGCATGCAGAAACTCTATGTCCTCATAACTCTTTGGATGCTTGGGACGCTTGAACGCTTTGAAGTTGTGAGTTTTTAGTTTGATTTGCTCGAGGACTAGCAAAGTCTAAGTGTGGGGGAATTTTATAGGGTGTAGAATACATCCTATTTTACTATCTATTGTTTATGCTTTCTTATTTATTTTTCTTGTAAATTATGTATTTTACGCTTGTTTTGAGTTTTGTAGCTATTTTGGAGTCACACGAAGGAAAAAAGAAGAAATCACCCAATTTGAGAAAAAGGGGAAAATTGTCATTTCATGGACAAACACTATCTCGAGCCGGCATCATGTTAAGGGGTAGCTAGTTTTGTGGTTTAAAGAGAAGTGCTAAAAAGCACCTTGGAAGAAACTAAGGGGTTACCATTTGGGTGACCCTTATCTCAAGTCTTTTTGGTATCTGACTCGCCCATTTAACCCAACCCTAAATCGAGAAGATTACTTCTCAATCATTTTGTCTGAATCAAATACAGAGAGTGGTGGCAGCCATGGAACCAGAAATTGGAAGGGAAATCGAGCTCGTTCTTGAGATGCTAATCAAACACAGAGAGAGGTGATTTGGTGCTGCTGTTGAATCCAGAAGAAGAAATGGATCTGGGGATTGTTGAATCTCGAGATGGTGATGAAGTTCGAAGAAATTAGGGCTTGATGCTGAGAAGAAATCGAAGATGGGTTCGATCTGTGGAAGATGCAGATGGTGGTGGCAGCTGTAACTGAGTAAGGGTTTGAGAAGATATCGAGATTTACAGGGGAGATGGGATTGAGTTATAACGATGATGGAGGTGTTGATTTAAGGTTTTACTGTGAAGATAAGAAGATGGGTTGGTGGTGGATTGCTAGAAAAGGTAGAGATTGAGTTCGAATGGAGAAGCGAAGAATGGGTGTCGTTCTTTGTTGTGCGAATCCACTGGTGAAGAACAAAGTGAAAATTGGGACGAATCTTTGGAAGAATTAATGAGTCTGTGATGGGTTGAATCTGTGAAGGTGGTGGTGCTGAGCTGATGGTGGCCGATCCTGGTGTTGATGTCAATTTGCAGTAGCAGATGAGATAGTGATGTTTTCTGTTGCGATGAAGTGAAGCTGCTAAACTAGATGTATGTTAGGAATTGTTACAGGGAGAAGAAAATGGCCTGAAATTATGGCCGGAATTGTCATGAAACAGAGGAAACTCTGTCTGAATCTCCCTTCTACCGAGTCAACTCAGTGATTTACTAAACCTGACTCGGTAACTCAGCCGAGTAAGCCAACGAGTCAGACCAGCTGTCTCGGCTGACTACCTCTTCTGCCTTGACCGTTGACTGACGGTTTGACCTTTTTGACCGTTAGTCCTAACGGTGGACTGACGGAATATTCCGTCGAATATACCATTGACGGCGGAGAATTTCAGGTGGCCGGCGGTGACGGATTCCGGTCAAATTCCGGCCATAATACCAATTTTCGTGAGCCAAAAATCCAGAATTTTCTACGTGGATTCCTCTCATGGGTGTGAGTACTTGGACTTGGATTTGGATGGAGAATTGGGCTCAAATTTGGAAAGAGAAGATGGAAGAGTTGAGAAAGGCTTGGATTTGGAAATTGAATTGCTAAAGGAAAAGGATTCTATTCCTTGGAAGATTTGGAGAATATTGAAGCCTATAAATAGAGAAGTTTTCTACATCTTTTACACACCTCTCTACACACACAACACTTGTGTTTTTGCATTCAATTCTTCTTCTTAATTATTTGTGAACTTGAAAATTCTTCCTTTTAATTATTTTGTGTGAATTTCAAAAACATGAGTAGCTAATTTTCTTATTGATTGAGGATGAATTCCTAGTTCTTAATACATGATTTGAGTTTTGTTTCAATTCTATCTTGAAGTTTTTCACATGATTATCGTTTGTTTTTACTAATAGGAATGTTTATTCGTTCATGATTGATTGATAGATTGTTTAGAGTGCACGCTAAATTGATTTGTTAATTTGATCTAAATCTAGTATAAGTTAGGGAATAAGTAATCGTTCTCGACACTTTACACAAGTAGAAAACACGAGACCTTGCGGAGGGATTCCGTGGAGCGATTGTGTGTAAAAACAACGCTAGAAAGTGGACCAAGCGAACCGAGTTTAACTACTAGTACTAAACCTAAATTCATAGATCTTAATGCATTCGGGAATTACATCTTGTAAGCGAACCTCAAGGTGGTTCTTTTTGAATAGAATCGATAACTAAGCGGACTTGTTACTCGGTGAAATAAGGGATTTTGGGGCTAGCTAAGCGGACCTGCTATCCTACGGTTGGTGATAACGTGACTAATAACAAGTAGAAAAGAACATAACTTGATTCATTGTTTTGCAACGAAGAAGGATTCCTTGGTCTTGTCTCTTTTATTGATTTCGGCTTTACCTTTTAATTGCTTTGTTTATTTTCTTTTGCTTTATACATCCCCCTTTTTGTGACAATTTTTACAACTAGAATCTCTTGCTCCTCATGGGAACGAACTTGACTTCCATTATATTATTTTTAATTGAGTGGAAATATTAATTAATTTGATTGCACCTACGACACACATCAAATTTTGGGCGCATTCTGCCGGGAGCAATGGATGATTTTAGTTGTTTTTATTTTTCTTTTGCTTTATTCTTGCTTTGTTAGATTGTATATCGTATCTAACTTAGGTTTCGAGAATCTTATTTCAGGTATCGGTTTTCCATGTATGGTGGACAAGAGCAAGCATATTACAACAATCAATACGTTTTTCAACCTCAACATTATGACAACTTCCACCCATCCTTAGGATACAATCAAAACCAATCTTTTGGCTATGATCAAATTCCTACAGAACCTTATGGATATTCTCATACATATCAACAACCTTATGACGGGTATGTAAGTGGACAATCACAAGGATGGGAGGATAGTTTTGTTTATCATCGAAATTCTCTAGTTTTGCGAGATAAGATGTCTGCCATGATTGGGGATCTTCAACAAAAGTTGCAAGAATCACTACAAGACCAGCACAACCCTATGTTTGGGAGGAACCACATCGAGACGGCATTGCTAAAGAACGAAGAGACATGGATCAATACAAGGAGGATAGGGATAAAGAAGAATTTTGCTATCAAAGCAATAACTATTCTAATGTGCCTATGGTGTGTAGTGAATATTTGATCGATGATTATGTTGGAAAAGGCCAACCTTTGGAGACTTTTGAAGACGCTAGTGTAGCTTACTCGAGCCTTGATCTTAATAATGATCAAGCACCTATTCAAAAGGTAGAGCTTGAAGATGATGCATTTAGTGCTTGGAAAAATTCCTTAGGGAAAGATATGAGTCCGCGGAAGTGTATGAGCGTTGCAACAATGAGGAAGTTATTCCAACTCCGGATCATAATAACGATCCTTCACCTATTCAAAAGGAGGAGATTGGGTGTGACTTACCTATTGTTATAAACGGTGTAACACCCGCACAAGAAGATCTTAAAATTTATACCGATGAGAATCACTTTAGTGAATGGCCCGATTCGATGATGAGAATGTTGAAGAGATGATGCTAGAGGATGAAACCAAATTGATTGATTTTGTGGAAGACCCAATTGAACTTGCCAATGATTATAATGATGCCAAAACTTTGGTTAAGGTAGACAATAACGGCGAAAGGTTGCAAGATTCGATAGAGGACCACGATATACAAGAGGTAAGTAATTCATATGAATTCTCTAAGGATGAAGAGGATTTCTCAAAACAAGAGATTGTGCAAGGTTTGTCTAACCCTTTGGATATTGATTCTTCTCCTTTACCTCTTATTGGTTTGAATGTATGTGCTTGAAAGTATTTTTGGATGATTTTGTTTCTAAATATCCACCATTGGAAACACTTGATGCTAAAACTATGCGGGTTTGCCAAGAGGAATACATGGAAGTTCCCAAATTCTATGTTCTTTATACACTTCCGAGTGTGGACGAGAATAAGTGTGGGGGAAATTTCTATTGAGCGATAATTTCACTATTGTTTCCTTGTGCTAATATTTGTATGGAGTTATTGTTTTCAAAACAGGTATTATGGGTGGATCCTCAAATTTTCAGATTGTTAGTATATGGGAATGAATTGTGCAAGAGCTAAGTCGGGCCGTCGACTTTAAAACAAGCGCTTAATGGGAGGCAACCCATAGGTTTTGTATTTCTTATCTTTTTGCTTTTTGTTATCTCTTTTTCTTATTCCATATCATGTTAAAATTTCCCACCTTGACTTTACTAGGATCGATTCAATTACATTGAGGACAATGTAAGGTTTAAGTGTGGGGGAGTGGTTAAGCATGTATTTTAAAAAAAAAAAAAAAAAAAAAATTTAAAAAAAGTTTTACTTAAAACCTTCAACTTTTAGAGATTTTAGAGTCACTAGCATACTTCTAGGTATGTTTACATAGAGATTCTGACCGACACAATTGAACTTGGAAATGTTAGAGAACTACTTTCGGATTTCTTGCTTGTTTGAGTGTTAAATAATGGATTTAATCATGCCGGTGATGCGAATTTGGTGCAGGGAGAAATGTGATGCGTGTCGTAGGTGCAATCAAATTAAAATCTTATTTCCACTCAACTAAAAATAATATAATGGAAGTCAAGTTCGTTCCCACGAGGAGCAAGAGATTCTAGTTGTAAAAATTGTCACAAAAGGGGGTGTAAAAAGCAAAAGAAAATAAACAAAGCAATTAAAAGATAGAGTTGAAATCAATAAGAGAGACAAGACCAAGGAATCCTTCTTCGTTACGAAATAATGAATCAAGTTATGTTCTTTTCTACTTGTTATTAGTCACAAATTATCACCAACCGTAGGTAAAGCAGCTAGATCAGTGCTAAACCCCTAAATCCCTTGTATCACCGGATACGGAAGTTCTCGACTACCGGATTCTATTTACCAAAACACCTAGTAGTAGATCACTCTAGATGTAATTTAAATAAAAGCATTAAGATTTATGAACTTATTAGGTCAATATTAGTAGTTGGACTCTTAGATCAAGGTCTACTTGCTAACGTTGTTTTCACACACAATTGCTCCACGGAATCCCTCCGCAAGGTCTCGTGTTTGCTACTTATGTAAAAAGTCAAGAAACGATTACTTATCTCCTAACTTTCACTAGCTTTAGATTAAACCGACAAATCAATTTAGTTGGCCATCCAAACAATCTATCAATCAATCATGAATGCAATTATCATAAAATCCTTTTTGGTGGAAGTCGAGGCGAAATGCTTATTGATCGTTTCTCAAACACGCGTTCTCTCATTATGGTGTGGTTATTTCTCACTCAACATTTAAGAATGAGAATATGTTCTTTAGTATGTCTAACTTCTTATTACTAGCATGCGAAACTCTATGTCCTCATAACTCTTTGGATGCTTGGGACGCTTGAACGCTTTGAAGTTGTGAGTTTTTAGTTTGATTTGCTCGAGGACTAGCAAAGTCTAAGTGTGGGGGAATTTTATAGGGTGTAGAATACATCCTATTTACTATCTATTGTTTATGCTTTCTTTGCTATTTTTCTTGTAAATTATGTATTTTACGCTTGTTTTGAGTTTTGTAGCTATTTTGGAGTCACACGAAGGAAAAGAAGAAGAAATCACCCAATTTGAGAAAAAAGGGGAAAATTGTCATTTCATGGACAAACACTATCTGAGCCCGGCATCATGTTAAGGGGTAGCTAGTTTTGTGGTTTAAAGAAAGTGCTAAAAAGCACCTTGGAAGAAACTAAGGGGGTTACCATTTGGGTGACCCTTATCTCAAGTCTTTCAGGTATCCGACTCCGCCCCATTTAACCCAAACCCTAAATCGAGAAGATTACTTCTCAATCATTTTATCCGAATCAAATACAGAGAGTGGTGGCAGCCATGGAACCGAAATTGGAAGGGAAATCGAGCTCGTTCTTGAGATGCTAATCAAACACACGAGAGAGGTGATTTGGTGTGCTGCTTTGTTGAATCCGAAGAAGAAATGGATCTGGGGATTGTTGAATCTCGAGATGGTGATGAAGTTCGAAGAAATTAGGGCTTGATGCTGAGAAGAAATCGAAGATGGGTTCGATCTGTGGAAGATGCAGATGGTGGTGGCAGCTGTAACTGAGTAAGGGTTTGAGAAGATATCGAGATTTACAGGGGAGATGGGATTGAGTTATAACGATGATGGAGGTGTTGATTTAAGGTTTTACTGTGAAGATAAGAAGATGGGTTGGTGGTGGATTGCTAGAAAAGGTAGAGATTGAGTTCGAATGGAGAAGCAGAAGAATGGGTGTCGTTGCTGTTGTGCGAATCACAGCAGCTGAAGAACAAAGTGAAAATTGGGACGAATCTTTGGAAGAATTAATGAGTCTGTGATGGGTTGAATCTGTGAAGGTGGTGGTGCTGAGCTGATGGTGGCCGATCCTGGTGTTGATGTCAATTTGCAGTAGCAGATGAGATAGTGATATTTTCTGTTGCGATGAAGTGAAGCTGCTAAATTAGATGTATGTTAGGAATTGTTACAGGGAGAAGAAAATGGCCAGAAATTATGGCCGGAATTGTCATGAAACAGAGGAAACTCGTTCGATCTCCTTCTACCGAGTCAACTCAGCGATTTACTAAACCTGACTCGGTAACTCAGTAGAGTAAGCCAACGAGTCGGGACCAAACTGCCTCGGCCGACTACCTCTTCCGCCTTGACCGTTGGACCACGGTTTGACCTTTTTGACCGTTAGTCCTAACGGTGGGTGACGGAATATTCCGTCGAATATACCATTGACGGCGGAGAATTTCGGGTGGTCGTGCGGTGACGGATTCGGTCAAATTCCGGCCATAATACCAATTTTTCCCATGAGCCAAAAAATCCAATTTTACGTGGATTCCTCTCATGGGTGTGAGTACTTGGACTTGGAATTGGATGGAGAATTGGGCTCAAATTTGGAAAGAGAAGATGGAAGAGTTGAGAAAGGCTTGGATTTGGAAATTGAATTGCTAAAGGAAAAGGATTCTATTCCTTGGAAGATTTGGAGAATATTGAAGCCTATAAATAGAGAAGTTTTCTACATCTTTTACACACCTCTCTACACACACAACACTTGTGTTTTTGCATTCAATTCTTCTTCTTAATTATTTGTGAACTTGAAAATTCTTCCTTTTAATTATTTTGTGTGAATTTCAAAAACATGAGTAGCTAATTTTCTTATTGATTGAGGATGAATTCCTAGTTCTTAATACATGATTTGAGTTTTGTTTCAATTCTATCTTGAAGTTTTTCACATGATTATCGTTTGTTTTTACTAATAGGAATGTTTATTTATTCATTCATGATTGATAGATTGTTTAGAGTGCACGCTAAATTGATTTGTTAATTTGATCTAAATCTAGTATAAGTTAGGGAATAAGTAATCGTTCTCGACACTTTACACAAGTAGAAAACACGAGACCTTGCTGAGGATTCCGTGGAGCGATTGTGTGTAAAAACAACGCTAGAAAGTGGACCAAGCGAACCGAGTTTAACTACTAGTACTAAACCTAAATTCATAGATCTTAATGCATTCGGGAATTACATCTTGTAAGCGAACCTCAAGGTGGTTCTTTTGAATAGAATCGATAACTAAGCGGACTTGTTACTCGGTGAAATAAGGGATTTTGGGGCTAGCTAAGCGGACTGCTATCCTACGGTTGGTGATAATTTGTGACTAATAACAAGTAGAAAAGAACATAACTTGATTCATTATTTTACAACGAAGAAGGATTCCTTGGTCTTGTCTCTTTTATTGATTTGGCTTTACCTTTTAATTGCTTTGTTTATTTTCTTTTGCTTTATACATCCCCCTTTTTGTGACAATTTTTACAACTAGAATCTCTTGCTCCTCGTGGGAACGAACTTGACTTCCATTATATTATTTTTAATTGAGTGGAAATATTAATTAATTTGATTGCACCTACGACACACATCACCTCTCTGTCTTGAAGGCGCCTGCAACACTTTATGAGGACGCGGCGGATCCCAAACCTGCTCGGAGAAAACAACTTCAGAAACAAAAGAGAAATGCGACTGGGGACTGCTCATGGCAGTCCATCCTGACAACCATCAAAGACTCCAAAAGCAAGCCACATAGATACATTCACATATTCGTCCACGTCATCGGATCTAACAGAAATATAACTAAGGACTGCTCACCGCATCCTGTTCCACGAAATAGTCCAAGATTCAGAAAATGGTTCAAAGGATGTTGTTTGGAACGAAGTCCTTAAAGACTTGATAACAACACATCGGCAACGGAACGTCTCTCAACTCATCTATTTCACCCAATGGCTCTGGAAGATTTCGACCATACAAGCATCCACAACATATCATCATCGCAATCAGAAAGTCTAGGTACCAAATAAACTAAAGTCAAGGATGAACCAACAACGCAACCACAATCTCCAAGATTAGCCTCGACATTATTTCATCCATCCATCCCAAGAGCGCAATGGAGTTTGGTAAATATCTTGAAATTCACGGAGAGGTAAGATACTGCTTTTCCGGGAGTCGAACCTTATTACATATTCGGGAGAAGATCGATGGTGCTTGTTGGGTGGATACATGCGAGAGCACCTACCTTGAGTTCCCGGGCTTTCCTTCTTTGTTGATTATAACTACTAGAGATTGCTTTGTTGCCATTAATGCTCGCTCTACCACCGCTAACAAATGATGAAGAGGAGCCGGATCTTCGCAGATGAAAGCACGGAGCCGGACGAATAACAAAAACGGAAGAGGGTCAATACCCCTTTTCATACGAACACGGTTTTAGAGTTTGAACAGAATAAGGATTCCTTATTGCTCCATGAACGGGAATAGATGACTAGGCGCACCACACTCATGCTCTATAGCCGAACAAGTAGTGTGCCAATATCTCCGCTCCATGACCGAGCCAAAGAGCGCACCAAGACGAGGAACACCGGTCACTCAACCTACAACGCTTCATGGCACCAAAGACTCCGTGGTCAAGCCAACTCTCCATGGCACCAAGACTCCGTGGTCAAGCCAACTCTCCATGGCTCCAAAGACTCCGTGGTCAAGACAACTTTCCATGTCTCCAAGCACTCCCGTGGTCAAGCCTCCATGGCTCCAGTACTCTATGGCTAAGTTAGCGCCACCATCACCATTTGGTAGCCGAAGTTCCAGCGCCACCATCACCATTTGGTAGCCAAAGTTCCAGCGCTACCATCACCATTTGGTAGCCAAAGTTCCATCACTACCATTACCATTTGGTAGCCAAAGTTCCAGCGCTGCCATCACCATTTGGTAGCCAAGTTCCAGTAGCCTTCATCACCTTTTGGTAGCCAAAGTACCGGCGCCATATTTTCACCATTCCACGGACTGAAGCCAGTTTCACCATTTCACGGGATCGAAGCAAGTTTCCACCATTCCATGGATCAAGCTAGTTTCCACCATTCCATAGACTGAAGCCAGTTTCCACCATTCCGCGGATGAAGCTAGTTTCCACCGTTCCACGAGCAAGCTTGACCAGCCGCTATTTCCGCCCGCTCTCGTAGATCATGTAAGTAGCGCCATCATCACTGTTTGGTATCCAAAGTTCCAAGCGCCATATCTTCATTGCTCCATGGACCTAGTCGGCGCCATCTCCACCTTTTTCGTGGCCAAAGATGTCGACACCATCTCCGCCATTCCGTGGTCAATCCAAGTATCATCACCATTCCGTAGCTAAGTTTGCAGCGCCAGCATTAGCATTCCATAGCCAAACCTGCAGCACCAACATTAACGCTCCGTAACCAAAGTTGCAGTGCCAACGTTAGCACCCTGTGGCCAAGCGAGTTACTCAAAGCCCACGGATTCTTCATGTCTCCTGCCAAACGTTAGCCAAATTTTCCTGGCAATCTCTTCATGACTTGTCACTTTGATCTTATCCTTGTCTGTCACCATCTTATGCTTACCCCGAAACAATGCCAATGTTACGAGCTAGCGGGGACTTAATGTTGATGGTGGTTTTTATCTCGTGGCTAAATTTGTAAAGTCTATCTACCCGACCAAAGATCGATTTAGTAGACATTGATATGTCTACATTCCGCATGGAATTTGGAGAATATATCAAAATCTGACGAGTACATATGTCTCTCTTCATATTATATTGAAACTCAAGCTCCTGGATGAACTGTTCACTAGTATAGAGACTAATGAGTGTATAAGCTCCTAACTTGTTTACTCACAAATGTTGGAGCCTGCTGAGTACTTTTCTTGTGCTTATGTTCCCTGGCAGAACCCTTAATATTGGTATGGCATGAAGGATTTGTGTTCACTCGCAAGCGAGTAGCACGGACCTCCAAGTACCAAGGTTAAGGCCCTTGCACAAAATACTCAGACAGAAAGCAAAGAATAAACAGAGCCGCGGAGTAGGAGCAACAATGAGGGAAGCGTGGCCATGACATAGGCTAACCGGCGCCACTTGGCCACGCCCCATGCTACCTAACCGGCCCTTACTCCTTTGTCGACAATCAGGTCGCTTTAAACCTGCCACACTCCCATGAGTTTTGGCTGGGCCCATACTTGCCGACCCCATTCCCCATCGACCAATCAGGTCACTCCAAATCCGCCACACTCACTCCAGAAGTGTAGCCATGCCCATGCTTGGCCGGCCCCTCTCCTTCCTACCGACCAATCAGGTCACTTTAAAATGCATCACGAGCACTAGGGGTGTGGCCGCGCCTTATGTTTGGCCTCCCCCTTTTCTTGACCAATCAAGTCGCTCTAAACTCTCCACCATACATTAAAGGCCAAACGCACCCTGCCGCGCCACCATACTAACTGGAAAGCCAAATGCGCCCTGCCGCAACAACATACTAATCGGCATGCCAACATGCCACTCTACCGTAGTAACATGCCAATGTGCCACAAATGACGCCACTACGTGCTAAACCACTTTCTATTCGTGGCGAATGCCATAACGGACTCCAATTAGGATTTCGTGATCGAAACAAAGACTTTTTAGCCGAGACCCTAATTTTTGGTCATAGTCCACAACATGTCACGAGCCACTTTAGCCTTGGACATGTCGCCAAGCCCTAACTTTGGCCACGACGCCAAATCCTAGCCTTGGCCACACCGCCAAGCCCTAACTTTGTCCACGACGCCAAATCCTAGCCTTGGCCATGCCGCCAAGCCCTAACTTTGCCCACGACGCCAAATCCTAGCCTTGGCCATGCCGCCAAGCCCTAACTTTGGCCACGGCGCCAAATCCTAGCCTTGGCCATGCCGCCAAGCCCTAACTTTGGCCACGACGCCAAATCCTAGACTTGGACACGCGGCCAAGCCCTAACTTTGGCCACGACGCCAAATCCTAGCCTTGGACACACCGCCAAGCCCTAGCTTTGGCCACGATGCCAAATCCCAGCCTTGGCCATGCCGCCAAGCCCTAACTTTGGCCAGGCTGCCAAATCCCAGCCTTGGCCATGCCGCCAAGCCCTAACTTTGGCCACGGTGCCAAATCCTAGCCTTGGCCACGCCGCCAAGCCACGGGCGTGGCCATGCCACAACGCCACAGACGCGGCTATGCCACCATACCGTAGGCGCATGCACTACGCCGCGGCTATGCCGTTAACATGTGCCAACAGAATGTGGCCATAATCAACGGCTACCCTCTCTCCTGAATTACAATCTCAGCCATCCAAGTTCGCCACTGAACTGACAGAATTGTGGCAAGCTTCAGGCGACCAACTGCCTAAATCTAGTGGCCATGGCTACGCCAGGCGCCACTTACACCACCGTGCCACTGGAATGCACGAGCCATGCCGCATTGCCACCGTGGCGTACACCAAACGCCACTGCGCCATTATCAAGCGCCAACACAAGGTAGCCATAATCAACGGCTACCCTTCCTCATGAGATACGATCTCAGCCATCGAAGTTCGTCGCCGAACTAACAGACTTGTGGAAAGTTTTAGGCGACCGTCCAAAACGAGCCTAATGGCATCACATGCTATTTGCCTACGGCAAGCCTCTTGATTTTAACTTGCCGCACATAGCAAAATGCTACATGTTTTCCACGAAAACACCCGAGACATCAAATATGTCACAAACTTGGGGATACTCATCAGGGTATTGGTCTGGCGGTTTACAGCGTGCGGCGTGCAATACGCCCGTTATAGGAAAGTGTCATGAAGTAGGACAATTAATGGCGGCAAGAAGTAACGGGTGTAAACGGATCCACTTCCTTCATCATGGAAGCATTTATATGTTACTTCATTCTTCCACCACTCAATCGTTTTCACTTCCTACGAGACCAGGGTATGTTTCAATATGACTTGTATAAATAGGCTTCACCTATTTCCACCAAATGAGAGGTTTTGGTCGGCAACATCACAGTATCCAGAAATCACCAAAGAGCTGATACCTTTCATTCCAGTTCCACTTTCTGATACAAGTCATAAAACAGCCACACCTTCAGAATCAACTTTTCTCGGTCTCAACACTCTCTTCGCTTCCCTTCCTAAGACTAACCCTTCTCCTTCACTTTGTGACCAAAGCAAGCTTCCGGAACGGCCATTTCTTAGTTTAGGCCAGATTGTACACATTGATCTCTCGAATCAAAAGTACTCCGATGCGATTGCATTGTTTAGGGTTTAGATTTTTTTCTCATCCACACACCAGAATTTACCAAAACAATATAGAAAGATGTCTTCAATAAGATATAAATTACCTTGAACTAAACGTTGGAGAGACATGCCAAACCAAACATGCAAAGCCATAGGACACTAAAAAAACATATGTAAAGCCAATTCCACTGCATTCTTGCACAGAGGACAGCTTATCATCTAAAGAATGATTATAAAATTTATGTAAAATGTTCACTAGCATCATTTGAGAAAAAACTTTCCAAATAAAGAACTTAATTTTAGGCGAGACAATCCAAATGAGCAAACTTTTCTCCAAAACAAGCATCTGTTTCAGTATTGTTATCATTCATATAAACTCTATATGTAGACTTAATACAGAAACTACCATTATTCGTATGAGCCCACGTTACTTTATCACATTGTTGAAGATTTATCCTAATAGTTCTAATTTTAATAACTTCACCAGGAGAAAATAAGGAATTTAGCAAGTTAACATTCCAACAGCTGTTTTGAACATCAATAAGATCACTAACATAAACATAATCTTTATAATTCAGATTACTCGAAATAAGAAGAGAAGTAGTAAAAGGAATCCAGTTAGTTGACCAGATTTTTTTAGAATCCCTATCATTTATTTTACTGACTATATTAGCTCTAATGAAAAATAAACTATTAACAATACCTCTCCAAATCCAAGAACTTGAATCAATAGTTTTATGGATTTCCAACAAATTCTAATTTGGAAAATACATGTCTTTCGAGAAATTTCGAAACTAGATGATCAATATTCTGAAGAATTCTCCAACCTAGTTAAGCAATAAAGACTCTATTTGTAACACAAGTATTCATAATTTATAGTCCTCCACTTTGCTTATATTTACCAATGTCTCCCCACGATCTGAACTATGCAGCATGCCTAGGATCTTTTTTCGACCACCAAAAAGTCCTTTGAATAGGATCAATCTTAGAGGTTATCTTTTAAGGAAGAGGAAAACAAGACATATGATAAACATCTAAACTGGATACCACATGCTTAGTGACCGGTTGTCACCGACACAAATATAATTACACTTTCTTACTACTCAAAATATAAATATAGCAAGGGCAAGAAAGGATCGATCCCACGAGAGAGGTCTTGGTTGTCAAATTGTTTAGGTTCCCTATAAATAACTTAGGTAGTTTTGTGATTTTTATATAATAAACTAAATAAAAGCAAATAAAGAAACAAGCAAACAAATCAAATCAAGGATAAGAAGATATTGGTCATGGATTTCGTTTTCATTCACAAACATGTTTTCAACTCAATAACTAGAATTGATATTTTAATCTCAACTTTTATCAAAGACCCTAGAATACCTTATCGTAAGAATATCCCGCAAATCTCCTCATGTCATCAACAAACACATTAAAAGATGCGAATATGAATTCTACCTAACGTGTAAAAGCACTAATCAAGTTTAATTCCCTAGATGCATTAGGTTCTATGAAATCAAAGCAATCAAAGCAATCGAACGTGGAAAGCGCACTAATCCGATTTAACAAAGGTTATGGTTCACATATGATCATAAGAATATATCACTACAAACTATAATCATATTTATGCTACTTGCAATCCGAATTATCACTTTTGCGTATAATAACCCTAATCTAGCAATAAAGATGAAAACAAACTCAATCGATTCGCGACTCGACTAAACAAGCATTCAAATCACGTAACAATATTCATGGTGAATCATAAACGATAATATGAGAGAAAACTAATTTATTGAATTAAAACACATATTTGGAAATCAAACTTATTCCATAACCAATAATAAAACTCTAGCTCATATTCATGGAGTTCATAACAAGAAGAAAGAGAAGTCTCATGTTTCTAAACCCTAGAAAACAAGGTAGAGGCCAAAAAGAATTAAAAGAATAATAGATAATAAAAGTCTTCTCTTTTTATATGTTTCTCTATTTCCATAAAGGATAGTCCTTCCAATATTAGGTCTTCTCCAAAAATCCATCTCCAAGTGGTCCACCAAGCCCATATGTGAGAAAAACCCATGTAGAAAATTCTGCCCAAAAACGATCGCCGGAAAACTGGGGTTGTGGCCGGAACTTGGCCGGAATAGTCGCGGAAAGTATCTCAGGTGACCGGCAAAGTCCGCCCGGTCACCGGTCAACGGGTCGATTGATTCAACTCGGTCGGACTGAGTCCAACTGAGTCGAGAGAGTCGGTGAGTGCGCAGTCGCCTCGGTCACAGAGTTAGTCACTGCCCTGAGCTGATTGAGCTGACTTGGCCTTGGCTCAGGCCAATGCATAGGCCTTAGTTGTGTAGCACAATCATTGTGCTTCAGCCATGATGGCTGCCTTCCCTGCAACTTCAGTGCATAACCTGTAATGCACCATTCTGGCTAAATTCTGCAGCTCAAATCACAAACAGCTTCACTTTCAGCCATCAACTCATTGCCACATCTTCCCCTGTATCTCCATCTCAGCTGCCATTTCCTCAAGCCATACATTCCTGCACCACAAGAACTAAACAACTCCAGTTGCATCTGCACCTGCAATCTTCCTCGGCTTCACTAACATGCACTATAACCGGCAAAAAAACACCACAAATTCCATACTTCCATCATTCTCGTTTCTCAAGCCAATACAAGACGGTGTTGTACCCGCTCTCGGTTCAATTTCGATCCATTGCCAATCGCACCTTGTCTTAGCACCACCTTGTGCAATAACATACAACTTCACCCCATGCCCGCACAACCTCATTCCCGGCTCAATCTCCATCGTCACAATGCCACAACCTACCACCTACGGTTCCATTACCACTAGTACCAACTAAGCTTCACCCGCAACATGACCAACTTGTCCGCTTCTCCCGGTCATTACCATGTCCTTCCTCCACATCCATCCAAAGGCACCAGAAGACCGGGCCATAACATCCATCTCTTGTCGCCAGCAAACTCAGGACCAACTCCACTTCCACCTGCCATGAAGCATCTAAACTGCACTCCATCTGCAACCTAAGACTCCATTATCTGTAGCTTCTTTAGCTCAGCTCAGGCCACCAGTGCCTTTCCTTCCCTTCACTTCCATGACCACCTCATTGAACTGTAGCTCATCCCTGTCCTAGGCATACATCTAAATACTTCATTCATGCATCTGGTGTCATAACCATTCTCCCCGCCATTGCATTTTCTCAAAGATCACTGCATTCAACACCACCACTAACCCTCGTTCACCAAAGATCGGCTCCTTCTCGTGCACCGCCAAGACCTCCACCTAGCTCTCACCCAACCTGCAACCTCTCAACCATTTAAAGCATTTCGCTCTCCCACTTGCTTCTCAAACCCATGAAGCCACTACTCAACCACACTATCTTTCCCGTTAAAGATCAATATTACTTCCTCCACTCAAACCATTCCTTAAACCGCAACACCAACACAACTCATTTTAAGCTTCATCTCAAAGAACACCTACCGCGGACAATACCCATCACAAAACTCGATCCAAAACCAAATCCGAGAGAAACCATTCACACCCTCTTCTCTCGCGATTTTGATCCGTCGGCTTCAATAGCTCTTCCATCCCATCTACCACCTTTGAATTCACCATTAACTTTTCTACGAAATTCATATCACGATCTTCATTCCTATCTTCTCATTCAATTCGGGTCACTCACCCATGTCAACAGCGCCATTGATTTCATCTTTGAATCAAGAACAACATTCGAGCCATTAACCCATCTTCGACCAGTAATTCCATACAAACCCTAATCTTCCATGAGATCGTCTCGATTCACGGCCATCTCTTAATTGAACAAAATCCAAGCAACTCTCAGCGAACCGGTACCAACAAACCGATTTGCTCTCTCTCGATTCAACAAAGGCGACTTGATCTCTCAAGAAATTTCGGATGAATTTACTACAAAAGGGAAGAACGAGAGAAAAATAGAATGGGAATTGATTCCCGATTCTCTCGACCTAATTCGTCTTAAAGGTGGGACGTTATTTGCACCCATTGTTAACTACACCCACAGATTGGGTGCCTATATAAATGGTCACTTTCGATAAGGGCTAGCCAGATGGCAGCCTCCTTAACCACAAACTAGTCTGTTTTAAAAACCCTCCAAAACAGAGATGCCCCTTAACATTGGACTGGGCTCAGGATAGTGCTCGCCCGTGAAATGATAATTCTCGCCCTTTTCGCTCTAAATGAGTAGTTTCTCCTTCTTTTCCTCCGTGCGACTCCAAATCACCTAATAACTCAAATTCACACATAAGATACATAATTTACACGAAAAATAGCAAAGAAAGCATAAATACTAGATAATAAATACGGTGTATTCTACACCTATCAAATTCCCCCACACTTAGACTTTGCTAGTCCTCGAGCAAATCAAACAAAATAATAAAATACAACAACTCCGTGTCGTCGAGGCTACGGTTAATTTTAGCATAAATAACAAGCCTTTAAACCCCTAGATGTCCCTAGTGGACGAGTTATAGTCTCGTGAAGGTTTACAAGAGGTTTACCTACAAAACCTATATTTCAAACTCCGTCTATTTATGACAAATCAATGAACGAATCCAAAATGACTACAGGAGGAAGTACCTTGCAAATTCAATTCATATATTAGTAAATAAACTCTAATTAGATAGTCGAACAAGCCACAATACTCGGAAACTAACAAACCACAATCACAATGAAAAGATTAAGAAGATGGATAAAGATGTAGATGTTGGCGAATATTCACAAGTGTTCGATGTTTCCCATATCTCTGTCCGAAGGTCACTGCTAAGATGAACCTAATCCTATTGGATTGAGCTACTTGGTGCCGAATGCTACATCAAATCAATTGGCATATACAAGGGAACCAAGAGTGACTTTATTCAACACAATAATAATTTCTTTTTTTTTTTTTTTTATATGATTGGATCAAACCGGATCCAATTTCTCTTTTTTTAGACGGCATGATTAGATCTTTTGGATCCAAGCGCATGCTTCCTTGTCAACACGTATATGATAGTTGCCTTGGATCCTGCATTCCACGCTTGTTTAGGCGACGGAGACAGGGACTACGTTTCACACATACTGCTATTCCCAAGTGTCTTTTTATTCCGTTTTGGTCTAATTGGTCGGTCTTTTTTTTTTTTTTTTCTTTTTTTATTTTTCCATATATATTTTTTTCTTCATTTTTTTTTTTTTCTTTTTCTAGTAACTCAATCACTCTATTTCATCCTAGCGGTAATAACACGTCGATGTTTAGTGACCCACCAAAGCACTTAGAGAACAATAAAAAATAGAATGCGATATATGGTGATATTCCGAGATATGGTAACAACTATCATGTTAATTTGTGATTTCTGAGCTATGTTCTTCCCTTTTAGTTAATTGGTTCCTCAACTCCTGCATTCAAAATGGTTCCATCCACTAATGGTGTCATCCTAAAGGCACAAGTTCTAGATTTCGGAGTTCAAAAAGCACAAATTTTTCTGATTTTTCTATTTTTCTGATTTTTTTTTTTTTAAGGGCATTA
Organism: Papaver armeniacum; assembly: GCA_023531295.1. Classification (NCBI taxonomy): domain Eukaryota; kingdom Viridiplantae; phylum Streptophyta; class Magnoliopsida; order Ranunculales; family Papaveraceae; genus Papaver; species Papaver armeniacum. Next base: position 513,619 of record JAJJWW010004864.1, read on the forward strand.
AGCAAACTAAAACAAACTATACAAACATATAAATGCTCCCCCACACTTAAACTTTACATTGTCCTCAATGTAAATTGAATCGTCCAAAGAAAGTTAAGGTGGGAAATCATATAACAATATGCGAAAAGAAAAAATAAAAACAAGAAAAGAAAAATTAAAAGATAAGAGATACAAAACCGGTGGGTTGCCTCCCACTAAGCGCTTGTTTTATAGTCGTCAGCCCGACTATATCCTCGCAAGATTCATTCCCCATATACCAACAATCTGAAAAGTTGGGGATCCTTCCATAGAACCTGTTTTGGAAACACTAACTTCACACAAATATTAGTACAATAAAGCAAAAGTGAAGCTATGAACCGATAAAAGCTTCCCCCACACTTATTCTTGTCTACACTCGGAAGTGTATAAAGAATATAGAAGTCGGGTACTTCCACGGTTTCTTGTTCCATAACCTGCATAGTATGAGAATCAAGTATCTCTAATGGAGGAAAACGAGAAACAAAGTCATTCAACAATACTCCCGAAGCACATACATTCAAACCAAATAGAGGTAAAGGAGAAGAAATAATAGGCAAAGGGTTAGATAAACCTTTCACAATATCTTGTATCACGGAATCCTCTTCATCCTTGGAAAACTCAAGTGAATTATTCACCTCTTTTATATCATGGTCCTCTATTAAACCTTGCAACCATTCTTCGTCCGTTTCTGCCGTAACCAAAGTCTCGACATAAACATTATCATTACAATCATTTGCTAGCTCAATTGGGTCTTCCACAATATTGGTCATAACGGTCTCATTCTCAACATACTCCTCTTTGTTGTAAGGCACATACTCTTTTGCGGATCCAAATTTTATTATAAGAAAATTTTTTAGAACACTCGAAAATGCATCATCCTCAAGCTCCACCCTTGGAATAGGCTCTTGATCATTATCAAGATCAATGCTTGAGTAATCTACACAAGTGTCGACATATTCCTCTTCGTCTTCATCTTGATCCCAAAAAGACTCCTCGGAGATGTCACCATGAGTTGTTTCAAGCAATGTATCATAATCACCGTCACTATCATAGTCAACATAAGATTGGTCCTCGCTGAATTTAGTGTTGCTAATCTCTAACTCATCCTTTTGAATAGGTGAATGATCATTATTACGATCAAGAGTTGAGTTAACTACACAATTATCAACAAAAGTGCCCAAGGATTGGCCTTTTTCAACATTAGCATCAATCAAATATTCATCACAAGCCATATGCACATTAGAATTATCCATATCTTCCTTGTATTGATCAATGCCTCTTCGCAAGATAGTCATACCTTCACGAAGTTCTTGGAGTTGCTCGTTTGTAGTCTCTTTAGCTTTTTGAAATTCCTCTTGTAAAAAGGTTGAAACTTTGTCTATAAAGTTAGAGACTTTTTGTTCACAAGCATAAGAATCCTCCCATCCTTGTGGTTTTTCACACACATACCCGCCATAAGGTTGTTGAGGAAAACCATAAGGTTCCATGGAACATTGGTCATAACCAATGAATTGGTTTTGATTATACCCATGGAATTGGTAGTTGTCGTATTGTTGAGGTTGAAACCCGTATTCATTGTTCCAATATGCTCCTTCCATAGAAATAAGCACCCGAAATAAGATTCTCAAAACTACGGTAAAAACCCAGTAAAATATGAAAAAAAATAAAACAAAAACTAAATACAAAAATAAGAAACCAAAAACAATTAACAACCGCTGCTTCCCCGGCAACGGCGCCAAAATTTGACCGGTTGTCAGCCGACACAAATATAATTACACTTTCTTACTACTCAAAATATAAATATAGCAAGGGCAAGAAAGGATCGATCCCACAGAGAGGTCTTGGTTGTCAAATTGTTTCGGTTCCCTATAAATAACACCGGTAGTTTTGTGATTTTTATATAATAAACTAAATAAAAGCAAATAAAGAAATAAGCAAGCAAATCAAATCAAGGATAAGAAGATATTGGTCATGGATTTCGTTTTCATTCACAAACCTGTTTTCAACTCAATAACTAGAATTGATATTTTAATCTCAACTTTTATCAAAGACCCTAGAATACCTTATCGTAAGAATATCCCGCAAATCTCCTCATGTCATCAACAAACACATTAAAAGATGCGAATATGAATTCTACCTAAAGGAACAACCTAACGTGTAAAAGCACTAATCAAGTTTAATTCCCTAGATGCATTAGGTTCTATGAAATCAGGCCAATCAAAGCAATCGAACGTGGAAAGCGCACTAATCCGATTTAACAAAGGTTATGGTTCACATATGATCATAAGAATATATCACTACAAACTATAATCATATTTATGCTACTTGCAATCCGGAATTATCACTTTTGCGTATAATAACCCTAATCTAGCAATAGAGATGAAAATAAACTCAATCGATTCGCGACTCGACTAAACAAGCATTCAAATCATGTAACAATATTCATGGTGAATCATAAACGATAATATGAGAGAAAACTAATTTATTGAATTAAAACACATATTTGGAAATCCAACTTATTCCATAACCAATAATAAAACTCTAGCTCATATTCATGGAGTTCATAACAAGAAGAAAGAGAAGTCTCATGTTTCTAAACCCTAGAAAACAAGGTAGAGGCAAAAAGAATTCAAAGATGATAATAAAAGTCTTCTCTTTTTATATGTTTCTCTATTTCCATAAAGGATACTCCTTCCAATATTAGGTCTTCTCCAAAAATCCATCTCCAAGTGGTCCACCAAGCCCATATGTGAGAAAAACCCATGTAGAAAATTATGCCCAAAAACGGCCGCCGGAAAACTGGGGTTGTGGCCGGAACTTGGCCGGAATAGTCGCCGGAAAGTAGCTCAGGTGACCGGCAAAGTCCGCCCGGTCACCGGTCAACGGGTCAGATCGATTCAACTCGGTCAGACCGAGTCCAACCGAGTCAGAGAGAGTCAGGGTGAGTCACAGAGTCAGCTCGTCGATTGTGAGTTAGTCACGCACGAGCCGATTGAGGTGATTCAGCCTTGGCTCGGCCAATGCATAGGCCTTAGTTGTGTAGCACAATCATTGTGATTTGACCATGATGGTCGCCTTCCCCGCAACTTCGGGTGCATAACCCGTAATGCACCATTCGGCTAAATTCACAACGGCTCAAATCACGGCGGCTTCACTTTCAGCCATCAACTCATTGCCACATCTTCCCTCGTATCTCCATCATTGCCATTTCCTCAAGCCATACATTCCCGCACCACAAGAACTAAACAACTCCAGTTGCATCCGCACCGCAATCTTCCCTCGGCTTCACTAAGAGCACTATAACCGGCAAAAACACCACAAATTCCATACTTCCATCATTCTCGCTTCTCAAGCCAATACAAGACGGTGTTGTACACCGCTCTCGGTTCAATTTCCGATCCATTGCCATTGCACTTTGTCTTAGCACCACCTTGTGCGATAACATACAACTTCGGCCCCATGCCTGCACAACCTCATTCCAGCTCAATCTCCATCGTCACAATGCCACAACCTACCACCTACAGTTCCATTACCACTAGTACCAACTAAGCTTCACCTGCAACATGACCAACTTGTACTGCTTCTCCCCAGTCATTACCATGTCCTTCCTCCACATCCATCTAAAGGCACCGATAGATCGGGCCATAACATCCATCTCTTGTCGCAAAGCAAACTCGGGACCAACTCCACTTCCACCTGCCATGAAGCATCTAAACCGCACTACATCCGCAACCTAAGACTCCATTATCTCGTAGCTTCTTTAGCTCGGCTCCAAGCCACCGGTGCCTTTCCTTCCCTTCACTTCCATGACCACCTCATTGTTGTAGCTCATCCCTGTCCTAGGCATACATCTAAATACTTCATTCATGCATCCGCGGTCATAACCATTCTCCCCTGCCATTGCATTTCTCAAAGATCACGGATTCAACACCACCACTAACCCTTGTTCACCGCATCGGCTCCTTCGTGCACCGCCAAGACCTCCACCTAGCTCTCACCAACCCGCAACCTCTCAACCATTTAAAGCATTTCGGCTCTCCCACTTGCTTCTCAAACCCGCAAGCCACTACTCAACCACACTATCTTTCCTGCAAAGATCAATATTACTTCCTCCAGCTCAAACCATTCCTTAAACTGCAACACCAACACAACTCATTTTAAGCTTCATCTCAGCAAAACCTACTGCAGACAATACCCATCACAAAACTCGATCCAAAACCAAATCTGAGAGAAACCATTTCACACCCTCTTCTCTGCGATTTTGATCCGTCGACTTCAATAGCTCGCCATCCCATCTACCACCGTTGAATTCACCATTAACTTTTCTCGAAATTCATATCACAGTCTTCATTCCTATCTTCTCATTCAATTCGGCAATCACTCACCCATGTCAACGGCGCCATTGATTTCATCTTTGAATCAAGAACAACATTCGAGACAGAACCCATCTTCGATCCGTAATTCCATACAAACCCTAATCTTCCATGAGATCGTCTCAATTCACGGCCATATCTTAATTGAACAAAATCCAAAGCAACTCTCGCCAATGAACAGCACCAACAAACCGATTTGCTCCTCTCTCGATTCAACGGTAGCGACTTCGATCTCAAGAAATTTCGGATGAATTCGGCCGCAAAAGGGAAGAACGAGAGAAAAAATAGAATGGGAATTGATTCCCAATTCTCTCGACCTACTCCTGTCTTAAAGGTGGGACGTTATTTGCACCCATTGTTAACTACACCCACGAGATTGGGTGCCATATAAATGGTCACTTCGATAAGGGCTAGCCAGGATGGCAGCCCCTTAACCACGCCTAGTCTGTCTTTAAAAACCCTCCAAAACAGAGATGCCCCTTAACATTCACTGGACTCCAGATAGTGCTCGCCCGTGAAATGACAATTACGCCCTTTTCGCTCTAAATGAGTAGTTTCTCCTTCTTTTCCTCCGTGCGACTCCAAAGCACCTAATAACTCAAATTCACACATAAGATACATAATTTACACGAAAAATAGCAAAGAAAGCATAAATACTAGATAATAAATACGGTGTATTCTACACCTATCACTTAGTAACAACAGTTCTACCCATCCCATTAAGCTTAGTTTTTTTTACAAGAATTTAACCTAGAATAAAATTTGTCTATAACAAACTGAAAAGATTTAGATTTATGTATGTTAATAAAAAGAGGAGTACCTAGATATTTTTCAAAGTTACTCAAAAATTTAATATTAAGAGTCATGGTCAAAAGTTTTATGTGTTTATGATGCATTTTAGCACTAGTAAAAAAGCCTGATTTTTCGAAATTAATAGCTTGACCAAGCTATGGCAAAGACATTAATAACTTTCATAAGAATCCTAGCATAAGATAACGAAGCTTTTGAAATAAGCATGCAACCATTCACAAAGAATAAATGAGAAATTGAAGGACTATCCTTTCTAATTTTAAAACCTTGAATTACACCATCAGATTCAACTTGTATAAGAAGTTGAGATAGAACTTCCATACAAAGTATAAAAATGTGAGGTGATAGACAATCTCCCTGTCAAATACCTTTACGAGGGAAGAATAATTCACTCGGTAAACCATTTACCAAAACTGAGTAAGAAACAGTACTAAAACATTGAAAGATCATATGGCACCGATCCTCGAGAGAAAAGAAAAAAAACAGTTGTTGATGGTGGATTTTCATTTAAGGTTAAAGTTGTAAAAAACCAGAAAACTATGCGCTGACATCTTGTAAAAGATAAGGCCATCAATAAGTGTTGGATACTCCTCACTTAATTCACCAAGAATGGAGCATGTGGCAACAATCCCATTATGTGAATACATGAAATTCATCCAGGTTGGAGCATGTAGCAACAATCCCATATACCCTGTAATTTCTAGCATTATTAATTAATGCGCAATCGCCTTGTATTTCGTACTCATTATCGGTGCGGCATGACGATCGAGTGTTACTCTTACTTGGAGCAACACGAACCTCCAAGCATTATAATGAAACCATGTACGAAATACCCGTACATGCCGACTCTCGGTGTGTTATACTAGCCCGATTGAGCCCCCTCTCGGTGTGTTATACTAGCCCGATTGAGCATCCAGACCGACCAGTATCGGTCCGGATATGATCGCAGTCATCCAACTCCACAAGCATGATTGGATGACCAGGATCAATTCCATCACCCCCAAGCAGGTATGGAATACCCACCGCCGACCCCGCATGGTCGGCCATTGGCCTAGCTTGCCAAAAAACGTTCATACCAAGCAAGCATGGACGGAAAACCCTAAATTAGGGTTTGCGGCATATTACATGTGTCGCAAATCAGTCCTCAACCATCCATCTTCGCAGGTATAGATGGAGGGTGTAGATGTAAACTCAAAGGGCCCAGAGCATGTCAACACAATCACCGAGGGCCCGCCTACACACTTGACCAACCTGGTCAAGACCAACCATGCTTGGTCGTAACAAATTCGTGCGCCCAAACAAGGGGTGACGCACGGCTTTGAAACCCATAATTAGGGTTTTTGAGCATCACGAGCGTCCATCTTCTCCGGCACGAATGGAGGGTCCAAGATTAGATTAAGGTGTCCGGTCATACCAAAGATGACCACCGTGGACCCATCTATTCCCTCACCCGATCGGCCAAGGCATATCATGCCTGGCTAATCCAAAACGCACGCCCAAACTAGCGTGGTCACACCTCCCAAACCACAACCGATCTCGACCGCTCAACTTCGCCGGACGATTTGGATGGCTCATATCACGTTTTATGGGATATTCGTGTATAGGCGTGAACACCAGCCTACCACCTTCACACAAAGCCAATCGGCCAAGACCGACCAAGATTGGTCGTCTTGGAACGTGTGCCCAAGTGGGCGTGACGTGCGGCTCTTGCGGCACTAGTTTTGTCGCAAATCGATCTCGACCACTCAACTTCACGGGATGAATTGAGTGACCCGCATCATACTTTCGTGAGGTAATGGGGTATAGGCGCCTACACCATCATGCCATCTACACGCATGTATGGTCGGCCTCGGCCAAAGTTGTATCCCATGCTTGGTTTCGATTAAGTCAAGAGTGATGCCTCGCGCACCTCTTCAAAACCCTAATTTCATTAATCTGGCCGCAGATGAGTGTCTCAAAGATCATTTCATCCGTCCAACTTCACCAAACTTGGTTATACAACCCTGGTCAGAGTTAATTGGTCAAAGTGAGGCGTCATTACCCATCACTTTACCACACCATGATGCGCACTCGCATAAAATACACACGATACTTCACAAGTATCAACTTCCCGAATAACGCAGTTATTCAAATTAGCATTACATGCTACCTATCGTGGATCCACGATCCACACGTTCCACACATCAATCATGTCACAAATCGGGGGATACATATCGGGGTATTGGTCCTGGCGGTTTACAACGTGCGGCAGGCAACGCGCCATCACAAGAACGTGTTAGGAAGTTATGGACGGTTAGCGGTGAACAGGAGAAGTGGGCAAGACGGTCGTGTGGCACCGACGCACAACTCCACTACTCCATCACTCCACTTCCTCCACTTCCCACGAGAGACGTGAATAAGGCTCAATGACTTGTATAAATAGGTTCTCCTCCCTATTTCCACCAACAAGAGCAAGAGAACAAAAATACAAACCAAGTGTTAATACAAAAACGTATTCCAACACCCATAGCCTCGCTTGCATCAATCGTAAGCCTGCTCATCTTTTCGTTATAAGTCATTCATAGCCAACACCTTCACAATCTCAACACCTTCTTCGCTTCCCTCCCTAAGATCAACCCCATCTCCTTCACTTTGTGACCGAAACAAGTCTAGAACGGCCATTTCTTGATTTAGGCCGGACTTGCACAGATTGACTTCCGAATATACAAGCACTCACCGCGCAGTGCATTTGTTTAGGGTTTAGATTCATTCCTCATCCACACACCCCAAATTACCAAATTCAACAGAATAATTTTCACCCATAAACAATTGGCGACCACAAAGTGGGAGGTTGATCTCTCGGTTGCACAAAATTGAATTCTCAATTTTTCGATTTCCATCTCGCAATGTATCCAAAACCACAGGTGGTTCAGATATCATGGGAAGTGTAGCTAGAATGCCGGAGGATGTCTTGGCAAATCAAGCCGGTATCACCGGAATGCGTAGCGAAATATTTCTCCTTTTGAATGATATAACATCACAATTACAAGAAGGATCGCGCAGCATCTACTCAGCAAAGGCAAGAAATGCTGAATCCTTAGTCAGGAGTCACACCTTTACCGGTGGAGAGGCAAAAAGAGCGCGTAACCGCAGGAGACTCGGGAAAGATGAACAACATGGTCCAGTCAACAATGAAGAACCGAGGCAACTCCACAGAGGAAAGGACTTGTCCCGGAGTACTACAAAGTCTACCGATAAAGAAAGGGAGCATGCAGCCTATGGAGCCCCGTTAGAAGATTTATATCTCAAAACTCTTGTTGAAGCCCTAAGACTGTCCAATCCGCATCGGCCTTTCATCCAAGCGAAGAAATGATTAAGGAAGGAGAGATCGATCAAGAAATACGTGAATACGAGGATGGGAGCGTTCAATTCGATCACTCCAAGCCAGTGATATTACGACACCTTCCACATCCCTTTACCTGTGCAAGCGATCCGCGGATATGATGGCACTCGCAAATCTTCCAACTTCATCTCCGAACGTGCTCCACATCAAAGCCACGTAGAGACATCACAACGCCCACTAACGCAGAAGATCTAGACTCAAGGTACTTACATTTCCCCTTCCCAACGAAGAAGATTCTCGAGCCACCGGAGGCGTGGGTGCGAAATGGAGAGGTGGAGCTACCCCGGCATGGCGTCCGCATACCGATCAAGAAGTAATGGACCCGAGGTACTGTCATTTCCACCGGTTCCTCCATCACCCCACCAAGTGAATGCAACGCTTTGAAGCGCATTGTTCAGAAAAGCTTGGTCCTAGAGCGATAGCTCGAGAGATTGGTGCGAGGATTTTCTTAGAAAGGCTACTCCGGTTCGGTACAAGTGAGGCTTCAAAAGCAAGTAAGTTTTACTCAACAATTTTACAAGAAGGATAGTTTTAGAATTCACTGGGGACTTAACATCCCGCACGTGGAGAAAGAGGCTCAGTGGTCAAACGCCACATTTATTTCCCTTCATACCTCCCTTTTACGAGACATTTGCAATTTCATATGATATGTGCAATCATTCATGACCAAGATGCAAATTCCATTTAAAATAACCTCTTTTCAGAAAAAGTTATTCACAAAACTATCTCAATATACCAATTCAATTACCTATTAATTCAAAACCTAAGTCAAATTATGAAAGGAAATCCTCACTATCACTCAAAAAGAAAAGCATCTAAAAGAAGAGGCAAGTATATAGCACGAATCCTTCAAGGAAAGTCCTTCAAAGAACAACTCGTCTTCTTGGGCAAGAGCGACTTTCATCCTTTGAAGTACATCTTGCTTCAGACTTCAACTCCTCGAGACAACTTTTCAACCTCTTCTTCCCCGGCGAGTGACACATTCTGCAGAAGGGGCTTCACCTTGTAATTTTTGGAGCTCCTGAATCTCGGAGAACCTCTTGAGGAACCAAGGATCATTGAAGTCGTACTGCACAAACACATCTCGATGGCACTTCCAGTCTTCAATCATATCCTCGTAAACCGTTCGACCAATCGCGACGCTCATCCCATGGATAGAAAATAAAGCCTCCCGAACGCGGTTGACCAATGCAAGACGACTTTTGAGCTTTGTAGTGGTAGCAATGTGACCGTGTTTCTCCCATATTGCCGTGTACAACTCCTTGAACCGAACCGGCACACTGAATCCTCCAACCAACACATGACCTGGATAAGGAACAATGAATGGAGGATCAAACAAAACTCCAGGTTGTGCTACCAATACTTCACCAGTTACAGGATTCTTGTCAGTTACAGGAGACCTTTCAGAAGAAGTCACCACGACAACTTTATTGGCCGAAACCTGCTCGTAACGTTCTTCAAGGGGAGCAACTTCAACTATAGCATATGTTGCCTCTCTTATATTCCTTCCGACATCTACTTCACTGGGATGCTAATTTCCATCACGACCCCGTCAACAAGATCACTCAGTGGAGGCGGATTGTCCAACCGAGCTTGCATCATCTCTCGTCATGGTCGGGAAAAGGAGCGGTTTCTCCAGACTTCTCAACATGAAGGTCAAGATTGCATCATCTCTCGTCATGGTCGGAAAAAGGAGCGGTTTGTCCGACTTCTCATGAAGGTCATGAAGGACTTCTTAGCATGAAGGTCAAGATGAAGATGAAGGTCAGACCTCCAGGACTTCTCAAAGATGAAGATCTCAAAGCATGAAGATCGGCACTTCTCAAACACTTGAAGGCCAACATTACCACCCTTCTCATTCCGAATGCGCGCCAACCTTGTGAAGACATTCTCTTTCTAATCCCCCGATTTCAAGCAAGAATTACTCTTAGAAAGATTCACCCTGGAGAAATAAAGGAACCAACGGAAGAGATTTAAATACCGCATATTGGAGGAATTGAGGATCACCGAACCACATGCCCGCCTCTTGGATCTCTCTCCGCTTGGGACCGCAATCCTCAGCCGGTCCATTTGGTCGGAAGTGGCTTCAAACCGGAAATGCTTTTTCAAAACGTCGAAGATGGTTCACCACGGAAACCCCGTCACAACACTCTCCGAGAATTCCCGGAAAATCAACGCTTGCCTCCTCCAAAATTCCTTGTACTTACTCTGCTACCACCGGGTTTGCTCCCAATAGGCCGAAGGGAAGGCTCACCCGCTCCAAAACACGTCAAAGATTAAGAATATTTGGGAGGAATTCTTTCGGGAACCCCCGGTGGACGGATAAATGGGACACCCCGATCAAACCCCATTTGACGAGCCGCTCACAATATTGTACGGAGTCACAAAGAAATTCTTCGTTGAATAAAGACGGACATATCCTCGGGATGCAAGATTGTGCGGGTAAACAATTTCCCCAAATCTCATAGTCTTAACATCAGTATGTAACACAACATCGTCCATCAAAAGCAATAGCAAAAGTCTTTGGCTGAATAATGGAAGGGTGGATCGGCCCCCATGGACGGAAATCTACAGAAGACACGTTGTCAAATATGTCCACAAGTCTCGCACCGGCTCGGGACGCTCTTATTCCAGCGGAGTATTCTCGAACCACCGTACAAGTTGCTGAGCGCATTTGCAGGAGCAGGAGTAGGAGCATAACTTTTGAAGTTTTCCCATAAGAATGCCTGAAGAAAAGTGAAGTGAACGTACGACTCCACCTTCTTGTACCCATTAGAAACATGCATGTCCATTGATAAGGCGTCCAGATGAGAGTACAACGATCCAAGGAACAAGGCACCCGGGGAAGAACTTTACCTTTTGCCGCCTTTATAGCGATCTTAACGAGGTCACCTCTAATGGTCTTCTTTCCAACCGTCGTCGAATATATCTCTCGGATAGCCATAAAGACAGAACGCAATCACGCCGAGCTCATTTTCCAACTCTTGATCCGCCTGGGTCCGCAGAGACCACTCCGACACCCACCGGGTGTAAAATCACCTCGTATCTTTTTTCTCCTCCTTGTCCGACTCGTCGAATCCCGCCACCTTTTGAAGTATAGCATCATAGTTACGTTGCTCCATATCGGAGAGATCGTAAGAAAGACTTCCAAAGAACAGCGTGTTCATTAATGCAGCTACACTCTCCTGGTAATAGTCATCTCTCCCCATCTAGATATGGTCAGTATGAGTAGAAATGCGCCACCGAGAAATGAAGGTAATCAAACCCGCAGACGTCTTTCTTAATTTCAAGAGCAAGCAGATGCCATGACCGCATTGAGGATTTATTTGAAAGAAAATTGTCTTTAATGCCCTTATTACTCAACATGCGTCTCATCCATCCTTCATAAGAACCAGGTGGAGTATGACAAATCTTGAAGTCAATAGGGGAAGGCGGATATTCGTTTCTCCGAAGACAAAATCTCATCACAAGTGTCGAAGAAGAAAATGGATCAAGATCCATATTTTCGAATCGGAAAGGAGGACTATCTTATGAGAAGGATGTCTTCTAATATTTGGAAAAGGCGAGGTAAACAACTCATCATCGATGTTTGGCATATCTTTGAAGTCAACACTTCCCGGCTTGGCACCATCATTATCTCCGTAAGACATCTCAACAAGAATTCTTTTCTCCATTCCACAATGAAATAAAAGACAGGAGTTAGAAATTGTATGAAAAGCGCATGAAGCATGTAGTCACGCACGACAAGACACGTTCAAATACACAAAAGCTGGGATTAAGTCCAAACACCAGTATTACTCAAGTTTCAGTCTGGTATTGGTTTCAAGTCCAAGATTACAAGTTTCAAGTCGGGTATTGGTTTCAAGTCCTAATAAAGTTTCGCCTGGGTATTGGTTTCAAGTCCTAAGATAACATTGGTTTCAAGCCCTGGGCACAAGACTAGTATAAGGTCGACTTTCGCCAAGCATATGTGGGTGAGACCCACGTTCAATCAAGCATACACGGCGGGCCCGCGTTCATCCGCACACATCATAACACGATTTTTCTTTATTCATAGGAATCGTGTCTACGAGATTCAAGTCAAGGTTTTCTTTTCAAGATACAACCTAAAAGCTAGGTTTTGGCATGCAATGATGGAAAGGAGCCAAAGCAACATGATCATGGATTCACGGTTGTCTTACTAAGCAATTCTAGAAAATATTGACGTATCAACCTTGGTGGAAAAAACTAAGCATATACATGTCTTACAAAGGTGTTTACCTAACAAGGGTTTTACCTTTGAAAAAAAAAAAAAAAAAAACCTACCTGGGACGGAGGGACGGCTTGGGCGCATGGTAGCAACTCCAAGCAACGACAACGAGCGCCAGCAGAGCGTGCGCGTCACGAACGGAGCTGCTCAAACAAAAAAAAAAAATGAGAAAAAGAAAGAGGGGTTTGGCCTCTTTTATAGACAAAAATAAGAAGAATCCCAATAGAACAAGGATACCTCTTTTGGATTCCTTTTCTGATTCAAATACCCAAAGAAGGAAACCGGTCCCACCAAAGGATTCCATACAAGCACAACGGCGTGGGCGACTAGCGATCGGTCAATACTCTTCCGGGTAAACTTCTTCTATCCTGTCTTTCTCACATATGTATGTCACCATCTCATGCCTACCCCACAACAGTGTAACCATTATGTGCTAGGCAGGGGACTTAATGTTGATGGTGGATTTTCATTTAAGGTTAAAGTTGTAAAAAACCAGAAAACTATGCACTGACATCTTGTAAAAGATAAGGCCATCAATAAGTGTTGGATACTCCCTCACTTAATTCACCAAGAATGGAGCATGCGGCAACAATCCCATTACGTGAATACATGAAATTCATCCAGGTTGGAGCATGTAGCAACAATCCCATATACCCCGTGAATTTCTATCATTATTAATTAATGCGCAACCAGCCTTGTATTTCGTACTCATTATCGTGCGGCATGACGACTGAGTGTTACTCTTACAGAGCAACACGAACCTCCAAGCATTATAATGAAACCATGTACGAAATACCCGGACAGCCGACTCTCGGTGTGTTATACTAGCCCGATTGAGCCCTCTCGGTGTGTTATACTAGCCCGATTGAGCATCCAGATCGACCGTATCACCGGATATGATCGCGCAGTCATCCAACTCCACAAGCATGATTGGATGACCCAGATCAATTCCATCACCCCCAAGCGGTATGGGATACCCACCGCCGATTTCCGCATGGCTCGGCCATTGGCCTAGCTTGCCAAAAAAACGTTTATACCAAGCAGCATGGACGAAAAACCCTAAATTAGGGTTTGCGGCATATTACATGTGTCGCAAAACGGTCTCAACCATCCATCTTCGCATGTATAGATGAAGGGTGTAGATGTAAACTCAAAGGGCCCAGAGCATGTCAACACAATCACCGAGGGACCGCCTACACACTTGACCAACCGGTCAAGACCAACCATGCTTGGTCGTAACAAATTCGTGCGCCCAAACAAGGGGTGACGCACGGCTTTGAAATCCAAAATTAGGGTTTTGAGCATCACGAGCGTCCATCTTCTCCGGCACGAATGGAGGGTCTAAGATTAGATTAAGCAGGTCCGGTCATACCAAAGATGACCACCGTGGACCCATCTATTCCCTCACCCGATCGGCCAAGGCATATCATGCCTGGCTAATCCAAAACGCACGCCCAAACTAGCGTGGTCACACCTCCCAAACCACAAACTGATCTCGACCGCTCAACTTCGCCGGACGATTTGGATGGCTCATATCACGTTTTACGGGATATTCGTGTATAGGCGTGAACACCAGCCTACCACCTTCACACCAGGCCAATCGCCAAGACCGACCAAGATTGGTCGTCTTGGAACGTGTGCCCGAAGTGGGCGTGACGTGCGGCTCTTGCGGCACTAGTTTTCTGTCATAAATTGATCTCGACCACTCAACTTCACCGGATGAATTGAGTGGCCCAGATCATACTTTCGTGAGGTAATGGGGTATAGGCGCCTACACCATCATGCCGTCTACACGCATGTATGGTCGGCCTGGCCAAATTTGTATCCCAAGCTTGGTTTCGACCAAGTCAAGAGTGATGCTCGCGCACCTCTTCAAAACCCTAATTTCATTAATCGGCCGCAGATGAGTGTCTCAAAGATCATCTCATCCGTCCAACTTCACCGCCTTGGTTATACAACCCCGGTCGGGAGTTAATTGGTCGCTGAGGCGTCATTACCCATCACTTTACCACACCATGATGCAAAGCACTCGCATAAAATACACACGATACTTCACAAGTATCAACTTCCCGAATAACGCAGATTATTCAAATTAGCATTACATGCTACCTATCGTGGATCCACAATCCACACGTTCCAGACATCGATCATGTCACAAAGCGGGGGATACATATCGGGGTATTGGTCCTGGCGGTTTACAGCGTGCGCGTGCAACGCGCCATCACAAGAACGTGTTAGGAAGTTATGGACGGTTAGCGATGAACATGAGAAGTGGGCAAGACTGATCGTGTAAAACTGACACACAACTCCACTACTCCGCCACTCCACTTCCTCCACTTCCCACGAGAGATGTGAATAAGGCTCAATGACTTGTATAAATAGGTTCTCCTCCCTATTTCCACCAAAAAAGAGCAAGTCCAGACAAAAATACAGAAACCAAGTGTTAATACAAAAACGTATTCCAACACCCATAGCCTGCTTGCATCAATCGTAAGCCTCGCTCATCTTTCGTTATAAGTCATTCATAGCCAACACCTTCACAATCTCAACACCTTCTTCGCTTCCTCCCTAAGATCAACCCCATCTCCTTCACTTTGTGACCGAAACAAGTCCTGGGAACGGCCATTTCTTGGTTTAGCCGGACTTGCACAGATTGACTTCCGAATCTACAAGCACTCACCGCGCAGTTGCATTTGTTTAGGGTTTAGATTCATTCCTCATCCACACACCCGAAATTACCAAATCCGCAGGAATAGTTTTCACCCATAAACAACAGTCCTCGGAGAAACCAAGTTTTTGAAAACGGCAACTATAAAAGACCATTCCAAGCTATCAAAAGCTTTGGAGAGATCAAGCTTAATGGCCATGAAACCATTCTTAGCTTTTTTTTTTCTTCTTCTTTTTAAAAGAATGAAGGATCTCATGACTAATAATAAAGTTATCATGTATTTGTCTATTGGCTATAAAAGCAGATCGAAAAGGTGAAATAATCTAACAAAGGTTTAAGACGATTAGTTAAAATTTTGGAAATAATTTTGTAAATAGTATTTGACAAACTAATAGGTTTGAAATCATTGGGAGTAGAAGGATTATCAACTTCAGGTATTAAAGATATAAAAGAATGATTCATTTGTTTAAGAAGGAATTTGTTTTAAAGAAGTTTTGAACATGAGAAATAACCTTTTCGGATGTTTCATCCCAGTTATCTCTGAAAAATCCAGCCGTATAACCATCAGGTCCAGGAGATTTCTAAGGAGCCATACTTTTCACAGTGTTATGAATTTCATCAACAATATAGAAATTAAAGTATCATTAATATCATCAGTAATAATCGGAACAACATTTTTTCAGAGCTTCGTCAATATCGATTTAAGTATAAATATTCTTAAATTAATTGGAAATGTGAGAAACAACTTGATCTCTATTTTCCAACCAATTTCCTTGATTATCGTTAATAATATGGATGGTATTATACATATTCCTAAATTTCACAGTATTATGAAAAAAGTGAGTGTTCTTATCATACTGAGTGAAATAATTCTGTTTATGAAAACTATTCTCTACTTTATACCAATAATCCAATTGATTAGAGTAATTTAAAATATAACTACCAATAACAGGTGTGTAAGGAATAGCTTGCAATTTCTAAATTTCAGAATTCAATCTACCAATTGTAGTTTGGGTCCCTTTTAGTTTTTATATGCCCAAAGGAGTTAACATTCCAAAGACTAAGATCATTCTTCAGATTCCTAAGTTTCCCTACCACAACAAAGCTAGGAGAACTATTAAGGCTTTTTTTCGAGAAATTATAAGAACACTTTCATATTCAGGATTTAATTGTCAGCATTTAAAGTATTTATATGGTCGAAACACACATGGTTCACAATGAAAACAGTCCAAAGGATAGGACTATGATCCGAAAAAACCCTAGCTAAATTAGTAATACGAGTTTGAGGATGAACCGAAGACCAATCATCATTCACAAGCCCCCTATCTATTTTTTCAAAAATCGGTTCATAAGGATTCTTGAATCTCCTATTACACCAAGTAAAGGGATTTCGAAAAGCATAAACATCACTAATCTCCATCTCTACTAGTTTGTCTCTAATAAAATTAGGAGGAAATGAATCTGTCGGGTACATGCACCATGAATACGTATAAAAAGCGTACCAGTGCCATGTGTGTGGTCAAAGAAGATCAAACTATACAAGAACAAATCCACTTCTTAATGGTGTGCACAAAGAACATAAATTTTGGATAAGCAAAATTTTAAGCTCATGTAAGCGGTTTTTTATTTTCATTTTTTTTCATCCAAGCTCATGCAAGCGGCGGCCTCTCATGATTCCGATCATTGTAAAAAATGTACCGTGGAGGAACAGTAGAATAAATAAAAAAAAAAAAATCCGGCAAAACAATAAAGAGGAGGGAAGCAAGAATAAGAGTAAGAGTAAGAGTCGGCTTTCACTTTTCGTGGCTCTCGAGTTTATAACTTTGGCATTTTCGGTTTGGGACCTTAATTTGTGTGTCAGATTCATTCTTACAGACTTACACATGGTTGCAGAGTGCATGCGGATGTTATTTGATACGAAAACAACTATAATAAGTTATTGATTGCACTTCTTCTTCTCAAAGCAGGACCTATTCTTAGAAGAGACTAGATGCAATTTTGACGACTTCACCCCAACAACTTATACCGATCAAAAACATAAAATACTACCAATAATTTATAGTATCCCCACCCAATGATCCTGAATAAAGCTTCAGAAAATCATGTTTGCTTGATTTTGTGCATTACCAGGAAGCCAAGGATTTATGAAAGTTCTTGCATCAAAATACAAGTTGATTTGCATTGATCATTTTCATCATCAAAATAATTAAAAATGAACTCATTATCAAAACAACAGTACATGTATATGTAATGTAATCACACAGGACTCAAATAGTAGAAAGTCACAATGTGGATTTTGTATTGCATTTGCATATTTAGGGAGGAAAAGTTCGAAAGCTTTTATAATACTGGAGCGGGAGGGAAGAAGCAATGAGACTCGGTAAACAGCCACCTAAAGTTTTAGGCTTTCAGCCCCACTTTTCTGCAGTTTGGGACTTTTCCGTGTCAGATCAGATTCTCATCTCCCCACTACTTACACTACAGTACATGGGATGATGAGTATTTTCCTCTGTAAAAATATTTATTATTATTATTATTATTATTAACTACAACAAATGAAATTCAGAGAAAAGTGGAGGAGTTAATAAGAAAGATACTCTTAAATGAACAAGAAGAATCAAACGTTTGTTCCTCTCTTAAGTCTTAACCATCCTGCTCCATTCTGTCGGAGGACCGGTCCAAATCCAGAAAATTTGTTTTTAATATCTTAAGTATATCCTAACGTCAAATTGCAATTGGTCCACTTTACTGCATCCCTATTGCTTGTTCTACATTTTAAGCTTTAGTTGCGCATCATCTAGTTCCACGGTGTGTACTTGCAACATCAAGCAAAATAAGCCCCAATCCTGTATAAATAGTTTCTTAGAAAAATGACGCATCAAATCAAAGTTAAACTCGACATAATAAACAAGTTGAGTTGTTAACCTAACTCTGGATACTAGTTAAATACTGCATACTGTAATTATACCATGAGTGTACATTCTCAAAAATTAAGGAGCACCTTGCTTTTCACAAGTGCCAAAAGACTGCTGTTCATGCCATTTGAGGTTACCAGACATATTATTCACATTTATAGAAGCAACATTTGCGAAATGATTTCTAGTCCATTCGCCAAAATGAGCATTTTAGATGTTTGGGTCCAGCCATATTTAGATAACACACATGGCACCTACATCGCGTACAAGAGTTTTAACAAAAAATACTACTAGTACAGTTGGTGATTAATACTAGCTTTCGTAGGGGACCAAGTTGACTACGGAGTACAGACTACCTACCTACCTAGTCTTATCAAAATAAAAAGAACCGACCACCTTTTCTTTCTTTTTTTTTTTCAAAACTAGTCACAAAACACCAAGGCGGTGGCGGCGGTGGGCGGTGGCGGCGGAGGTGGTGGTCGGCGGTGGCGGACGGTGGTGGTCGGCGTTGGTGGTTGCGCGGTGGTGGTCGGCGTTGGTGGTGTTGCTGGTGGTGGGTTGTTGTTGGTGGTGATAATATAATGAAATTTAAAGGTGGGGTTGATTTTTGTTTTTGTTGGGGTGATTAAAATAGTAGAAGGGTAATATAGGCAGGATTTATGTTAAATGGGGTTTGTGAACAATTTGTTTTGGTGGAGTTTTTGTGCATGGATAGTGACACCTTTGGGGTTATAACTCGCGGCCTATTTTTTTTTTTTTTTTTTCCTGACATTAACTTAAAAGAAAATTACAAACTTCAGCGAAAGGCTCTTTCCTCAACAAACTGTCTAAAAAAGGAGGAAAAGAAACCCAAATATCTTTTAAACTGAACTTTCTAGCCCGACGTGCAAGCCGTCTGCTAGCTTGTTCTTAAGACGCATAATATAAACAATTTTGAAACTACTATAACTAGAAAAAGAAAACCGACACTCCTTTAAAAGATCATTGCAACGCCAATCTACTGCACCTTTGCCTTCATTAACAAAATCCACCAATTGAAGACAATCACTAAAAAACAGGACTTTTGAAAGATTCATCTCCAAAGCCCAGGAGATAGCCAAACTTAGGGCAGTTGTCTCAGCACCAAGAGCACCTGAAATCCATCCAAAGTCCGCTCTAGACTGTTTTATTCTTCCTGCATTGTCACAGAGAATAATACCAATACCCATATTAAAATTCTTGAAAGATCCATCAACGAACATAATATGATCAACAACTTGAATGGAAGTTTTAACATCCAATCTAGTAGTTTTTTTTGCTAAAGGAGGAGCAACATAAGTATTAATAAGTCTTCTAGCATCCATAATAACTCTATCCAGATTTATCGAAACATTTCTAAACACTACATCACATCTGATTTTCCAGATACACCACATTACTATAGAACCAATGCTTGGCCAGTTAACAGCAAAATGAGAGATACCTGCATTTTATCAAACCACCTCGAAAAAACATCTTCAATCCAATCACAATCAGTAACAACTAAGTGTTGCAGGAAAGCGCAAACGAAATATAAGGAGCTATAGGACACAGGAAGAACAAATGCATAACAGATTCAATATCATTCCTACATAAAGGACAGCAGTCATCAACAACAGGATTATAAAGTACAAGGGTAGAATTTACTAGTAACATCTGAGCAAAAACTTTCCACATGAAGAATTTGATCTTTGAAAGACAATCTAAAGACCAAACTTTTTTTCCAAAAAGAAGCTTCCTCCACCGAACTAGACTCATTTGTATAAACATTGTAAGTTGTCTTAATTGTAAAATCACCATTTTTCGTATGAGCCCACATAACACTATCTTTTTCATTATTATTTATTCTTAGAGACCTTATCTTTATAACATCATCAGGAGCAAACAAAGAATTTAGAAGACCAATATTCCAGCTGTTATTTTGAACATCTATAAGTTCACTAACAAAAGTGCAATCATTAAAATTAGGATTAATCGAAACCGGTGGTGAATTACTACAAGGTAACCAATTTGAAGACCGGATTTTTGTAAAAGTACCATCATTAATCTTACTCACAATATTAGCTTTTAAGAAGACCAAACCTTTAACTATACCTTTCCAGATCCAAGAAGAATTTTCAGCTGCTTTATCTATTTACAACAAGTTTTGATTACGAAAGTACTTATCTTTTAAAAATCTAGAAACTAATTGATCTGGGTTTCTACAAATTCTCCAACCCAACTTTGCAATAAACACCATGTTAGTAGCATGAGAGTTTCTAATACCTAGACCACCACTTAATTTTGATTTACCAATATCATTCGAAGAGCGAAAATAAGCTGCTAGTCTTGGGTTTTTCTTCGACCACCAAAAAACTCTCTGAATCGAATCAATTTTAGAAGTAATTTTTTTAGGGAAAGGAAAACATGTCATATGATAAACAACTAAGCTTGAGAGAACATGCTTAGTAACAAATGTTCTACCAACACCATTTAAATTCGTTCTCTTACAATTACTCAACCTCGCATAGAATTTATCAATAAGGGACTGAAAAGACTTTGTTTTATCCCTTTTAACAAATAAAGGAGTACCAAGATACTTTTCGAACTACTCAAAAATTTGATACCCAGAGATTTAGAAAGTAACTTAACATGTTTATGATGCATTTTACTACTAGTGAAAAACCAGGATTTCTCAAAGATTATAGCTTGACCCGAGGCCTTCGCAAAAATGTTTATAATCTTCATAAGATTTCTTGCATAAGATAAAGAGGCTTTTGAAAAAGCATACATCCATCTCGCAAAAAAAAAGGTGTGAAATCGAGAACTATCTTTCCTCAGTTTGAAACCCCGAATGACTTTGTCATTTTCACCTTTCAACATTAGCCGAGATAAAGTTTCCATATAAATGATAAACATATAAGGAGATAGGCAATCTCCCCGCCTAATACCCCTAGTAGGAAAAAAAACCTCTCCAAGCGAGCCATTAACTAAAATGAATACGAAACCGTACTTATACGTTGAAATATCATTTGACACCATTCATCCGAAAAAACAAGTTTTTTAAAGATAGAGAAAATAAAGGGCCATTCTAGCCTATCAAAAGCTTTCGAAAGATCTAACTTGATGGCCATAAAACCATTTTTATTATTTTTCTCTTTCTTGTTTTGAAGGAATGCAAGATTTCATGACTAATTATGATATTATCCTGAATCATCTATTTGCAATGAATGCAGATTGAAAAGGATAAATAAGAGAGTCAAGTAGAGGTTTTAATCTATTTGTTAAAATTTAGAGAGAACTGAGATTCGAGTTTATGTTTTAGTGCTTGAATAGCATAATCACTATTACTTGTGATAATAATATCATCAACATAAACTAAAACATAAATAGAGACTTCACCAGAATAAAAAGTGAAAAGAAAATAGTCAGCACGAGATTGAATGAAACCTTCGTTAAGTAAGGTGCGAAAAACTTAGCAAACCATTGACGAAAGGCTTGCTTAAATACGATTATCTCCCTTTTTCAGAAATCCGAGAGGAAGTTTCATATAAATATCATCAAGAATATCGCCTTGTAGAAAAGCATTATTAACATCAAGTTGATGAAGAGGCCAATTATGAATGGCAGCTATAGACAAAGAAGACACGAACAAGTGAAAAGTTTGGCAACAGGAGCGAAGGTATCATGATAATCAATTCCTTCTTGTTGTGTGTAACCTTTAGCGACAAGACGTGTATTATAGCGTTCAATTGTACCATAAGGACGATATTTAATTTTAAATACCCATTTGCAGCCAACGACATATTTTCCAGGTGGGATAGTGGTGATAGTGAAAGTATCATTGTCCTGTAGAGCAGTGTGCTCCTTTACTATTGCATCACGTCAAACTGGGTTTTTGATAGATTCCGTAAATGTGCGGGGTTCGTCATTAGAAATAAGCGATAAAAGAAATGCACGATGTTGAAGAGTAAATTAATCAAAATAAATATAATTTGTAAGAGGATAGGGAGAATGAGGTGTACATTGATTAACCGAGCAGATATAATCTTTTAAGTAATTAGGGCGATGGTGTTCTCGAGTTGATCTGCGTAAAGGAACTGCTGGTGCAGTAACCGTAGAATCATTAGAGATACCAGTACTAGAGTTGCCAGTAGAAGTAGGCAAAGAAAGCAGTGAAGAGTCAGTGCTTGAACTACGGGAGTGGAACGTGCCGTATATGGAGCTGTTGGTAGTGTCGAATAGGAAACAGGAGGATCATCAAAAAAAATTATTCTTGAGCCGCAGGTTGAAAGAAATCTGGAGTAGAAACCTGTGCATTTTTGAAAGGAAAAATATGCTCTTGAAAGACAACATCACGAGAAA
The DNA here is from genome assembly GCA_023531295.1 of Papaver armeniacum. Classification (NCBI taxonomy): domain Eukaryota; kingdom Viridiplantae; phylum Streptophyta; class Magnoliopsida; order Ranunculales; family Papaveraceae; genus Papaver; species Papaver armeniacum. Next base: position 536,396 of record JAJJWW010004864.1, read on the forward strand.
TATATGTGGATTTTGTATGAAGGTCCAATATGATAAAACCTTTATGATTATATGGATAGCCAAGAAACACACCTGGTTGAGCACGAGGATCAAATTTGTTCGTAATTTTAGTATTTCGAGCATAACAGAGAAGACCAAAAACACGAAGATTATGATAATTAGGTGGTGCACCCAATAGAACTTCATGAGGAGATCGTTTGGAGAGAACTGGAGTTGGCATCTTATTAATAAGGTAAGCTGCAGTTAGAATACATTCACCCCAGTAAGTGATGGGAAAACTTACTTGAAAACGAAGAGCTCTTGCCACTGTTAGTAAATGACGATGCTTTCATTCGACTATCCCATTCTTTTGGGAGTATAGACACGATTCGGCTCGATGATGGATTCCATTATCAAGAAGCCATGTTTGAAATTCGTTAGAGAGAAATTCAGATCAACTATTTGATTGAATATGTTGCAAGATTGGTAAATAAGGTAGTGAATTACCTGTAGAGATAGTATTTAGTTGCTGAGAGTATTGAGTAGCAACATGGCATGCAAAAAATTTGAGAAACTTGCAAGTATCGCCCTTGGTGTGCATGAGAGTGAGGAAATATTTCGCACCATTAAGAGATGTTGTGGAAAAGGGTCCCCATATGTCACAATGTATAAGTTCAAAACACCGTTTAGAAGAAATACTATTTTTATTAAATGATAAACGAGTTTTCTTTTCCATCGGGCATACATGGCAAGGAATGGAAAAATTAGAATGAATATAATCATTAAGGTTGCACATGAGCCAAGTCGACCCGGTTTCTGTTAGAACCGGTCCATGTACCTGGTGTTGATCGGTACCTCATTCTGAGGACCGTTACATGTACTTGGACCTGTACCTAGAAGATCAGTCCGGTACAACACCAGTACCGGGTTTTTACCTACTCTAGTTATGCAAAAATACTCAGTTGAAATTTATGCACCACAACACCAGTCCATTGCATTCAAAATTTAAAATTAATAATTTTTTTTTACATAACTGAACCCATTTGCATTTATAATCAAGAACACACAACTATTCAAATCTAACAGAAACTCAAAATTCATTTACAACATCACAGATCAACAATATAGCACACTCATTCAACCATTACATAACCTTCAGCTACTAGTACAAATCTGAAATTCTTATGACTACCAACAATATAACACAATCATTCAACCATCTTTCTTTCAATTTGTGCAATACCAACAACATTAATATGACACCCTTCTGCAACTTTAACATTACCGACAACAACCCATTCATCATCATTCACCAGTTCAATCTCTAACTGCAGCTGCGATCCCATAACTGTCTCCATACCAGATCAATTAGTCAAATCTCAAATCTGGATGAAATCAAACATCAAGAAATCAGAACCCTAATTAAAACTCTATTTCAGCAATCAAAGATCAATAAACAAAAACCCATAATTAAAAACCCTAGTTCAATAACTCAACGTTAAGAAACAGAAACCTTTACCAAAAAAATTAAATCCCTAAACATAGTTTCAACATCTCATCACGATCTTTCAATTTTTTGAAATAACTGAAGAAGGAGATGTTGATGATGGTGGTGGTGGTGGTGGTGGTGGTAAAGAAGAAGGTGGTAGTGATGGTGAATCTGATAGAGAGTCAGAGATGGAGAAGAAGAAGAAGAACAATGGTTTTTTTGTTCTTCAATTTTGAGAGAAAAAGAGAAGAATGAGTGATGTAGACTTGTAGTCGATACTCATATAGATAAAGTGACTATCCATACCTAAGATCTATGGCCCTGATTAATTCTAATAATCTATGGCTACTATTCAAAAGGGACTTTCAAGCCGGTACATACCGGTACTTCCCCTAGAACCAATGTTTGTATCGGTCTACTCCAAGACTGAAATTTGAGAACCAGTCCCTGTACCGCTGATGCGTGTCGTAACCACAACAAATTAGTGAATATTTTTCCACTCAATTAACAAGTAATATGGTGGTAGTTAAGTTCGTTCCCACGAGGAGCAAGAGGTTTTAGTTGTCTTATAATGTCCACAAGGGGGGGTTTTGTTTTAGATTTTATAAAGCAAAAGAAAATAAACAAAGCAATTAAAAAGATAAAGTTGAAATCAATAAGAGAAGTTAGATGCAAAACAATGATTCAAGTTATGTTCTTTTCCACTTCTTATTAGTCACAAATTATCACCAACCATAGGTATAGCATCTAGATCAGTGCTAACCCCCAAATCCCTTGTATCACCTGATACGGAAGTTCTCGACTACCGGATTCTATTTACCAAACCACCTAGTAGTAGATCACTCAAGATGTAATTTAGTTAAACTCATTAAGATTCATGAATTTATTAGGTTGATATTAGTAGTTAGACTCTTAGATCAAGGTCTACTTGCTAACGTTGTTTTCACACACAATTTCTCTACGGAATCCCTCCGCAAGGTCTCGTGTTTGCTACTTGTGTAAAGAGTCAGGAAACGATTACTTATCCCCTAACTTCGCTTTAGATCAATTAACAAATCAATTTAGTTGGCCACCTAAACAATCTATCAATCAACCATGAATGTATAAACATTCATATTAGTAAAAACAAACGAAAATCATGTGAAAAACTTCAAGATAGAATTGAAAACAAAACTCAAATCATATGTTAAGAACTAGGAATTCATCCTCAATCAATAATAAAATTAGCTACTCATGCTAAGGAGTTCACACAAAGAATAAAGAAAAGAGAAGTGTTGTGTGTGTGTGTAAAAGTGTAAAAGTCTTCTCTATTTACAGGTTCAATTTGCTTACAATCCTCTTAGGAATAGACTCCTTTTCCTTTAGCAATTCAATTTCCAAGTTCAAGTCTTTATCAAATCCTCCATCTTCTCTTTCCAAATCCAAGCTCAATTCTTCATCCAATTCCAAACTCAAGTCTTCACACCCATGAGAGAAGTTCACACAAAATTATGTAATTTTAGGGTCACCTGAAAAGTTCTCGGGATCACCGAAATTCGGCTGGGAAAGTCACCCACGATAACTTGAGATGTTGTTGTCGTCGAAGTAATATTCCTACTTGTTCTTCTCAATTTCATCCTTCCACGGAATTGTACCCACTTTAATTCTCGATCTCGATTCCATCTATATATCAAATCGAGAAGAATCCCCAATTTATTTAATCCCTAGCTTCAATTTCAACTCAAATTCGGTGTTAACATTGACCACCGATAGAACCATTTCTTTCTCCGGGATCTTTACGGTGAAACTTCTCTTCAATTTCTCTCTTCATCCCGATTCCGATTCACTCAGTCGTTCTCTCTCGATTTCAGTAGCAGCAGCTACTTTTTCTCAGGTGTGTAAGTAAGAATGAATGAGAGGAAAGGGGGAGTCTCTCGATTTTAGGGTTAAGTTAATCACTGGGGTGGATGATTACACCCCACTGCATAAGAGAAGAACCACCCCAGATTGGGTGTCCCGACCGAGTAATTCAGTGTCTGCCTTTAGCAATACTTCTATGGGTAGCCCCTATGCTTGGCCAGGCTCCCAATATCACTTATATGTAAACGACCATTCTCGCCCTTCTTGCTTATTTTGGATGATTTCTTCTTCTTTTCTCCATATGACTCCAGTATCTAATAACTCAAAACACGCGTAAAATACATAGTTTACAAGAAAAAATAGCAAAGAAATCATAAACCATAGATAATAAATACGGTGTATTCTACACCTATCAACCTCCTACACCGGTTAAAATCCAGGTTTTTTCGGTTCCAGCCCCAGGTACATGGACTCACGACGGTTCTTGTGCAGCCTTAATAATCATGTGAATTACATAAATATTTAAAACGTTCTAAACTAGGATGTCCAAGACGACAGTGCCAAATGTCGAATGATGTCTTATTGAGAAGAGTTGTGTGCGATGTTGCTGGAAGTGCAGAATCTTGGAGCTGATAAAGACCTACAGTGAGATTACCCTGACCAATCACTTTGTTCGTGACTAGGTTCTGAAAAGCAAAAGAATTGTGTGTGAGAATGACAACACAATTCAAAGAGCGAGTTAATTGGCTCACACAGAGAGAAGATTAAACTTAAAATTAAGAATGTGATGAACATTAGATAACTTTAAAGTTGGTGAGAAAACAACTTCACCAATGTGTTTGATTGTAGAGAAAGTTCCATCGGGAAGTTGCATTTGAATTAAAGTAGTAACATGAGTATAAGAAGTAAAATAGGTTTAAGAGTTGCATATATGGTGAGTAGCACCACTGTCAACAAACCATGGATCAGAAAAGAAAGTATTAAAAAGCTTACCAGCAAAATTCACCCGAGGTTCCATTGGTGTATCCTCGACTGGAGAGTTGATTAGAGCTAGCAAGCGAGAATATTGTTCAGCCGAGAACGCGGGAATGGCAGCAGTTGCATAAGCTGAGACTCATGTGGTAAATTTGTGGTGTTAGCAAAGAATTGGTTGTGTTACAGAGGATGATGGGAAACCATGCAGATGGTAGCACTTTTCACGGACATGTCCATGACGATTACAATAGTCGCAATGTGGTCGAGGATGTTTTTTGTGACTTGGAGATGGACGAAGCGGTCATGGATTGTGTCGGTTGATGTTGAGAACAGCAGATTCAACATTGGGAAGAGGACTGGAAGTTATATGCTGTTGTTCTTCCTCTTGTTGCACCATGTTGAAGATTCTTAATGCAGTGGGGAATGGATCCATTAATAAGATCTGGCTTCTTAAGTTAGAGAAGCGATCATGTAAGCCTTGGAGGAATTCCATAGCTCTGTCACGTTCCTGGCGCTCGAGTAAAGATTTCCCCGCACCACAAATTCATACCTCAAAGTGGCATCTACGAGAGAATCATACTAATCCCGTGAGAGTTTTGATCTTTGTGTAATACAATGAAACCGACATTGACTCTTGTCGGATAGCAGCAATAGCAGATTTTAGTCGAAACAAGATGGGCGCATTGTAGATGCAGAATCTTACCTGTACATCTTTCCAAATAGCATGAGAGGAAGGTGCATACAAGCATCTAGCCCGTATGTCCGGTTGACACGAGTTGAGAAGCCATCTTCCAACCAGATCGTCAGAACGCTTCCAACATTGATAGGCGAGTTTATCAGCTAGAGGAGGAAGAGAACCATCCACAAAGCCAAGTTTCCCCTTTGCGTTCAGGGACTTGGTAATACCGCGTACCCACAATCCATAGTTATCTCCTTGCAATAGTGGAGAAAACAAAACTTTTGCAGGATTGTCACTGGGATGGATAACATAGGGATCTAAGGTCCTGGGGTTTTCAGAAGAAAGAGGGGATGGGATTTCTATGTTGGGATGAGTTGGGCTTTCAGGTGGTGATTAATTAGTAGATTTCACCATATTGAATAATCAGAGATAGAGATTGTGGAAGAGATGAGAGGTCCTAGGATGGATCGGGGAGATACCATCAAAGATTTTATATACAGATAAAACTTGTCTCACAACCGTGTAGATTGTTTGCTTCTTCATTGAATATTTACATGTAGCAGGTACAAGATCCAAGGGAAAGATTCAATCCTAATCTAACATATAGAACGGGTTTACAGGGAAGTTAGCGTAGCTTGTTTACAATAACTAAAATACACATGACTCAGATTTACAACACAAGACTCGGATTTACAACAACTTCAGCTGCTATACGCCTAAAGACTTGAGCTGGATGTTAACTTGTGCTGGCACAGCTGCTGGAACTATATACACGTCTAATAATTGCCTTGATAATTGTGCACAAAACAGCTCAATTAATTTGGGACTGAGGGAAAATCAACTAAGAAAAACCAGAGGAGGAGTTAATAAGAAATATAACTCATAATAAATGAATAAGAACCAAACATTTGTTCCTGTCAGAGGAACAATCCAAATCCAGGTCTTTCCGTTGATTTAAATATGAACCAATTACAATTTGGCCATAATACAATTCAACAACCCGACAAATATTGAGCAAGGGGAAGTTTTTCGCTTACCATATCTGTTGTTTGCCATGCAACAAACATTGTGGATTGGTACAAGTTGGGAGTTACGAAGTAACTGAGATACAATTTTGTATTGACAAGTTACGGGCTAGATACATATGGAATTTATAGGCATGTTTTATAAAGATCGTCAAACTCTTCCGCATTAAGTGTGGTCATACAATTTCCTTTTCTCCAGTAACCAATGCTTCACATAATTCCCATTATATTTCACTGCTAGATAGTTAGTTAAAATCAAAATACATTCAAGCTTGCAAGTTGTAATCCATATTGGCATTCAAAGTTCAAACGGCTACAAGAGCAGTGGAGTGTTCACTTTCGAAAGCAATAAGTAAATACTAAATAGGTATAGGGGCAGTAGAGTTAATATTAATCATTCCTCAACTCCTTCCAAGTTCCCAACTTGCAAGACATCAAGTTTTCTGGAATAAGTGCACAGAAGTATCACCTAATATGACAACTCGTTTCCCACTTGCAAGCTTTAAAGCATTCAAACCGAGGTTGCTAATGGGGGTGACTGAATTCTTGGGCGTGTACCAAGCCCAAGGCAACAATTTTATTTATTTATTTGAAATTAGATACACCTCTAGAATCCGGTCCACCCATTAGTAGCCTTGGTCAAACTCACATGCAGATACCTCAGATGTTCACAAACAGAGAAGTACCAAAGACTTCCAAACCAACCACCCCGTGCCATTTGTCTAGTCAAAGATCAAACTATATAAGAACAAAATTAGCTTTTATTGATGCACATAAATATTTCATTTAAAGTGAAGCATGAGTAACCTCTCATGACTCTGAAAATTGTAGAGAGATTTTTTCCTCAATACTAATAGTATTTAGTTTCCCTTACACTCTGTTATGTGTATTGTGTGGTCTGTGTAATAATGTAAGTGTGTGAGAAGAGTGTGTGTGTCTAGTCTGTATCTAGTCCTTTATATTCCTTATCTCTCTGGATTGGTTAGAAGCATTGTTTTTCACTTTCTTGTTCGTTGTATCTTTGCTATCTTGGTATCATCTTGAGAAAGTAAATATTTCTCGGGGTTTATCGATCCTTCATGGATTATTTTCCTTTCTCGAGAGATTTTATCTTAATTTTTATCAATAGCTCCCTTTTATTTGTGTTTTTCCTTTCAATTGAGAGTTATTTCGTTTTCTCTAAGATCTTAATTTCGATTTTATTTTTACTTCTATTCCAATGGCTCAACGAACGTTTACACAAATTCCTTTCAATCAAATCCTTAATATCATCTCTTTTAAGCTTACTGATAATAACTACCTTACTTGGAAATCTTTGGTTCTAGCGTTGTTCAACAAATTTCGTATTCTTTGGTTACCTTGATGGTTCTACAGTGTGTCCTCCTCAATTTACCTCTCGTAATCATCAAAACAATGATATCATCAATCCGTCTTACACAACCTGGCAAGATGAGAACTCGACGATCATTTTACTTATCAATTCGTTGATATCAGATGTTGTTCTTCCTTATGTGGCTGGTGCTACTTCGGCACATGAACTTTGGACTAAAATTTCAGCTAGGTTTTCTCAAGCTTCTACAACTCACACGATTCAATTGCGTGCCAAGATTCGGTCGCTCAAATTGGGTAATGATTCTATTCAAACCTATCTCAGTTCAATTAAGAAGGTTGTTGATGCTTTAGATGTTGCTGGTCTATTGTTAGTGATGCTGAATATGTTGTTATTGCTTTGTCTGGTTTGAATTCTGCCTATGATTCCTTTGCTACATCCATCACACTTAGATGTCCTCCAGTAACTTGTATTGAATTACATAATCTATTATTAAGTGAGGAAGTTGTTATTTCATCCAAGCATGCCTCTCTAGTTGCTGAATCTGAGAAAAAAGCCTTTTATTCTCAGTCTAGGCCTCCTTTATCAAATTACAATTATAGTTACCATGCTCCTCCAATGATAGGTGGTTACCATTCAGCTCCTAGAGGTACAAGATCTTACAATTCAAGTACTAGAGGTGGTTATTCATTCACTTCAAGGTCTGCTTCAACATTTACATCAACACCTCATCCTTCTTCATTCGGAATTGTCCAACCTCCTTGTCAAATCAGCAAAGGATGGTCATATTGCTCATGAGTGCACCAATCGACCGAATTTCGCTTATCAAGGTAGACAGCCTCCTACAAATTTTTATGTTATGCTAGTTGCAGCCAATATCTTTGGTGAGAATCCCTGGTATATCTTTGATAGTGGAGCCAATCAACATATTTCGCCTAATGATATTCCCGTTGAAGATTACACTAATATATGATGGCTATGATTTCGTTGTTGGTAATTCACTTATACATACTCCTTCTAGGCAATTTAATCTTCAGCATATTCTCCATGTTCTTAAAGCTTCAACCAACCTACTTTCAGTCCATAAGTTCACATCTGACAACCAATGCACTATAACCTTCTCTTATGTTGGTTATGTTAGAGCACTTCTTGGTCGAACTCGCAAGTGTTGCTATCTTAAGCTTGTTTGTCAATTTTAGTTGATCAAAACTATATACTTGATTTCTAGTCTACCTATAGATATGTCTCGGATTAAGATAGAATGTGTAGTTGAGCTTTAGACTTCACAGCGTTCACCAATTGAAGACGAAGATCTACTGAGGAGCTTGGAGGAACTTCATCAAAAAAGTTATATGGAGACTAAAACTTATCTATCACTCAGAACTCTATTCTATTTTATATTATAATGAGACTAAGTCGCATAGCTGTATAGACTTTTACATTATACACATTTGATATTTCGAGCTGAGTTTATCTCGCTTATCTATTTCTCGAAATATGTGTTGGAAACTTTTTGCTTTAGCTATGTTCATCATATTCTTGACGAGTTTAGTTGGAAATAATTTATTTGTTGAAAACTAAATATTAAGTCAAAAGATGATCATGTGAACATTTTATATGATTTGTGTGAGACAGTCATTTGATGTTAACTTGGGAAGTTTCGTATTGATCATTCGACCACTTGAAAATTACTTGAAACTTTTGGTATGTGTGAGATTACCGTTGTCTTCTTCTAAGGATGTTTCAATGATTGAAATGATAGTTCAGAACAATTATACATGTCTGGATACAACACGGTATGCATACCTAGTACGCGAACTGTATTATAATGATTCAAAATACAGAAACTCTTATTTGCGTACCTAGTATGCTAAAGGATTTACCTGAGAAGGTTCGGAACTCTTGTTTGCATACCTAGTATGCGAACGGGTTTACCTGAGTTGGGTCTGAAACGATTATTCGGGTTCCGGGTTTGCGAATGGATTGACTAGGCCAAGGTCCGGAGCTGCTGTTCGTGTACCCAGTTTGTGAACACAGTGGTTAAGTTATAAAATCGGTTATGTATGATTCTCATACTCATGAACTAAAACATTTATGATTTAAGTAATGCAAATTAACTTTGCAAACCGTGGTTTAATGTTCATGAATTGATTCTTGTATAAGTACTTTGTATGATTACGAATCAATATGATTTTGTTTCAATTTGTTCATATATATTTCTATGAGATAATGAATAATTGAACAACTTTATTTGAAGCACAATTAGATTCATTTGATTATCTTTCATAATTGATTGATCATCATATTTGATCTAGAAGTGTTACATGAATATGGTTAAGTTAAAAGTGTTCATATGGCTAACTTCGGTTAATTGTTATTGAGCCAACCCAATATACACGTTTAGGTACGGTTACCCATATCTAAATATAAGTATATTTCATTTGTGTATAACAAGCTAATACCATCTAACGGTGGAGATTGATTTCTTAATTTCTAAGAAGACTTATCTTGAATCTTAAATCGAAGTTCATCTAACGGTGAATATTGAATGCTTTGTTACTAAGCTATCTTAACTTTGATTGTAAGCAACCCTAATTTGAAAGGCTATATAAGGGATAAATCTAGCAACCTGGAAAACCTAATCCCAAGGACTTTCCTGTCCTAGTTGCAAACTAGAGTCGATTCTCCTTTAACCTAGGTTTTTCCAAAACCATTATTAGGTTAACGATTTGAAGACTTCATTTGGGATTCATGAATCCATATCCAACTATTTTCTTTTACTTGCGTATTCCGATCTTACTTGTTCTATACTATTGAGTTTTATCTTCTGTAAAATTTACTCGAGATTTATCTCCGATAGATAAGATATAAAAAGTAATCACAAGACTCTTGTGATTCCACAATAACTTCTTCGTTAATCGTTAGGTTATTGTGAGGTGGTGATATTTCTAGGCTGCTCTTCGGGAGTATAAGGCGGATTATTAGTTAGTTCGTTCACCTTGATTTTGTATCAAAAGACGGAACAAAAACAGAATAAATAATAGACATATCCGTGGGAGACAGATTTGTTTATAAGTCTTCGACTTTGGGTCATAGCAACTCTTACTTGTGAGTGAGATCATCTAAGGGAATCAAGTGCGAGAATCCGGCATGGTTCTAGAGGCGTAAGGAACGCGTTTGTAACTTTATCGGTGTGAGACTTGGTTAGGGCTCAACTACATTCAGTCTAAAGTTAACTTGTAGTAGGCTAGTGTCTTAGCGGCTAAATACAGTGTGTGGTGTTCAAAGCTGGACAAGATCCCGGGGTTTTTATGTATTTTCGGTTTCTTCGTTAACAAAATTTCAGTGTCTGTGTTATTTCCTTTCCGCATTATATTTGTTTATATAATTGAAATATCACATGTTGTGCGAGTTCAATTAGCTGATAGATCCAACCTGATTGTTGGATAGAACTTGATTGGTCTTTGTTACCGTCAAGTTATTTCTCATATCAATCACGCTCACGGATTTCTATCTGTTCGATTTGCTGATTGTAAGATAAAGAGAGATAAACCTCTTTGATATATTTCTTGATTGAGTATCACTTTTAAGTTGGTGCTCTCGGAGTTGTATTGGAGTTTAGTCCATAAAGATTGTCGAACGAATTATTGGGTGTGGTTTTTATACCCCCGTTTTTCAATTGGTATCATAGCAGGAAAACATGCTAAGATATCATAAGTTTGTGTTTGTAGCAATCTGACTCTATGGAAAGAAGTGTTATCTCAAACGACGCATCTTGAGTTCAAGCAACATTCGACTTGGTTCAAAGATTGGATTCACTTGAGGAATCTCTGACATCTTTATCATTGCCTGAAAATGTGTATAACTGGGAAACATGCCTGGAGGAACAGTTGGATAAAGTTTCAGATGAAAGTGATTCAGATGTTGATGAGGAAGTCTCGCAATATATCAAGCTTTTTGACCATCTCATAAGGAAAAAGAAGCCAACGTCTTGTTTGACCGAGTTTTGACTCCTCTCTGTCAAGAAAACAAGAAAATAAGAAAACTCTTTAAGGGTTACAATTGTGGATATAATCTTTTATAATCTCTTCTTAAAGATCGTGAAGAAGATGTACGTTCAAAAAATTCTGAATGTGAAAATCTTCGTCGAAATTTCTTTTTGTTGAAAGAAGAACTTATAGAATCTGAAATAAGATGTAACTCTCAGCAAAGTTGTTTTAATGACAGAGAACGTTTTTCTCTCTCGAGAAAAATAATTAGAGGTTGACCTAACTTCTGCTCATGATAAGGTCAAATTGCTGGAAGAAAACTTGAAAAGGTTTAACTTTACCTCAACCAAATTATCCACTATGCTGGGAGCATGTAAAAGACATCGTGATAAACGAGGTTTGTGCTATGAGAGAATAAACACTCCAAGTATTAGTAAGATTAGTGTTGTTCATGCTAATAGAAATCTCAATGAAGAATCTCACCGATGGCTAAAGTGAAATTCTACCTTCAGCGGTTGAAATTCCAAAGAACAAGGTTCATCAACCTCCAAAAACAGCTCATATGAGATCAAATAATTCTTTGTTAGAGCATAGCTCGGTTGAACCCACCAAGCGTTGGTATGTCAAGTTTGGTTGTCATATTTTAGTGAATCAAAACTCATTTTAAGAGTCGCTTGATTATGTACTAGAGTCAATGGTAGGCCTGGAAAGGTGTTTATGTTTTAGCCTACAAATTATACATGAGTGCAGGCGTCTATCGGAGACGTGGCAAGTGCAGGTCGATCCCACAAGGACTTGTGGTGCTCTAAGGTTGATCAAGGGCTATGCTAAACTGAGTTTCTATGAAATGTAACACAATATTGGTATGTTGTCGATGCGACTGAGCTGTTTTGTGACTCTAAACTAAGGAAAAGAAAAATAAGTTATAACTAATGGGAAGCTACCAGGGTTGTTAGACTTCACATCATATTCTATGCTAAGGTTAACATACTCCATTCATGTCTTATACCTCCCTTTGAAGGCCTCGGGTGGAGAATTTTTAAAGAACTATCCTAATTCACTCCTAGTATAACTTGTCTTTTCACAAGTACAAATTATCACAAGCTCATTAGGTTTGTTGGCTAACTAATTACTCTAAGTAATTCAACCGTTGTCTCTACTTCATTCCTAGTATAGTTTGTCTTATCACAGTACAAACTATCACAAATGCAATTGATCCATACAGCATAAAATCACTCTTCTTAATTAAGCACAATAAGACACCAATTTTGACATGAGAATTCAACATAAGAACAGGGGTTTTATCAAACACCCTGGCTGATAGAATTAAAACATAATTAAGATACTACAAACTACACTAAAATGATGCTCTGGCTAGCCCAGGCATGAACAAAAATATCTTCTACATCTTCTATTTATACATGCAAATAAATCCCAAATACCAAACCCTAATTTATTTAAAATAGAAATTAAACACAAAATTACTCTCACCCATACTCGAATCGTGCTCTCCTCTTGTCTATTCTGGCTCGCAACTCCATGCTTCGATTTGTGGTGAAAACCCTAATTCTAGTTATCTCAAACCTAGCTTCTAGGGTTTTGAGAGAAGCTATGAATGAGATGACTAGACCTAGAGAAGGAGGAGCGGCGGTTGTTGTTGTTGTTCTTTGTGGTGATGGTGTTGTCGGGGTAAGGTGAGGTGGTGATGGTGGAGACAGGAGATGGAGAAGGAGGTATGGGAGAGCGAGAGCTGCGCTCTGGGTTTCTCTGTCGGGTGAAGAAAGAGAAGATGAAAACAGAAATGGTAGAGTTGGTCGAGAGGGTATAGGGTTAGGTAGTTTGGGTGTTGAGCGGGCATAGCGAAATGTCGATGGGAAGGCATCGCGAGCGTAGGATCTAGGCTGGAGAAGATCGAACGGTCGAGGGAGGCGAGGCGATTTTTGTCAGAGCGGGAGTATCAAGACATGATGTGAATGATGGAGCGACCGTAGGATGTAGCTAGACGCGATCTCGAACGGCTCGGGATGAACGGGTTCGGATCCGGGTCGTGGGTAGCTCTAGCCCATGTCTTCCTTGTTGGGTTGCAACCGATTCGCGCGTGATTTGGCTATCTGCTCCATAAATGCTCGTCTCCAATTCTTTGCTCTTTTGGCTCCTCAATTTCTCCGGACTTTATTTAGTACCTAAAAACACAAAATTAATTAATACAAATATTTATTCTTGAAAACAAAGAAAACACGAGAATGGGATAATATCTCGATTTGTAAGCGCAAAAGATGAGTAAAATGCCAATAACAAGGTGTATAAATATGCACTATTTAGCACTCATCAAATACCCCCAAACCCGAATTTTACTTGTCCTCAAGTGAAACAGAAATTAGAAATCCTAACTATACCTGTCTGTCGCAGTCTCTCGAATGCATTTAGCGTATGCACTAAGCCTTTAAACCCTAGGTGTCCCTAGTGGACGAGTTGTAGTCTCGTGAGGGTTTACAGAGGTGTACCCACAAAACCTTCTCCAACTTCGGAGTGTAAAAGAGTCTCAAGCATCCAAGGAGCTATGAGGACATAGAGTTTTCGCATGCTAGTAATGAAGTTAGAACTACCAAAACTCTATGAGGACATAGAGTTTTTTGGCGCCGTTGGTCTAGGGGACTTAGCGTGTGCCTGTTGACCCATTGGCCTGTCTTTACCGAGATTTACTCACCCCTGTACATACTCACTCTGTGTTTTTCCTTTTTGTTTTTGTAGTAGTATAACTTAATCATCTTTTGTATTTTTGTTTTTAATCTTTTGATAGTGTAACATAGTTGTTATCTTTTATTTGGCTTGATTTTGTAACTTAGCTTCTTTAGTCTGTATTATTTCTTTTAGTCTGTTTTAGTGTAACGTAGCGGTAGTTTGCTTTCTCTGCATTAATCCATTGTACTTATCTGTTTACATCTTCATTGTAACCTAACTGTTTGCATCTTTAGCTGCATCTTCAGCTGTCACACTCATTCAATCACCATCTCACTTCAACTGAGCTCAAGTCTACCTGTCTTGAGTATCAACAACCCAAAGCTTCATTGTGACTTTCAATTACTCAGTGCTAAACCCTCATCTAGGTTAGCTGACTTTGTATTGGTTCTGTTAAAAGCAAGTCTCGGGTACTACTTCGTGTTGAGTAACGGGTGCCTAACAACGCACCGAGCCAACCCAAGGAAACCAAGGAAAAGCCCGTAACTTGAGGTATTTGTTTGTCTTTCTTTGACTCTTGAGTTCTCGAGCAACCCCAGGGAAAGACAAGGAGAGCAATAAAACCCACCGTGGCTAAACCAAGTTGGTCATTCTCAAATCTTGTGTACTTTATATCTGTGTGATGATCTGTGTGCAAGCATCTGGTGGTATTTTGAGTTTTACTTTGGGTAAATGGACTTAGTATGTATGCATTGCATGATGTGTGAAACTAGGAGTGTATTGCCCTGCTGAAAATTGCTCAACCTGTGATTGCATAACTTGCCAACCTGTGCATAAACTACCCTTTTCACAACTTGTTATTTGGCCAAGTTGAGCCTTATTTGAATGTTTGACTTGTTATTTGGCCAACCCATGTTGAACCCTAGGCTTGGTTCACCCGATAAGCTAGATACCTGCTTTGAGCATCCAACCCCGCAATATCTAGGGTTTGCATATATGAATTACAAATGACCCCGAGTACACTACGAATGCATGATAACTTAGCGACAGTGATTAATGCTCAATCCTAAATCAGTAATTTTCGTGCATACATCCGTGAACCATAATGAGCATTATTCTGTGGCACATCATGACCACCTGATAAGCTAGTCTACCGCCTGTATTGCACTGCATGACAGAGTAACCACCTTGCTTGCCTGATAACTCAATTGCTGTGCCTAATATACTTGAAATCTGTGTTTTTGGGTGAATTGTGCTGTAACTACTTGGCCTCGACAAGACCTACGCTTAACTCCAGCCCCTGCCATTTGTCGAGCCTCATTTTGCAACCTAGCTAACCAAGTTAGCCCTTAGCCATAGTGACATCAATTTGGGTAGGTTGCACCGAACCTTTGCACATCTTGATCCGTTAAGCTCGCAAGCCCATTGAAACCTGTCAACTGGGCCCTGCAAACATCCTCTGTGCTCACCTTTTCGGTTACCCCCGTGCTCAATCCGGCCCCCGGCCGTGAGTTGGAGCTACAACTTGGATAGCCAAGTTAGATACAAAGCCAAACTGAAACTGTTGAGGTCAACTAAGTGAGTTGACATCAACCATCCCTGTTGACCCAGCTAAAACTGCTGATAGTTTGCAAAGCATTGCTCATCTGATCATCTGTAGCATTTGTGTGAACCCTGGGCATACCCCTGAGCATAACCCTGACCCTGTGCTGTATGTTCTGTGTACATAACTTGTCTTTGTGCATATCTTTGTCTACCTCTAGCGAGTAATATCTCGCAACCCGTGCATGACCCTGAGCTATTTGAGTAATTATTGAGTATCTAATTTTGCTTTAGCATCTCATTTGTTGTAGCCACACCACCAAAAACTTGGTAGGCCTTTAAAGATGTTTATATTTATGTGCCTACATGTAATAACCGCAAGTGCACGGCGTCTATCGGAGGCGCGGCAAGTACGGGTCGAACCACAGAGACTTGTGGTGCCGTATGATTCTAAGGCTTCCTAAACTGAATTCCAGATGATATTGTGACACAAATATTGGTTATGTTGCCGATACGACTGAGTGTTTTGTGACTCTAAGCTAAGGAATGATAAATAAAATGTAACTAGATTGTAAAGCACTAGGGTGTCGACTCCACCGCCTAATCTTAGCTAAGTCGGTTCACCTTCAATATTGTTCTTGTCCCTTGTAATGGACAATGGGTGAGATGCAGTCTGTAGTTTATCCGGGGTTTCAATGGATAATTTCTCATCAACTAAGGTAACTAAACAACCCCTAGTATTAATTTGTCTTGTCACAAAGACAACTAATCATGATTGGCTTTATTACTTAGATGATCAACTTATCCTAAGATGGATATCTAATCGCAATTAGGGTATCTCTCCCAAGCACTAGTTTGTCTTCTCGGCACAACTAGTCCGAGGATCAATAACAAACAATGAGGTATGAATTGCAATACACACAACATGGAAATAATCGACTACGGTGGATGCATGGCATACAGCGTGAAAGTAACATATCTTGAAGTATTAAGATTAAATTTATCCTAAGCAAAATAGCACAACAAGAACAGTATCAAATTATGAATCAAACTTAGCGAGATGATTATGGGTTTCATCTAAACCCTAGCAAATGTAATTAAAACATCAAAATAACAATTAAACTACTAATTAACCTAATTGTTGCTCCGCTAGCCTGGCATACCTCAAACATCCACGAGAACACTCCTATTTATACATGCAAGGAAAATTACCAAACCCTAAATCTTTTCCAAAATGAAATAAATGCAAACCCAATCTCCGATAGCCTCTCGAATCGATCTCTCCTCTCGCTTGTGCGGCTTTGATTTGATGTTTCCTTCCTCTCCGCTCGTGAAACCCTAATTTCATTTATCTCTTACATAGCCTCTAGGGTTGAGAGAGGCTAGGCGAGAGATAAGTGAAACTAAAGGTGGTCTGTTGGTGTGGTCATTGCGAGGATAAAGAGATGGTGTGTCGGGGAGGTGATGAAGGTGGAGATGCATGCGCGAGCTCGCACCTTTGTCGGGGTGAGAGAGAAGGTGGTTCTTCTCTCGCAGAGAAGAAAGAGAAGATGAAAATGAAATGGAGTGGGTCGACTAGGGTATAGAGTTAGGTGCTTTGGGTGTTGAGCGGTGCGACAAAGGAATGATGAGAAGGCCTCGCGAGCGTAGGATGTAGCAGGTAAGATCTGAACGGCTGAGAGAGATTTGGAGTGATCTGGTGTTGCACGGGAGCAGCGAATCTCGATGCGCGTGGAGGCAGCGACCGATGGATGAGGGAGATAGAAATCTCAACGGCTCAGAGTGGATGGGCTCGGATCCGGTCGCGGGTCGGGTCTAGCTCAAGCCCATGTCTTGTAGATGAGTTGCTACTTGTTGGGTTGCAACATTGCTTGGCGCGCTTTGGCTATCTGCTCCATAGATGCTCGACTCAATTCTTCGCTCTTTGGGCTTCTTAGTTTCTTCGAGCTTATTTAGTACCTAAAAACACGAAATTAATTAATACAAATATTTATTCTTGAAAACAAAGAAAATACGAACAGGATAATATATGATTTCTAAGCGCAAAAGATGAGTAAAATGCCAATAAAAGGTGTATAAATATGCACTATTTGGCACTCATCAAATACCCCCAAACCCGAATTTTACTTGTCCTCAAGTGAAACAGAAATGAAAAAAATCCTAACTATACCCCCGTCGCAGTCTCTCGAATGCATTTAGCGTATGCACTAAGCCTTTAAACCCCTAGGTGTCCCTAGTGGACGAGTTGTAGTCTCGTGAGGGTTTACCAGAGGTGTACCCACAAAACCTTCTCCAACTTCGAGAGTGTAAAAGAGTCTCAAGCCTCCAAGAAGCTATGAGGACATAGAGTTTCGCATGCTAGTAACAGGAGTTAGAACTACTAAAGAACGCATTCTCATCCTTAAGTCCGAGCGAGAAGTAACCATACCATATGAAAGAATTCGGATTTGATTGTGATCATAAGCCTCGACTTCGCCTCACCATTAAGATTTTATGATAATTGCACTCAAAAAGATCGCTTTTAGTCTCTCATGTGTGCGAGCGGGAATAAAGAGAGAAATCCTGCACACGTTGTAGGTAAGAAGGATAACCTTCCGAAATAAAATATGGAGACTCCACAGAGGTGTGGACAAAAAGAATCTTTTTTGATGATCTCTAAGAAAGGAAATCAACCATTAGCAAGGGGTGGGAGTACTCACTCACTTCTCACCCGATCGGCAATTAATATCACTCTCTCATAAGAACCATAGAAACGTCTTCAATCTTCGGTCTTCGGTCTTCAAATGTTGATGATGAACTTCTAAACTTCACAAAACTTGATGATTTTAATTTTTCTACTCAAATTCCTTGTTGTTTGGATTTTTTATTTTTGAACTCTTCTTTACCATGGTGGTAGCAAAAATAAACTACAATATTTTTTTTTTTTTTTTGATTTTTGATTTTTTTGATTTTTTTTGATTTTTTTTTTTTGATTTTTTTTTTTGATTTTTTTTTACATAAGTGAAAATAAAAATAAAAATAATGAAATAACTAACTACATGGACAAAGGACTTTATCACTCAATTTTTCCACAACTTGTATTGTCTTGATTTTATAAATTTTATTAATTCTCATCCTATTTTCTTTTCTTTTTCTTTGTTGTACGTAAACCTTGGACTATATCAATTTTTCTTTTCAATATTCTGATGATGCTCGTTTCTTTGATGATGATGTGTTTCTATGGGTCTTGCTGATTGAGAGAGAGAGTGATGCTAACTGCAAATCGATATTTAGAAGGAGTTTTCGTCTTTAAACGTCACCCTCATGATTGACAAAAACTAGCACTCAAGAGATCAAAAGTAGTGCTGAAATTGGTGCGAAGTTGGGTAGCTCACCATTCCTACCCGGAATTGATGTACGGTGACACACACTCTAACAAACTTTTCTAGAAAGTTGCAAAAATTGAAGGTTGGTGCCTCACTTGATGTAAATTGGGTAGTCTCCACTATGGGTGATCACAATTCTACTACCGAATATCTAACAAAGACATAATTTGCTCTCACAGGTATGGTTAAATCCAACTTTAACGCTCTAATCAACTAAGGAACCCGATTGTGTTCTTTGGTACTTCCAATTTCTGTTATTTCGGTCGATTCTCTATGTAAACATAGCTAGAAGCATGCTAGTGACTCTAAAATCTCTAAAAGTTGGAGGTTTTACAAAAAGAGTTTTTGAATTTTTTTTTTTTTTTTTTTTTTTTTTTTTTTTTTTTTTTTGAAAATAAAAGATTAAAAAGACTAAAAACTCTATATGCAAATGCACCCCCAAACCTAAATCAAACATTGTCCTCAATGTGTCGACATATAGAAAAAATTTTAAACAGTCACATACCGAGAGAACTATGCTGATAAGAGAAAAGGGAAGAGATTACCGGATGTCGGCGGAGCACGGTTAGAGCTTCATTCGTTAAGGCTAGAATCCAACCATTCTCCGTGGAGATCATATCGGATTAGCATAATATATGTGCAAGAAGACTCAACCGATTCAAGAAAAGAAAAATTTAACAAGTCCTCTTGAATTATATACAATGAAAATTTACCATACACTAACAATCTTAAGAGTTGAGGATCAACCCAATAGAAAATATGTACAAACATCAGTGATCTTACACAAATATAATATGAGAGTGCAAGTAAGACTGCATATGTGAATGAGTTTCCCCCAAACCTAAACTTGTGAACAGTGTGTTTGAGAGCACAAAATCTTGCAATTTTAACGGTACATCATGCAAAAGGTCTAACTCAAAATGAGTTTTGCTAAGAAACAGGCAGACATACACATTCCAACCGTGGTTCCCTTAAAGGTGTTATACTTTGATGCAAAATAGTCCAAGAGGACTTGGGAAGCACAAAGCTCTAGGCCTAAGTTAGGCATTTTTAGAAAAGTTGGTTTTGCAATTTTGTGACAAACTACACCTAGGTTTGGTGGAGGAGTTTCAATTTGTGACTTAGGAGAGAGATTAGGTACATCTAAGTTGTTTTCATTTATAAGATCATTTGCAGACCGTCACATACTTTCCTAAGGTCGAAGAGGATAAATCATGTTCACTCGCATAGAACAATTCATCAATCTCTAGGTCATACTCATCATCATTCTCATTCATAACATAACCGGGAGAGATATCATGTCAGAACCTAGGCATGGAGTTAGGCACATGCATTGAATCATCCGTGTCAACGACAATTGACTATTCCTAGGTCACAAACAGGTGGTATAGCATGCTCAATTCCATAGGACAATTGCACAGGTTCCACATCAACATCACATGCATGAATATTAGAAGAAGCATCATTCATAGGGTTCACAGAAGAGACGCCTAACGTCTCTGAACCAAAAGATTCTACTACGTTTTCGAAATACGCATGCTCTTCATATTCATCATCATCATTATCATAGCAAGAATTCATCTCTCCATTCAAAATTGTAGTATTTTTAGTGTACTCATCTACCTCTGGATTAGGTTCATATTCAATGTTAGTTGCATGAGTAAGGCTAGAAACACTATTTTCAATCCTATCATTTTGTAACTCAATCAAGGTTCCTTTGAAGAATCATCTTGAGTTGTTCTATTGAAGGAGAGTCTTCACTAGTGGGTATGCATTCCTCATATGGATATTCATTGCATGGTTGTGCATGAGGTTCACTAGAGAAGGGACATTCAGACATGTTGCTATATGGATGGTCATGCATTGCATTCATTTCAAGCCTAGCATTTTGCTCCATGAGTGTTTCCATTATTGATTGCAAACTAGGAGTTGGGGAGTATAAAATTGTTCATCTCCCCACCGTGGTGAATGATGCATGTGCGGAGTTGATTATGGTCCCAATGATTGCCAAAGATAGTCACTTCTAGACAATTCGTACATTAGATTATCATGGTTTTTCCCTAGACTGTCTAAAATCATGCAAAATATAGCAGATTCTCGGCGAGGTGGTCTAAGCTACCACATAAGGTACAAGCATACATTTCATATTGCCTAGGGAAATTAGATTCGGCAGATTGATCATGTAATTGCCTTTCTAAAGCGGATAGTCGAGCTTCTAATTGATCTAAAAGTGATATTTGGGTATGAGAAAGTTGTTTATTTTCAACTTTTGTGGTGGATGATGCATGTGCTCATAATGATTAGGGTATGTGAGGTCGGGGGCCACGAGAAGGCTCATAAAGTTCCCTAAAATCACTATGGTATGTGGGGAGTTCATACTGTGAAGCGTGCCCATAAGCAAGCTCTCTAATTGATTTGTTTGTATCCCCAGTTGCAGACCAAAATCCTGACATGATTTAGTACTCAAATTGAACTCAAAGCCCGATTGTAGTGGACTCAAATTGGTTTATTGGGTTTCATTTGGTTTGTGTGGGATTTGGTTTATTGGGAAAGTGACCAACGGTTGAAGTAACGGTTTTTATGACCCGAGCTAGGTTGAGTTGGGCTTGGTTTTGCATAGCCAAGTGAGTTGATGCGGGCTTGGCTTATGCGGCCAATTTCTTTCGGTTTGGATCAAGAGACCGAGTTAATGTACAGCCCAGTGGTTTGATTGTGAGCAGCCCAGCAGCAAAGCCCAACTTAGGCAAAGTAAGTGGGCTACAGCTTAAGTGTAAAGGGACAGCCCAGTGGAACTGGGTTTCTTTTTATTTGCAGAGCCCAGATTATGAAAATGCACAGCCCAGAGGTTATGCAAGCCCAGTGCACAGTGGGCTGGTTTGGTTTGTTGGGAATGTACAGCCCAGGTGGAAGCGCAGGCTCGAGATGTTTGCACAGCCCGGTTGGAGTGTAGGCTCTAGGTTATGATCGGCCCAGGTTGTGGGCTTGAGGTGAATGCAAAAATAGAGCCCGGTTGTTGGGAGAAAGGTACAGCCCGGTATGCATGGGCTGAAAGTTTAGTGTTAAGGGCACGGCCAGTGGAACTGTGCTATCAACACATCACCGGCTTCTTGTTGCAGAAATTGGTTAGGATTTTGTGCAGAGTTTCCAAGACAAATTTGAGTTGCAATGAGCAAGGACAACTCAAAGGAAGCTCAACTTGTACACAAAGACAACAAGTGAGAGCTTATGCACACAAAAGTGTAAAGTAGAAGGCTCACAACTCGGGGTTATCAATTTGTAGCTCAACTCACAAAGAATAAAATGGAGCTCGGGGTGATGGAAGGTAAGGCTTAATCAGCACAGAACACACATGACTCACACAGCATTCACAAATTGAACATTTCACAAAGACAGGCTGATGCACATCACAAATTCACACAAATGGTACGGCACATAGTTTATGTGCTCGAACAAAGATATGCTCTTTGCCTAACCGCTAGTCACACTCTGCCACTTAACAAACACTCACTCAAATGCCTCACACATTGCGAGAAGATGAATCACAACAAATTGTGAAACCGATGCTCACAGGTAACGCCAACAAGGTCAATTTGACCTCGGTTTTCATAGATTAAGCACACGGTGGGAGTTGGAGATCAAATTGGCCGGTTTATATATCACAGATGGATTATGCACGGCCTTTAGAAAGCAAAACTATTGAGTGATGTGCGCGGGGCTTTGCATATCTTGGGTTGTGTGTGAAAAATAAGCTAGCTACTAACACAATTCGTTTGCTTGACACTCACTCAAACATCACAGGGTCACACACAATTTACGAGGTATTGGCATGGCATATCATTCAAAGTTATCACTGAGATGTTTGTGGCTAGTGAGTATGACTCAAAGGATATCAAAGAAATGGCACGGGGACTCGAGCACGCATGATTTGGCAAGTGAATAGCTCACACAAGGTACGGGCGAGATAAGGTGAGTGTCTCATTTGGTTTTCCTAGACTTAACTCACGGCTTCGGGGGCTGGAGTTTGGCTCTAGTTGTTTGAGTATAGCATGCAAGGGTTGCGGAAAGCTATTCTATTATGTAAAACATTGGGTCACGTAATCACGGAGTCTAGCATGCCGGGTGGTAGCTCAGCAATCAATCGGTATCACAAGTTGCGGCTAGAAAGCACGTAAGCACAGGAGACAGCCCAGTTATTAGGTTATGTGGGTTCTTTGCTCAAACTCACTGGCTTGGAAGTGGAGATTGGCTCGGGGTAGCATGTAAGGTAAGGCACACAACAAGCTATCACAGAATTTAAGCTATGCATAGTTTGGTAGCAATTTAGGCTAACCTCCAAATCGCACTCGGGCGCAATCTGTGAGGCGATTTAGGCTATGTTGATCCTTGTCTTCCATTCCTTTGGCTTGCCTCACTGCTCATAGGCACAACAACACGGAAAGACGCGGCGGCTCGGCTTGTACACAGTAGCTTGTGAGAAAGGTTTAGTTCTTTGAACGACAGGATTAAGAAAACTTAACGGAACAGTATCAAAGCCAAAGTGCAAATGAACCGAGATCGGTTTATATGAAATGAACTAACTAGTTTTTACCAGTTAAGATGGTTACTAAGTTACAATTTCTGAGTAACAAATGATGCAAAGATAGATGGTTAACCACTAAGTTACTATAAAAATGACTTAAAAACAAAGAATGCAATGATAAAACAGATGAGCTTACTAAGAATGCTAAATACAATGCACAAATGCAAGACATGCAAAGACGAGATGCTAATATACAATGTACAATGTACAAATCGGTAGAGTCAAACCAAAAATCACAGGCACACGCCAAGTCCCAGACAACGGCGCCAAAAACTTAGTAGGCCTTTAAAGATGTTTATATTTATGTGCCTACATGTAATAACCGCAAGTGCACGCGTCTATCGGAGACGCGGCAAGTACGGGTCGAACCACGAGACTTGTGGTGCCGTATGATTCTAAGGCTTCCTAAATCAATTCGAGATGATATTGTGACACAAATATTGGTTATGTTGCCGATATGGCTGAGTGTTTTGTGACTCTAAGCTAAGGAATGATAAATAAAATGTAACTAGATTGTAAAGCACTAGGGTGTCGACTCCACCGCCTAATCTTAGCTAAGTCGGTTCACCTTCAATATTGTTCTTGTCCCTTGTAATGGACAACGGGTGAGATGCAGTCTGCCGTTTATCCGAGGGTTTCAATGGATAATTTCTCATCAACTAAGGTAACTAAACAACCCTAGTATTAGCTATCTTGTCACACAAAGACAACTAATCACATGATTGGCTTTATTACTTAGATGATCAACTTATCCTAAGATGGATATCTAATCGCAATTAGGGTATCTCTCCCAAGCACTAGCCGTCTTCTCTAAGGCACAACTAGTCCGAGGATCAATAACAAACAATGAGGTATGAATTGCAATACACACAACATGGAAATAATCGACTACGGTGGATGCATGGCATACCTTTGTGAAAGTAACATTTCAAGTATTAAGATTAAATTTATCCTAAGCAAAATAGCACAACAAGAACGGTATCAAATTATGAATCAAACTTAGCAGATGATTATGGGTTTCATCTAAACCCTAGCAAATGTAATTAAAATATCAAAATAACAATTAAACTACTAATTATCCTAATTGTTGCTCGCTAGCCTGTTGTGCATACCTCAAACATCCACGTAACACTCCTATTTATACATGCAAGGAAAATTACCAAACCCTAAATCTTTTCCAAAAATGAAATAAATGCAAACCCAATCTATGATAGCCTCTGAATCGATCTCTCCTCTGCTTGTGCAGCTTTGATTTGGTGTTTCCTTCCTCTGCTCGTGAAACCCTAATTTCATTTATCTCTTACATAGCCTCTAGGGTTGAGAGAGGCTAGGCGAGAGATAAGTGAAACTAAAGGTGGTTGTTGGTGTGGCTTTATTTGCGGGATAAAGAGATGGTGTGTCGGAGGTGATGAAGGTGGAGATGTACGTGCGCAGCTCGCACTTTGTCAGGTGAGGGAGAAGGTAGTTCTTCTCCGAAGAGAAGAAAGAGAAGATGAAAATGAAATGGAGTGGGTCGACTAGGGTATAGAGTTAGGTGCTTTGGGTGTTGAGCGGTGCAGCAAAGGAATGATGAGAAGGCTCGGCGAGCGTAGGATGTAGCAGGTAAGATCGAACAGGTGAGAGAGATTTGGAGTGATCGGTGTTGCAGGAGCAGCGAATCTCGATGCGCGTGGAGGCAAGCGACTGTGGATGAGGAGATAGAAATCTCAACGGCTCGAGTGGATGGGCTCGGATCGGGTCGCGGGTGGGCCCAGCTCAAGCCCATGTCTTGTAGATGAGTTGCTACTTGTTGGGTTGCAACTGTTGCGCGCGCGCTTTGGCTATCTGCTCCATAGATGCTCGACTCCAATTCTTCGCTCTTTGGGCTTCTCAGTTTCTCCGAGCTTATTTAGTACCTAAAAACAAG
Organism: Papaver armeniacum; assembly: GCA_023531295.1. NCBI lineage: Eukaryota > Viridiplantae > Streptophyta > Magnoliopsida > Ranunculales > Papaveraceae > Papaver > Papaver armeniacum. The sequence goes on from JAJJWW010004864.1 coordinate 561,772, forward strand.
AAATTAATTAATACAAATATTTATTCTTGAAAACAAAGAAAATACAGAATCTGGGATAATATCTGATTTCTAAGCGCAAAAGATGAGTAAAATGCCAATAAAAATGTGTATAAATATGCACTATTTGGCACTCATCAGTCAACTTCGTATAGGTTAGCTTGAAAGTATTAGGATATGAGACATTACAAGTATTGCAAAGACTTGAAGAAGTGAAGAAGTAAGAAGCTACAACGACAACATCATCCTTCCACTTGAGGTTAGTGATATTTGACTTGAAGCTGTTTCATTCCCTAACGTATCTTTCAAGTCGTGCATATTGAAAACGAAACTGCAAAGCATGAACACTCTAGATAGACATAGTATTAAGGAATACAATATGAAGTTTATTGCTTAACCATTAAACTTTGTAAATAAGACATCGACATAATCGTTCGGAATGCTATTGTGATTATGTATGAGTATGAAGTGAGTATTTCATCATAGGAAACAATGTTTTACATGTGTTTTAAGGAAGTAAGTTCATAAACTTGTTTATGAATCAAAAGGAAATCCAAAGCGTTATTGGGATTGTTATTCATTGCATATCTTGTGAACATCCAATATGTGTGATTTAGTATAACTGGTCACGACTTGTTTGTGTTCTTGGTAAAACTATTCACAAAGGCCGACTTATGTATTGGTATGACTTTTATTAGTGAAACCGATCTTAAGTAATCACCGATATGGTATGATCGAGTTTGTGTTTTGTTGAACCGAACTCACGGGTAAAGGGAACCTATCTCATGAAGAGGTGCAACACATCACAAAAGGGAATCGATCCTTGTATGAGGTGCGGCAAGGTTTATAGCGATAAAGGGAACCGATCCTATGAACATGTGCAACACGTTTTTAGGCAAAGGGAACCGATCCTATGGACATGTGCAACAAATATAAGTTAGATACCATATATATGTGGGGGAACCGATCCTAGTACCTAGTCAACTGAATTTTGGGAAGCTAGTGTGACTATGCACAAGTACTCACATGGATGTAGAACCGTGAAACCCATGATTTGTGATTGAGTGTTTCTTAATCAATCGCACGATTCTTGAAAGTCGGATGAACCAATTTTAAACTTGTTTGGAAGTGTGGCAAATCGGTTTCAAGGTTATAAGTATGAAAGAGGACTTAAAAAGTAAGGATGTCGGCATACTTTGAACACGTGAAGTAATGTTTATATTTTATTGTTCAAAGTTATTCCTTAATAGCTACAGGAAGAAAATCCCAAGGATCGAAATAAATAAGTTAAGAATCTTTTATTTAAGGTTGTTAATTTTATTTTAGGAAAATGAGAATTAGTAATTTGCATTTACTAATTGAGATTTTCTAGAGAGGTTTTCGGTCATTATTTTGGACAGAGCATTTCCAGGAATTATGAAAACCGAATTTGGAATATATTGAATATCTTTGAGAATATTTTCGATTTTGGAAATTCCTTGGTGTCCAAACTTCCTTGTCTATAAATACTTGAAGTTTGCATTTCTAGCAAACTAATCCTTCGTGATGACAAAGACACTTCCTCGGTTGTGTTGTTACGGTGTAGCCGCCTATTTGGAGAGGAGAGTAACCTAATCAAAGCGAAATCTCTTACGGTAGCTCATTTTAAAGTCTTCTTTGGGATTGAGAAGCTCTACTGAGTACCGTTGGTGGGAAACTTGATAATTACGGTTTATCTTTTGTTTTCGATTGATTTGATTGAATAACGGTGGTTGAACTTTGATTGCACCTAGTTTGTTTATGCTTGAGAATCTTCTCTTCTGATATAAGATTCACTCAAACTAGATCGAAGTTTGACAGGATCTTTAGACTGTTAGTGCTAAAGAAGATCTTGTGATAATCCATTGTTAACGAGACTCCGATTACGTGCGTGATTGATCACAAGAGATTCAAGTTGTTGTGTGCATGTGTTTAATGAAGATCTCAGAAGATTTTAAGACAAAGAATATATCGAAGATTTCTGATTTGGGGTTCATAATCTTTGGTGTGCATAATACTTGTTTCGGTATAAGAGGATCCAACTATAATCAGTTTATCCTTTTGGTAGATTGGATTGATTAGTTGTGTAGATCGAACATCAATACAATTCTTTGTGATTAAAAGTATTAATTGCAAAATCTTAACAATTACTTCGGTAGTTGAGTATAAGATAGATCTAAGAACCTAACGAAGGAGTTTATGTTAAGATAAACAGAAGAGCCTTTGCCTAACTCACATCACTTGGTTGAAGAGAGTTGATACCAAACAGATTTGTTGTTCCTTTCTTGTTTGGAATATGAACCAAAGGAATTGTTCCAAGTACGTGACTTATTCATAAGTTGGAGGCGTGGGAATACGAGACGGAACTAGGTGAACTATAGGTTTAGTTGCTTGGTCTCAACTATACGAAGTTAGGATTAATTTTGTGTAGCGGCTTAATCACGAGAGTATTCAATTCGGGACAAGGTCCCGGGTTTTTCCGCATTTGCGGTTTCCTCATTAACAAAATCTTGATGTGTCATTTTTGTATATTTCCGCATTATAATTGTTTTATTATAATTAAAGTAAATTACACAAACGTTAATTCCTATTTACTTGATAAGCAATCCTATTGTGTTTGGTTAAGTCCGAACCTTTGTATCAAGTAAACATACTTCGTTGTTGTATTGTCTCGATCTCGTATCCATAGACGATCACACGAAGTGTGAACCGATTAGTTGTATTATCTCGACTCAGTCCATAGACAATCACTTTCGTAGAAAGGACTTATAGGTAGGAAAAGTTTTAGATTGAGGTATATTTGGGTACCCTCGCCTTTTGAATTGGTATCAGAGCAGGCAAACACGAAAAGATCTAACAATCTGTGTTTGGTGTGATCCAACCTATAAGAATGAACTCGAGTTCTCATGAATCGACTTCAATTAACGTGCTGCCAAGATTTGACGAAACAAACTATTTATGGTGGAAATCTGTTATGAGATCATTTCTTCAATCACGAGACTTTAATACTTGGATATTAGTAAATCGATGGTTATATTCGTCCAAAGATAGAAAATTCAGAAACTGAGTTTAAACGCTTTAGTAGATTTTCTAAATGAAGAAAAGGTGCTTGCAAAGAAGAATTCAAATGGTTTGAATGCTATATTACATGCTGTAAGCCATGATCTACAACATCATGTATCAACATTTCAAACTTCGAAAGAAGCTTGGGATAATATTGGATCGTATTCGAAGGAAACACTTCATAGAAAGAAGCTAGAATTCAAACTCTTACATCCGATTGGGAAAACCTTGAATGGGTGACAACGACACTTTTGAAGAGTTTCATCATAAACTCTCTGAGATAATTAATGCCCCTTTCTCTCTTGGGAAAACTATCTCTGAAAAAGATATAGTGTGAAAAATTCTCAGATCGTTGCCACCAAGATACGATTCTAAGAAGCATGCAATCATAGAAGCAAATGATCTCTCAACTCTCTCACGAAGCACACTCGTTGGAAATTTAAGGATCTTTGATCATGAATCACACGATCTATTCAAAATAAAGGAATTGCTTTTAAAGCCGCAAAAATTAAAGCTCCAATGGAGAGGAATGTCATGAGATGGATGATTCGGATGAGCAGTTAAGAAAATTCTGATGATGAAATTGAACAATCATTATCATTGATTACTACACAGTTTAGAGATCTCTTAAAAAGGCGTAATAAGAGATTCATTAAGGATACTCATCGATCCTCGTCCATATGATCGAGTTCCTGTCAAAAAGGATCATGAAGAAGATGATGAATATCAGCCGCAATGCTTTAAGTGTAAAGGGTTTGGTCATATTACTAAAGACTGTCCCAATCTTAAGAAATACACTGGAAGCAAGGCTTTCGCTCTAACTCTAGATGAGACCTCTGATTCGTACGATTCTGAGAAGAGGAAACAACTAATATTGTATTAGTTGTCAATCTTATTTCTTCCTCTCCATTAGTGATTTACCCATTTTAAAAATGGACATGTCTTCCGATGTTAATAAATCATCTAATGGTAAAGGGAAAAATAAGACAAGATGCAAAAATTGTCTCAAAAACAGAATTGCTAAAAGTTGCATAGGCAACTCAAGTCAATCTCAAGATACTTCGTTAGTTCGAGGTAACAATAAGAGAATTTCTCATACGATACTAGATGAAGGACAATCTTTTTGTTCTAATTTCCATAATGAGAGAAAATCTCATACTAATACCACTTGATCGCTATTAGAATTCCTTCCTCACCATGTGTGCCGAATTTTGAGTGAGGAAGAAGAAAAATCAAGGCACTTATGTGTAGATTATGGAAATAAAATCTAGTATTTGAAAATATTTGTATTTTTAGGAATATTATATTTTCGGAAGTGTGAAAATTATAAAAAGATCCTTCTCCTTCTTTGGTCATTCCTTGTCCGAACCATGAGTCTGGATCCAACATCTTCTTTTGGCAAGATGCTAGATAAGAAAGATGAACTTAAGATTAAGTCTGGATCTTCTCTTGATATTAAGGGTAAAATTAGAAAAGGAGATTGGCTTAGCAAGAAGGAAGAGAGAATACTCTGAAGAAAGATCGGTGTATTGAAGCATTGACACACTTTTGTGTTCAATCAAAGACGGAATTACATGCTCTTGCAGAATCCTTCAAGAAAATTTCTCACCCGCAAGAGATTACGGTCAAGCAACAAGGTTTTATACTTGAAGAAATTTACAAGTGAAGTCTAAAAGTAATAATCCACCTTCATTTAGCACTAATATGAAGGATTGAGTTGCGAAGGAAAATAGACATCAATTTTTGATTTCTTTCAATGATTGTATTAAGTCTATTATGAATAAAACCAATTATGAATAAAATTATTTGATTTATAATTTTCTTGTGATGGTTTTTAATTTACATAACTCCGTGCTTGAATGCTTTATTATTGCTATGGATATTTATGAGATGTTTGATTTCGGTTTTATTACCTTGATATTTGTAGGATCATAATATCGCAATGGATAGGGCTCGCGGGATCAATAAACAACGGTACCGCGAGGGAGTCGCAGAGAAACTAAAATAAACGACGCGATGGGAAAATAACGACACACAAAATAGTGAAAGACATGGAACTGGCGAGGATAAGAAGTGTCGCGAGATTGAATAGTTGTACACGGCGACACTTCGCGAGACATTCCGAAAATAAAGGATAGCTTATTTGTCATCCACTATGTATTACCCTATATAAAGGGTCGAGTGAGTCGTTATAAGGGAGATCTTTTAGAATTGTTAGGCAAGTCATTAGAGAGAGAAAGTTTAAGAGCGCTTTAACTTCTAAGTGTAATTCTATTTTCTGTGTAAACACTTTATGAATTCAATCGATAAATGTTCTTGATCTTACATCTTCTAATGGATTAATAAAGCAAAATCGAGTAAGGGGGTGTAGTGTGGGAAATCCTGCTACTACATATGCGCTAGAAACAGGGACCTAATCTTGTTGGTTTAGGAAAGAAAATCGCAATTAAAGTTGTTTAGATCAAGAAAATGAGAAAGGAAACTCTCAGATCGGATGAAGCAGGAGAAAAAGATATGGCATACAAAGACAGGTATGAGAGTAATGGCTAACAAATTTCATGAAAATATCGGAGGAAGGATACACAAAGCGAGATTTTGAAGGAAAGAAGATTGCAGATCGAGAAATAACGTCACCTTTGAAAGATTGGGAAAAGCAAGAAATAACATTCACGGCGGAGGAAATATCAAAGAAAACTTGGATCACATGTCTCCACCGGGTGATTGCAATAAACGTGTATAAGGAAGGAGAGAAATCGGAGAATACGATGAAAACATGGGTGATGAATGGAGTTTTAATCGATACAGGGAGTCTGGTAAACATCATGTTCTATCACGCTTACAAAAAAGATGGGATATAAAGATGAAGATATGATTTTCGCGGCATACAATATTCAAGGTTTTGGTAAATCCATAACAAAAGTTAAAGGGAGATAAAAATACGTATTAGTTAGGAGGAATTGAAACACAGGTGACATTGAGTGTGGTGGACATGGAATCACCATACAACATGTTGCTAGGAAGACCATGGGTACATGCAATAAAAGGCCGTGGCGTCGACGCTTCATCAACGTATCAAATTCCCTACACCAAGTGGAATCGGCGAGATCGGAGGACCGACAAAGGAAGAATATATTATCAAAATGAAGTAAAATGTTCGAGGAACAAATAAACAAGCGAAAGAACATATCAAAATACCGCAAAAAGATGGCGAAGGCGGCTAAGAAAGAAGAAGAGTTCGAGTTTACATGATCAAAGCGAAGGAAGGAAAAGGAATACCTAGCGAGATCTCGGGAGTAGAAGATGATCCCGCGAAGGAACCGAAAGGACCAACCCCTATGGGAGAACCGAAGGCCGGTTATGTCGCGGCGAGCAAACTAAAGAAGTGAATATTGGAGGCGAGGAAGAACCCAAGATGCTAAAGATTGGAACTAACATGGGAGCGGATGAAGAAGAAAGAAGCGTCGAGTGCATTTGCGAGATTATAAAGATATCTTCGCGTGGGATATGGATGAAATGCCTGGTATAGATCCATCGGTAGCTTGTCACAAGTTGGAAATTGATAAAAATGTAAAGCCATTCAAACAAAGAATTAGAAAGATAGCAATGACATATCACCCTCGAGATAGAAGAAGAGTTGCGAGAAGATGTTGGACGGGAATCATTAGACAAGCAAAATATCCCGAATGGATAGCGAATATGGTTATAGTTCCAAGAAGAACAAAGGAATAAGGATTTGCATTGATTTTCTTGATTTGAATAAAGCTTTTGCCCAAAAGATGATTTTCCATTACGGACATTCCATGACTAGTTGAATCGGCGGTAGGGAATGAAAGAGTATCATCATTGGACGGATACAAAGGTTACAATCAAATTCTCTCGCCGAGGAAGACCAAGAACACCTTTGCTTTCTTCGCTCCAAGAGGATTATCTTTGTTATACTAAAATGCCGTTTGGTTTTGCGAAATCTTTGGAGCAACGTATCAAAGGATGGTAGAAAATGTATTCGCAGAGTGGATACACAAGACACTAGAGGTATACGTGGATGACATGCTAGTGAAAAGTAAAAAGCGAGAAGATCACGTGCAAGACTTGAGAGAAATTTTTGAACAAATGAGGCGTTTCAACATCAAAGTCAATCCAGGAAAAATGTACCTTCGGAGTTGCGTCGGGGAAGTTCTTGGGTTACATTATATCAAAAGAAGGAATACACGTTGACCGGAGAAAGTAAAAGCTATTCGCGATATGCCGACACATGACAAAAAAGGATGTTCAAAAGTTGAATGGGTTACTAGCATCGCTAGGAAGGTTCATTTCGCGGTCATCGATAAATGTAAACACTTTTCGGTGTTACGAAAAAAGGGTCGAAATTTAAATGGACGGATGAATGTGAAAAGGCTTTACAAGGGATCAAAGAGCATTTAATGGATATATCTATTATGCGAAAGCGAGAACCGGGAGAGGAATTATTAATATACCTCGCGGCGACATCGCATGCCTTAAGTGCGGTTTTACTGCGAGTGGACCTTGAGAGTAGAAAAACCAATTTATTATATCAGCAAAACTTTTAACGCTGCTGAAAGAAATTATTCGAAGATTGAAAAGTTAATCCTGGCGTTAGTCTATGCGTCGTTTAAACTTCGCATATATTTTCAAGCACACATTATTAGAGTGGTAACGAAGGTACCAATCGAGTCGATAATGAAAAATTCAAAAAGATCGGGAAGAGTTGAAAGATGGAACGCTCAAATAAGCCATTATAAATTCAAATATGAAATATTATCTTCAACCAAATCACAAAGTTGAGACTTTACGGCGGAATTTCCTTTGGAAGAAGAGGAAGCGATAGATGAAATGATGGATGTAGAAGAAGAGCATGGAGATCCAAAAGATTTGTTAATCGAGCCAAATCGGTGGGAAATATTAGTGGATGGATCATCCAACGGAGAAGGTAAAGGAGTGGGAATTGTTGTGATTTCGCGGGGAAGGCAATAAATTAGCTTTTGCTTTTAGATTGGAATTTGAGTCTACTAATAATGAAACGGAGTATGAAGCTATAATACATGCTTTAAGATTTGCAATAGAAATGAAATTGGAGAATGTGAGGATTACCAGTGACTGACTCGCAATTGGCAATCCGTCGGATAAAAGAGAAGTATGCTAAAATGATCCATCCCTACGAAATACGGGAAGCTTGTAGAAGCGCTGTCAAGTCTGAATCTGAAAATAAAATGGAGACACATATCAAGGAGAGATAATAGGCTCATGCAGACGCTTTGCCTTTATATCAAGTATGATGATAGACCCAAGCGAGGAATATCAAAATACAAACGCTACTAGCGCCATCAATTAATAAAGAGGAGGGACAAGAAGCAGATATAATGATGGTGGTAGATGAAATGCAAGGCCGCGAGGAAGATTGGAGAGTAGAACTTCACGCGTACTTAATGAAAGGCGAGGTACCAAGAAATAGATTGGAAGCACACAAGTTAAAGAGGGCAACAAATTATGAATTGCGAGATGGCGTGCTTTATCGGCGTTCTTTTGATGGACCTTCGCTTCGATGTCTAACAAGGAAAGAAGGAGAAACCATATTGAAGATGCTGCATAGTGGAGATGCCGGAAATCATAGCGGCGGAAGATCTTTGGCATATAAAGCAAAGACGCAAGGATACTATTGGCCCTATATGCATGAGGACGCGAGAGCAACAGCGACGCAGCGAAGATTGTCAAAGACACGGGAAGAAGATACATGAACCGGGAGCACAGTTAAATTCTTGAAAAAGTGTGTGGCCTTTTGGAAAATGGGGTTTAGATATTGTGGGACCATTTTTACAGGAACTGGACAAAGGAGATACTTAATTGTCGCAATGATTATTTCACAAAATGGGCGAGAGGTGAAGCGGTCCAGCACACATTCGTGATAAGGATGTTTTTACTTTCATATTCGAAAATATCATATGCAGATTTGGGATCCCTGCGCAATTGGTATCGATAATGGGAAGGTTTGAAGGGCAAAATATAGAGTTCTTTGCTCAATGCATTTCGAGATAAAATGTGGAAAATCGACTCCATTATATCCACAAGCTAATGGCCAAGCGGAGGCAACAAACAAAACAATTGCCGATATATTGAAGAAAAAGTTGGAAGGACACAACAAAGGATGGTGCGAACAAGTACCCAATGCAGTATGGGCCTATAATACAACTAGAAGAGAAGCCACAGGAATGTCCCCTTTTTGCCTAACTTATGGAGTTGAAGCAGTACTCCCAACAGAGGTCGTGATTCCGACAACCAAAAAAGAGGTCTGGGAGAAAAATCTTAGCGCAGGCAATATTCTAATCAAGTTGGATGAATTGGAAGAAAAACGAGAAAAGGCCTTGCGACACATGGAGAATTATCAGCGAAGACTGGCTAGAGAATATAACAAGCGTGTAAAAATACGTGAGTTCCAACCGGGCGACTTGGTGTTGCGAGAAACCCCAATATATCAACGTGAAAACGGAGGCAAGCTGGCGAGAAAATGGGATGGACCTTATATCATCAAAGAGGTAGTTGGTACAGGGGCATATAGATTGATGGACCCCGAAGGAAGAGATGTGGGACAAAAATTGGATAGACCATGGAATAGGTTATATCTAAAGAAATATTACCCGTAATAATGGGAGAGGAAAAAGGAATCAAGATGAAGTAATTCTTCGCGAGATATTTGCGACATTCGAGTAAAATGCGAAAGAATCCGAAGATCTCGCGAAAAGAATAACAAAAAAGTCATGCATGGCTTAACAAAACAACAAGAGATAAGGAATGATTAAATGAATAAATTGGCGAGTATCTCATGAGACAAAATAGCAAATGATGAAGAATGATTAAAAAGAATGAATGAATGGGACGAACCTTTTATGGCGTACACCTAGTTCGCGAATAACATTTCGTAAGAGGCAAATGTAAGACCTAAAGTGCGTCATATAAGGGGTATCTCTCGACATGGCTCGGGGAAGGTTACACCGCTCCCGAAGCCCGAGTCATGGAAATTTGGGGCCCATGAAAGCCTATCGGAAGAGGTACCTTGGATTCCCAACTATATATGTAGGTTATACCTGGTTGGGCGTCGAGGGTCTCTTCTTAGGAGTCGATGTATGCTCAAGGCGCCGAGGTACACGGTTGAGCCGGAGTGCCAGGATGGATGAACCTACCTGGCCATTCTTGGCAAGTCTTGGCATGCGTTGCACTCATCAAGAAAACTCCACTTAGGGTGCAGTCTCGTAACCATAAACCCTATAGGTATAAGGGATAAGAGGCTGCGAAAACAAGCTTGGTTGTTGTTAAGACCGGATGGGAGGAGCTAGTCTTGTATGGCCGATGTTTCGCCTCCTTGAAGGGGCAACAGGGGAGATGATAAGGCGATGCTCTCCATTAGGGGGTGTCAAAACAGACGCAAATGTCATGAGGCTTTGTTTTCGCAAGGAGACTTAGGCTTGTCATATTTGTGCAATGATCTGCAGAGGCAATAATACTAGCGAGGGTAAGGCGAGATCAATGGGTCTTTACACGAAAGTGTACGGACGTCTGCGATTTCGTGTCGCACGGCAGCAAATGTCATGGGGCTTTATATTCGCAAGGATATCTAGGCCTGTCATATTGTCGCAAACAAAACATCCGCAGAGGCAAAAATACTTGGAAAATGATAAGACAAGATCAATGGGTCTTTACATGCAAGTGTAGGACGTCCTGCGATTTTGTCGCGATAAAGGTGGCGGGGAAGACCTCTAATTAGGGAGGTCTAACTCGGAAGACCACACAAAATTGATAAGGCAAGGTCAATGAGCCATTGCATGAAAATGTAAAGGTAGTCTGCGACCTTGTCGCCACAAGAAGAGATAAAGTAAAGACTACCGAAATGATAAGGCGAGAAAAGAAGGTTTCTTCACTCATGGAGATACCCGCAACCTCGTCGCAATATAAAATTCGACATCGGTGAAGAATACAATGCAAAGATGATAATCATTTCATAAAAATGTAAGCGAATAAGCTTAAGAGATTATAGTCATAATTAAGAAGAAGAAAATAGGAGGATTATCCAACAAGGGATTTAATCTTTCAAAACAAAAGGACAGTTAGGCAAAAAGTTATAAAACAGGTTAATTCTCTACATCAATTTTATCATCTTCACCAATAATTTTCTCAGCTTCACCTTCTCAGTCCAATGGATGTTTATCGAGAAATATTTTCAGCACCTTCATTTCTGTGGTGATGGATTTTCATCGCAGTTTTTTGATCGGATCTTTGTTGACAACTTCAGATAGCGATATCTTGGCACGCTTTCATAGTCATAATCACTATCGGAGAATCGGGGACTTCATCATCACTTACTTCCAAAGGATTGACATGAATAGGATCAAGAGACTTCGACAAAGAAAATATCATTCACAAGGACTTCCGCTTTAAGATGGAATTGACGAAGAAATGCCTTTTGACGATTTTTACTATCAATATCCTTACAATCAGGACATATAATCAAACCTTCGCTCCGCACTGGTCGCGAGAACGAGCAAGGTGCGTGAGAGTAGTCCATTTTCCTTGCGAATGTTAGAATAATCAGACTTGAGGGTGGAGATAGTGGAACGAAGCTTTCTCTCACATAGTCCGCATAACAAATACACAAGATAAGAGAAAGTTCTTCTTGAACATTATTGGCATTTTTAGGGTAATAAACCATTCATGGAATAAATACATAAATTGAGATAGTCAAATAATTTGACTACCTTCCTTTTGAGAAGTAAGATGTTGAATTAAAGCGCGAAGTTATTCCCCCAAACGGTCCATGACATCATCAAATGAATCTCCAACTAAACCTTTCAATCGAGATCGCAAATTCTTTTCATGGGAAACAAGTACGGAATTTTCGGTCGCCAAAGTAAGTTGGATTTTTCTAATTTGGCACATTGTTCTTGGAATTGCTTCGCTTTTACACTCAAAGTTATTCTACCTTGAATAAGTTTATCTCTCAATGATAATTTCTTCAAGTTGGTTTTCAAAGAATGATTGGCTTGCTCTTGTTCTTCACATAATTTTTGGCAAACATCATACTGCTGCAGCTCGCCACCTTATTCAACAGAGAACGTTTCTCTTGAGAAAGAGTTCGATTCTCATATGATAAAGTTTGCAACACCAAATTAGTTTTAGTCAAAGCATAAGAGAGGCGAGATAAGTCATTACTTAATGAGTCTTGCTTTTGCGATAAATCAAAATTCTCTTTCGATAAGTTATTTATTTGATCGATTGCATAGGTATGAAGATTATCTAAGAGATTATCTTGCTCCATCCAAGAATCTCTTTCAACTCGAACTTCTTCAACGATAGACTCCGTCGATATATCTCCATTATTCGCTTCTGGTTTAATACTTTGAAGACGAGCAAGGATTTAAGTTGTAAAAAAAAAAAAAAAAAAAAAAAAAAAAAAAAAAAAAAAAGGGGGCGAGGGCATACCTTTTAATTCTTCATTCTTCTTGCGAAGGTTATCACGATCTAGCGAGATGTTGTGAAATTTTGATTTTCAAGGTGAAGACTATTGCACTTCGCAGTCATGACACTGGAGATCATCCTTTAGCTTACTAATTTCTTGAACTAAAGACGCTTGCGAAACCTTATCGGGACCAAGGTGCTTACTTAAAATCTCGGCAGACGTTGGATTTGATAGGATCGTGAGAAGTTTTCTTGGCATCATTCACGAGATCGAAAGAACCTTAAAGGCCACATCTATACCCTCCAAATTTTCCCGTTAGAGGAATTTGCTCTACCAAAAAAGATGAGTCATCCTTTGTCAAAGGAATTTCATGAGAAGAGGAAGTTTGGGGAGAGAAGTGATTGGAGAAATAGTAGGGACATTGATAGCGAGAGGGTGTTATACCATCATTTGTAGGAGGACAGGTTGTAAGGAACTTGGTCTATGAGGAGTTGAGGCATAGGAATATTATCTTGCGACGACTTCAGCAGAGGAGATGAAGGTGTGAATGAAGGAAATGGAACACGGGAGTAACAGGCTTGGGTTGGCGAAGCCTTTTAGGGTCTCATCAAGTATTTCCATCATCCTGCGAGTAACAAGTTAAATAAGAAACAGAGGCAACAATATATTGTTCATAAAAAAGAAATGTTTCTTAAATACCTTGTCACTCGCATGGGCTTTCTTTGTTAACCATAGGTTTTACTCGCAAGTAGGCTTTGGCTGCGTAATAGATTCTTGTTGCGAAGAAGGTTTCGATGGCGAGCCCAAAGAAAGAAGAGGGTCCTTCACGGTAAACTGGGTTTTGGGTTGGTTCTTGCTAAACAACAATGGCGGAAAAGAACTATGAAGTTAAGTATACCAAAGTGTGATTTCAACAAGAAAAACTAATTTCAAAGCAATCAACCACAAGATCACACTAGATATGGCAAAATTAACAAACCGGGACGTCATGAGAGTAACAACTGGTAGAGAATAGCTAAAGTGGTGAAGAAGACGGTAAGAGACGGCAATAAACAAACACTTGCGAACGATGAAGAAGAAGAGCACTTGCGAGGCGATGAAGAAGAATTCTTCACAGGGGGATGCTCCTATAAATAGATGAGAAAAATACTATGACCGGATAACATTAAATGCACCGGTAAAAGAGGTAAATATAGACACGTGTAAACGGTCACTACCTAAATCCAAGGAAGCTTGACGAAAGAACTTTTGAGAATTCAAATATACAAAAGATATCTCCTAATAGGCGAGAAGAGATTGCGAACTCAATTATTCTCTCGTAACACATGAGGCAAGAAACGACACTTGAATATAGGAGCCGGAACTTCGCAAAGAATAGAGCAAGTACGTACTTTTCAAGCACAAAGTATTCTTCGCTCATTCCCTCATCAACAAAAACCAAGGATCACTACAACAACAAATTTTTCCTTCAAGATCGCTCTTCAAGCAATATTCAAGGAAAAAGAGGCAAGATGTAGGATCATAATATCGCAATGGATAGGGCTCATGGGATCAATAAACAACGGTACCGCGAGGGAGTCGCGAGAAACTAAAATAAACGACGCGATGGGAAAATAACGACACACAAAATAATGAAAGACATGGAACACGGCGAGGATAAAAGTGTCGCGAGATTGAATAGTTGTACACTGGCGACACTTCGCGAGACATTCCCGAAAATAAAGGATAGCTTAGCTGTCATCCACTATGTATTACCCTATATAAAGGGTCGAGTGAGTCTGTTATAAGGAGGGATCTTTTTAGAATTGTTAGGCAAGTCATTAGGAGAGAGAAAGTTTAAGAGCGCTTTAACTTCTAAGTGTAATTCTATTTTCCTGTGTAAACACTTTATGAATTCAATCAATAAATGTTCTTGATCTTACATCTTCTAATGGATTAATAAAGCAAAATCGAGTAAGGGGTGTAGTGTGGGAAATCCTGCTACTACAATATTCGATCTCATAATGTTGTGAACACTTATGGTTTGGGTGACTTTTTGATTTTGCAGGATTAAGTTCTAGCCCATGTTGGTAGGCTTTATCAAAGGATCATGAGGGGTTCTTGTAAAAATAATATGAGAAAAAGTCACAATATGTTGAATCGGTTTTGGTTTAGCATAAAAGCATGTGTTTCGACGGTTTTCAACTCTTGCTTGCAATTGTTAAAATCAATTTTCAACCTTTCTCTGGTAAAGGTTGGTTGTTGTTATTCTTTTGTTGCATAAGGATGACAACATAATGATATTTCGATATCGATTCTCCCTAAAAGAAGATGCAAACATATTGGAGAAGTGGATGCGAAATTTGAGGTAACAATATTGTTAGTTAATTGTTTTCTGTTTAAGAAAAGCACGATATTATTTCATATTTATTTTGCTTTTGCTTAACAAAATTTCGGTACAATTGATGTTTTATTCCATGATGTGTGTATGGGTGTGTGAGTGATTCAATTGGTTAGGTTAAGAAAAACTATTGTTATCTTGCTTTATTGTGTGGTATCAATTATTTAGGCTTACAAAATTTCGGTGCAATTGCGGTGTTTTAATACTTATGTTGATTCAATTGCTTAGGTTGAGGTGAATAATTATGCAAGTTGATTTACTTTGGTTTGTATGAATTATTTATGGCTTAACGAAAGAAAAGGTTGATGGGATGAGTTGTTTAGTCCAATTCGATTCCGGATAAGAGAAACTAAGTTTATCTTAGTTAGACTTATCAAAGTGGAGGTTTCGGTTATTCAAGTCTAATCGAATTCCTTAACAAGAAATACTAGTTAACTAACCTAGTACTTGTCTTGTTTAAAATTGAAAGGTCTAAGTTATATGGATAATTAGAACCTGATGAGAAAAATAGAGTTATCTTTATTTTGGTCTTATCGAATGAAGCGATTGTATTTATACAATCGGTTTAGCAAAGGGACTAAGGTGCTTAGTTGATTTTTGGTTTGCTAAACTAAATTGGGAAAATTGCTTCGGGCAATTGTTTCTTTGATAACATATCAAAACATAATTACTTTGGGTTGCAAGTCTATTTTGACATTTGTAAGATTCTTTTCGTGTTGTCCTTTATTTTTCGTTTCTTTGTCATTTTGTGACAAAAGGGGGAGAAATATATGGAATAAACAAGTGATCTTGGTATTGATTTTATATTGATTGGTATCACTAAGGAAAAGAACATTGGTATAAACGTTTATCTAACGAAAGAGTGAAAGCATAGACTAAGGGGAGTAGCATATCATATTGATTGGTATAACAAAGACGTGCGGAAATCTACCTATCTTACCTTTAGGGGGAGTATTATCTTTGTTATTATAATGTCAACAGCGGCATTTCGGGATTGAATGAATGCAGTTTATTGTGTTGTTGAAATCGGGAATCAAGCGTATGTGTAATGAATTCTTGTAATTTGTTTATCCATATGATTGTAAGAGTTTTGTCACTAAAATTGACAAATGGGGAGATTGTTAGAGCATAGCTCGGTTGAACCCACCAAGCATTGGTATGTCAAGTTTGGTTGTCATATTTTAGTGAATCAAAACTCATTTTAAGATTCGCTTGATTATGTACTAGAGTCAACTTCGTATAGGTTAGCTTGAAAGTATTAGGATATGAGACATTACAAGTATTTTGAAGACTTGAAGAAGTGAAGAAGTAGGAAGCTACAACGACAACATCATCCTTCCACTTGAGGTTAGTGATATTTGACTTGGAACTGTTTCATTCCTAACGTATCTTTCAAGTCGTGCATATTGAAAACGAAATCTGAGAAGCATGAACACTCTAGATAGACATAGTATTAAGGAATACAATACGAATTTTATTGCTTAACCATTAAACTTTGCAGATAAAATATCGACATAATCGTTTGAATGCTATATATTGTGATTATGTATGGGTATGAGGTGAGTATTTCATTCTAGGAAACAATGTTTTACATGTGTTTTAAGGAAGTAAGTTCATAAACTTGTTTATGAATCGAAAAGGAAATCGCCAGGCGTTATTGGGATTGTTATTCATTGCATATCTTGTGAATATCCAATATGTGTGATTTAGTATAACCGCTCACGACTTGTTTGTGTTCTTAGTAAAACTATTCACAAAGGCCCGACTTATGTATTGGTATGTCTTTTATTAGTGAAACCGATCTTAAGTAATCACCTGAGATGGTATGATCAAGTTTGTGTTTTGTTGAACCGAATCTGGGTAAAGGGGAACCGATCCTATGAAGAGGTGCAACACGTCACAAAAGGGAATTGATCCTTGTATGAGGTGCAACAAGGTTTATAGCAGAAAGGGGAACCGATCCTATGAACATGTGCAACACGTTTTAGGCAAGGGGGAACCGATCCTATGGACATGTGCAACACATATAAGTTAGATACCATATATATGTGGGGAACCGATCCTAGTACCTAGTCAACCGAATTTTGGGAAGCTAGTGTGACTATGGACAGTACTCACATGGAGGTAGAACCGAAACTTTTTTTGGTAGAACCGTGAAACCCATGATTTGTGATTAAGTATTTCTTAATCAATCGCATAGTTCTTGAAATTCGAGATGAACCAATTGTAAATTTGTTTGGAAGTGTGGCAAATCGGTTTCAAGGTTGTAAGTATGAAAGAGGATTTACAAAGTAAGGATGTCGGCATACTTTGAACACGTGCAGTGATGTTTATATTTTATTGTTCAAAGTTATTCCTTAATAGCTACAGGAAAAAAATCGCAGGATCGAAATAAATAAGTTAAGAATCTTTTATTTAAGGTTGTTAATTTTATTTTAGGAAAATGAGAATTAGTAATGTGCATTTACTAGTTGAGATTTTCAGAGAGATTTTCGATCATTATTTTGGACAGATGCATTTCAGGAATTATGAAAACCGAATTTGGAATATATTGAATAGAATATTTTTTCGGTTTTGGAAATTCCTTGGTGTCCAAACTTCTTTGTCTATAAATACTTGAAGTTTGCATTTCTAGCAAACTAACCCATCGTGATGACAAACTTCCTCGGTTGTGTTTTTACTGCTATAGCCGCCTTTCGGAGAGGAGAGTAACCTAATTAGGCGAAATCTCTTACGGCCGCTCAGTTTAAAGTCTTCTTTGGGATTGAGAAGCTCTACGAGTACCGTTGGTGGGAAAATAGATAATTGGGGTTTATCTTTTGTTTTCGATTGATTTGATTGACTAACGGTGGTTGAACTTTGATTGCACCTAGTTTGTTTATGCTTGAGAATCTTCTCTTCTGATATAAGATTCACTCAAACCAGATCGAAGTTTCGACAACGATCTTTAGACTGTTGTTAGTGTTAAAGACGATCTTGTGATAATCCATTGTTAACATACTCCGTTATGTGCGTGATTGATCACAAGAGATTCAAGTTGTTGTGTGCAGGTGTTTATTGAAGATCTAAGAAGATTTGAAGACAAAGAAGATATTGAAGATTTCTGATTTGGGGTTCATAATCTTTGGTGTGTACAATACTTGTTTCGGTATAAGAGGATCCAACTATAATCAGTTTATCCTTGTGGTAGATTGGATTGATTAGTTGTGTAGATCGGCATCAATACAATTCTTTGTGATTAAAAGTACTGATTGCAAAATCTTAACAATTACTTCGGTAGTTGAGTATAAGATAGATCTAAGAACCTGAGGAAGGAGTTTATGTTAATATAAACAGAAGAGCCTTTGTCGAACTCACATCACTTGGTTGAAGAGAGTTGATACCAAACAGATTTGTTTTTCCTATACTGTTTAGAATACGAACCAAAGGAATTGTTCCAAGTACGTGACTTATTCATAAGTTGGAGGCGTGGGAATACATACGGAACTAGGTGAACAATAGGTTTAGTTGCTTGGTCTCAACTATACGAAGTTAGGTTTAATTTTGTGTAGCGGCTTAATCTTGAGAGTATTCAATTCTGGACGAGGTCCCGGGGTTTTTCTGCATTTGCGATTTCCTCGTTAACAAAATCTTGATGTGTCATTTACTTTATATTTCTGCATTATAATTGTTTTATTATAATTAAAGTAAATTACACAAACGTTAATTCCTATTTACTTGATAAGCAACCCTATTGTGTTTGGTTAAGTCCTAACCTTTGTATCAAGTAAACATACTTTGTTGTTGTATTGTCTCGATCTCATATCCATAGACGATCACACGAAGTGTGAACCGATTAGTTGTATTGTCTCGACTCAGTCCATAGACAATCATTTCGGAGAAAGGACTTATAGGTAGGAAAAGTTTTAGCTTGAGGTATATTTGGGTACCCTCGCCTTTTTAATTGCATTCAACTCAGTTGTCACTTATGTGGAAACAAGGGTCATCTTGAAAGGAGATGTCGTTTCCGCTGCGGAATGAGAAACTTCATAACATTCTTATTTGGATGTCTAATGAAGTAATCAAACCTCGTATCTCATACTCTTTTGGTTTTAATTGTCAAACTTTTTAACAAAGAAAGTTTCGTGATGAGCCAACCTTTTCATGCTAATATCAATCTCTAGCGCAGATGAACAAGTTTTAAACAAGGAAATACAAAACCTTTTCACAATTATAACAATTGTTAATTGTTGCGCTTGGTAATATGGTTGATCAGTAACTCTTAAAATAATACTCTTTGTTGCTAGCATTGAGAAGCTTCAATAAGTCTTTTCTTTATGACAGTTGATTTGTTGTTTACCAACAAAACTCTCGTGCTCTAAATTTATTTATTGAGCTAAGATTTTCGGTCTAAAATGAAAAACTTGTTTTGATAATCTGTTCAAAACATGTTGGAATAGACTTCGTTGTTTCCTTGGTACTGAATTTATTCTTATGTTTAAGAAGGATAACTAGGGTTTGGAATAGAAAATTTTGTGATTACACATATCTATTTCAACGATTTTCATCTTGTAATGTTTTTAGATTTATTTATTTAAATTCTAAAGTGTGATCCGACCACTCACCCTCGGTAAAAGTTTTTTTATATACCATAGTGGCAGTTATCTGTCTGACTCTGCCATTGTTTGCGATTCCTACAATCACTGTTGATATTCGTGGTTTAGTTCAACAACATCTAGAAGAGAGGAGGTCGAAGATTATGCGTTCCTACATCCTGATAACCCTAGTCCTAATAATTGGTTTAGTTTTCGTGTACTTGGCCATATTCTACTTGGTCCAACCAAGAGTGGGTTCGTGGTCTTGTTTATCTACCATATGCCATTTGGGGCTTTTGTCCGTAGGGATTGCCTTATGTTACTTGGAGTTTCTTTATCTTAGAAGTCTATATTCTGTTTCTAAAGCCCAAGTCCTTAATTTGTATTCAACTGTTAATGATTTAATTGTATTAAGAATATTTTATTGCTAGAGATATTATTCACTAGTGACGTTGTCAAAGATTTAATTGTCTACAAGAAAAATCTGATGACAGTGATGAAATCAGACAAGAAGGAAGAACTACTATTGAAACCACCGGAACAAGAGAAGAAACACAGACTGGTCATGATAACAACAGAACCGCAGGAGGAGAAGAACACACATCTGAGGCGGCAAGACCAATATCTTCTCGGCAAGACCAACTTTTTAATCTTTTTGCCCCTCTGGGGTATTTGTGTAAGGTCGACCAAAATGGAGGGTATTTATAACATTCCCACTTTTGAAAAATGATTCCGTTGTCTTATGTTTTTTTGTTAAAATCAATAACATTCATCTCTAATTTTTTCGTATTATAGTAAGAATTTCTGGTGTTGTTTTCTCATAGCTCACCAAGAAATTATTCAATTATTGTGTTTATAAGGGAAATATTTTTTTATTTGATAATAAATAAAAAATTGTTTAGAAAAATGATTTGATATTGTGTTTATAAAAATATGATATGATACTGTAATTATAAAAATATAATTTAATATTGTATTTGTAAAAATATATTTTTTTAGATAAGTTTAACTTTTTCATTCTTTAAAGCTGAATTTTCAGTTTGTCTCATAAATCATATGATATGATGTATATGAAATAATAAAAATTGATTTTTTTCTATCGTATCTTGATTTATTATAATCACACTATACCATTTTCTTATTTGTTAATCATCTATATTTCTTTACATCAATATTATATATAGTTCATAACAGGAAAAAAAAAAAAAAAAAGATAATTTTTTTTTGATCACATTCATCATATTAATATTATATTATCCGTTTCTCGTTCGAAAATCATCTAAAAAGCTAGAAGCTTTGTTGAATACATCAAGTATTATCAATTATTTTATTCATATATGCTATTTTGATTTAACTCTTTGATTGATGTGATACAAAACTTAACGAGAAAATGATACAATTATTGTGATGCACAAAAATGTGATTTCCACACTATACAATACATTTCTAATAGTTTTTTTATGCAATGGGTAATCAACTTCGATGCTAAGTTTGATTATCATTTATTCTCTGATTTCTTTTCTAGCAAAAGAATTTTTTATCTTCGAAGGATGATTTTTATGGTTTCCATACCACTAAATGAAACTATAATCACCAAACTTTGTGTCATCGCGGACTTGATTACCTTTTAGGATAACTAATCACATGCATGTTTCGTAAACCTATAGTCAATTAAATTTGATATCGTTGTTCGTTGGACGTAGATCGTGCGATTTATGTATATGATTTCTATTTATTTATAAGAAACCATCCGTCAACCAAAAATAGATTTCATGTATGCAATGATTAAAACGACTCATTTTTGGTCGATTCTTTTTATAGTAAAACATACAAACCATTGATATTGCCATCAATTCAAACAAGATGAGAAAAAATAGACATGGTTTTCTTCAATGGTTGAATGCATTTCTTATAAGAAACCATTCATAACGAACCATCAGTTTTTATTCCTTACAAGAAACCATCCATCAAACAACAAAGTGGATTTTCTCCAAAAATAAAATAGAGATAATGAATTTTTTTATTTTTAAAAGAATTTTTTTCCTATTATGATCCTAAAAGGATGAAATATCGATCTAACAATTGTAAATACTAATGAAACAAGAAATTGTTGCATTCTTGGGTGATATTGAGCAATTTTGATAAATTTTTTTCATGGTAATAATCTAGGAAATTTGGTTTCGTTCCACTTGTAGTTGGAACACCCCATGACACTAAAGGTCACTAGGTGCACATCTCTTGTTAGTGAATATCATTAATCCTTGAAGTGACTTACTTAATTGATCTTGACTTAAATTTCTTTTGATAAAGAAAGTGTGCATGATTTCATTCTATTGAAAATTTGATTGCATATTTTTATACTTTTGGTGGATATTATAACCAACAATATATTTATTTTTAAAATAATCCATGATGGTAAATGTGCATGTCTAGAAGACTACGAATGATTTAATGTTAAAGGACATGATTTTTGTATGACCCTTGAAGTTAGCGTCGTGGTACAACTTTGATGTTGTTTAAATCAATGAGTTACCACGAGTAATTTATTCGAATTAATCAGATAATGCTTTAAGAAACTTAAACTTTTCATATATGAGATTCAAAAAACTACACGTAATCGGGGAGACTATACGCTACTTGAAGTTGGTGTTGTTTAACTTAAAATTTATATTATGTGTCTCCCATCATGATCAAAATAATAAAGTATACAATTATATGATTGGTGTGAAATGTCTCATTTTGCATCTACATAACCTTTTGGTTCTGGCTTCTTGAAGAGGAAAATCTAGTCACATCTATAAAACTTATAACGTTTTAGAAGAGGCTACGAGAGAGTGTTCGACTTTATAGTAAATGATCTTGAGTAGGAAGATTACGCTTGGGGACCACATAGAAATGGCCTTTATCCCATAAACTTTCACTCCACCAGTTTTAAAGCTCTCCACACTATAAAGTCTTCCTCAACTATCTGGCATCATAGGCTTGCTCACCCTTCTTTTCAAACTTTACAAAAAGTTTGTTCTACTTTAAATGAGTCCAATGTAATAACTACACCTATCTTCTATGATAGTTGTCAACTAGGAAGATCTCATAAACTTCCATGTACTTATCTTCTAGTTGTACTAGCAAACCTCTTGAATTACTTCATATGGATTTATGGAGGCCTTCACATGTTCTCTCTAATAGTGGCTTTTTATATTATGTCAACATTATTGATGATTTTTCTAAATTTTGTTGGTTATTTCCATTATCTGCCAAATCTGACTTCAAGACACACTTTGTAATTGTTTGTCTTGTTTACACTCGCTTTACTTGTGTCTGTTATCTTCTATGTCTATGTTTACTTTTTCGTTAGACACGTGTACGTCTATTTGTGGTCTGCCTTTCTTGTTTGTTGGTTGGTGGTTAAATACACCAACTATGAGTGTCTGTAAACTGAGAAGAGATATTTTCTTTTTTCAATACCAATGTCAGTTATCTACTTTAATCTTTAATGCCCTGACAATATTGTAATCAATTACCGATCTCATCATCTACACAATCATTTGGACGCAAATTTTGCTACCTTTTTCATCAAATCCACAATTTTTATCCTATGAAAACACAATCAATTTCACAACAATAGAATCATAATCACTAATCACTATATAAATCACAAAAACGTTCAAGCTAACTCAACAGATCATCATAAAAAAAAAAGATCTTTGAAAACCCCTAAAAGAAATAAATCCTTCATAAACAACAGTGAAAAGATGTTTCAAATCAAGATTATTACAAGCATTATAAGAAGACTTAGCTTTTGAAACAACAACAATCGTCCATCGTCATCACGATTTTGAAAACCTAATATCCCTATATCTCCGAGAGATTTGATGCACGAAATAGAAATCGACGAGAATAAAAAAGCGTGTAAGAATTTGCCTAAAGTACATAAGGTTTGTGTTGGGCATTTCGAAAAACACTTACTTAGTTCCCACGTGTGATGGATTGTAGAATAATTCTTATGGTCCAAAAATATATTTTTGGACTAGCGAGTGAAATTAATTGGATGAGTGGATTAACTATTACACGGGTCCTCTATATTGGATTAATCATTAATTCTTAGATAACAAATCCTAGGCTACAAGACGAGTTCGTTACCCAAGCAGTGACGGGTATAGCAAGGGGCTAAAATACCCTATAGCCCAACCCTGATTTTGGCCCAACATTAATTTTCTTTTGAAAATTTTATGATAGCCCATTCTTATCAAGTATTCCAACAACTTAAGTGTAGTCTTAGTTAGGGGTGAGCATGGGCCGATATGGCGATTTTTGCCTTATCGGCGTCCTATCCAATGGATGACAGATTCCAAATTTGGCATCCGCATCCAACTATCTAATGGATACACGGATGGACGGGTTAGATGAGATGATCCGATAGATTATTTTTAGTTTATAATTTAAATTAATAAAAATAAAACTAACAAAAATCATTTGAATAATGATCGACCAAGAAGTAAAAAGAGAAGAATATGACTTAATTTTGTGTCTCAAACTCAAGCCCTGAAAGTTTGATGGACATAAATCCCCGATAGACCAATAGGTTCAATGCAATAAACATTAGGAAAACACAACAGATTAATGTATTGGGTCATTTCCCTATAAGGGTTTTTTAGTTTCTATTAGGAAAATAATATCAGGATCATGAGACCTAATTAAGTCTCTTAAATGTTGTCATAACCACAAACATCTCAAGACAAAATCTTCATATTTATGAGGTTTGGCCAACAAAGTAAATGAGAGCAAGAGTTAAAATTCACTCTGCAATGTAGTTTAAAAATGTAAAAGGAATCTTTTTAAAATCCAAAATTTAGCTCATTCTCCCCAACATTATCTCCATATTGCTTGTCCTTTAGTGTGATTCTAGATGTTGTCAGTTCCTCTAGTCCATCCTCATTGTTATTAGGAGTTTATGTATCCTTTAAGAATCTCTTTATTTTCCTAACTTTTTGCTACATCCTCTGGTTCAGATATGGATTGAATCTTCACAACTTTACCAGCTATTGGTGAAACAAATGGTGTAAGTTGACATTCCTCCTAATAATATGCTTAAGAGTGATATTTGTATTTGAACGCACATTGATACTCTTTTTAATTCTTCATACACCTCCAAAGGGTAGTGGTTTCTCGTGGGCTTCTTTCGGGTACTCATTTGCATCTTTGCAATCTTCTTTGAAGTGATTGATATTAAAGCATTCTTTGCATATTTTGTTTGGTAATTTTTCATAAAAAAAATAATCCGAGCCCATTTAGTAGAATCCAGTTGCAGAAATTGCTAGAACACCTCTTTTCAAAAGAGTTGTGAGTTCAATTCGACACGGATCTTCACCGGAATACCATCAACTGGAATAGCATTGGATGGCTCACTTGCAAGTACTCGTCCCAATAGTTTTCCTATTTCCTCAACATATATCAAATTTGTATGCTCTGCAGTTCTGATTTTTGAGTTGTATCAAGTACTTGCTTGCTCCAATCAAGATTTTGATGAATCAGTCCATGAAAATAATCAAACAAGATGCATAATTTTCCATCAATGTTTCATGGAACTTCTTCAATGATTTTGTCCACCAAAGCTTGTAAATCATTACATTAGTATCAACTTCAATAATCTCTCGACTTGGGGGAGGGATGAAAGGACAAGTAAACTGAATATTTTTTCTACTATTCCATATGACATTTTTGCTTTTATTTTTATCTTCCCATTTAAACAAAAATCCCATTCTCCATCCTTCACATCTTCGTTAGGAACAATCTCATCTTGATTGCGAAGAACTATATCCTCATCAGATTGCAGCTCCACAGTAGTTTTGTTAAATCTCAACGCTAGCTCAAATACTTCATTACTTGATTTTTGAATAATCTCACCATTTATATGGTTTTCGGTAATTTGATTATTTTTCCTCAAGATGTTTACAAGATTTGTGGGTTTCGAAATTTAGGTTTTGTATCACTTGATTCACTTTTACACAAATTAGGGTTACTTAGAATAGAATAGATTTGATATTTTTGCGGATTAATCATCGAGATATTTTGAGGATCGGTTGAAACAGAAAAGGCAAGGATATGAGTTGTACTTGACCAAAGAAGAAAGAGGATACTAACATTTCAAACTTGTAACAGGACTCTGTATTTTTTGCACGTGTAACAACCATGTGTGGGTTTATTCCTAGTTGGATATGTGAACCAATCTTTTTCTATGAAGAAACCAACAACAGTGAGGATCACATAAGAAACTTTTTCTTGAACAAGCAATAATACTACAACAACAAATGAATTAGTCAACACTTGGATACCCGTCAAACGTCATATTTGGACAAAGCAATTCGTAAACACAAAGAGGAGAAATGGATTTAGTTAGACATTATCAAATTTGAAAAATGTAAAACTTTTCGAATCAGACTTAAACAAAATGAGTAAACTTATGAAATCAAAATAGAAAGGTGTGAGGAAACATAAGCATAATAAAGAAGAGAGATTAAAGAGATTTCACTATTGCATTAAGAGAGGAGTGAATTGAAATTTTCGAAAAACTGGGTAAACTCAGTTTATCTCCCGATTTGCAGAGAAAAGAGAGAATATCCAATGTTCTTAGCTTCATAAACTGTTTGACTCTGACTTATTTGTATTTGTCCCTCCACTGGTTTGCTTAGCTGGGAATCCGTGACCCTCGTAATCAAAACCATACCTTTCTAACCAAATTGGCGCGGAGAATAATTAATAGTGAGGATTTTCTATGGGTTAAAATTCTAAAACCTAAATATTATTTTAATGCTAATCCCCTTATAAAAACTAAAAAAAAGTAACATGTCTTGCATACGGAGAAGTATCAAGAAAGGTTTGCAAATTATAAATAAAAAACAACACTTGGCAAATTAACAATGGTGAAAATATCGGGATTTAGTCCGACTTCTGGTTAACCAAGTAAGATTCTATTCTAGTCCCAAAAATTATTGATGACAACGCACACAAATTAGTCTGTCAACTGATTGACAACTTTGGCAACTAGAACTTAGACATTATGAACAAACACATTGATCAAAACTGTTGTTTACAAAATCATGTCGATAACTCTAAATATTGCAAAGAAAGATAAAATCGGATGGAAGTTTAATCCTACGAGAGAAGTTATTACTAGCTATGTTTATAAGTACATTTCTCGGATATATTTATAGTCAGAGTGTTACTAGTTTCTGGAAAAAAAATACAAAATCTCAATCCTATACCTAAGATAAATATGTTGGAATGAAAAATGGCTTCCAGAGTTCTGCCTCTTGGAAAACGAATGAGTCTATATAATAAGATTTCGATCCCTATTACAAACTATGTAATTCTGACATCCCTGAGGATGAAACTCACTTGTTTGTAGATTGTAATTTTACTAATCGGTTTGGTTTGCTACGTGTTTTTGTTTTTATTTTAAATTATAATCATAACAATGATATTCAAAAGTTGTTTACTTTGGATGAATGATAATAAACTCAAGGAGTTTTGGCTTAAATTAGCTTGCATCATCCAAGCACATATGGAAATACAAAACAAAGTAGTAGCCTAGCATTTTTAGGGCGACCCAGAAAGAATTAGGGGCGACACAATCGGTAGGCAAGTTCACAATCGGTAGATAACTTCCGGGACATTTTTTTTAATGACCAAACTACCCTTTACAATCGGTAGATAACTTTACAATCGGTAGTTAATCCACAATCGGGAGTCAATTTAGTTTATTTAACTTCCAAATATAAAGTATCCCCAAAATAAAATCCTATATCTTTTGAATTTTGATTATCCTATAATCGGTGAGTAAATAAAGTTATCTTGACTCGATTAAAGTAGACCTTTGGCTAAAATGCTACCATAATCGGCAGTGAATTTAGGTTATTTAACTCTCGAATATAGAGTCGCCCCAAAATGAGATTTTGCCAAATCCTTTTTTTTTTCGAACTTTGGTTGAGCCTATAATCGGTAGTAAATGAAGGTATCCTGACTTCCGATTATACAGTGGCTCTCTTTGTAGAAATTCTACCATAATCGGTAGTCAAGATAGTTCATATAACTACCGAATATAGAGTAGCCCCAAAATGAGATTTCGCAAAAATCTTTTTTTTTTTTTTTTTTTGAATTTTGGTTGAGCCTATAATCGGTAGTAAATGAAGTTTTCCTGACTTCCGTTTATCCTGGATCTATTTGCAAATATCCAACCGTATTCGGTAGTCAAAATAGTTCATATAACTACCGAATGTAGAGTAGCCCCAAAATGAGATTTTGTCAAAATCCTATTTTTTCTGAATTTTGATTATCCTATAATCGGTAGTAAATAAAGTTATCTTGACTCCCGATTCAATTATTCTCGAGAATTAAATGACTGTCTTCGGCAGTGGACCTGAAAACAGAGAAAAATCCAAAACGGATTTGAAATTCAATTTTCTCGTAGATTATACGGTGGACCTCTTTACCGAAATCCTAGCATAATCGGTAGTCAAAGATAGTTCATATAACTACTGAATATAGAGTTGCCCCAAAATGAGATTTTGCAAAAATCCTCCATTTTTCTAATTTGATTGAGCCTATAATCGGTAGTCAAAATAGTTCATATAACTACCAAATATAGAGTTGGCCCAAAAATGAGATTTTGCAATCGGTAGATTAAAAAAAACTAAACTACCGATTATTAAGGGGCACATAAGTATTTTCAACCTATTTTGTCTTTTAGTGTCGCCCCTAATTCTTTTGGGGTCGCCCCTAAAAATGCTAGGAATATTAGTCCTAATCCTAGGATCTCATTAATACCATAAACTTATGTCATCTTTACAATTACAGGGATAACCTACTAGGCACATCACAATGCTAAACCTACTGTATCCTTAAATCTACTAGACTTTGCTTTGATGAAAATACTCAAAATCCAGATGGATTTTCTTGAAGCTAAATATATCATGGGCTTTGCGGTTTATATTATGGATATCATAAGTCGAAGAAGACACATCGAAAGCGAGTCCAAGTCGGGCAAAAAGAAACCCCTAGATGTTGAATCAAAAGCGTGTTCGAAGCTCTCAATTGGATTAAGGATTTAGGATTGAGCAATTGTAGTTTACGATTAAACTGTCGGAATCTGGTTACTTTTCTCGATGAAGACTTAAATCCTAATTTGACGATCCCTTGGATATATATTATGCATGTATTGTAGTGTGTTTAAATATCTAATTAGGAAATTCTTATCTTAGTAGATAAAATAACTAAGGAGGCTAGGAAAAACAAAATCATTTCCTTCTCTACTGATAATCTATCCGAGGATTTCCAATCCTAGGATAGATCCGAAGTAGGGGCCGTTTTACCTTATTTAACAGTCTTTAATTAATCTGTATTTTTTTCTTTTATACTTTTTTTTTTTAATAAAAAAATACTCACCCTCTGGCCTCTAGGTTTATCTTAATAAAAATTCTTAGTGTACCAGGATAAGAACAAAATTAAAACCGCTCCTCACATCTTTTCTTATAATGGGCCCTGTTAATCCCATCCGGCAGGGCCCACATTTCTGTGAGGGATTGTTTTAATTCTGTTTTTCTCCACGATCTGTTTAGAAGAGCTGTATCTTCAATACACATTTTACTCCTCCCTCTCTCTCTCTTCGTACACAAAAAAAGTGAACCCCAATTACTTCATAACAGAATAAACCACCATCTCCATTACCACCTAGCAAGAACACCCTAGGGTGGTAATGGAGCAGCCCTAGGATCATGCATCTACTATTACTACCCATACATGTCCCGTGGCTTCATCAACAAAAACAATGCTGATTTTGTAATTAGCGTCAGGAACATGATCACCAGCTGAGGACGGAAAAACAAATGAGGATAGTCAAGAAGATAGATAGAATAGTTGAAGTGGCCGATCCCAGTGGTGGTGATCAAGTACTGGGAGAAGAAGAAGCCAGTAGTAATAGCAATGAAGGTGCATCAGTTTAAGCTTTACCTCGGCAATTTGACTGAAAATTATGACGGTGATTAACTAGCTGGGATAATTTAAGATTACAGAAGTAGTGAGATGATTGAGATACATATTTAATTTCTAAATTACATTTTTAATTCTTTATTTTATTGTCATAGTGATCAACTTGCAGTATTAATTATTGGTTATTTTTCATTGATTATCAGCTGGAAGGACGAGCATTGCAAAAACTAGAAGAAAATCTCCACTAGAATTATAACAGAGAGGATTGATCCATTTCCAATGAAGGATGTCTATAACATCTCCTGTTCTCTTCCTCTAATCTTCATTTTGCTTCTTTTGGTACGTCCTCCTCTCAATTATTGTAATGTTGTTTAGTAGTTTTAGGGTTTAGTTAATCACTCATAAAATACAGTTCTCAGTAAGCATCTTAAAAGATTTAATTCGTCTGCTGCTAATTTGGTCGATTAATTGGGAAATCAAGTCATCCGATTCATTATATCCATCCATTTATCGCTGTTATTAGTCCTTTGTAATATCTACATTATTTCTGTGTATCGTGTGTTATTTACTTGTTCATTTTTCGGACTGTGTGATTGCAGTTTCATCAGTTATCTCTCACTACAGTAATGGGAGATAGTGAAACTCTAGTTACACTGGTGTCTGCTAATATGGAGTACCCGTCTGGTGATTACAAGCATGTGACCTCAAATGCCATCTTAAAGGATGAGAGCAGGTATCCCAGTATGATTTTGCAAGAAGCACCTATTACCTCAGCCGAAGATGGCGGTAAAACAACAGGTATACATATTAGCCACTTGCTTCAAAATAAAAATAAAAATACATATTAGCCACAATAACGTTAGCCAAGAAAACTTGCAAGCTGGATTTTATGATTCTACTATGAAAGGCAATGCTACAACTAATCACGATATGGATGGTGAGCAACCGTCGGAGGCTATATGAGATTTCAGTTGCTTAAACAATCCTTTGTTGGCCCTTAGCTCCATGCAAGTATATTATGTCGGCAGTTGATCAGTAAGGTTTTTGCGAAACTTGTATGACATGAAATGGGACAACATAACTTTCACGCATCAGGCGTTAAACGAGGAAAATGATTTGAAAGTCGTGTCATTACAGTGAGGATGCTGTGGGTTAACTATTTATTATGTCTAACATTTCAGCAGTTTCTACTGCAGAAGAGCGACTGTGGAGCATAGTCAGGTCCAACTCATTAGACTTCAATGCTTGGACAGCACTAATTGAAGAGACGGAGAAGGTGGCAGAGGTATGTTTATTGTTCAGCCAGACTCTAGAAATTCCTACAGTTAATTCCGTAGGTCTGGAATTCGCTGAAGTGGTCAGACATTTGGTCTCAGATCTTTTCAGCATCCTTCCATAGAAGGCCCCTGACTTAGCTCCACCTCTGTGTTTTTATGCCATTATGACCATTATCTGGAGCCTTACTTTCAGTTACTTAATACGTCCATTGTTAATTACCTGCTCTGAAATGGCTCATACATAGCTAGCCTAGATACAAAAACGTCTTTCTGCTAATGCAGTGTTATCTTAACTAAGATCTTCTTATTCACTTGCAAGGTTGACTGGGTTATTTTATGACTGGGAGGCATTGCTTTATAGTCTTTTTTTTTTTTTCTTTTTCTAATTGCTTGAGAGTCACCTCTCCATTTAGGTAGTTATTCCTTATGGTTATGGATTAATAAACTCATATCTTCCTGTTGGCAGGGCAATATATCAAAAATCGAGAAGGTTTATGATGCCTATTTAGCAGAATTCCCGTTGTGTTATGGTTACTGGAAGAAGTACGCAGACCATGTAGCACGCCTGGCTTCTGTCGACAAGTCCTAGAGGTGTATGAGTGGGCAGTTGTATCCGTGACTTACTCTGTGGACATTTGGTTGCATTATTGTGTGTTTTCCATGTCGTTGAATAATGAAGATCCTGAAACTGTTAGA
The DNA here is from genome assembly GCA_023531295.1 of Papaver armeniacum. Classification (NCBI taxonomy): domain Eukaryota; kingdom Viridiplantae; phylum Streptophyta; class Magnoliopsida; order Ranunculales; family Papaveraceae; genus Papaver; species Papaver armeniacum. The sequence goes on from JAJJWW010004864.1 coordinate 593,224, forward strand.
AGGTATTGTCTTCTTTCTTCTTGGTAGACATATAGTTGTTGGAGATTGAAGTCATGTACACATGATTTTTTCATTGAGATGTGAATTTGCTGATTTTCTGTTTCAACGTAATCTTATTTCGGTGTGCCTGCAACAGTGTTACCTCCGATTTTTGGTGGAAGGCTTGATGGGGATGCATTTTAGAATAGTGATTTTCTAATTGCAAACCCTGTCCCAAGGCTATTTAATAGGTTTAGTAGTTATAGGACTTTCTATTACAGTACTTTAAGCTCATTTTGAGAATTCCCTTTATTTTTCTCCAAAGGCGTCTATAATAGTCATATAGTTCTCAGTCTGTTACTGCTCTCTTTAAATTTGGCACGTTACACACTTTCGTGCGCGCATCGATATACAAAATGCCGCTTGTAAGATCATATCTAGTTAGGGGTTAAGATGGCCTATCTCTGCTTGGTTTTTGTTTCCAGGTAGGTAAGTGCAGCAGGTTGTCACAGGCCCTTTATGTGAATTTTCTCAGCACACTCTGATTAGCCCTCATGGTTGCATTACTATTACTGGTGAACTGTGTTTTGTAGTGATAAGGCTCCACGTTTGTGTGGTTTTTCAGGTTGTTTGAAAGGGGTTTGGCTTATGTCGGGACTGATTACCTGTCATATCCTCTTTGGGATAAATTCGTCGAGTACGAACGCTCGCAGCTGGAGTATGGTCGCCTTGCTACGATTTACACGAAAGTGCTGGAAAGTCCTAATCAACAACTTGATCGCTATTTCACCAGGTAATTCTGCGTTACACAACTTATTCAGTTGCAAGATGTAGCATATTTTGAAATTATTTTAAGCATGCGGTGTTGGATTAATTTTTAACCTTTTTAGTGTTGTTTATAGTACCTACTTGTTGTTTGATATATTGGCAATTTGGCATATTAGGTTATTTTGAGCTCTTACTGGTATTGCTTCACTACTGTTTCTGCATTCTCTCTCTCTCTCCTCTCCCTCTCTATCCTCTCTCTCTCTCTCTCTCTCTCTTTTATTTTATTTTTTTATATTGATAATGTTTGGGCCTGGTCGGCACCACACTCTTGCCCTTTGCGCATGATGTTGGCGTATTGGTGTCATATGCAATCCACCCTTGATAATCTACATTTATCATCTTTTTATTGTTTGGTATAGAGTTTGAACCACTTGGAATTGAAAAAAGTACAATCACAAAATAGTGAAAGCTACTGAATTTCTTGACAGAAGCTGAATCACTCTCATCTTAAGTCTTTGACCAATTAACTGGAGCTAGTAGTACTCAAGTGTTCTGTTTTATACGTGATGCTTTTTGTCTGCTGAATCTCTTTTTTTTTGCCTTATTCTATTGTCCTCAGCTTCAAGGAGGTGGCTGAAAATAGGCCTTTGTCAGAAATTAGGACCACTGAGGAAGCTTCTGCCGCTGAAGCTAGTGGCCAGGGCGTTGAATGGGAGGTTCACCCTGATGATCCAGAAAATTCTCCTAAACCTCTTTGTGCTTGCTTAATAGAAGCAAAGGAGTTGGAGAAGTATGTCGCCATCAGGGAAGAGATGTATAAGAAAGCTAAAGAGTTCGATACCAAGATCGTTGGTTTTGAAACAGCTATTAGGAGGCCTTACTTCCATGTGTACCCCCTCAAAAGCTCGGAGCTTCAAAATTGGCATAACTATCTTGATTTTATAGAAGGACAAGATGACTTTAACAAGGTATATGATTGAGTACATTTAGCAGCCCCAACGACAATCACATCTTCAGTTGGTTTAAGATTTTAGTTCTTCTATCTTGTGAACTGTGTGTTGAGTTGCAGCCAAGTCATATTGCTGCATTATATCACTTATTGTCCATAACTTGAAGCAACTTGTAAAAAGGGTAAATGAACTACTGATGCCAAAGCATGGGTCCCACCATTTGGTTTCTGTTAGGCTATGTACTTCAACCTCTCATTTGTCAGTGGATATTTAAGGTTAATGATACATTGTTGTATACCAAATATTATCCTTTTAAAATTCGAATCTCGTACCTGCTGGTATTTTTATCTCCGTAATCATCTATCTCAACTAATAAAGGAGGGTCCCTCTCGTATTTGAAGGGCCTACTCTCGTTGTTTTATATTAGTTTCTATCTTGTACTACATATTGAATTAGAATGTGACGCTGTGCATTGCTATATAGGTTGTCAATTTATATGAACGATGCCTAATTGCATGCGCCAACTATCCTGAGTTCTGGATACGGTATGTTTTAAGCATGGAAGTTAAAGGAAGAATGGATCTTGCAATTAATGCTCTTGGTCGTGCTACTCAAGTCTTTGTCAAGGTATGCCACACTTCTGTTCCACTTTTCCAGAGTTGTCTTTATCCAGTATTCGTTGTTTCATTTTGTACCAATAGTTGGAGAGAAAAAGGAAATATACACAATTTAATTCTTCTTCAGCATCCTGTATTCCCTTGTCTGACTAGGAATCTAGGATACATGTGCCCCTGTAGGGCACTTGGTATCAGTTCGAAGAAAGCTTAAATGAGGATGTTTCCGTACAGGCACATATTTTGTACTGAACTGGATCTAGTATTCTTTTACTAGGCATTTAGTTGGAAAAAACAACTAGTATCTATCTCCATCTTATGCCCAGCACTTCAAATGTACACAGGACATGTTACATACACAACAAAAATTCAGAAAAGAGCTGTGTCCTTGTTGTAGATAAAGTCAATATTACTTTGAATTTAGGTTGCTCTGTATGAGTTTTACAGTTCCATTTCTGAAGTCAAATGCACATCAATAGTGATATTCTTGCAGAAGGTACGTAGTAGCATTTTTAATCTCTCGTTAATGTCATGCATATTCAACAGCAACATCCAGACATTCATCTTTTCGCGGCTAGATTCAGAGAACGGAGAGGGGATATTCAGGAAGCTCGTCATGCAAGTATTAAGCATGCCAACATGGAACATCGACTAGTAAGATTTCTTACAGCCTTTTTAGTAGATTCCACTAGTCTTCGTATCATATGTCTTAAATTTGTGCCCTGCCTTCGGGTTTTACAGGGTAATATTGAAGAGGCTTCATCGTTGTTTGAGCAGGCTATTGCCACCGAAAAAGGGAAAGAGCAGTCATGAATATTGCGTATGCCGTTTATTCAGTCTTCCAGTTTTTTTGTACCTGGTGAGTGAAAGTGCTAAATCAACTCTTTATGCTGGGTTCTTACATAAAGTAAATGTGCAGGAGCGCTTCGTTAGTATGAAACAAGTTATTTTTTTAATGACGATGCTAAATGTTTTAGAAGAATGTTTTGGTAAAATATCAGCTGGTAATTGGTATACATGCTTAAAAGACATAAAGTGTTAGTTTCTGATGACCTTTTGTTCCTTCCAATGGGGTTAGGGTTTTTGGCATCAATGAATTGCATGTTCTATCTTTGATCGTGTATCGACTATTTGACAGATTTTGTTGTTAGCTGTTACTAACGTTGTTGACATCTGGTAACTTCATCTCTAATTTCTGAAACTTGTTGCGTTTGCTTTCAAGTGTTGCCTTTTTCTGGCTTTCTGGTTATACTGAAGTAGAAGTAGGGCCTTGTTTCTTCCTTTTGGTTTTGTTAAATATGTATCATTCTTTTTCTTCAAAACTGTTAACAATAGATTAAGGAATTGCCTTTATTTTGATTTGCCTTTAGTTTACTTTCTGTTTGAGAATTTTAACTATTTTTTGGGAAATGGAAAGGTAAATGATTTGTGGATTTTTTTCTCTTCTTTTTGGCAGCCTTATGTGCAGCAGCCTTGTGCACAATCAGTGGTGGCTGCAGCAGCACAGACAAATTTCATAAAAACTTCATTTCTAGAGTTACCTGTAACGGCCATGGAAGTGTCATCTTTAGCAAACATTTGAACTAAAGCCCTTTGATAAAAATTATCAATGGCGGTTGAAATTTACACATCCTTGGAATTTTGGGCGGATGTCCTTCCTAGTGGGGAGCTAATAAAAATTCACTGTCCTAGCTAAATGGGCAAACTCATCTACTAGACTTTCTGTTTGGTCTTTGCCTTTGATTTTTCGCTGTTTCTTTTCTACTAGACGTGAGGTTTATGCCCCTTAACCATCATGAAGATTGATACTCACCTCACGATTTGGAGGTCGAGGGTTCAATTCTTCAAAGAAAGGTTTATGCACGACTTTACCATCCCAGTAGAGAAGCATGTAAACTCGGTACCCCTACCGGTCAACAGGTTTTGAAGGAAAGCTAAGTGGTAGGTGTTCATATTTCCTTCCCTACCAAAATTTATGTCCCATCAACAAAATCTAGCTCCCTAACATTGGCAAACAAGATGTACCACCACTACTACCTATGTGGAAAATGGAACCTTATCCTTGGGATATCTTACCTTCTCATTGGACATAAAACTTCCACATCATATCAGATAACCCAACCTCTTCATTAAAAAAACCACCTAGTACTGCTATAACTGAATAAACTAAAACCACCACCTCCATTGCCAGCTTAGCTAGAAAATTGAAGGACCCTAGCGGAGAATAAATGGCTGCAGCTGCAGGAGCAACCTTAGGATCATGCTTCTCTGCAACAACAACTACTACTGCTAGTTGTTGTCGCGTGGCTTCATCAATAAAACAATATGCTCCGGCATCTGATTTTGTTCTTCCTAGAATTGCCTGCATCGGCAACGGGAGGACGCCGTCAGGAACATCATCACCATCATTATCGTCTCACTCTCATTTGCTTCATGAGTCGTTTTGCAACATTAGTATGAATTCTCCTTCTCAAAGATTGGGCAATACCTTTAAGATATCTGCCACCATTGAGCAAGACGAAGTTTCAGAAGTTACTGAAACATCATCAGTAGCTGAAGAGATTAAGGATGAAATAACAAATGAAGATGGTCAAGAAGATGGAGTAGTTGAAGTGGCCGTTTCTAATGGGGATCAAGTGCCAGGAGAAGAAGAAACAAGTAGTAATAGTGATGAAGTTGTGTCAGCTACTAACACTAAGCTTTACTTCGGTAATTTGCCTTACAATTGTGACAGTGCTCAGCTTGCCGGCATTATTCAAGATTACGGAAGTCCTGAGATGGTTGAGGTATATTTCATTTCTAAAATTACATAATTCTTCATAGAATTAGGCCGGAATTGAAGTGTTGTCAGTAATAGATTTAATTACATGTAGATTGACAAGGAATTGAACTATTAACTTGACTTGCTTTTAGGTACTTTACGATAGAAATTCGGGACGAAGTAGAGGGTTTGCTTTTGTTACAATGAGCAGCGTTCAAGATTGCAATGCTGTTATTGAAAATCTTGATGGACGTGTAAGTCTCTTTCTCTGTAAATCTTGTTTCATGGCTGGTTCAATTATGACTTTTGCAAGTTTTGTGCGCCAAGTTGAGACTAAAAAAACAGACGCATTCAATTCATTTCAGGAATTTGGCGGCAGAACTTTGAAGGTAAATTTTTCTGACAAACCTAAGCCGAAAGAACCATTGTACCCGGAAACTGATTACAAGTTATTCGTGGGAAATTTAAATTGGTCTGTTACATCTGAGAGTTTGATCCAAGCATTTCAAGAGTATGGTGATGTGGTTGGAGCTAGGGTACTGTATGATGGGGAGACAGGACGATCTCGTGGTTATGGATTCGTATGCTACTCATCGAAGCAAGAGATGGATGCTGCTCTTGTATCTATGAATGGAATGGTAATCAGAGCTCTCTCACATAACACATGTTTTTATATATTCACCAGACAATGGGAATATGCCTAGACTAGTGCTAATTCTTTTTCATTGATTGTCAGGAACTGGAAGGACGAGCATTGCGAGTTAGCTTAGCACAGGGGAGGCGCAACTAGAAGAAAATCTCCACCAAAATTATAACCAAAGTTGACAGAGAGGATAAAGTTCTGAGCACTTTCGTTTATAGCCTGGGCATCTTTGGCATGGTGCTCTACGGAATCTATTGCATTTGGAAGAATGAAGTTTCTGGGCACTTCAGTGCCAAATCTTCTGGGCATTTGCAGTACTCTAAAATGTTCTCAGAATTTCATTGTGCCAAATCTTCTGGAATACATGCCATGCCGCTTCATCTCCCACATTTCATTTTTATTTGTGTATTAATATCATGAATATAATGACATTGAAAGATTCATATATCAAATAGAACAAACGAAACTTCATCTAGAAATTATTGCAATGAGCATTCGCTCTCTGATTAACATCGCGTTTGGTGGCGAATCTAGTATAACCAGGAGGTTGCATGCCTGTATTTACATTTTTGCAGCTTTATTACCACAAAAAATTAAAACAAAACGAATCTGTAAACACAACAAATTCAAAAGCAACAAATGTAATTTAACGCCCTTCAATATGTGTGATAGTTAGATGGTCGACAGAAGCTGCTCCTAAACTATGTGCAAAGGAATCTATTGGTGCAGAATCCCTTCTTTCAATAAATGCAGGCTGTTTGGGAGTAGGAAGAGTTGCGATTTCGCTGGTTAGCATAGAAAGGGTTGTTGACATTGTTGGTCTATCTCTGGCACATTCTTGCACACACAATAGTCCCACTTGAATACATCTGAAAATTTCTGCCAATGGAGTTGATTCATGCAGTATCACAGGCTCGATCAACAATTCCATTTTACATTCATTCCATAATTGCCATGCCTACAACACGATGCGCGATACAATTAGAAACTAGGATAGAGATCAGAGTGAACATCAAAAGGAAAAAACTGCTCACATACATATCCTAAAAGGCTTAATGATTG